>CM073126.1:20602962-21202962 GCA_037039145.1 Fundulus diaphanus
AAAGGAAAACACGAGACTCCTCTATTTATTCCTAACGCGCTCAAGGCCCGAATAATGAGAGAAGCGTTAGGATGATGGTTCGTGTTGCTCTCGTCTCTCATAATGCTAATTTATCAGCTCTGTTTATAGCAGCAATGATACATGTCCTCTCAAGGCGCTCGACAAAGTCAGATTTATCAAATCAAACAGATTGGTTTAGATAGAAAAAATGTTTTCTATCTAGCAGATCGCATCGAGCCATTGACTTGGTAGATTTGGTCGTCCCGGGTGAGCATGTAGCGACAGCGGTCCCTCATGCCGAGCATGAATGTGGCGATAGTGGAGAGAAAAAACTCCCCTTTAACGGGAAGAAACCTCCGGCAGAACCAAAACCAGGCCTCAGTCTGAACGGCCGTCTGCCACGACCGGCTGGGGGATGAAGAAGACGGAGCTTACACACAGAGCACAGAAACACACAGTTGACCCAGGAGTACTTTCTATATGAGGAAAAAGCAAAAGGGTAAAGATTGCTTTATGCTTAAGGCAGGTGGGTTCCGCGCAGAAATGAGACGCAAGGACACAACGTCTGCAGCATTTATGCTCCGTACGGCGCTTCCTCTCAAATGGCACGATTCTCCTAGACTCTAGAGGGCAGCGCTCCTACAACAATTCAAAAAGCCAACGGTGACCCTAACGACTCCCCATTGCAAAGGGGTGGACCAGTTTTGGGTTTATTTTGCATGTTATCTAAGCCATGACAAGGCCTTTTTGGGCAATAATATAAAACTTGGAACTCCACACTACTCCAGACATTTGAATTGAGAAAGCTTTCTGGATGGGAAGCGAAACGACTTCAAGCTTCGCAAAAAAGTCCAATTGTTTTTTTTTTTTTGGAATGATCATGACCTGGGTGGCTGAGAATCTTCACCAGCATGCTCCTGCACCAAGCGTACTACAGCCCACTACACGTAGAAGTAGAAAACACAGTTGTTTACTATAGTCCGCATAGTTAGCAAGTTTCCTAGGTGTGCGGAGAGGAAACTTTCGACCTCACAGATGTGTCAAGCATAACGCAACCTTAATGGTTGTTACTAGCGCCATTAGTGGCTTCATCTAGGAGAGAACCACAGCTAAGCAGATGAGCTCTGAGCCAGTTTTCAAGTCTAGAGCACGCTGCTAACTTTGCTGGCAGAATAGCCTACCTTAAATCATTCAGAGGACGCCATCTTTAAGTCCCTCTGTCGTTAGTTTTCCCACAACAGGCTGTTTGGCCATGGAAAGTAACTTCTAGTTAATGTTTGACATAACTGTGGAAGGAACATTAAAATATCCACATATAATCAGACACTAGCAGCCATCAAACACTCACCTGCATGCATTTAGCTCGGACACAGAAATAAAATAGTCACAGCTGAAACTAAGAGGATGCTAAGCGAGAGTGGTTATTGATTTACCGTAGTTTGCAGACATCAGGCAGTGTTGTTTTACTGGAAGAAGAGTCTATCTTGTAGTTTTTAGTCTCACACAGAACGTTTCCTTTCCTAATCTCTGTCGCATTCCTCACTGCATCTTTGTTCTGTCTGGCCAATAAGCGGCTAAACATCAATTCAATATACGGCCATTTAAAAAAGGTATATTTTATCACTGTCTTATGAATAACAGCACCTTTTTTAATGCAGTCACATCCATATCTGGTACTCACTTCCTGTTTATGAGAGGTTAGGCTACAAGGCGTTTTATTTTTATTTGTCAATGTGTGACATTAAAGTTGCTTATCCGGATTGAAGAAGCAATGGAAAGGCCCACTATAAATGTTTCACGTCTTTTACTTTCAACATTTATATTTATCGTTTTTTAAGTAGAATATTTGCCCTTTCTAATTTAAGAGCCATAAATAGCTTTTGATGCGCCTCTCATGACGGGGCTGTGTTTCGCTGAAGCCCTGCAGGCAATGCGCCCTTTCAAGTGATCACTTCATAGTGATGTTGTGCATTTTCGCAGCAACATCCTGCTCTACATGTTCAGCTAGCACAGACATAATAATAAAAATGTAGATGATTATTAATTACCACATCAGTAATTATTTTCCTTTTAAATAGAAATGTCAATGTTTTTTTTTTTTTAAGTTGACTTTAATGACGCTACAGATCTAATGCAGGTCCAAAAAAAAATACACACGAGGAAGTAAAGTAGGTGGTTTATATGTACTTTGGCATTAGACCACAAACATTTAGCTGCAAGTTCATCAAAAGCTCCTTTGAACTACTACGCTATTAAAAAAAATTGTTTTTGTTTTCGAACAAAACAAAACTGAATGCCAGGATAATCTTAACGTCGGTTTAAGGTTGTAGAGAAGTGTAGTCTCCAAACATAAAGCTGTCGTCACACACCTTTTGACAAATAGCTGTTGCTAACTTTGAACTCAAGTGAGATAAACCCTTTGCAGAGGAAGGATGTGTGAAAAGGTGGCGTCATTTAAAACCGAGGAAGAGGATGTGGAAATGAGGGTAGATATACTGCGGTGGGATCGGCTTGTTTCTGGGATCAGTTTCGAACGGGTTTATTCAGCCTGAGCTCAAATGATGATGATCATAAAAGATGCACTCGCTTTAAGCCTCGCATTAATTAATATTAATGCGAGGCTTAATGTCACACTGTTTTAAAATTGCACCTTTTGGTTTCCCGTGTCGTTTTTATGACAAATCTTTAGTTTAAGTCGGTGTTTAAATGCGTAATTAAAGAAATGTGTGGAGCAACGCAATGAAAAGGCATCATTGCGAAACTCCTGCCGCCTAAACGTCTACAATGAATTGCAGAAAGGTTTGTTGCAGACCACGCAAAAATTCCGCCATCTTCAACGGTAGTATTGCATGAGCATCATAAGCCGTGTTTGGACCGGAACGTTTCAGTGAATTAAAGCAAAAACACTGGGACCACCACAGTGCGCTGCGTCGTCATTTCTCACATTAAACAGACGCCGAACCTTTTGGTAAAATGTCCAAAACACAGCAGATTAACAAAGCTTCATGACATCTTTCGGGGCGACGAGAAAGATCCGATGTTGCGGAGCGCTGAACCGCAGCCAGAGGAGTCTGGTTTGGGTTGTTGAAATCAAAAAATAATTAACACTTCTTTGCAAATACCATTACAGCTGGGGTTGCCGATGTGTTTGCAGCAAACAAAAGATAGGTAGACCAATCTGAAGTCTGCTTGAGTAAAGAGCTGTTTGTAACCTTGGAAGAAATCTGGACTGTATTCGTTCAGCTCCGGTTTAAAATCAAACATACAGATAAAAAAAAGGTCAAACTTGGACTCAATTATTCAACGCCGAAAAACATATTCTTTTAAAACATTTTCATTTTCTGGAAGGAAAAAAAAGTTTAATATAGAATAATCCTGTTTAACTTGAGTTTTTAAGACCCCCCCTCCCATGTTGACTTGTAAATTACTTTCAAAAACACGACAAAGGGTTCTACAAATCACTGATTTCAGAGTCTTTAAAGCACATTGGTGCAGTCAGCAGCCCTGTTGCCTCGCAGGAAGGAGGTCCTGGGTCCAGCTCGCTGCCTGGGGTCTTTCTGCAGGAGTCTGCATGTTCTCCCCGTGCTTGATGGAGTCTGTAAAGAATAGTCCAAGAGGCAGGGACATTGTGTAACGGTAAAGAAAGGAAAGTGGTTAAAGGGTTAATCATAACATCATTTGGGTGAAATTGACAGATATGCAGACGTGAAAAGGTGCAGTGGACCATTTACTGGTCCTGAAGCGGGGAGGAAGTTAACAGAGCTGGATTAAAATAATCATTAACGCTATGATTAATCAGGACAAAGATGGACATGATGTTGATTATTTGATCATTGATATTTACCTGTGACTGCCGCGTTTAGGACTGAACTCCCCGGATTTCTGTCCCCGCATGGACAGAAACCCGCAGAGCTCCGTTTTTACACGTTCGCCGAGTCACGCTATGAACTACTCGGCAGGAAGGAGTATTCACATCACACTGTTAGTGTTTTGTTCCACTTTAAATGCAACGTTTTTTATGAAATAGCCTGTTTATTATGGGTTATGTTTATTTTTAGACCATTATTTTTTATTTAAAATCAAGTACTGCAAACGGTAAAAAACAAAATGCATAAAAAAAATACTGGTTTATCGTCGTTGCAATAAATCCCAAATTGCTGCGATAACATTTTAAGTTCACGCCACACATTTAAAGGATTTTGTCGGGGGCACATTGACATTTATTACTGTGACTGAAGTGAAACTTATAATCTATCTGTAAAAACCAAATGTAACTGGATTATAAGGCGCACTGTCAATGAGTGGTCTTTTTTCAAACTTTTCCATATATAAAGCGCAGCGGATTATAAGGAGCATTAAACAAAACAGTCAGATAAGTCAGTTAAACTTTATTAAAAACGTTCAGAATAAAAAAACCCCCCAAAAAAAACAACTCCCAACCATGTTCAGTTGTATAGCGTAAAAAAAGGAGTGGTGACCTAGTGGTTGGAGCATTGCGCTTGTGTCCTGGAGGTTCTAGGTTCAACTCCCACAGACTGACACTTTCTTGGGTCCCTGAGCAAGACCCTTAACCCCAGGTTGCCCCCCGGGCGCCACACAGTGGCAGCCTGCTGCTCCCCAAGAGGATGGATTAAATGCAGAGAACAAATTTCATTGGAGTGTATGTTGCAATGACAATAATAATAATAATAATAATAATAATAATAAAAAAACACAGTCCGATACCGCTAAATCAATTGTTAGTGTATTCGCAATAACTCTCAAAATTGCTCACTTATAACACGTAAAAAACAACACAAAACACTTTTTCAGCTCATTTCTCGTCCACAAATCTCTCAAATTCTTCATCTTTAGTGTCCGAGTTTAACAGTAGGGCGATTACTACATCCCGTACAGACACTGCAATATTATTGTGACGTACGCTATATATCACTTCGCTTAAACATTTTTACTGAGCGCCGTGTGCTACACAAAACCGCTTCGAGGTCAGTAAGAACAACCAGAATTAATCCACATATAAGGCTTTTTTGTTTCTGTTTTGAGAAACTTAAAGGCTTTTAGGTGTGCCTTATAGTCCGGAAAATACGGTAGTATTTTATTTCTTAGCGCCATCAGCAGAGTTGAAGCCTTTTCTTTGTAAACCTTCGTGTTGTGACCATGACTGACGGGTGTGTGTGTGTGTTGCAGCCAGAAGAAAGTTGGTGGAGAAAGCCCGACAGGCTGGTTTGGGTGGATTCAAGAAGACAAGTGGAACCAAAGCTACTGTCAGGGAAATGTGGGAGGGGGGAGAAGGTGAGTGTTTACATCTTCATCGGCCAGGCGGTTAAAACTCGATGTGGAGCAACTGAAAATGTGATTTATTTTTTTTTACATGTTCTCACACAGGAGTGAAGGAGGAGGGCGAGAGACCATCAGGGACCTCTCAGGAACTCCACCCGTTAGGAAACACGAACCACAAGCATTCGCTGGACATGTCGGCGCCAGCGAAGGACCGGGGCAATTGTGAGGAAGAGGAGGAGGAAGAAGAGGAGGACGAGGAAGAAGACGCACGGGACACGCAGAGCAAAACCTCCAAGCAGCTATCCGAGCCGTCCAGCTCGTCGTTATCCGGCAGCGGAGAAAGCCATAAGGATCCGGAGGAAAGCCCCCCGCTCGCTCAGCGGGACGGGGAGCCTGAGCCCGACCCCGACGGGGAGCTGGAGGAGGATCTGCAAGAAGAAACGTATCCCTGCGACCACTGTGAGCGCCACTTCTCCTCCAGACAGGGTCTAGAGCGCCATGCACACGTCCACGGCATCAGCAGCCAACAAGCACAAGTCTTTAAGTGCCGCTACTGCAATAAGGCTTTCAGCTCGCAGGTGGGGCGCCGGCGGCACGAGAGGAGGCACGAAAACGGCTCAAAGAAGATCCCCGGCTCGCAGGCCGGAGTCGCCGGCCTCCTCAGTCCTGCAGCGCGGGCCGACTCCAGTCCCGACTGCACCAGCCCGACCATCCAGTACATAGCCATAGGGTCCCATTTTACCGGGGGACAGCTACAGATCTCCGAGCTGCAGAGAAAGGAGCCGGGGCCCCACGCCGATCGGCCCTCAATGTTCGACGAGAACGGGGAGTCAAAGGAGCTCCATCCCTGCAAGTACTGCAACAAAGCGTTCGGCACGCACACCAACATGCGCAGGCACCAGCGCAGGATACACGAGCGCCACCTGCTGCCGAAGGGCGTTCGCAGGAAAGGCATGCTGCTGCAGGAGGCGCCGGCGCCGCAGGCGGGCGAGTCCCCCGGCACCAGCCCCCCGCCGGTCTACATGCCCAGCGCCGACACTGAGGACGAGGCCGACAGGGACGACTACGCCATCGACATCTCCAAAAACATTTCCGAAAATCTCAGCTTCTACATCGACGGCAAGATCGTGTCGACGAGCGCGGCGAGCAGCTGCGAGGTGATAGAGGTGGACACCAGGTCGGCGGCTCTGTTCGGTCTGGACACGGTCGTCCTCAGCCCCAATCAGATCAGTCAGGCTCTGAAGGTGGAGGCCAGGATGAGCGCCGCCAAGCCCATCTCCAGCAACGAGCAGTCGGCGGCAAAGAGGAGAACGTCGACGCCCCCTCTGGTCACCGGCCTGAAGGTGGAGACGGAAACCTCTCCGTCTCCGTCGTCCTCCACGTCTTCCTCGTCCAACTTGTTGGTGGGGGGACTTTTCCAGCAAGATTCCTCGACACTACAGAGGGAGAAGACCATCTATCTGTCACCTAAACTCAAACAGCTCCTTCAGACACAAGACTTCCAGAAATCGACGTTGGCGCTCATCACGGAGAGCCACAGGCTGGCCGCGCTTCCAGGCGCGTCAGGGAAGTTCAAGAGGAGGACGGGTTCCCCGCCTTCGTCCCCACAGCTCAGTCCGGCAGCAAAAAACGACGGCTGTAAAGCAGAAGCGGGCGGCGGAAACATCCTCAAGGTGCCAAAGCTGGAAAGCCACAGCGTGCCGCCCCCCGAAAGCTTCCTGGACGAGGACGACGAGGATTCTCCCAGCTCCTCCGGCGATCAGGCCTCCTCCAGCGGCGGAGGAAGCGCCTGCAACCAGCAGCCCTTGGATCTGTCCAGCTCGGTGGGCAGACGGGGCGACGGCGCCAACCAGGCCACCGGAGACTCCGCTCTGGATCTAAGCGTGCATCGGAAAGCCGCCCTGGAGCCGGATGTAAAGGGGAGTGCGGCGCCGCTGACGAAGAAGAAGAAGCCAAACACCAGCATGCTGGAGAAGGTGCTGATGAACGAGTACGTCGGTCTGACGTTGCCGGGAGACGAGGGACCCTCAGCGCTGGCTAACCTGAGCTGTTTTCGTACTCAGTCGCCAAGCGTTGCGTCGGACTCCGCCCACCCGTCCCCGCCCTCCCTCACCCCGGTCACAATAAATCCCTCCTCGCCCAGCTCCTCCAGCGTAACCTCGCCCACGCCTCCTCCTCCCGTCCTCCCCACCATGCCGTCGCCTCCGACGCTGCCCGGCTCCCCACAGCCTCCGGACTCGCCCGCCCCGAGGCCCCTCCCCGTCCTCTCACCAAAAATGTCTCCCAAAGGCGACGAGCGCCAGCCTCCGTCAGGTTCGGTCGAACGCTTCTCGGCTGAGGAAGACCAGGACGAAGAGGAGGGCCGTATTTTAGAGCCCCAGGATTACCCAAGCACTCCCCCTAGAAGTCCTCCTGCTCAGCCAGCAGCACCAAGTCCTCCAGCCGAGGAAGATGATGACGCTCCTCTTCCTGCAGCCTGTCACAGCCTAACAAACGGCAGCTTATCCCAGGACGCTGTTGAGGAAACAAAGACGCCTCTGAAAGCTGACGTTGCTGCTCTCTCCCCTCAACCAGGACCGCCATCGTCCTCTGAGTCGCCTCCTCCTGAACCACACAGGTCGTCTCCTTCAGCGGTCTTGGACCCGCTCCCTCAGGCTAAAGTGAAAGAGGAGCCTCTGCAGGATGAAGACGACTCGCCCGTCGCCAACCACTCGCCCCCCGCGGCCGCCGACTCCCCGCCTCAGCCCGCCGCTCTCGATAAGCTGTCCGACAAAACCCCGGAGGCCGAGGAGCCCGACTCCACCTACTGCAAGACCTTCGTGTGCAACGTGTGCGAGGAGCCGTTCGACTCCATCAAGGAGCTCAGCGGGCACATCCCGGAGCACGCCGCCGCCTGGCCCTTTAAATGCGAGTTCTGCGTCCAGTTGTTCGGTGACGAGGCGGCTGTGCTGGCCCACCGGACCACGCTGCACGGCGTGGGCCGCATCTTCCTGTGCTCCGTCTGCTCCAAAGAGTTCGCCTTCCTCTGCAACCTCCAGCAGCACCAAAAGGACCTGCACCCCAACGAGGCGTGCTCGCACACCGCCGTCGAGAGCGGCAAGCTCAGGCCACAGAATTACACCGACCCGTCCAGAGCCAAGGAGGAGAGCGCCCCCTCGACGCCGGTGCCGGGAACGCCGGGCGAAAACGACTCGGCGGTGAAGGAGGAGGCCGACGTGAACGGAAACAACACGGAGGACCCCAACGAGGAGCTGTACACTACAATAAAGATCATGGCCTCAGAGGGAGGGAAGCCCAAAGGTCCCGACGTCCGCCTCGGCAAAAACCAACACTACCCCAGTTTCAAGCCGCCTCCTTTCCCCTACCACAGCCGCTCCCACGCCGCCTCGGTGGCCTCTGCTACCAACTTCACCACCCACAACATACCGCAGACCTTCAGCACCGCCATCCGCTGCACCAAGTGTGGCAACAGCTTTGACAACATGCCCGAGCTGCACAAGCACATCCTGGTCTGTGCCAACGCCAGCGACAAGAGGCGTTACACGCCCAAGAAAAACCCCATCCCCCTGAAACAAATCGTGAAGAGCCCTAACGGGGTGGTGTCGTCCACGGCGGCGGCGGCGGCTGAAGCGGCGGCAGCTGAAGCGGCGGCGGCTGAAGCGGCGGTGGCGTCAGAGGCCGTCGCGGGTCAGAGTCCCTTCCGCCGAATGGGGCAGCCGAAGAAACTCAACTTCAACCAGGAGACGGGTAAAACGAAACTGAGCGCCCTCAGCAAGAAGAAAAACCAACTCGTCCAGAAGGCGATCTCGCAGAAGAACAAAGCCGCCAGCACCGCCAAGAAGGCCGCCGTCAAAGCCGAGGAGGAGGCGGTCTCCAGCGTCTGCCCCCACTGCAGCCGGGAGTTCACCTACACGGCCAGCCTGAACAAGCACATGGCCATCAGCTGTCCCATGAGGCCCGTTGTTGCTGCTAAGAAGGGCAAGAAGGGTTCGGCGGAGGTGAAAAAAGAGGTGGTTTTTGTGGAGAAAAACACAAATAAGAAGAAACTTTCAGAAGAGGACGCGCACACCGTGCCAGAGGCTAAGCTGCCAGGCAAGAGACGAGCCCGTGGTTTGACCGCAGCCGACCCCGAACCCGCCGAGGCAAGCAAAGGAAAGCCCCCTTCTGCAGTGGGTCGATTAAAAAGGCCCGCCTCGCTCTCTGCGCCCGTTTCCCCCCGCAAGAAAACCAAAAAGGCCCTAGCTCAGGCTCTACCTCTACCTCCCCCTCCGCCAGCGCCAGACACTCCCAGTGACGCAGCACAACGGCCAGCCGCGAGAATGCAGCGTATGGGCAAAAAGCCAGCAGCCAAGAGGTCAGCAGAGGTCAAGCCGCCGCCGGCTCCTCCGCCGCCAGCACCGCAGCTGAAGAAAGACGAGCGGCTCTCCCTCAGGAAGAGGAGCAGAGCAGGCGGGCCGGTCACCAGGAGCTCACAGATGGCCAACGCCGCTCCTCCTGCTGAGGTGAAGACCGAGGAGCAGCCGGTGCCAGAGACGAAAGACCCCCAGGTAAACTGCCCTTTGTTCCTTCGTCTTGTTTCCTTTAAAACAGGCTCCCAAGGAGGCGATGACGTTTTATGTCGGATAAAACACGGACAGCCAGCTCTGGGCATAATTTTGCTCATGATTGAGGTTCCTTGACACTAAATTGTCTCTTAATAGCGCTTTCATAGAGGCCGACTAACCCCAACATGCATGTTTTTGGACCGGGGGGAGGAAGCCAGAGAGGACCAACACCAATATACTGGGAGAATATGCAAACCCCATGTAGACAGGTTACGCCACCAAAGTTGTCAAAAATACCAGTGGAAACGAGCAAAAGGCTCATCTGCAATTGTAAGAAATGGTTTGATCAGAGACATGCCTGTAAAGATTTTTTTCTATTGCTAGTTGAGGAGAGTATTATTGCCGTCTTCATTTCCTGTAAAGCAAACTTCCTGTTGTATGAAAATAACTTTAAGTTGAAATCTGTCAGGGGTTTGAATTATTTTGGTCTTAGCTTTAGATTTTCCACAACTATGTTTAAAAACCTCAAAGGCCACCAATCAAAATGTTACATTGCTGTTTTTTTTCTACATTATTCCCATAAATATCCATTAATTTATGTGAAAAGTTTCAAATTTTGCAACACTAGTGATGCGTTCATTGATCATAAAATAAGATTGGATTTCTCAGTTTCCGACTAGCTGGTGAGCAGTCGAGCTGAAAATCGTGCTTATCTTTATATATTTAATATTCACAACCTGGTCACATGACGACTCCTTTACAACCATATAAATGTAGCCAGAAATTTATTCAAATCTTCCAGAAGCAACGTTTTTAACCTTTTTGTCCAACATCCAAAAAAACTAAATAAAACTGTTCAGTGCAGTGAAGTGGAGAAAATCTAGATTTAATGTTGGATGTCTATGCTGCAAAAGGGAAAGTAAGTAAAATGTTCTTGAAATTAGTACATTTGTCCTTTATTTGAGCCGGTAAATAAGATTATCTGCCGATGGAATGACTATTTTGACCCCTAAAATAAGATATTTAAAGTGCAGTATATCTAATTAAGATGATGGAGATGAGTTGCTCCCATTTTAAGTGCAAAAATCGTATTCCATTGACAGTTCATTTAAACTTGCCTGCTCAAATAATGGACAGGTTGACTGATTTCAAGAACATTTAGCTTTTAGTTCCCTTTGTGCAGCTTCATGTTTGCATGCATGACTCCTTCCAGCCACGGCTGCCCTGCGAGGCTCATCGCTGTGCTTTGTGTTGCAGGAGGTGACGACGAAGTAAGCCACGGTGAGCCGCGTCACGTTTCGCTCTGAAACGCAGAGGTCCCCTACCAGGCGAACCCTCCGGACTCATCAAGGCGCCGAGGACCGAGACGGTTTTATCCGTCTAAGCCCGGTCTGCCTGTGACTGCTGCCTTTCCTGGACCTGAAGGCGGGAACCCTCCTTATCTTCCACTTATCTTACGAACTGAACTGAGCCTTGAATTCTGCCCAGCCTTGCAAAAAAAAAAAACAACAACAACAAAAAACAGGATACTGTAGATTATGGTGACATAATATGAACAATTTGTGTCATACTCGACCCAAAACCGTAAGATTAGGGCTTTGTTTTGTTTTGTAAGCTGATCTATTGCAAATGGCAATCATGTGTCAGATGGGGGAGACTTCACGATTTCTTTTGTTCTCTATTTGTTTCCCCCCTCTTGGGTTAAGTTTTTGATTCTCCTAATGCATGTGCTGAATAGAGGAAAAACTAGATTGAACCAGTCCTTATGCGTCTCCCTGTGGGCAGTACTTAAGTTTAAAGATGATTTGCAAAGTATGTATGTTTTGATTATTTTTTTTTTTTTATATATATATATTTCTAGCCTCTTTATTGTAGAATATATCTCATTGGCTATTATTGTTTGGGGAAACAAACCTCAAAACGGCAGCAAACAATGGTTTTTCTGCAGCAACCGGTCCTCAGGAACACTGTATAAGCGTGTGGTAGGTATTGTTATGGTTGGGTGTGCAGCCAGACCGCGCTTCCTCCGTCTCTGCGTCTCAAACGTGTCATGTTTTTTGCTTCGGTTTGACTTTTATCAGACGTTAGCAGGTGACTCCCAGAGTGAAATGATGGGAGGAGGCCTGTTGTGATCTCCTTTTAAAATATCTGTCACTCAAACAGCCCGATGTTCCTACAGCACTTTAAAACAAACTGCCAAATCTTTAAGCTGGATCAGCGAGACGTGTGCGTCTGAGCTGTGTGCGACGCGGCGCGCTCTGCTCTGCAGACGTTGGTAGTGTGCCCAAAAACACGATGCAAAACTAATCTTTAAGTGCAACTTCTGCAGCCTTTTCTGTAAGTAAATTTCTAAACTGGCGTCTAAGTCGAGGTATTTAAACGCACGAAAGTGGCACATTTTTCTACTCCGTGGCAGAAAGGCGTTCAACCAGATGTCCGCGGACATTATTTTTTTAATTTAGGAGCCACACTAACTGCTGTGAGGACAGAATATCGTTTGTTTCCTGGAGTATGTTTGAATTTGTTTTGTGAATGGAAATATTTGTATTTTTCGGGTTCAGTACTCAGCCCACCTTTTCGATCATGATCTTGCCCAGATGTTCACAGAGGGGGAAAAAAAAAAAACCCCAAGCAGTGCTTAAAAGCTCGTAGCATTTGTTTAGAAATTAATTGGACAATTAAGAATTGAAGCTAATTTATATTTCCATGAAAATTATGTTTTTCCTCTCAGCATTGAGATTATGTATTTAAGGAAGAACAAAGACAAAAATCCCAAATGACCTCAAGTGAAACGTTGTAATTAAAATTATAAATAAAAAGAAGTTTTTCAATTTGTGTGCAGCTTTTGCTTTCAGCTAGACCCTGGGAGGGATGTTTGTGCGTCATTAAGGTTTAAAAGAAAAACTACATTGATGCTCATGACTTTAAGGAGTAATAAACACCGCTTGGCCAAAGAAAATGTCACAACCATAAAAAAGGTCTCACTCTGTTTCGTTGGACCGCCTTTAGCTTTAATTACGTCACACGTTCACTGTGGCATTGTTTCGATAAGCTGCAATGTCACAAGATTTATTTCCACCCAGTGCTGCATTAATGTTTCACCAAGATCCTGCATTGATGATGGTAAAGTCTGACCGCTGAGCAAAGCCTTCTTTCTCCAGCACATCCCAAAGATTCTCAATGGGGTTAAGGTCTGGACTCTGATGACCAATCTATGTGAAAATTATGTCTCATGCTCCCTGAATGACAATTTGAATCCTGACATTGTCATCTTGGAATATACCCGTGCCACCAGGGAAGAAAACATCCATGGATGAAATAACCTGGTCATTCAGTATATTCAGGTAGTCAGCTGACCTCCATCTTTGAGCTCATACTGTTGCTGAACCTGGACCTGACCAGCTGCAGCAACCCCAGATCATAGCGCTGCCCCCACAGGTACAGCAGGCACTAGGCATGATGGGTACATCACTACACCTGCCTCTCTTACCCTGATGCGCCCATCAGGGTAAATCTGGACTCATGAGACCATATGACCTTCTTCCATTGCTCCAGAGTCCAATCTTTATGTTTCCCAGCAAATCAAAGCTTTTTTCCCCAGTTAGCCTCACTGATTAGTTATTTTCTTAAGGCTACACAGCTGTTCAGTCCCAATCCCTTCAGCTCCCTTCACATTGTGTGTGTAGAAATGCTCTTACTTTCACTGTTAAACATAGCCTGGAGCTCTACTGTTGTTTTTCTTCGATTTGATTTCACCAAACGTTTAATTGATCACTGATCACGATCCTTCAGGATATTTTTTTATTCGGCCACCTTTTTTCCTCAAAGACATTGGGTCCCCACTATCCTTCCAGTTTTTAATGAGTTGGACGGTTCTTAAACCAATTGTGGTAGTTTCTGCAATCTCCTTAGATGTTTTCTCTGCTTGATGCTGCATGCCAATGATTTGACCCTCCTGAAACAGGCTGACGTCTTTTCCACGACCACTAGATGTGTCGTTCAACATGGTTTAAGAAATGAGAAGCAACTCATTGCACCAGTTGGGGTTAAATAACTTGTTTCCAGCTGAAACATAATCGCCCATGTAGTAATTATCTAATGGGAGGCTTAGTTATATCCAGGTGGCAACTTTTATTGTTTTTTTTGGCCAGGCAGTGCATTTCTGTACTATTGTGCCTTTGTAGTTACAGGTTTCTGTTCTGGTTAACCAACCTAATTGAGTCTGAGTTTTCTATGATGAAATATTTCTTGCTATCAGGGCTGTGGTTAATTTTTTTCCCCCTTCACATTACAGATGCATCTTAAATGAGACAATCATTGAAGAGGAACATTTCATTCAAAATGTGACACCGATGTATATGCTATAGCTTCAGGAAGTGTCTAAGTTTACGATTATGGGTTATGGCTAATAAAAAAAACAAAAATTTAGCTTCTCAAAAAGTTCTGGTGACCCCAACAGTGTTGGAAGTACTAAGAAACAGCTTTAACTGACCAATGCGTTCAGTAGCTGACCCAGATGGAGTCGGGCCAGAAACTTTGCCTCCCAGAAAGTGAAATTCTTTTTAACAAGACTACTAAAAAGGTAATCCTGTAGAAACTGGTTGTTCAGAGTGCTGCATCCATGCGTATGAAAGGAAAGTTGAGTGGAAGGAAAAAGTCTTGTAGAAAAAAATGTATACAAGCAAGGAGAAGAAACACTTTTGTAAGGATTTTATTTATATTGATTATTGAGAATATACATTTTGGACCTACCATTTTGATTACAATGTAAATAAAAACCTATTTGTTATTTTTATTATATTTTTTTAGCATTGCCCATTTCATTTCCTAAAGGAAACAAACATCTCGATTGAATGAAAGGACTATTTCTCTAAATAAATCTTGCGATGGATTGTGAATGATATTGAGCTTAACTATAATAAATAATCCTAGGAAAAGGAAATAATTTTGTCACAGTAGCATAGAAAGGGACACGTTTAACTCCTTTAAAACTGCATGTACATTATAAAAGTTAAAGAATCAGACATTGGATAAAGGTTTATCAGAAAGTAGGATCGATGTCAGCATTAGTTAAAGGATGGTGTATCTGGCTTGTATGATGGTAGCAAATGACAACAGGACAGAGAGCATTAGATAGCTGAGTTTACATTATTTAAAACTACTGAAACGTGATGATATTCTAATTTAATAAGATGCAACTGTAAACGTGCCTGTTTGAGGAAATATACTTTTTTTTTTAGGTGCTTTGATTCACTCCTGGATCCCCGTTAACTCGCTGCTTCTCAGGTCGGCGGCCTCCATCCAGGGGGCCTTTGCTGCCGTCCGCTGCTGACTGATTTGTATCTATTTTGGGAGCCGTTTATTCGTTGGGGAGGTTGATGTGTGAGTCACAAAGTACCTTAAATTCTTGCTTTCTGCAGTTTTCTGTGGCTCAGCAGAGAAATGAGGAGCAAATGGCTCCACAGTTGAAAGATTCATGATGAGTTTATTTGGCTAGCACTCTGGAAATCAATTTTTATTACGTTGGCTGCTCAAGGAAAGTGGAGTTTGAACAACATAATTACCTAAAATAGAAAATTAGCATGCATTAGCCTTGTGGCTTTAATGTGTAGACAGAATTAATCATAAAGAATTAGGCTGCTGCTATTTTGATAAATAAGATCATCATAATGCTCTATTTTAGTCATAAAATGCACTGGCTAGTGTCACATGGAGCATTTTATATGCACATAAATCAGTATCAATTATTCAGTAACCCTGTGCATATTTGGAAACTCAAGACGTGAAAGGATATTAGAACTGTAAATCTGGAATATGCATAAACATCCCAGCTGGATGGTCTTGCGTGAAAGTTAAAAGATTAAAGCGTAAGTCTGTATCCAGGGGCAACGGGGCATAAAAATTACGCCACTGAAATTAGCATCTTTTGTGTTAAACACTATTGTAGTAATTATTTTATTGATTGCAATAAATATCTCAGGTCTTTTCCAGGTGTTTATTTTAAAGATGAATTCCTCCAAAATAAACAGTAATTCCCCATAGACTCTTGAACGGACACGATTGGCTGACATTGGTTTGTTTCTTAGAGCAGGTCCAGTTTCTTTTAAATTTGTTTATCTGTAGTGCAGACATTGTTCAATTGGGTTGATGGTGGGGATTTAGGAAGGCAGTAGAGCTGTTAGCCATGATGTGTGTGTGTGTGTTTTTTTTTTAAATCATATCTTTATTGATTTTGGAAGTTAACACAGACAACAAACAGAACAACAAGGCCGCATTAACTATTATCTCTAACTACCTGTTTATACATATAGACAAGGTCCAAAAACATTAGCTAGCCACTTTTCTTCTTTGCCATCTGGTATCCCTTTTAGTATAATGGTCGTAAGTCTTTTACCTACATACTTAAGGAAAGGGGTCCAGATCTTACGAAAATCAGCCATCTCACATTTGGATCTGTGTATTAAGTATTCCATTGGAAATATGTCAAAAATCACTTTATGCCAACCACTTTTACCCCAGTAGTCCTCAACATGGGCGCATTTCCATACACAGTGGTGGTAATTTCCCACTTCTATATCACATTTAGAGCATTTATCAGAGAGATTGGGTTTCATCCTGTGTCTGAGCTGTGGTGTAATCTGTCAGCGATGTAATATTATAAACTGGGTCTCTCTGGTTCTATTACATATGGAGATCTCTCCTGCTAGCTGCCATCCACGATGTGTTTTTGATCTCAGTGTCCTGTTGGAAAACCCAAGCTCCCTCTATTTTACTTTTATTTTAATTTGACAGGAAAAAAGGACTGCAAAATTCAACCTTTGACTCGGAAGCAGACGTGGGCGCACTTTGTCATCCCACAGCATGACGTTACCACCACCCTGCTCGGCAGTTCCTACAGCCTTCTTAGGTTTGAAAACCTCCCAATGACTTATTTAGCTGTACCTCCTGCTATGACTAAATGTATCGACATCTTTCTCTTATCTAGAAATTTCATTCAACCTTCAGGTTTTTTTATTCTGGGGCAGAAGCACGCTCTGGGGTCCAGGACCACGTGGCAACCCCCATCACTGTGGAGGGGGACCTGCCGTTCCTGCAGTTTCCAGCTCATGGCAGATAAACAACATCGCCCCTGATTCTTGCAATTCGCCTCCGTCTTAATTCTTATATAAGCATGACGAATTCATCCATAAAATAATATAAGTCATCTAACAAACGTTGACTTTGAAAAAAGAATTGCGTTCCATTTAAAACAAAACAAAAAAACAACAAAAAACAACAAAAAAAAAAACTTTAACTTGAATAAACCAAATCAAAATCAGACTCTTATTCTGAAGTCTGTTTATTTATTTATTTTGAAGGATGAAGTTGAAACCTAGCACTTTGGTGTTTATTTCAAGACTTTAAAAGTTGAATTCGAAGATAAATCTAACTAAATTTTGAAATGACTAAATCATAGCTAGAGGTGATGAAATTATGCAGGGTCTCTGGGGTCATAATGAAAAAAATATGAGAACAATTAATTGGCTTAGTCTCTGGTTGCCATGGTAATTCTCCATTTTGAAGGGGGAAACTGAAAGAAAGCTTTAAGAAAAAATAAAAAGTTGTATCGAAACTCTTTATGTCTTGATGAGCTGGGACTCAGCTGGACATCGCTTTCCAATTATATCCGACAGTCAAGGCCAGAATTATTCATACCCCAGGCATGGGGGTTTAACCAAAACGTTTCTGATAGGAAATGGGGCACACATCTCTAGGAAGATAATGAAATAATGTAAAAGTAATATAAATTTTGGATGAATAAAATATGTTTTATCCACGTTTTCTAAAAGAATGGGGTGACAAATCTCAGTAGTCAATCGAAAAACTTCATTGCAAACCCAACCGTTTATAGATTTTGAAACACCTAGACGGTACAGCTTGAACACATCTTCAGTGAACGAGCAGATTTTTGTGTTTTCCCACTAGTATTTATTTATCTTTGGTGATGAGCTCCAAATCTATGAACTATGTACAGTTCTATAAAGAAGATCTGGAAGATTAAAACTAAATGTTAACTCCTCTGACGTCACGCTCATTTAATCTGGCTCTCGTGAATTTGCTGAGTTTATTCTTGGTCAGATCTCATCCATCATGGTCACATTTCTTAATTATCTACCAAACCTTCAGCACAGGGACTGGAGTCAGAAACGTGATTCTAACATTGGAAACAAACTCACCAACAAACTGAATCCTATCAGAACACTTGCCCGTATGTTGCTGATGGATGAGGTTATGAAATAAATTTAGTCTGTATGCTGGATTCGATCCACAGGGTTGGATTTTTTTTTTTTTTTTTTTTGTCTTTCACAGGGAGCCTTGTTTATTTGGCCCCACTGGCATGATGCTGGGGTTTATAGCCGGATGTAGTTTATGGATGTTGTTTTTTTTTGTGTGTGCAGTTGGAGAGGTGCTGCACAATACTCATGCTGTCAGGGTGAAATATCGCTGCACTCTCCCCTGATTGCTGTGCACGTTGCTGCTGCTCTATTCATAAAAATGCAATTCCACGCAGCTCTGTGTGCCTTACTTGACTGAATGACAGGATATGCCAGGGAAGCAGTTTTAAGATTTAGAGGAGTAAAACATCCACAGATGTCAGGCCCCTTAATTATGTCATATAGATAGGAAAATCATCCCCAGAATGTGAAATGTGATTTTTTTTCCCCCTCCACTCCATAACTAAGACGACCAACTGCTGCGGCTCAATTAAGGAAAATTGTCTAAACCGAGTAAATTTGACCTTGGTGAGGTGTGTTTTTTTTTCATGTGCTAACAGAGAAACTCCAACAGATCATGGCTTTGATTATCTTTGAAACGCCACTTTCCCAAAAATGATCACGATTAGGCGTTTCATTTTTCATTTTTAAGAGGGTGTTTTATGGTTTAAAAGATTTTCATCAAACCGTTCTGTGAGACCTGTGGCTAATTACTGGATGAAGGAGACGACTCGGGACCTTTTAGCTGCCTATCCCAGCGTGAAGGTTGAAATTCTTTATAAATCCAATATTATGACTGCTGTGATGGCTGTACCCCTCCTCTCGCCCAGTGACCGCTGGAATTAGGGACCAGCCCCCCTGTGACCCTGCATGGATACGCAGATACAGACAATGGACGGACACGACCCACAAGCCTTCAGCAGTCACAAAGGTTACTCATGTGTGCTCTTAAAATACATTTTGTGGAAAAAAAAGTTTATGATTAATCTCACAAAACACTTGTCTTCTTTTCACAAGACATAAAGTGTATTTTAAAAGTATTCTCACCTTTTTAAGTGGTTCATATTGTGGCACATTATAACATCAACCTCAAAGTGTTTTCTCTGGATTTGTCGCAGACCAAACAAGAGTTACGTACATAATAGTGAAGCGTCAAATAGTTTCTTACAAATACAAATCTGAAAAGTGCGGCGTGCATTTGTATTCAGCGCCCCTGAGTTAGCACCTTGTCAGACCACTTTATGCTGTGCGTCACTGCCAACTTTGCGCCTTTACAGGTGACATTTTAGCCGTTGTTCTTTGTTAGATAGTTCAAGCCAAAGCAAGGCTATGAATATCATTCTTTAAGGCTCACCATAGACTGTCTATTGGATTTAGGGCCATTCCAACATGTTTACCATTCCAGTTCTGGCTCTATGCCCAGGATTATTTTTCTGCTCTAAGATGAATCTGCACCCAAATCTCAAGTCTTTTACAGCCTACTACAATTTTTCATCCTAGATTCCCTGAATTATCTATCTTTCCATCCATCAGCTTGAACCATCTTCCACATGCCTAGAAAAGTCTCCCCACAGAAGGATGTCGCCACCATGTTTCATGGTGGATATGTTGTGTTCAGGAGGGTCTGCATTGCTAGTTTTGTGCCACAAGTAACAAATTCTAATTTGCTCTCATCTGCCTTTAGCACCTTCTTCCACATTTGCCGAGTCTCTTACATGGCTTGTGACAAACAGGACTTGTTGTAGTTTGCTCTTAGAAAAAAGGATTTTTAATAAACTATTTCTCATTTTCGTTATTCAAAACACCTTTTGATTAAATTTTAGTATTTGGCCTTCTTGAGCTCCCATCTGTATGAGTTGTGGTGGATCTGATTAGCCTGAAACAAATTCAGCTTTCCTTTTTCCAATAGGAAAAATTTAAACTACGTATCTACGGCTCATTCTGTTGAGGGATAGGCATGTTAAATGTTCTCTATGTTTACTTTCCTGGGTTAGTGTCACATTGAGCTCGAGGCTAATAACATTCGACTAGTGAAAGTTGGGATATGGGCTTCGCAGCAGAGAGCGATGGGAATGTGATTAGCCTTGAAGGTAAATATTGAAAGTATTGAATTTTTAACTCGATGGAGGAAAAGAGAGCGAGAGAGGGAGTTACAGATTCTTCTGAGAGAGGCATAACTGTCTGCACAGATATTTCAGGGTAGACCCGTGTGCTGGATGGACTCGGCGGCATGCTGACACTGCCATCCACAGATCCAGTCACACAGCTAAAACTGTCACAAAGATCAGACTCCTTCTGGAAAGATGAAAAGCTGACTTTTACTGTCGCCGCAAGGTCTTCACGGGACATGAACTCAACTACAGAGCTCTTTGTGTGGAGAAAGAAAACCTTCAAAGCTACGTATTTAATACATGAATAAGCAAATTTGTTAATTATTTTTATAAAACGGGTAACTTTTTTCATTCAGCCATACAGACCCACTGACACCAATCAACCTGACCTAAAATGATTTCACCGCTTCACTTTTCCTTCAGATAGTTTCCCCCGGCTGGACGCACTCAGCATGCTCTGTTTTCACACAGGAAGGTAATGTTTACAACCTGCAAATCTTTAGATCAATATTAAAAACACATTTATTTAGGATTGCATTTGACTGTTCCAGTTAAACTGTTTACTGAAACATCATAAGTTTAAGTTTGTAGTCCGACTGTTTTTAAAATATTAATATTCGGTTTTAGTATCCAGTTTCCTGTGTTTTATTTTGTTTCTATTATCCTACATTTTATTCTAACAGCCTGAACGTTCATCTGTTCAAACAACAAAATGCAAGTATGAACATAATGAAAATGTGTTTTATCTATGGTTTGTGGGTTTGTTTTGATGTAAAACAAAATAATAATGGCAGCCATTTCTTTACTTAATGATGAACAAAAAACTGAATGCAGGACTTTTTATTTTTGCCTCTTTTCTAAAAAAGCTTTTTGTTTTTGACCACTATTGAAACTTGATAATTACAAGTTGCAGTTTAAGAACATGAGCAGGAATAAAATATAATTCAATCTAGACACTTTGATGACATGAATTTACTTTAAAAATATTTCGATCTTCTCTGGTTTTTTCCAACCAGAGACATTGGTTAGCTTTGGTCTTTAAGCTGCTAACAAACTGTTTTGGGTTAGGGTTAGGGTTTTGACGCACATGGTGGTGTATTGAAAAACATATTAATACGGGTCCATATATGAGGGAATTAAGATGACTTCACTATTGCAGCTTTTGATGCAGCCCATTTCTGAATAGTGCATATGTATTAGGATCAAGGGTGTGGATTTCACAGTGTTCTTTCTGCTGGATGGGATGCGATAGTTTTGCAGACACAATCATATCCTCCCACAATCAGGGATAAACAGGCTGTCTTGAAAATACATTTCAGTGCTCTATGACTGGCTCAGAGTGGTGAGATAATTTGGTATTGATCCATCCATTTGCTGTACCCGCTTAATTATTTAGTAAAATCTGTGGCAGCCTGACTCATCTGGTGATCAAACACAGCGTCAGATGTGTTGTAAGCTGAAGCCAGAGTGTAATTTTCCCTTTGCGTCTTGTCCTATACCATTGAAATGAAAGGCTGATATGCAACAGTGTGACGCGGTCTTACCTTCACATCATAATTTAGCTTATTGTTGTTGTTGCTTTACTTTCTAATTTAACGTGCAAATAGCTGATAGGGGAATTTCTTCTGAGGACTGTCCACCAGGAGGTTATTCTACCGCAGGTAGGATGCTGACAAGTCATAACCTCATTAGAGGATCCCAGCTAAAACAAACTGAACCATATCTTTTATAAACTTAGTTGTCAGACTCTAATACAATTTGTCTTTCCTACTGTTAATTCTAGATGATACTTAAAAAAAAGAATTAATCAAAACATACAATTTCTGCTTTTTTTAAACTCTCTTTTTCAATTATTTTTATATACTCCTGTCCATCAATATAAAGTGTAATTTAGATAATTTACTAATTTAGATAACTTGTCAGATGGCATATAATCCTTAAATAACCTCTGAAAGATTTGAGCTGCAGCGTTTTTATTATCTAATGCAACAGAATACACGGTGTAAAATAGGAAACCCGCACCCGACTGGCTTGTGGGGATTTAAATATACAAAACGTAATTTGTTTACTGCGAAACAGCACATAGCAGGCATACAGAAGCTGCAGTGGCAGTTGTCTATATATGACAATACACAACCTACAAAAAAAAAAAGAAGCTCCCTGTGCCCCTGTTTCCTGTTTAAAGAGAATAACATTAAAGCTGATGAAAACGGAGAGGAGTTTTATTCTGTTGGGCATTAGTCTCGCAGACTTGAAGATGAGATTTGTCATTTTTTCTGAAATGTCTGGTTTGATCTTTGCATTTTGCAGTTTTTAGTTGTGCTTTGCATGCGGCCCCATTTCAAGAGATTTTCAATCAGCCAAACCTTTTACTACACTTATTGAACGTCACGCTGTGATTCTGTTGCAACATTTTAATTGTTTAGTTTAAATTGCAGAAACGCCCACTAAGGCTGACCTGCTGTCCGAACCTAGAGCCGACCTTCAGCTTCCGTGTACGGAGCGTCCTGCCACTTCTTTTCAAAACAAGAGGTCTGAGTTTGAGGAAGTGAGTGCTGTGGTCAGATCCCTGGTGAGATCACCTTGCAGAGCAGTAACCAGTCTGACAGCTGCAGAAAGGTTAGGTCATGAGCTTAGTGCAATAAATTGCTGGAATAGCTGTTACCTTTGCAAAACAGATTACAGCGCAGTGCCCAGAAACATTCATACAAATAAAAATCAGAAAAATTGGGCGTACATTTTTATCTGATATCCTTAAATACAATCCAGTGCAACGGCCGTCAGGAGTCACCCAGTTACTAAAATTTAGTCCACATCTTGTTATAAATCCTGTTGGTCTTATAAGTTTGTTAGTGAACATAAGTGAACAAACAGCATTGTGAAGATCAAGGAGCACGGCAGACAGGACAGGGAAAAAGCTGTGAAGAAGGTTCAAGCAGACATGGTCATAGAAAAATATCACAAGTTTGTTCAATCTTTCACCCAAGAATGGAAAAAGGTATGGCACAACTGAAAACTTATCAGGAAATGGCTGTCTACCTACGCAGACTAGCCAAACTAGCAGAGTTTTAATCAGAGAAACAGACGAGAAAGTCATATCTCGTCTGGAGCAGCAGAGATCCACATCTCAGGTGGTAAAACCTGTCCAATGAACAACTATTGGTTCTGCACTTCACAAATCTGGTCCTTTTTAAGGGGGAAAATCATGCAAAATCCACTTATTTAGCCCTGAAATACATTTTGTTGTGTACATGGAGTCTCTAGGAGTGTAGAAATGTTGAATGTAGTCTCTCCGTGTGCTGCGTAAATATCTTTATGTTCTTTTTGGGTCATAAATTTCCAGTTGTTCAATTTTCTATTACTTATTTTTTTTTACTTATTTTTTTTACTGAACAATTATGTCACAGTATTCGCTGCGGCGCTGCCAAAATGACTTCCAGCAATAAAAATCCGCCATTTTTGTTTCTCAGAGCGATATTTGTAGTCCAAGCTGAAGGTCGCCGAAGCTACGAGTGGATAAGTGAAAATGTTTGGTTGTACATTACCCCCAGCATACTCCAACAATGGCCGAACAGGGTGGGGTGGAGCTCTGAGTGGGGGTGGGGTGTGAAGCTTTAGATTTAAAGAGACAGCACCAATGCTTTAGTCCTTAACAAGGACTGAAGCATTCCACTTTATATAGACCACAACTGAATGATTTCAATGTGAAAAGGAAGAACTGAAAAGAATGGCATGTCCCCTTTAAGGAAGACTTGGAGGAAAGAAAACCATTGTTGAACTAAAACCAAAAGAGGTCCTATTGTAGTTTGCCACGAGACATGCAGGGGACACAGCAAACGCATGCGGGTAGGGCGTCAACAGACCAGGGTCAAACATGATGGTTGTAATATTATACTGAGGGAATGTTTTCTTACACGGGGACAGGGAACGTGGTCAGAGTTAAAGGGGAGATGGATGGAGACGAATACAAATCCTGTTAGAGGCTACAATGGATTTGAGGCTGAAGCAGAAGTTTATCTTCCTGCAGGACGATGAGTCCTAGCTTACAGTGGAGCTCTGGGGGGAGTTTATTTGGTCAAAGCATATTCATGAGTTAGAACGTCAGAGGCCAGGCATAAATGCAGTTGGGGGATCTGTGCTGAGACTTAAAATCGTCTGTGAACTGACTCTCTCTGTCCAGACTGATTGAGCTCGTCTCTAAATGTGCTAAGCAGACAGACGGTCGCCTGTAGCTGGAGTGAAAGGAAGTTCAGCTACATATATGACGGGGGCTGAACACAAATTCACACCGCACTTTTAAGATGTTTGCAAAAAGTTTGAAAAACCTGCATCCGTTTCTTCTACATAACGATCAACTACTTTGTGTCGGTCAGTTAAATCCCAATAAAACACCTGGAAGTTTCTGGATGTGAATTCATAAAATTCGAAAAAGTCAAATTGGTTGAGGAGTGTGTCCTGATTTCGCCCTGCGGTCGCGTTAATCATCGTTGGAGCTCGTTCATGTTGCCTCCTGCCCTCCTGCAGCAGGGCTGCTGCCTCGCTGCGTACTGAGCCATGTTCACACGGGTTGTATTTTCACTGGAGCCGAGGAGGAGCTGTTTTAGTTTATGCTCAGCACTTTTCTACAATTCCTTTTCATGATGAAGCCTCAGGAAACTGCCAGCTGTACAAGCCCTACTTTCACTCTTAATACAACTCCTCCACTTGTTCATCAACCCCCAATTCCTTTTATGCACTGGGGCTTTGGGGGGGGGAGCACTCCAGTTTGCCTGGAGTCTGTTTCCTGGCAGCGGCCCGAGCTTTAAGATGGATCGAGGGGATTTGCATGGGGTAGGGTAATAGAGATGTGAGGGGAGAGGAAGTGAAATGTTACTGCTGAGGCAAAGCAAATGAGGATGTAGAGGTGGGGGGGCATAGATCATAAAAACCAAAGTGCTGTCTTGTGTCCAAAGGATCCACACTGTTGGATTGACTTCTACCTGTCTGTTCTGTCTCTTTCCTTCCACCCAGCCTCTCCGGATCCATAGAGGATCGTCAATCTGTATGGATGAAGACGAACACGATCAGAGTCCGCCTTCCAGCTCTGGTACCGGCTCTGCCTCCCTCACATCTGCCCTCCGAGATGCTTTCGCAGGCGCACATTCAGGGAACTTTCTCTCCTGCACACTCGCTCACATGCTGACGAGGATCCAGCGCGCACACACTCACACACCCCCCACCGCCACCTATCAGTGCAGGCGAGCAGTTCTGTTCGTACCGGTGTGAGCAGCGAGGAGCTGTATTTCACTCCCCAGCCGCAGCAGCAGGACAGCTCCACGGGAGTGCGTTCTTCACCAGACATCACACACCAGCTCAAGGCAAGCATCAGCCTTCTCTCTCCTCCTCTTTGTTCTCCGCTTCCCCACTTTTCCTCCCCTCGCCGATCTCGAAGTGACGCAGTCCGCCTGACCTTGCCTTTATCTTTTCTCTCCCTTTCTGGCTCCTCAGCAAGTGGGACTGCCATGGAGGACACCCTCACCTGCAGCCATGCCACCTTCTCCCAGGTGTTCGGACGCCAGGGGCAGCTCATGCAAGCCAGTAAGTAGCAGGAAACGCACCTCCTGATAAATCACGGTGAACTGCGTGTTTTATGGGCCAGTATCTGCTCTCCACCCTGTGATGATCCAGTTTTTTTTTCTTTTTTTCTTTTTGTTGTTGCAGTTTTTCTTTTACAGTGATCCTGGCATTGCGCAACAAGCATCTGGGAAGTATGTTGCAGAACAGGTTAACAATAAGACGAGGGAAAACTGAAGCTTTTTATTAAGGAAAAAAAAAAAAAGCATCTGAAGTTTTGCTTGATTGCTGTTGCCGATAACAGTAAGTTTAGAGGAGGCAGCTTGAGCATCTTAGCTCGCGTTTCATTGTCAGGAGGCGGCTTTCAGAGCCTGGCTGGTCGCTGTCAGGAGCTAAATTTGGGGCTGTGGCTCAGCCAACCTGGGATCTGTTTAAAGCAAAAGTTAACATTGAAGGACACAGATAGGTTGGAGATAGACTGCTTTGATGCAATGCTGCTATGTTACTTTCAAATTTATAAACCTTTGCAAGAGAGGGACTTAAATTATGTTTTTATTCGTATGTACTCACTACTATGGGTATTTTTGGACTTGTGCAGCTGTTTTTCGTAATTCTAGATAGTATGTTTTCATTTTCTTGCATTTAATTTAATTTCTCAAATGCTTATGCAACATCTTTTGGGCTCCTGGTGCTCTAAGGGTAATTCAAGTCTTTCTTTTCACATGTGTGCAACGTTAAAGTTTGCTCTAACAATATCTATCTTGGTGATGCTTTGAGAAGGCAGCTACTGGCAAACAAATGAATGCAAAACAAGATTTTTCTTTTAAAAGGACAATAAAACACACTGTATAATATTGTAATATTGCAGCTTACACTGCATCATGCATAATGCATCCTATCATACGGCATTGTGCTGTCATTTGGCATACACCACATTGAACAATATTATGAAATATCAAGTTAATTTTTTTTGGAATCGTATGCTTTGTATTGCAGATGTTAACAGCATCAAAAGCTAGATTTATGGTGTTTGGATAAAGCAAAGCTGCTGTTGTTATACTGGGGAGTTTGCATGGCTGTTATTGAAGTTGTTGATAACGCAGTAAGTTTACAGGAGGCAGCTTGAGCATCTTAGCTCATGTTTTATTGTCAAGAGGCGGCTTGTTGAGTATCGCTGGTCGCCCTCAGGAGCTGAGCTAAACTGACTGACCCGGCATTTTCTGATATGGATGAACTGAAAGTAACTTTTTAGTCGTAGGTACCTAAGCATTATATGTAAGTATTTTTAAAATGGTGTGTTTTTCCGGCAGATATCCCGGATGATACGTTTTTATTTCATTGCATTTCCTTCAATTTTATTCCTCTAATGGATTGGACAGTATCTCCTCGTATTATTAGGAGTCAGATAATGCTAGTACCCTTTTTGTATGGTATGTTTGTTTATTTCTATATGTCATTTGAAAATGAGAAATGTCCAACCTATCATGCTTTTACATCACATCTGTGGTTTGTAATTCTTTTTGGTGAATCTTATGTAGAGGAAGCCAAAAGAACAGCACTCAGTTTTAATCAAAATGTTGCAGTGAAATGTAACATATTACATCATGGTATTATGTAGCATATTTTTTTTGCATGATACCATTTTATATTATTGTTTTTGTAAAATACAAACAAAGCATATTTTGCATAGCATTGTCCTTTATTGTATCATATTCTGCCATACTTTGTTATTGTATTATAATATATCATTGCATTCAATTATATTGGTAAGTTCTCCAAACATCTTACCACAGATCTTCTTACCAAACTTCTTGTCAAACCTACCAGGATCCTCCACCGTGCTTCACTGTTGCCTGCAGACACTCATTATCTCACTGCTCTCCAGTCCTTTGGCAAACAAACTGCCTTCTGCTACAGCCAAAGATTTCAAAGTTTCTCATCAACCCAGATCACCTGCTACCGTCTTTCTGCACCTTAATCTCTGTTTTGTGCAAAGTTGTGTCTATTGGTCTTGTTTAACTTTAGATTAGCCTGTTTTTTCCACTACTATTACCTGTGCGTAACGCTCCCCCCCCCCCCCCCCCCCCCCTGAATCTCCCCATTGTGGGACAATAAAGAATTTCTTGTTATTTCCATGTCGGAGGTATGGCTTTTTGGCTGAAACTCTTCCATATAGACCACTTCTGGGCAGACCTCTCTGGACGGTGGATGGATGTACTTGGGTCCCACAGATGCCAGTTTTGAGTTGATGGTGCAGTTGGAAATCTTACAATTTGAAGGGAAATGAGCGCCACTCCTCAGTGGTGCCGATTTATTTGTGCTTCTTCATAAGAGCTTGAACAGCAAGTCTTGAAACTCCAGTCTGCTTTGAAATATTTGTCTTATAGGGACCTTGCCGATGGAGTAAAACCACATTGTGTCCTGTTGCTGTGTTCAGTCTGGACATAGTGTGTGTGACCTAGGACATAACTTCACATGTTATGTGAACTTATAATTTATCCATAACTTCACACCTTGGCAGCAGAGTTTGGCTCATCCATTATGTTTAAAACATTATGTTTATATTATATTAAAACATTATGTTTTAGTTAATGACTGTTTCAAGTTTGATGTGAAACGGATGAAAAATAAACAATCATTAAAGTATTTGAAAGTATTCTTAGTTTAGCATGTTTTCATGACTGCCTGAAATGTCTGCACAGTGTTGTGTATCGTACTGTGCCGCATTTTAATATTTTAAAACCCATTTATATCACATTGGACAGTTTCATGTCACACATGTCTTTGGATCATGTGGCATCATCATTGCTCCTGTAGAGCTCTTAGTCAAACCATGTCGCATCGAATTGTATTCTTTCAATTGTATCATATTGCATCGCTTTGTAACACTACTTGTATTGCATGATAAAGTACCATAAATTAGGGCTGGACAATATGGACAAAAATGATATCATGATATATTTCTTAATTATGGTTGATTGCAATATCAATATAAAGAGAATAAAGGCCTCACACTGCCAAGAATGCCCACAACAGATGCCTGCACAAACGTCTGACAATTATTTTACTGTGCTTATAAAACTCCTTTTATTATAACATTTTAGAAATATTTGCTTTAAAGGAGCAACAAGCGATATTTCACCACCAGGTGTCTGACCAAAACATGTGTGACAAGCCACGCCTCTCTCTACCTTCCCTCCAGCTGCCACCTTTCTCTTCTCACGCATCACCTTGTATGCTCATATTTATAACGGATAAAAACACAACAAAACAGCGTCACCTTTTCTAGGAACATTTCTAGTGAAGTATAAGTAACTCATAAGTTTATAATGCTGTTAGCAAGGGAACATTTTGATCTGCTGGGGGCGCTCTCCACCATGTTACTCCGACAGGGTGCTGCTCTGATGGTGGCATTTTAGGGCAGGGAGGGGCTAAGCCCTGAGTGGCAGCTGTTCACGTGGACATACACGCACGTGCACGTACATGCACATGTACGTGCACGTGCGTGCACGTACATGGAGACTGGAGAACAACATAGAGAGATGCGGTGTGACGTCATACCATAGTCCATGTGAAATATTACCTTTAGTTCTTAACTATTTTTTTATTTTTTCTATCTACAATAATTTTCACTTATTGCTCCTTTAAAAATAAAACTACATAAAACGTGGAACGTCAGCCAGTAACAAATGCTGTAATCATGGATCGTAATATATATTGGAAATGTCATATCACCGTTATTGAATAAACTGCAATTGCAATTATTATATTGAATTATTGTCCATCCCTACCATAAATGTCATATTTAAATTGACATGATACATATAAATTGTATCATCATGCAATGTATCATATCATATTGTGTCACATCATATCACGCCATGTTGTTGTATTGTATGCTATTGTATCATAGTGCATCTTATAGCATATATGTTTTGTAGTATATTGTATTTTCCATGGCATCATATTGTAGTTATTTTAGACGTTATTGTATCATAATTTTGATCAAAGTATTGTACTGTAAGCTTGCAGTATTTTGAGGCCCAAATCCAGTCCCGGAGAGCTACTATCCTGCAACTTTCAGATGCAGCTCTTCTCCAGCACACCTGAATAAAATAAATGGCTTATTACCAGGCCTCTGCAGAGCTGAATGACCTGCTGATTCAGGGATGTTAAAGAAGGGAGGCAGCTGAAAGTTGCAGGAAAGTAGCTCTCCAGGACTGGACTTAGGCTCCCCGGCTTAGATTTTAACACAGAATTATGGATCTTAAGGAATATGATGTATTACAATTTATTAGGAAAGAGCATTGTCTAGTCAGAAATTACTGGGTCCCAAGTATCTTCACTCATTTGCCTAATACATTTTCTCACAGTTTATTTTTATTTTTTTCCCTTTCTGGTAGGACTTTGTCATTGTCTTATTTAAAGAGCTCAGCCAAACATGCAGCGTGCTTCCTCACACAGGATAATGAGGAGTCAGAAATCTCACGACGATCCTGCCTGTTGTGTTGCATCTCATGCATAAACTTTGTTGTATCAGCTTTAATTTCCTGTATTCCTCATCATTACTACCTGGAGAGAAACAATCTTGATTGGGGTTCCAAAGCAAGTATCGGAGACAAGAATCCAGTGAGCACGTCAAGCTGAGACGCTAATAATGGAAACGGCAATTATTTTGGAAAACATTTCCGAATGCTTCTTGACACATTTATCACTGAAGTCGTGCTGCAGGACTTCATCTCTTAGGATCTGTAACTATGCTCTCTGTTAGGAGAAACGCTGAGGATTTGTGCTGCAGTGGGTTTGTTGTCTCTGCTAACTTCTTAACCCTCTTTTTTTTTTTTGCATCAGCGCGCCCTTTTATAAATAATGCACTTTGTTTAAACATATCTGCAGGCTTAATGCTGCGTTCACAAGAGCGAGCTAGATTTGAAGCGTTGCAGGGCCCTGATTACAATTCTGCTTCAGACGGACCAAACGCTGGAAGCGGTTGTTGAAAATGAGTGTTTTTATGGAGTGCTGCTGATGTGTTTTGCCTCTGTTTTTTATGTTTGTTGCCAAATAGAGACGATGACCCTCTCAGGATTTCTGTGCAAACAGTTTGAAGAAAATATGCTTCAAATACACAATACGAGCTGGGAAATGTACAAATCTGTTTTTATATAAACTAGTCTGCCTGAGTGGGTCAGGCTGTTCAAGAATGATGATGAATAAAAAGACAAAACTGGACGTGCGTCTCCAAGTAGGTTGTATCACTGTAGCTGACTGTCAGTTCAGCAAACCGTGAGAATTTTGGTCTAGTGGTGTAGCTACAACGTGCTCTCTCCTATAAAGCTCAGGCTGGTGGTGTTGGTGTTGTGGGAGTGAGGGATATTTACGTGGCACAACTTTTGACCTCTTGTTACTAATTGAAGACTTAAACATCACAGCCTGCCCGAGTACCTGTTGCTGACCCCGCCCGTCCCTTTAAGACCCCAGAGTACCACCTCTGATGGCTGCGTCCTGCAGGATAATACGCCATGTCTCCAGGCTCAAATCATCTCAAATTGGTTTCTTGAACATACCAATGAGTTCACTGTGCTCCCATGGCTTCCAGTTGACGGATCTCATCCACAACTGGGATGTGGAGAAATGGGAGAATCATTTTGTGGATGCTGCAGCTAAATGATGCTAAATGTACTAAAACGTTTAAGGAAAGGTCCTGGCACCGTTTTTTTTATTTATTTTTTTTATCTACTACACAAAGACTCAGGTCCAACTTGCTACTAATGAGGTGAGCATAAATAGTGGCTGATGAGCGTAAATGTGCTTCTCACTACAATTAAAACATTTTAAAGTGAGGTGCACCTCAGCCACCTGCTCTTTGTTTGGATAATTCTGCCTGGATATCTCTAACAGACTAAGGAAATTTAAACCCAAATTTCTCAAAAGGATCCACCTTTTTACACACGGACTTCAGGTTGTGGTTTGAAAAAGTCCAAATATGTAAATATATCCAATGATACTTTAAAACAGGCATCTCTCAGTAACTGTTTATAAATCACACCTAAACTGATACACAAGGTAGTGAAAATCAGTGAACTGCTGTCTTAGTAGTTTAAGTTCACTAAAATAAACTTAAATGCAAAAGAGAAAAACGAGCAATGCAAAAGATGGTCTCATTTTGGTGCTCATAATAGTGATGCACATTTAGGTTTGCTAAAAATCTGACTGGACTGTGAATTAGTTTCATTTTGTGTGTTATTTAAATATTGTCAGTTTCTTTAGTTTTGTTTCAAAATTAAATGTTAATGGGGATTGATTTAAAATAAATTATTAACAAATATTTGTTCACATTTCATTCATTGAAATCTACTTAGTTTGCATCTCATAGTTTTTTTTTTTTTTACTTTGTAAATCATATTTTGTAATAGTTTAAGGTGGGGGTTTTTAGTTTTGTTGCCATGCTGATGATATATTGTGCTTTTCTGTGATAGTTTGTTGCAAAGGTCAAAGTTGAGTTAATTTTAGGTGTAAAAAATAAATAAATGAATGAATAGAACCTTTTGTAGAAGTATAACTTTTATTCTAATGTCTTTCTCCAAATAGCAGGACCAATAACCTTTAATCACCTCTGACTAATTAGCATTTAGTAGGAAAAAAGTTAAAGAATTGTACTTGAATATTTTCATCTGGTGATAATTGTGGAGCTAATGAAGTCTCTTCCCCTCTTTTTTTTAAGTCTGTGAAATCATTCAACCTCCTCAGGCTTCTCGTAGCAACTGAGATGGGATCAAAAAGTGAAGCAAAATTGATGCCCATGAAGCAAGAAGAGGCTATAAAAAGATTTAATAGCTTCATACTTTTTACTGCATGAAAGGACATTAAGAGATGTGGACATAAAGACAAGATCTGAAAGAATAGGAAAAAAACACTCAGACAAAAACACTGCTCGTCAAAGCAAACCCTCAACATAACCGACAAGATAGTTTCAGGATGGCTGGACATTAGAGCTGTTTTAAATCTAAAAACAGGAACATATTTAGTAGTGTTTCCATGTTTACACTGAAACATACTTCAAAGATTCTCCATTAGAAAGAGAGTCGTACGCTTAAGTTAATAGCATTTACCTGCCAGTTCTTGTGACCGTACATGAAATGGAAAAGTACCATAAAATTTTGATAAGCTGCATTCAAGACACTAGGATAAAGGGACAAAACAGAGATTTTATCAGGCTGCCCTGGGATTTAAGGCAATTACTTCTTTGCCGGAAACATTTCGGACAATAATCTATATGGACATGTACAGTTGCAAGGAGATTTATACACATGGTATAAAAAAACATTTTTTTTCTCACCGTCTAACATTGAATCAGACTGTTTTCTTCCTGTTTAGGTCACTTAGCATTTAGATAATTATTTTTATTTGCTGAAAGCCAGAATAGTGACATAATGTTTTTATTTCATTGCTTTCCTGAGATTTCACAGTTATCTATACTAAGATTACTGTGCCGAATAAATTGTGAAAGTCAAGGTGATGATGCCATGGCTTTATAATCTCCTGAGGGTTTAATTCACAACATCTAAGGTCAATGGAGGCAAACCTGTAGCTGTATTTTCAAGGTAAAGCCTCAAATACATTACGTCCTTGTGAAACATCATGGAAAGATTTAAAGAAAACATGCAAACCTCCGAATGTCTGGATCATCCTTGGGTAGAATTTCGCGACCCCAGAAGATGCCGTGGTCATTTATACGGATAAGTTATATGCAAGTAGAAACTGCATGAGAAAATACAGCCTTTGTCCTTTTATGGGAGGAAAGAAGTTCTGTGTACCAGTGATGGACGTGTTTTGGTGCGAAATGTGAACACTAACCCTGGAACAACGGCAAAACACCTTGTGAATATGCTGGTTAAAGCTGATAACAGAGGATCCTTCTCAATGAAATGGCCCTTTGACAGGGCCCCCAACGAGGATGAATACGCTACTCCAAAAGCAACATTGAAAGCTGGATTATAGTTTACAAATGCACCAAGTGAAACATATCCTAATTAAACCAAAACTGAAGTGTTTGTCCACATTGACCATCAACTTTGGAAGAAAAAACGCTGCAAGCCTGAGACACAATCCCTGCTTTGAAGGTAGCACCATGCTGGTGCACTTCATGAGGGAAGAACACTGTGCTGATGTCTTCAGGAGATGAAGCAATATCAGAAAAGGTGCACAGGTCGAGCAAGGCAAACGACAAAGCGGGTCTGTCTGGAGGAATGGGCCATAATCCCAGCAAATTATTGCCAGACGGTTGTGGAAGGATGTCCAAAACCTTAAACCGAGTCATACAGTTCAAAGGCAGTGCTACCAATAATTAAGAAAATAATTGTCAGAAGTAGGAGTTAAAAAAATTACCTTCTAAGAACCTCTTTTATTGTCATCCAATCTCACCTAAAACAGGTGAAATCAATCAGGTGTTGGAAGTCCTGGTGGAAAAAGTGAATTTTTTTTAGTGACAGCCTTGACTGCCTCCTGACATGAAGATGAAAGATTTTGAAAAATTAGTTTGTTTTCTGAATGGGCAATTTACTTCTTAAATGTCTAACACTGGTCATTTTATACATATTTAGGCGGCTGCAATAGTGATTTATACAGTTGAAACCAGAAGTTTGCATGCATTATGCAAAAAGAACATGAGTTTTTTTTTTCTTCTTCTCACTATCAGACATGAAATCCCAATAAACATTTAACCGGTAATGGGTCCGTTAGATCATCAAAATAATTTCTATTTTCTAAATGCCAGGATAATGAGCGACCATTCCTTCTTGAAGGTCAGGAATTTACAGACATATTTAATATTTGGTACCCTTGCATCTAAACTGTATGATTTGGGTCAAACGTTTTGGATATCCTTCCACAAGTTTCTCACAAAAGTTGGCGGGAACTTTGGCCATTCATCCTGACAGATCAAGTGTAACTGAGCCAAGTTTCTAAGCCACCTTGCTCTCACACGCCTTTTCAGCTCTGCCCATAAATGTTCAACAGGGCTGAGATCAGGGCTTTGTGGTGGCCACTCTAAAACATTGACTCTGTTATCCTTCAGCCATTTTGTAACCAGTTTGGCTGTGTGCTTTCAGTCATTGTACATTTGGAAGACCCATTTGCTCCCACTCTTCAACTTTCTTGCTGATGTCTTGAAATGTTGCTTCAGAGTTTCCACATAATGTTCTTTTCTGATGATGCCATCTATTTTGTGAAGTGCACCAGTCCCTCCTGCAGCAAAACTATCACACAACATGATGCTGCCACCCCCGTATTTCACAGTTGGGATGGTGTTCTCAGCCGCCTTCTTCCAAATGTAATAATGGTCATTATGTCCAAATTGTTAAATTTTTGTTTCTTCAGACCACAGGACTGGTCTCCAAAAACTAATTTCCTTTTCCCTGTGTGCATTTACAAACTGTAGTCTGGTTTTATTGTGTTTGGCGTAATGGCTTACAGCCCATGTTGGTACAGTGCTAGTTTCACTGTGGATAATGTTACACTGTTACCAGCTTCAGTCAGCATCTTCACAGGGTCTTTTGCTTCTATTCCTAGGTTGGTTTCCACATTTCAGACCAAAGCACGCCCATCTATGATGGCTGGACAGTCCCATGGTGTTTATACTTTCATATAATTGTGTGAACAGATGAACGTGGCACCTTCAGACATTTAGAAATTGCACTCAAGGATGAACCAGACTTGTACAAGTCCACAATTGTCTTCCTGATATCTTGGCTGATTTCTTTTGACATTCTTTTGACCTTCCTATTATATTGCACAGAGTGTATTTGGTGTGTCTTCTAAAATATCCACAGGTGTGTCTCAAATCAACTCAAATGTCAATAAACCAGATCAGAAGCTTCCAAAGACATCATGTTGTGTCACGCTGTGATCTAAGCGTATGTAAACTTCTGATATTCTGGAATTTACTGCAGCAAATAAAAATAATTCTGGTGATTCTAACAGACCTAAAATAGCAAAATGTTGTTCAGATCTCATGTCTAACGGTGAGAAACAAAAAACGTATGTATCTTTATATATGTATATGTATATATATCTATATCTATATACCTATATATCTATATCTATCTATATCTATATCTATATACCTATATATCTATATCTATCTATCTATCTATCTATATATATATATATATATATATATATATATATATATATATATATATATATATATATATATATATATATATATATATATATATATATCTCAGTACAGTCCCACCCACTGGCCCCCTTCACCAGATGGATGTCTGCAGTGAAGAGAACATTTATCTATTTCTGTTTTGTTTTATTAATTTATTAATTTAAAACACTATTGCTTAACTTTTTCTCTTGTTTTTCACAGTGTTTTATGGCTATTGTATCATTAATGGGGGATTTTTAATTTTTTTTTTTTACATGTTTGAAATAAACTTAACTAATTTATTTACTTATTTGAGTTCACACATTTTTTATTCTTCAGCTCAAGGTTAATGTTATCATATTTTTTTTTTAAAGGGGAAAATTCTTAAAGTTAATCTATGTTACTCATGCAGGAGTGTCTCTAGAGGGGGCCAGAGGGGTACCACCCATCCTCCTTGCCTGTTCTAAATAGATCTGTATTTTTATGTGACTGTTTGTTTTATACAAATTGGAATTTAAGAGGGGAGAGAAAAAGCTTCAATCAGTTACCACATGAATTTCTTAATAATTTTTTCATATTACAATAGTATATTTAAATTGTAAACCTGATTACACTTTAATCAGGTTTACAGGCAAAACCTCCATGCGCCAGCAATGTCTGTAGCTGGTGCTGTCGAGGCAGTGGTGGACAGAGTGGGTCCATTTTCTAAGTAAAGTGATGTCAGCAGCATCATTGCTGGCATGGGCTGACATTTAAAGCAGTAACAAATGCTAAACACTATCGATCAGTGCTCTCAATGCTCACGATTCCAACTCCTGAGTCTGAGCTACCATGGAGGGCAACGGGGCAAATGTCTGACTGAGATGCTTTTTTATCCGAATACAGGTCCATGGTGATGAAAGCATGTACCTTTTGCACCAATAAGAAAATTCACCTGCAGTAGCCCCATTCAACCCTAAGAGGGCAGCACTAAGACAGTTTTAAGACAGATATTGCAGAACTAAACAAGGTCACATGAACAAGACGTTACAAAATGTAATGTTCACAAAATGTAAAAAAAAAAAAAAAAAAAAGCTCAGTAACATTAAAGTAGCACCATTAGGGGCGGCTGGTGGCGTAGCGGGTGGCGCGCCCCATGTACAGAGGCCTTTGTCCTTGACGCGGTCGACCCGGGTTCCACTCCGACCCGCAGTCCTTTGCTGCATGTCTCTTCCCCTCTTCCACCACCCTTCCTGTCAGCCTACGGTGTTAAAAAGCGAGCCACTAGAGCCGCGAAAAATAAAAAATAATCCCACCCCCCCCCCAAAAAAAGTAGCAACATTAGCAAAGTTTATAGTTTAACAGCTAAAAAGGTTATTTGTTATTATTGATTAGTGTTTATGTATTTTGTTTGTTCTTCGTAGCCCATTCCTTTTTGCATGTCCATCACTCACCCGAGGGCTTGTCTCCTCGCTGTGTCACGTATTAAAACAGAGAGCTCATCTACCTGTTCTAAAATGTTTCTGCTTCAGCTTGCAGCTGTAGGTTTCTGACAATACACGCACATAAATAGGTCCAAATTATATTCAGTGTCACCCGCTCACTCTCTTCACTAGCTCAACTTAAAATTTTTGCAACATCTTTACAGTTTTCCTTTTTTCCCCTCTTTCTGCCTGCGGCAACAAAAAAACTTTGTGAGGTCAAACAGCTACATGAAACAAGCCTCATGTGTTCAATCACTGCGTCTGCACAAATCCCTGCCAGCTCAGCCTCTGCTCCTTCACGCCTGGAGCTCTGCTCCCTTAGAGGCCCGTAGTCACAGTTCTGCTCTGCTGGACCACGGCAGTGTTGGACCAGGCACGCTCTAAGGTTGTTTGCAGCTTAGTCCAAAGATGGAGTCCACAGATGCCTATAACTCTAAATATTGTCATTGTCCCTCTTGTGTATTGTCATCCTCATGTTACTGCTGCGAGAGGTCAAGGTGCTGGCTTATAGCCAATGTTTTCATCCCTATTAGACTCCAGGGCTGCTGGCCATCGACTTTAATATAATTTAGAGACTCTCTTTGAGTGCGTCTTTGACAGAGCAGCTTTCACTGCAGGTGCGTTCTGAAACAAAGCCCATCAGAGGAAACTTTCTCTTCTTTTTTTTCTAGCAGACACGGCTCTTTGTAACTGCTATTCCAGGTAAATTGAATTAGCAAAAATACAAAGCACTGCTGAATTTGCCTAAATACATTCCCTCTGATCTACATTATTGAATGAGCCTCTAACACTAGAAATCATTTGTTTAGAGTCAATACAAGTGTAATTTATATGACCCTCCTTTCCCCTATTTCCATATTGGATTCGATAAAGAGGAGCAACTATGGGGCCGTGCGTGCAGGAGTGTCCCGCAGGTCATATGAGCTGCATAACTCCTGATAAATCATCTTAAATCTTAGGTTATTAAGTTCTAGATTCAGATGCTCACACTTGTGTATTTACAGGTTTTTAGACTCTCCTGCATCAATCACATTTATCTTCATTAGTTGACATTAGTAAAGTATCGATAAATGGATTCGGAGCCCAATTGTTGTGTTGTTTGCTCAGCTAAAACAAGCAGGTCTGGTCTCTGTCGGTAAATCTTTGGGGATCAACCTGTTCTCCATGACTGAGAGGAAATTCTGTTTCAGAGGATGCAGAGCTTCATTAACTCCTGACGTCTTAATTCATGGCCGTATAAGACAGGTGCTCAGCTACCGGAGCCTGGTTCGGTACATTTCTAGCTTCTTCCTGTTTACTAAATCTAATTTCGGCACTCTCCCTCAATCTAAATCTTTTGAAAAAAGGAATTTACTTGTAGGAAACATCTTCTGTCAAAACTCTGAGCTACATTTAGCCACGCTGGTGCTGGGAAATGAATGCTAATGTCGGCAGACTAAAGAAACACATCCACTCACTGAAAACTAAATGTAGCACTCAGAAGAGTAAATTATACCATGTTTACAGATTTAGTCCAATCTGGTGGCGTCTTTAGACCAACAGTTTGTTACTAATTGCAGTTTTATAATTAACTGGGCTGGACTGGACCAGTAATGTTTCTGTGACATGGTTCTGATGACATGTCGGTGTTTTGGTGCTATGTAAATAAACTTAAGCTGAAACGTATCTAAACCCAGTTACATTTAACTTATCATCCATCAAAATTAACACGTTAACTTTTGCTAACATTTGAATCTCTCCATTATTCCTGCTGAAAGAAAGCATCCCCACAGCATGATGCCGCCACCATCTCATTCACAGTAGGGAGTGCATGTTTGGTTCAGACCAAACGCAGTTAGAGTGTCAGGGGCATCGGGTTTACAGGCAAAGTCTATGGTAGACGCACGTCTAGGAGCATCGGGAGGTCCTGTGGTGTGTTTCACCCATCGGGTGCGGTGCGTTTTGAGATTTCAAGCGCCCGAGTCTCCGAAGCGGCAGACTCTAGAGTGGGAAAATCTGAACTTTTGCAGCTGGATGTGGAGCGTCAACCAGAGACTCTGCTATGTGAAACAGTGGCGGATTGTCCAACGGGATGGAAGGACCATGGAAAGCTGGGAAGTCAACAATGGAAGACAAACCGCTGTTTGTGACCATCCTATTATCTATGATCAGTTGAGCTTTTGCTACATAGACGGTAAAGGACGTCGCCTGGAGGAGGATTAGCAAGTATGTTGGGATCTCGGGTAAGTTATCAAAACTTTTAGCACAGTAAATATTTCCCAGCATTTGAGAAAAAAGAACAGGGTAGCTCCCCCTGACGTGGGTCCGACCAGTCTGTCCACAGTCTGGTCAGAGCGTCGCCTTTTTTCATGCTCAAATCACGTTCGGTCTGAACGCAGCATTAGTCTTATCTGTGCAGAGAACCTTCTTCCACATCTTTGCGGCGTCTCCTACATAACTCAGACAAACTGTGAACAGGACTTCTTTTGGATTTTTCTCAACGTTGTCTTCTTACCAGCACAGGGCCAGAGTTGTGGAGCGTACAGCTAATAGTTAATAATGGCATATTAACCCACAGAGTTAACATGCCTGCTTCTCGTATCAAAACACTCCTTGTCCAGGCCGTGAGTGTCTGTGGCTGTGCAGAATCAGACTTTTTCAGATTCAGATTTTATTCACCATTTCTGTGGGTATATACTAGGAATTTGCCTTTGGCTTCCAGCGCTCGCATTGTATATAGTTGTGCCATATTCATTATGCTCTTTTTGGATGGTGCTTTACCTGTTCTCTCTGACATGCTTACAATACTCTTTTATACTTGCTTTAAACTTCATATATTTACCTCTAAACCCTGGTCTTCATGATTGTTTGTTCACTAATGTTCTAAAGAATCTCAGAGGCCTTTATAGAACAATGTTCATGATGAAGAATTGACTCTAATTACCATTTTATTGGCTTCTGATGGTAATTTGTGTCCCTGGATGTTATTTAAGGGCAGCAGAACAAAGGGGCTTGGAACAAATGCACACCACATCCCCAAACCAACATACAAGATGTGTAATAATTAATATAATAGTCTCTGAGATTTTCTTAAGGTGACAACAAGGTTCGGCCTATCACTTCTGCAGCAGACCCATTTCCTGCAGTATAAACTGCTACCTCTTCTTCGGTGTATTCTTCTTTCGTGGATTTATCAGCCGTTGGCAAAACAACTCAATGGTGCAATTTCACCTCTAACTGTGAGTCGATATATTAAGCTAAAACAATAACATGCTTACCTGACCTTATCCCACAGACTGAAAGTGTAATTCCCTTTAAGCTGAGCAGAAATAGGAGAAGGAAACTGGCAGGGCTTGAGGCTGAGAACTGAAACTATAATGTCAAGCATTAGGTTAACAGCATAGCGTCCTCATGGTTTCTCCAGCAAGACAGGACTTGTGGCTTCTTTCCTGCTTTTGTTAGTTAATTTCTACCCAGAATGATTTAAAGACAACCAGAAAACTGGCAAAATATTGCCCTGGGATCACTGATTAAGGTAGGGTGGAGAAAAACATGAACTAAGTGGTCTAATCCCACAGAGGAGCAAGGATAGAAGGATTAGGTCTGTTAAAATGCCAGAAGGCTAGCAGGTTTACTACTCAGTGAAGAGGATCAATGTCGTTGACCGATCTGTAAATCAGGTTTGTGACCCGTATATGTGGGAACTGTCTTTCTGCTTCTAGAAAGAGGGAGGTGAGACTCAGCATTTATGTTAAAATAGGACTGATTGTGAGAAATAAAACAGCTCATCACAGAAAACACCAGAAGAAGAATTAACTTTCTGTACGATAAGTCTGTATTTATCTGGAAGTTGGTTAGTATTATATCAGACACAAAGAAAATGGTTCCTCTGGATGTCCTTTAAAAGCATCAGAGTAAAGGGGGTCGAATGCAAAGACATGCCACACTTTTCAGATTTTTCTCTGTAAACATTCTGAAAACCGTGAATCTTTCATACAGTCCTTCCACTTCACAATCATGCTTTGCTTTATGTTGGTTGATCACAAGGACACCCCCCACCAACCCTCCCACAATTAAATACATTGAAGTTTGTGGTTGAAATGTGAGAAAATGAAGAAAATACAAACAGTATGAATACTCTTACAATGCACTAATATAAACCCACGTGATCCACTTCTTTAGGGTGAGAAATAATTTAGATTTTAGAGCCACAATTACTGGGACAGATGCACTTTTTTTCCTGCATCAAAAATAACAGTCTGAATGCATTTTCTGCAGTAATCCCCTTCAGGTCTCTAACCCTATTTATTCATGCATGGCTCTGCATTGTTTTAAAAGATTGGACATCTTTTACCCCCTGCTTTGTCGCTTCCTCTAATCTGTCTTTTGTTAATCTCTCTCACACTCACAGAGAAAGAGAGTTTTTCGGAAAAGTTTAAGTGAATGCACATAAACTGAATACTGCAGGCTCAGCAAACGCATCTCTTGGATTTAATAGTAACCCATCTCCAGCACCAAGAAGCAGCTAAATATGTTGCTGCCTGATCTGCTGTGGGCACACCAGCTTGCCAGAAGAGTGCTTAAGGTATGAGCATCAGCAGATTTCACACAGGGGCTAATCCTTGCTTTTTTTGGAGGCTGATTACTGTATTTTGAGGGTTTGTGCTACTGTGTCAACATATTTTGTCACTGCATGTGCATACTGTAAGCTTGAGTCAAAATTCAGGTTCCACCAAGCCTACGGTGCAAAACTCCCCGCTGCAGAGATGAAAAACGGTCTAATTTAGTGCACACACCTCAGGAGCAGCTTCCAGCTTGCTGCTCACATCCCTGCTGTGTTTTCTGCCCGCGCTGACTCTGCAAAGCTGCATTGCTCTGCTCAGTTCTCCCCTCTTCTCTTCCTGAGATGCACTTTTCGAAACATCAGTTTTTGTCAGAGTTTTGCCACAATGCTGTCAACAATCCACTGCAGAGGAGACAAAGTAACACAGAGGAAGGGAGGCACACTGGGATAAGAAAAAGCCGCACAACAGTCTTTAAACAGAGACGGGTATGTGGTATGAATTTAAAAATGATGCCATGCTCCCAAATAGCTTCAAAAGCGTCTTGCTTCTTCGTGTGAATTTATACTGTTTGGTCAAAGTTACTTGTTCTTCTTGACACTCTCTTTGGAAATTTACCAACAAACCCTAAGACAGATTTGACGGGTGAATAGAGATGAGTTGAGCAAGAAAAGGAACATTTCTATGAGTGGGCATTGGTTCAGTTTGCTAGTACAGCATTCAAATCAGGATATTAAAATATTTTTGAAAAGCCAGCACCAGGACAAAAACTTGTATGGTTAGCTTCGGGCGTAAAAGAAGATTGATATAGTCACATATTTTATACCATTGACATTAAAACATGATGTCATGCTCTTGTGCTGCATCACGTATGGCAGTGTTCAACTCCTTGGCCTAGCAGCATGTATGTTTTTCTTCAGCAGGGACAAACATACAGTCCTAAACATACAGCCAGAGCTAAAAAGTAATAGTTTCTATCAAAGCAAATTATGTGTTGAACATGCCCAGTCAAAATCCACACATTGACCAATTGAGACTCACAATTGGTGTTTACAAAGGCACTCCATCCAATCTGACTGGGCTTGAGCTATTTTACAAAGAAGAATAAACAAGAATTTTAGTCTCTAGTTGTGGAAAGATGGTAGAAACAATACCGGACACACAATGGTTCAGCAATGTGTCTGGACATTTTTGGCTGTTGTTCCAGAGGCACATTCATGAGGCACGTAACTCGAGGTAGTCATGAAAGTGGTGTTCTACCCTAACCCCTATCCCGGTGGATGCTGGACTACCTCACTGGCCGCCTACAGTATGCCAGGACACGGTGCCGTGTCTCTCATAGGCTGGTCTGCAGTGCAGGGCCCCACACACAGAGAGGCTGACCCTTGTAGACATCTCCATCAGCTCCCCTGGCAGCCACCTTCAGGAGCTCTCAGATTACTCTGTACTCTGAGTTTTCTTCACTTGTGATGAAGCAGACTCTGGCATACAGTAGACACAGGACCTTCTTACTGGTGCTAGCAGAACCATCTCCTGATCAACCCAGGGAAAACCAAGGAGTACTCGAAGTACCTGGGTGTTCACCTGAAAAATAAACTGAACTGGAGTCAGCACTGATGCTATTTACAGGATGGCTCAGTGCAGACACTGCCTGCTGAGGAAACTGAGGTCTTTTGTTGAAATGTTTCATCCCTTCAACCCAGTGTCCGGTGGTGGGAGACAGAGGGACTCAAGAATAAATAACATCACTGTTAGACATTGTCTCCAACCTCATGCATTAAGCTGTTGTAGAGCTGGAGAGCTCCTTCAATGACAGACCGCTGCATCCTAGGTGCACAAAAGTGTGTTATCTATGATTCTTCCTCCGAGAAGCTATTAGGCTTTATTACCATCTCTACTCCAATAAACTCAATATGTTGTTTACATCCTTGTTTATTGCACAACTTTTTCCTTGTTTTTGTAGCTGGTTTGCTGTTTTTTGTACTTTTGGGTCACCCTGCTCAGTTGCACATTTAATTTAATCTGACTATGCCATTTTTTAATACCTGTACCATATTTTTCTTCTGTTGTGAACTTCTTCTCTTACTCTCTGCTGATACACCTAAATTTCCCCAGTGTGGGGGAATAAAGGATTATTCTTCTCCTGGGAACTTCTCAACCCAGAAACCCATACCCAGTTTATTGGATTGCCAGACAGAGAGGCATGATGCATCGCTCCAGATTACACATCACAACTGCTCTGGAGTTCAGTGGTGGTGTGCTTTCCACCACTGTGTCCAAGGCCTTGTGTTGCACATGTGTTGATGAACGTCTTGGATGCAGCTTTGCTGGCCATGGAACCTCACTCAGCACATTTCTTTATGCACTTCTCATGAACCAATCAGAAGTTTGAGGGTCTGTGATGTCTATTTTGTGATTTCACTTGGCCTACCTCTTCATTGCTGAGTTCCTGTCATTCACGGTCACATTTACTTGGTTATTGCACCACTAATGGTTGACTGTAGAATATTTAGTAGCAAGGACATTTCTTGGTGGGACTAATTACACAGGTTGCATCCTATCATGATACCATCGTATAATTGGAACTCCTGAATTTAATTCATTGGAGGGGTGAATGAATACTTTTGACAATATAGTGTATATTTAAAATATCCACATAGAATGGCACCATATGCATTTACAGTATTGACATAAAAATGTATTAAACAATACTTAGGCCTTTGTTTTATTTCCCATGGATGTGTAATTTAAGAATGTGTGTATTTCCTCAAGATTTTACTGGAAACTACTATAAACAAAATTACATCGCTATTGCGCATAACATTTATGCACCTGCTAATATTGTCAGGGAATCTTTTTCTTTCAAAACGTTTCAGTTTAAGACAAATTTGATTTATTTCCTATGGTCACTCTGTTTCTTGTAACTAACAAGTTCTGCATTGATTAAATATTCTACTAAAACCTATCCTGATATCCTGAACTGTTAAAAACAGAACATTATCTGCCCCCCCCCCCCTTTTAACGCCTGGTGTGAGACTTGGGACTGAAAACTTAAAAAGGTTTAGTGCTGTTTCATTTGCCTTGAAAGTAAAGCCTTGGACCTGGGAAAGTCACACCTGACATAACTTCCACTGAAGGAGACAAAAGAAGGAAGTTTTACAAATTTCTCATCACATTATAATCCTATCACACTACTGAGTATGTGGCATATTTTCACTGGCCTTTAGATGAATAAAATATGGGCACCAGCAGATGTACCTGCAGCTCTGACACAATTATTTGATCTCACGCTCATGAAGGATTTTTTTGACATGTTAAAAAAAAACATGGGTATTATCTAGTCATATAATCACCAAATATGGTAAAATATACAATGTCATGACAGAACTTTATATTCCACAAACTTTCACTTAATTTCCTAGGATTTTGAACCACATCACCTCTGGTTGTTGTCGAAACAGTGGCGACTAGGCAAGCTATGGATTCTGCTGTCCCCAAACCAGAGGTGGGTTACATTTACTCACCTTTCCTTGAACTTATTGAACAAAATTTACTTTTTGGAGTCGTTTTAATGCACTGTAGATTTTATTTTACTTAAATAAAATTAAGATGTATCGCTACTCCACAGAAAATTTTTCTGGTTACCCACCGTGCGTAACTTAATTGAATAAAACAAAGGCTAGCTGTAACCAAAATGCACCAGAGAGATAACCTTGCCCGCAAGCTGAATTCTTATTTTTGTGCGGTATTTGTGCGTTGTGACGAAAGCAAGAACTGCCGAGCCCACAGCCGACCCAAACTAAACATGGCAGCGCAAGAGGAGGCACACATAGCTGCTGCTATCACATCTGTTTTTGTAAGAATCCCGATTTCTTCTTTGAAAGAAGAACAGCAAGAAGTGCCTTGACTAGCGTACCTTCTTGTCGTTTCTCATGATGCGTGCTAGTAACATTTTCATTTGATATCGTGATTGGCTAAAACCAACCTTTGGTAGGCGGTCACTAGGTGTCACTTCGTCCAATCAGCTTGTAAAGTGCAGCTGAATGTCCCTCCTTTCCCCGAATAGATTCGATAGGAGCAGGACCAGATTGATATGTGCAGAACGGAGAGTGCTAAACATGATCAATGTGGCTTTCCATGTTAACAGGGAGTCAAGGTAAGACTTCCTTTTTGTACAAAAGCTTTGTTGTTTTAATGATTGAGCCATTTTGAGGTGAAGTAAACATGCAGTAAACAGTGAATATTGTACTTTGCATTGTTCTAACATACTTTATATACAATTAGCTTTAAGTATTGGTTTGATAAGTTTTATGTTGAAATATTTGATTTAGAAAGGTGTATGCTCTGCCTGAATTTATTTAGTTAGTTATTTTTTGTTTATCTTTCATTTTAGTCTTTACAATACCAGGATTTGTAGATAGTTTTGTGTGTTTGTTGGTCTGATTATATCAGTACTTGAGTAGACTTCTTACCGAATACTTTTTTACTCGAGTAATTTCTTGGTTTGCTACTTTTTACTTGATTAAAAATATGTTGAAGTAGAGCTACTTTTATTTGAGTAAAGTTTGTGGCTGCTCTGCCCCCATCCAATTAAAATGCTGGAATGTTTCTGCTATTCTGAGGGGGATAAACTACAGTGCAGTCTTGCCATTTCATCAAATACCAGACCTTGCTGCTGTCGTCTCTGTAAGGGCCATGCCTACTCATCAAACCAGCGTCTTTATGAGCGCCTTTCTTGTTTTGCATGAGGCCAAAACAAGTTAAATCGCCATAAAGCCGCAGCAGGGATGTGCTGGTTCTGCTGAGAGAGCTTTTGGTCCCAGGAACAGATCAGTCATTATCACCACTCATGCTTTTGTTGAACTTTAAATGACAAGTAATGACTTCTGATGTTAACAAGACATTGTTGTCCAGACATCTGCTTCTCACTGCATGTTTTCTCTTTATTTGGGCCATTCTCTGTAAACCCGAGAGATGGGTGTGAGTAAAAATCGCAGTAGTTCAGATTGTTGAAATACTCAGACCTGCCCGTCTGGCACCAACGACCGTACCATTTTCCAAGTCACTTAAATCCTTTTGGTTCCTCATTTGGGGGGGGGGGGGGTTCAGCCTGATCAGCAGATCATTGTATGCTGCCAGGTTTCTACTGGAGAACCTGTGCTTTGTGTCAAGTTATTAAATTTAGTTTTTGAATGAAAGCAAAACCAAACAGGTTTCTTCCTCTAAACGTCTTGTGCGGTTTTTGTATCCCTGGTGGACAAGTCATACCAAACACATGTAAGATTTTAGTTCAAAGACATTAAACACCTTCTAAAATTCAGAGTCACTCGCTCTGACCTGGTTCACATCCACAGCAGACCATCGGCTATTAAGTCAAGTGGTTTCTGGCACTCCCTGCCTCGGCTCTGATGTCTTCTCGGTTGGCTCAGTCCTCCACAGACTCTCTCTCACACAGAGACATGCTGAGCATCATTAAACAGCACTCTGCTCTCTGTTCTCCTCGGGCTCACGAGTAGCAGCCATGTGAATATGGAGAGTTATCAGTGTTTGATGTGAGAGAGGAGTCAGAAAAGCCCACAGAACGTGCTGGCAACAGTTTCCACCTCACAGGAAAGTCTAACTTGGTAAAAGTGTCGATTTGATGCGCCTTTGAACTCACCGGGCTGTTTACCTGCAGAAAAACGTGTTAATGAATGATAGTGGCAATATCTGCACATCCATTAGAAGACACCTGCTCAGAAACTGAATTTCCGGCATCAAAGCGGCTGATAATGATAATGGTTCAGAGCCGTCATCCCGTATTAAAGCTAATTTAAAGTTTGTTTAATCCCCGCCAGTCACACTTAAAGTTTGGGAGTTGTGTGCTCTACCTGTCATTGTGCTGAAGCACAAAGATACGCAGCAGCTCTGACCCACTTTAATCTGTCCTAAAAGACGGGTTCAGACGAGCTCACACAAACAGTCCTAATTGGTGGAAGGCTCGTCACTGGTGCTGCTCGTCGCCCCAGCTTTGGAAACGCACTCCAGCATGAAGCCTCTGGATTTTAAAATGTCATATGTGAGCTCAGACTGCTCTTCTCTAACAAGCAAGCGTTAACCTCGGCTGTGTAAAGAAAAGAGGATCCTCATTTACCCTCCACATTTCAGAAGACGCAAAGACGTTGCTTTTATACTGCTTGCCACCGGTGTCTTTAGAGTTTCTTATGTTGTTATCCTTTTTCAAAGTGCAGTTAGAAACAGCTAGAAGTGATGCATCTTGTTTATGTGGGTCTATATTTGCATATTTGTCACTCATGTGAACAACCAGCAAAATGTTTACGTTGTGCTTGGATGATTGCAGCTTCAACACTTGCAGACAGCACATAAAGTGTCCCACCAGGTATAATAACACACTGGTTCACTGTCAAACAGCTGTAAAAGATGCATACTCTTGGACTCTCTGATCACTGTTTCATCTCAGTTTACGGGCAAAAACTTAAAACATCTAGGCCCGTGCTTAGGACTGATAGGAAGTGAACTGATGAGTCAAAGCAGGTGTCACAGGCCGGCTTTGACTGCACAGATTTGGGTGTATTTGAAACTTCAGACACTGACATGAATGAGCTTCGCTGAAACTGTCACTTCTTTTCAGCTAACGACGCTGCTATGGTTAGAAATGCATTGAGAAACGTCCCCGCCCACGTCGGTGCTCATGAAATCCTTTGCAAACCAGTCAGCAGGTGATGCATTCAACCTGATACTACGCTTCATCGTGACCACCCAGGGACATATGCCAGGATCCTGTTTGTAGGACTTCATCTCGGCCTTGAACGCCATCAACCAAGACATCCTCCACCAGAAGCTGCCCCAGTTCACAGTGCCGGCCTCCACCTGTCAGTGGATAACCAGCTGTGAGGGTGGGGAGCCGCACAGGTGGTTATCCACCTCACAGCGGATTGTTTGAGAATAAAAACAATCTGCACTGGCACCTCCCCAGGGCTGTGTTCTCTCCCCACTCCTCTGTAGAAAAATAACTGGACCTCAGCAAACATGTCTATTTTTTAAACTGCTAATGTTTACAGATGACACCGCGGTTAATTGTCTGCTCCAGGACGGTGACGAGTCCGTATACAGAGCATTTTAAACCACCTCGAGCTTAAACACTCAAGACTGTTAGAGTAGCGTGCTTGTGTTCTGAGAAGGCTTCAAGTACCCGGTTCAAACCCCAGAGACTGCTGTTGTTGGTCCCTGAGATTGAGAGATTCCTGGGCACTGTAAAAAAAAAAAAAAAAAAACAGTTCACTGCTCCCTAAGGGAGGAGTTAAATGCAGAAGACAAATTTCGTTGAAGTGTACAGTTAAAATGACAAGAATTTCATCTTTAACAATAATTTAACGTGATAAAATCTCACTGAGATCTAAAATCTCTTCAAGTGGGAGCTGAGAAGACAGAGACACCATATACAAATACCAGCTTTTACATTTTTGCAGTGACATACGTTCATCTGCAAAAAATCCTCCAACCTTTCGCAAGAGCTGCTGGAAAGCCTCTTATGTACACTGCCATCATTCAGTCTGTTTTGTACACATACATCATAGTAGTTATTTAGGCTCATCCACAAAACTACAATGAACAATTAGGACTGCCGAATGGATCGTCCCTCCATCCAGGACTTTATAGGTCTAAAGTCAGGTATGGGCAGATAAAAATCTTTGCAAACCCCACACATCCTGGACACGCACTGTTCAGACTTACTTTATGGTCGCTGCTACAGAAAAGAAAAGCTGCCGCAGAGATGGCATCTTCCCCCAGGCTGTCATTCTGAGGAACACATCAAGAATCAACAATTGCTATTGTCATTATGTGATCATAATTAAATTAGGTGTAATGAATCTTAGGCGTTTGACCTGATATTTCACACAACACCAAGAAAAACGTTTAACAAGTTTATTAAAAAAGGAAAGTGAAGCTGAAATGGGGAGCTTCTGGAAACAGGACTAGCAGCACTGCAGGTGAGAGAGACAGGTTAGTGGCTGAAAGCTTGCACGGGAGAAGTGTAAGAGCTCCAGAGTAGCCACTAACCTTAATTGGATCCGTAACCAGCGTTGAAGCCAATGAGGAATCCTTCCTCCTGAAGGAGACAGGTGATGCGTGAGAATACTAGACAGTCCAAGGTCATACACAGGCGGTCGGGGAAAGGCAGAGGCACAAATGGGGAAATCCAGCAGGCTGAGTCCAAAGTCCAATTCCAGGTCCACAATCCAGATATCCAACAAGCAGAGGTACAGATGGGCTAGGCTGAGAGGCAGAGTCAGGCAACAAGCTTGGGTCAATGTCCAGAAACTGAGAACCAACAGGAGGATCCGACGAGGGCGAGGCAACAGGCAGAAATCCAAAAACAGTCAGGAGTCAGAAACACAGTCAGGCAGGTCAGGAATGCTGGAAGATCTACTCGAGAATCTGGCACCAACACTCTGGAGAAGGCAGGCTTAAGTAGTGCCACACACAGGTGAAACCAAGCCAGTAATCAGGGCGGTAACAGGTGCTTGCAATCAGGGGATTGGGTTGAAACCATCCAGAATGCTGAGAATTACTGCAACAACAGGAAAATAATCACAGCTGTAGCTGTGAACGTAACATTAGGGTAAGACACTGGCTCAGAATTCACACATAACATGTAGACACAAGACAAGACATGATGTTCAAGTTGAGGGCTCCAACAACACTTCCTGAGAATATCAATTACATGCTTATTTGCACCAACCATGTCTTCCTCTTTGTAAAAACATGCTTATATACATAATTCTATAAGAAAATAGTGAAAATATTTCTTTTTTTTCCCCTTTTCATGTACTTATACTCAAAATGCATTCATTGTGAAGAAAGTGGAACCAAAGTAATTTTCCTTGTCTGTGACACAAACTTGGCGACTAAAGCTGATTCTGATTTTTTTTTTTTTTACTTCTTGATAGAACAGGGCACTGCATCAGCAGTGATGTTTAGAGAGAAAGGCATTATTCTGTCAGAATAAACAATGGAACCCGAAGGAAATAAAATGTATTTTGTCTTCACTGCTGTGGCTGTCATTAATGATGTATTTCTTCCACCTACTCAGCAAGACACGTTTGAAGATTTTTTTTTCATCGTAATCACAGTGGGAGATGTAGAGGTAGACGAGACAGACTGCGGTAAAGTGCAAGCAGAAATACGTTTTTTAAAGTCACTGCAGGTAATTTCTCCCACCGCTCTCTGTGCTGCATTTAAGTTCTCTTCCTCCGTAATTAATTTGAGATGTTATTAAAGACATAATGCGTGCTTGCATTTAGCCCAGAAGAGCTCTTAAGCAGCCCACCAACTGACTCCTAACCTTTTGTTCGAGCGGATATTCTGCGTCTCTCTGACTCCCCTGCACTTAATATGAGTGAGTGTGGAAATCATTTACCTGCCTGCGAATGTGTGTGTGTGTGTGTGTGTTTTGCTCGGAGCTGAGTGGAGGAATTTGAGTGTGGAGTGGTTTCATCAGGTGGAGGATTATCAAAGCCATCAGAGTTTTTATGTTCAGTCAATGATCTGACTCCCCCTCCTGAGGTTTTGTTTCTGAAGTCTTTGACTCAAAGAATAGAAGAGATGTGAGGTTTTTCTCGGTACTGGTCTCTTATTCGCCTCACTAGGTGGCACACTGATCAAAGTTATACCAAAACAGTTTCCCCCTTTAAACCAACGTGGAAAGGGGCCGGCAGTCTGAACACGGTAAGGGTTATTACTTGGTCTGGAATTAGCATCAGGATCGATATAGGATGACTTTTTTTCTTGTCGTTTTTTCCCATTCATCTTTGTGGGTAATTGCATGTTGTTAAAAGCGGAGTCATTTAAAAAGATAAAAGGTTCAAATGATGGGGTCTAACAAATATCTTCCTTTTTGAATGTCTCGTATTTTAGTGGCGTATGCCCCACCATGGTAATAAAAGGGATAATGAATCAACCTTGCAATCAACTATAGAAGAAGACTATTGCAGCGAGTGTCAGAGCCACCAGATGGTGGCAATGTTGCCACGAGCATCATGAACCCTGTCTTAGGGTTTTCATGTTCAGATGTAGAGGCTGTCATGCTGAGATTATGATAGCTCAATTGAGGAGCGCCAGAAAGGCTTTTATCTCCTCTGCTTAGATTTTTTTTTTTTGCTGGAAATGAGATCTGCATATTCTACTTTTGCAGATGAGAGATCTGTGAAGAGATGCTGTTTTAGTGTGGCGGAGAGGAAGCAGGGAGATGTTGAGACAAGTGTTTGATCAGATTTCTCGCTGATCCCATTTATCTTAAATCCTTTAAATTATGACGATGTCGGGATTTATCTTTTGCCGAAGCTGGTCCCATACCTGCAGATCGACGTCATTTGTTCTGGGAAAGTTTCAGACAGTCTCTTGTGGTTTGAGGTCTTCAGTTTTTGAAGTATAGTGCTGTGGAACAAAAAAAGTTTGTCTCTTTACAAACTTTCTCTGCTTTGTTTCCTTTTTGTTTCTCCTGAATGTTCCAGATGATCAATTTCATTTCACTTTCAGGCAACTCGAGTATGACTAAAAACAAAAAGCAGTTTTTACATGATTTCATTAATTAAGAAAAATATAGCTATCCAGACACCTCCTGACCATAATGTGAAAATATAATAGCCCCTGTTGATAAATCACAAACTGTGATTAACACATCTCTTTGTTCATCTTCATTTATCTGATTAATGTCAAACTCATATGATCAAGAAGCCACTATAATAGATCATGACTGACAACATGAAGCTGCTAAAAGATCTTAAAACGAAACACAAAAAGCTGTTAGCCAGAAATAGAGGGAGGAGGTGAATCGTCTAAGGAGTGGAAATCCTACTAAAATTACTCCATGACCCTTCCAGGAGGTAACAAGAGAACCTCAAAAGCAGTGCAGGCTTCACTTGCCTCAGTTAACGTCACTGTCAATTTTTCAATAGTAAGAAAGAAACTTGGCAAAAATGGCATCAATGGAGTGTTTCAAGGCTAAAAACACATGCCTGATGCTGGTTTTTAGCCTTGCCTGATGCTGGTTCTTCCCATTAATGTTGATTTTACTTTGACACATACCACCTACCACTGTTGCAGGGAAGCTGTGATTGCTGTGGCCTCTTTCAGCAAGATGGTGCACCTTTCCACAAAACAAAAGGACGGTTCAGACAAAGGTTCAGGAAGCCAGATGAGGTCGACTCAGACCCTTAAATCCCTCAGATCTCAGTCCAGACAAGCATCTGTGGGATGTGATGGACAAACGAGCTCAATCAATCGAGGCGCCACTTCCCAACTTACTGCTATGATCTTGGTGCCAGATACCACAACACGTCTTCAGGGGTCTGAAGTCCATGCCTCAAGGCTATTTTGGCAACAACACTGAGACCAACACAGTATTAAGCAGAGTGTCCTCATGCTAGCCATGTAAATCACCAGCGTGTCACCAGAAATGTAGCTGGTGCTGCAAACTTTCCAATTTGCATACAGAAAAAAGCAGAATGTGTTTAAAAAGTCAAAGTTAATTTGCAGTAGACTAACAAAATGTGCTGTACAGTTGACAAATGTCGGATGTTCTTGCTGCTGTAACTTGGTTGATGACCAGTAGGCCTCTTTTTCTTTTCATGATAGATAATGAAAAACTTTTTTTCCCCAAATCTACTTACCATAACTGAGCATCAGAATGAAGATAAACAAAGCAGTTGTCAGATTAAACGGGTAAAACCTGTAAAGCTGAGGGAGCACAAAATGCTGGTTTTTCTAAGTCGGCGGGTAATTTAAAGATGAGCTGAAAGGTAAAAAGATTAAACTGATTGAGTTAGACTTTGATTAAATCTGAATAGTAACATCAAACAAACAAAATCAAAGTCAAGTTAGACTGGATATTAATTTCTGTCTGTCTTAAACACAATTCTTTTGAAGAGTGGAGTAAAAATGGCTGACCATTTTTCTAATTTATGAAGAACCCAGGTGAGGAGGGGTATTGCCAAAAAAATAAAGCTTCATCCAAGAAAAGGAACAAGATGAGCTGTGAAAGACAGAAGAAGATTTTCATAACAAATAAGGACACAGACATGCAAAGACCAGGAATATTGCTGTGAAGAACAAAAACAAGGTTGTATCGGTATCTGATATGATATTAGCATCAGTGATCATGACATTTAGCAAAGAGGGTATCTATATATTATAATACTGAAAAAGCAGCCCGAACTTTTTCCATTACTTATTCACGACTAAGTTGCTTTACATTACATTAGTGCTTTGCGAAAGTATTCATACACATCAGACCTTTACCACTTTGGTCAAATAAATCAGAAACGCTAAAATATTTTACTGTAATTTTGAGTTGTAGAAAAACAAAGTAGATCATGGTGATAAAGTAAAAGGAAACTGAGTGTTCTTCACAGATAAAACTTTAAAAGTAAGACATGCATGTGTACTCTGTCACCTTCTCTCCTATACCCCTTAAAGTTGAGAAGTTTAAAGCAGGATTAGGTTATTAAAATATATCCCAAGCTATGAACATCTCATAGATCTCTGTTCAAGCAATCATCTGAAAATAGAGTATGGTTCAACTGCAAACCTAGCAAAACAGCACATGGCTGTCCACCTAACCTCAGAAAAAGTGGCAAAAAGAAGATTATAAACCACAGAAGAAGCCAAGAGGGGGTATGATAGTTCTGACGAAGCTGCAGAGATCCTCAGCTCAGGGAGAAGAATCTGTTACAGGGACACTATTATTTGTGTTCTCCACTAATCTGGCCATTTTTGGAAGACTTTCAAGAATAAAACCATTGTTGAAAGAAAGCCACAATAAATCCCATTTGTTTGCCATGAGCTCTGCATGGGACACAGCAAGCACCACAAAGAAGGTGCTCTGGTCAGATGAGACCAGACATTTTCGGCATACATAAAAAATAGTATTTGTGGAGGAAGGCTAACACTGCATGCTTGAACACACCACGTCTACGGTGAAACATAGTGTTGTGCCATTACATGTTTTAAGTTATTTAATGTTTAATAAATAACTCTGTCTGTTAGTATTTTCCGGTGAATATCAGCCCAAATCTTCTCTTCAAGTTCAATAATGTATTTACAGAAATAAAATGAACATCCAGGGAACATCACTGTAGAATGATGTTTGTCTGAATTAACACTATATTTCAATCAACAAATCCTCTTAACTTGGCTAGTGAAACTTAACACCATCATCAGAATGATTCAGTGAATCCTGGTTCACTGCAGATCTAAGTTAGAGAACCAAAGTTCATCTTAAAGAACGTGGAATCAGGTTAAATTAGCTTTACTAATTTAGAACAACCATTGAATGTGTTCAACCTATTCACAATGCAAACCCTGAATTAGACAAAACATTTTAAAGAATTTTTTGCTATATAAAAATCAATAATCCTTAGGACACTTGACTTTAATTAATGTAATTATTTCTCCTGGAATTAATTCAGACTCAAATTGGTAACTTGGGAAGCTAGAGGTAGCTGTAGCAGGTGATAGACCAGAAATGACGTATTGGGGCGCGTCCTGGCCGTGTTTAGATTACCCTGATGAGTTAATCCTAACTACACAAAGCACCATTAAATTGACATTAATCCTCCATGTTAATGCTGTACTAACCCTCGTAGCACTATCGAACGATGGCGGAGCGAAACAAGAACGAGCATTATGTTTAAACCAAACTGGAGCACAGCATTATTTCAAAGGTCGCTAACAGGTGGCTAAGCTCGTCTTTTTACTCGATCAAACCTTTAAACAAAACAGTAAAACACGTTAAGATGGACCATTTTAACCTTTCCCTGCTTATTCGCTGCCATTTTGGTTGACTTTGGGCCCTCTGGTTGGAAGATGTTGGTCCAGGCTGAAGCTAGTTCGGACCGGGGCGACTCCTTGTGAAACCCGGTCTGGATGAGCTTCCACTGGTCTCCTGTGGTCTGCGTTCGGCCCCTGGAACGAGGGTACTGGCCTGCACAGGTTGCAGCGAGTGACTTCAGATCAGCCTTTCTACTGCAAAGCTGAGGAAAAGTCACAGACCTCCAGTTTCCATAGCAGTCGGCTGTTTAAGTTCTGATGTTGGAAAAGGGCAGGGATGCACTTAGCGTGGTCGACCCTGCATGTTTGTGGGTCTATCCAGTGTGGACGCTTTCACAGTCCACGAGCAAAGAGGAAGATGTGAGGAAGAGAGCTTAGCTTTGTTGTGGTGCCACCCGCTGTGATGGGGGTAGGGAGTCTGTAGCTTCTCACATTTCAGGAGCAGTTTGATTTTGTCTCTCCTGGCTGATACCCCAAAAGACTTTTAAGTATGTATCCTTAATTTAACCAGGTTAATAACTCATTGAAATTAAAACCTCTTTTTCAAGAGTGACCTAACCAAGACGGCAGCGTAACACATACAGCACATCCAAAATACAAAAACAATACAAATCTCTGTCCTTTAAAAATTATTTGAATTGCCCGACTGAAACATTATTATTGATGATATAATTGCAGCACAAGCTGGCTGTTCACTTACTTGGGATGAAGACAAATGCATGCATTTTTCCTTTTGAGTTGTAAACATTTTTGTGTCTAAGTTTAGCTCTTTATTAATCTCACTCCCTCCATTCCTTTGCTGTCATGATTTATGAATTAGGAGCTGGACCAAAACGGAGGAACTCAGGAGCAGCATTATAAATTGAAGAATTTAATGATTATAGAGGAAACTGACAGCACATGGAAAACAAAAAGAACAGTATATCTACCCTGGGCAGTCACAGGCAGAAAATGGAGATTGAATGGGAAATGACGGTCAGTTTAATGCAAGGATTCAGCAGAGAACAATGGCAAACAGTGAACCTAAATACTGAGGGAAGTGAGGAGAATGACACCTGAAGCCGATGTAATTATCAGAGGATAACAAGGAGCAGCTAAGGCAGGAGATAAGCCGATTGATTAACACAAATAGAGCTGAGCTGTTACACAAAGAATCTATCAACCAAGGGGGAAAGACAATCTGAGATCTAGGAGGAATGAAATCAGAATCTACAAAGAACAAAACATAAAACAAAGAAATTAACAATAGAATATGGAAAGGCTTGCAGAACAGAATAAACAACAAGGAAATGCTTAAAACACAATCACAAAAGAAACCCAAACACTGGGAGATCAGGACAGACTGTCAGCGCAGTTTGCTCCAATCTGAATGACATGATCAGAACAAGTGTTTAGATGGATGCTGTTCGGATTAACGATCGGCATGAACTACCCGTCTCATTCGATTCGGCTTCGTCTGATCACAATATTCCGACTGCCGTGTTTATATGACACATTTTTATTCCGATTGGCCTTTTATTCCAATTACATATGCCTCTGTAAACATAGCTAATGTGTTGCAATGGTTCAGCCAAAGTCTAGAACTTCATGGATTGAAGTAATGTTCTAAGGAAGAGTGGAACAAAATTTTCCCAGCAACAACGAGAGACTAATAAAGTCATACAGGAAAACAACTTATTCAGGTTGTTCTAAAAGCTTTTATGGGATGTAATTATCTTTCCCATTACTGTAATAAAATAGAATTACATCTTTTTGGTGGTTCAAATGAAATTGACTTCAAAGTGGTCCCACTGCAATAATACTTTATATTATTGCAGAGGGATAATAATATCTTCTCTAGCGTAGCAACGCATTCCAATTATTTTGGTTTGACTGACCATACTTCACCTGTCACACTTTAATAAAAAAATATTAAAGATGATCCACCTATAATGTATAAAATCTTAAACATGAGTCAAGTGTTTCCTGTACTTTGCTTAAGTGCTTAATGATGTGGAAAAAACAAAACAAAACAAAGAACAAACTAGAGGTGCTATAATGGACTTAACACCAAATTTTCCATGATCAAGACTTTTTCACTGAGTGCAAAGCAAGTTCATGTAGACACCTAAAAAACAACTTCCAGACCTGAAAGTAAGTAGAAAGTCTCTTTTTAGTAGGACAGTCTTGTGTGATTATTTAGCTGTGGCATGATTAAAATGTGGCTGAGTTTCCTCTCTCGGGATTGCTGTGGATTTTTACAAACTCTCTGATCCTTTCAACTGATTCCGAGCCCTTTTGGGATTGAACAGCAACGCGTTTGGAGCGGCTTCAAATTGCTTTGGCCGAGACAGCCTGACCACCGAACCGAGCCGTCTCCAAACCCAGCAGAGGCTGAGGATTTCTTTATATATGCTTTTTTTGTGTGGAATATTTCATCACAAGAGAGCTATTTGAACTAATTTAACCGTATCTCAGACATCTGCATCTAAACAGGCTCCAGTGATAACACAATGCGTTATCGCAACGCCACAGAAAAACTGGAGTGATTACTTCTCTGTGCGCAGAGACATCATGTTATGAGTGAGTTTTGTCCTGTTTCAAAGAGATTAAAACCTCTTTTCACAAACACTGTACCGACTGACTGAACACCAACATGCCTCATTAGAGTCTCATTATTGATGTTGTTTTTCTGCTGTGGGTGGCAACAAGGATTGTAATGAGCTGTCTACATCTCACAGTCAGCAGCCACTGAGGGCCACCTGTGTGTAGGAGTGTGCATCACAGAAAATACAATATCCCTCTGATTTAAATGATTGCATGCCATTACATCATGGTTATGTTACCTTCTCGACACTTGCTATGAAGACATACGGGGAACGAATGCATCCAAGCGTTTTTACACAGTTTTCGTAACTTTAATACCAAAATATGTCCTTTAACAATGAGTCAGTTTAGAGTAAGTCCAGCAATTTATACAGGCAGAAATAAAGTTTGAAATGTTTCACTCTGATCATATCAAGGAAAAGAAGTTGTTTTGGACACTAAAATCTTGGTTACAAATGGGTGTTATTTCATCAGGAGTTGGTGTAAGGTAACCTATGAGTCAATAAAACAAGAAGGAGACGTGCTGGGAGCCGCTTGCTGAAGGATGGAGCAAGTTAACAGTGACTTTACCCAAGACACAGCAAAGAACATTGTTTTTGCATAGCCTGAGACCCTAGGAAAAATAAGATTTGCTGTGTTATTATAGAGGAGGCTAGAAATAAAAACAAGGATTAAATCATATGTCTGCTTATCTGCCTCTTTTTGTGCAAGCTAGAGCTGGCACAGTGGCCCAGCTAGCTCCATGGTAGTTAGGAAAGTAGCGCTTGAGAGAACCTGCAGCAAAAATAAGGAGATTATCTAGGATCAAGGTTTTAGGAAGGGTGCTTCTGAAGGCATTTGTTTGATATTTTACACCAGTGACCACTTTGATTGCAATTACTGGTTCCAGCATTTCTAGGCTACAGTTTGAACAGTAAACTTGTAGCACTTTAGGATAGGTACTGTGCCTCGCAAAGAAATTCATGCCCCTTGAATTTTTCCACATGTCACATCAAAACCACCGCCTTTAATGTATTTTATTGAAAGTTTAGATTGTTGATAGACTTACAGAAAATGGAGCATACATTTTGAGATTTAGTCAGTTTAGGTGATACATGTGTTCACTTTTCTTTTCTTACAAATAAAAATCTGAAATGTGTGGCTTCCCTTTGTTTTTGCCCCCTGCAAGTCAACGTCACATTTTGCTACAATTGCAGCTTCCAGTCTATTGGGGTAATATTTGGGGCCACTGACCTCCTGGCAGGTGAACCTTCGCCCCAGTCTTTTGCAGCCTCTAGTGTTTTTTTTTTTCTTCTTCAAGGATTGCTCTGTTTTTAGCTACATCCATTGTACCATCTCAGAGCAGCATCCCTGTCTTTGCTCAAGAAAAGGATCCTTACAGCTTAATGGCGCCACAAAAAGAAGAAAACATTACATAGGACAGAAAAAAACATTACAGAGACAAAGGGAAAACATTACAGAGGAAAGCACATTGCAGTGAAAGAGTATGAAGGACCATAAGAGTCACTGAAAAAGAAAAACAACCATTTCAAATTTAACATTTAAATCACACAATTAAAAATCCAATTTGAAAAGCATTTTGTAATCGGACTTTTTAAATTGAATTATTAAAGAGGAATTGTAAGATGTATTTATTAATCCATTATTAAATACTGCAATTTAAAAATGTAATTTCAAATACGATTTCTGAATGGAGATTTAAAATCCACAATTAATAAATCAGATTATAAATATCTTTCACTATCAAATATTTAAAAGGGTAATTTGCCTTTTCCTTTTCACCTTTTATTTTCAAATGCTTTTTGCAATTGCGTTTTCTTTTTACTTTACCCACTCCATTTAGCATTTCCGTGACCCTTCTGGCCCCTGAGCACACTGAAAAACTAGTTAAACCAATCACAGTCGCTTTCTCATTGGTTACGATAGCTGTAGTGTTGTGATCCAAGTCTGGCTGCCACTCATCTGGACTCCTTGAATCAAAACCTGCTTTATTAATCTTCTCTTCTATCTGGTGTCACAACAAAAAAGCACTAGCCCCTAACAAATATAAAGGCCTTTATATTATATTCACGCTTTAAAACAATGTGCTACTTTGTGTTGGTGTATCATGTAAAATCCTAATAAAATGCATTAAAAATTATTGTTTTGAGGCAAAGATGGCCATCCGATGTACTCATGTTCATTTCTAATCAGATTGTGGTCACTCCTGATGGGTCTTAGCATCACTCTTCCATCTCCAGCTTCATCTCCTGTTTCTCTGCAATTTTCACCCTCTCCAAACCAGGCATCAGAGCAGCTCTCATTACCCTCATGTCAAACTTCCCTTTCCCCCTTTGCAGACTTTGGTCCCAATCCCTCCGGTCTCTACCAACTCCCTATTCCCTGCCCTCTCATCTTCACTTCTACAGATCAGTGCCCATTGCTTTGGATGGTTGACTCCAAGCACCAAATCTCACTAATCTGCTCGTTGTAGCCTCACTTCTTTCACACGTATGTATTCTGTCTTGCTATCTGCTGGAGTGCCCCCTTTGTAGTCAGGACTTTGGCGTATCTGTGTTAAAATGCTGCATGTGGATTGCAAGTAAAAGAAAAAAAAAGTCTGAAGTTATCTTTAGTATGAATAAGATATAAATGTGGCGGGGGAAAGGCGTGAATAATCTAGGATATCTGTGAGAATGGGATACAATTCTTTAAAAAACAGATGAATAAAGTGTAGCAATGCAATCAGTTCTTGACGAGGAATAATTTTATTCACGCTTTCTGTGATTAAAAAAAAAAACACTGGTGAGCTTCCGCTGATCTAAATCTTATATACATTTGGTTGATTGTGACCAGTAATGTGAAAAGATGGTTCAGTTCTCCCTAATTCTGACATTGCTGGCAGAGAACCGGGGCGAGCAGTCAGATTTGTGCTGTCGCCTCGTCTGGTTTGTTCCAACATGATTATTAAATGTGGACGTGTTGGGGATATGCACCTGTAAAACTCAGAGCAGAACTAGAGTCAAACATTGATCAGGGATGTCATCAACCCGGAGAGGAGTTTTTGCACCTAGTAATTTCACAAGTGAGAAGCAAACGGTTATTATTTTTGGGTGGCTATGCTTTCCTTACGCTACACAGATTTGGGTTCACAAATGTTCTTCCGGCGCTTTTTTCCTTTTGGTCAAAAGAGGCAGACTTCGCTCAGTGATAGACAGCGTTGACACAGGCCTATTCATGAATGTCATCTGAAAGTTTTCATTACAAAAAACCACCTGTCTGTTTGTGAAAGAATGTGTTCAACATAGAAAATTGAATTGGGAGGCTGTGTCTGCTCCTCCACTCTGACAGCGTGTCATTTTCAGCGGCAGCATGCAATTACCTGGAGTGTTTGGCCATCTTCTGGCTACAGAGGTCCACCTTGTAAATGTTGAATGTGGAATTAGAATCCAGTCATCAGCAGCTGTCGTAAACAATTTACCCCCGACTTCCCACCTCCTTCCTAAACCCACCCACCCAGCTCTGGTTTGATCCACAGGAGGATGCTCTGGTGCTGCTGTGTGCCTGTAAACATGCCTCATTTTGCCGAGCTCCTGCAGGTCAACAGAAGCCTGGAAGGTGCGGCCAAAAATCTTTGATCATTCTGTTGAAAAAGAAAAGAAAGCGACCTTCACTGTCACTGGTGACTCACATATTGCCTCAGTCACTCTGTCACTCTTGTCCAATTTCTCCTCTCAGCCTGCAGAGCCGTGCCGAGAAGAGAAAATAATGCCTGAAAAACTAAGTTTCCTCATGGAAAAAAAACACATGAATTTTATTCATCAAATGTGAATGGTACACACATGTAAAATTAATGTTAAATTCACATGGGATACGTGTAACAGATGCAAAGCACATGTTTTGCATAAGGGAAATGTGCTTTTTGAGCGTTTTTGATGTAAAATACTAAATGGAATAATTAATATGGAGCTTTCCACTCAAATGACAAATCAAAGCACTTTTACATTTTGAGTCTCTCATTCACACAGTGGCACTCATTGTAAATCAGTGGGCAACTTGAGGTAAGTACCTTGCCCAAAAACAATGAAATAAGAAGCAGAAATAATACCTTTACAAATAAGATAGATCATTGTTTGGCAACATTTGTTGAAACTGTGTAAATAATTCACTTGGAAAATATTTCTATATTTATTTCTGCCCTGATATTGCAGTTTGCAACATAAGCATATTTCTCAAGAAGAATCTTTCTTTTAAACAGCCAAATATAATTTGCTCTTATATATAAATTGGAACAGGACATTATCAAAAAGGTCTGCCATCTATGCTTTTATGGCATTTTAACAAAGATTGGATGGAAATCTGATTCTGCATGCAGAAGGTGAGTTTTCACGTGTTTCACCTGTGGAAATTATACATATTGTGTAAAAAAATGTGCAACAGAAAACCGTTCACATGTCAAAGAATTTTCCAAGTATTGTTTCACATTTAAAAAAATGGATCATTTGTGTTTCAATATACTATAAAATTACAATAGCATATAAACAGCTGGAAAAATCTTCCCCATGTGAAACATTTTGCAGCATGTGTTTCACATATGGAAATAATGTGTAGTAAGTAAGAAATTTTATTTCTATAGCACCTTTCACAGACATTGATATCACAAGTAGAGACAGTGGGAGAGCGTTCCAAAGTCTCGAAACCATCACCTGAAAAGCACGATCGCCGTGAACAGGTTTGAGGTACCACCAACAACATTTGAGTCGATTACCTTAACATCCTAGTCAGAGGCGTCAAAAGATCACGTATATATTTTGGAGTCTGAATGTGGATTGCTCTGAAAGTTAAAACCAAAAATTTAAAATGTATCCTAATGTGCACAGGTAAGCAGTGCAGAGCGGTCAGAACAGGAGTAATATGTGCCCCTCTAACATATGAATCACATGGGAAAGGCATCCACATGTAGAAATTACATCTTACATGTGAAGCGTGTAAGAAAATCTTCCAAATCTTTTTGCATGTGTTTCACATGTGGAAATTGTGTCTTAAAGTAATAGGTTTCACATGTGGAAACAACATAGTGGGGCAATTTGCAAAACTCATGTGGGAAAAACAAGTTCCATTACTTGTTTCACGTGTGGAAATGATATACTTCAGTAACATGTGAAACTGGAATCTTGTAACATATGAATACATTTATCACGTGGAAATTATGTGTGCAACATGCAAACCAAATGATGGAAAAACAACATGTGAAATGTTTCACTTGTTTGAGTGTAACAGTGAAGCACTTTACAATTATTTGTTTTTAAAACACTAAAATAGTTAGTTCAAAACCACAAAAGCGTTCAAGTTTTTAATTATTTATTGAAATCTTTCAGCAGTTAAGAATACAATCTTTGCTTTGCCTCCCGTTTTATTAATTTACTTATTGAAAGGTTTATTTTTTTTATTAAACTTTTACCTTCTTAGGGACTAAATACATCATCCCAGATCTGTGCTTTGCATTGTGTTCATTCTGAAAGAAGAAAAACACAGTAGTTAGTAATTAGTAGTTACTGCGGCTCCAATCGTTACAGAATGGATTACATAATGGACTGAAAGTGAATTTCTAAGTCTCTGTAATTGATTTAGCCAAATCATGCTTGTCTTGTCCAAATGAGGGATTATTCTGGGGCGGAGAACAGTAGTCGCGGATGAAGGAAGTGCCTCAGATCACTAAAGTCTGATCCAGAAAATCCCTCTTGTGAGAAAGGGCAAAAGCTTGAAAGAGACACACACAGAGGCTGCAGAAAGTAATGGCCAAATGAATGTTTCTATAAAAGATGCAACTTTTTAATGTTTGAGTTAATTCTCCCTTTCTTATATGTTTGCAGCTGTCCAGTCTCTAAACAGCCTGAATGACCAGATCGCTCAGTTCATGGTGACTCGACCATGTAGTCTGGCTGAAGAGGAGAAGACCTTCATCCCAGGGGAGAGGGATACGCTCAGGAAGTCCATGACCCTGATGAGACACCTGCTTATGGATGCTCAGGTACCACCAACTTCTCTCAACAAGATCAACTGTGATCTGGCCTGATTTATTTGTCCCAAAGAGTGAGCGCACTACAGGTTGATTCAGACAGGGCTTTAAGAGAACCCATTTGGTCCTGCCTGGGGTATACAGTGCTGGTTTTGAAAATAGTACGTTTTTCAGATAAAGAGCTGTCACAGCATTGGCAGCTTGGTAGAACTTCAACGAACTTGCTGTGGATTAGTTTTTGGTTTCTGGAACAGATTAACAGTGATCTATAGGTCTAAAAAATGAAGCCAAATTCTGCATTTCATTAAATGAGGCTGTGTCTAATCTGCATAATCTGAACCGGACAGAAAGACGTAAAAACTCTTCATTTTGGTTTCCTCTGTTAATGTAAGCCTCTAGCACAGTGGTTCTCAAATGTTTTCAGTTGCTCTCTCTTTGATAAGTGAAAAAATTTCAGACCCCCATCCTGACAAAATGGGTCAAAAATGTAACTTTTATTGTTTACTCCCTTAATGCATTAAAGGCTTCACTTTGAAGATTACCCAGAATCCCATTTACATTTTTTTATAGCTGTTAAATACATTCTATGACAACAATTTCTCACAACTAAAAATTTTCAACATTGCCACATGTTATTAACTATATAATATTTATATAAGGTTTTTAGACTGACTCATCCCTGCTCCCAAAACAAAAGATGAAACTAAACACAGCATGTTCTCTGTCTGGAAAGATGGCACATGTTACCTTTAGCTAGCCAACAACCTCATCTTCAATAAAATACAGAGACCCCAAAATAAATGAGAAAAAAATATGGTGAAAATATCAATCCATTAATATTAAAGACAAACTACAGTTCGTTAAAGGTGCATAGTGCAAGTTTTGAGTTTAAATATTATTTATTTTCTTTCCCATACATGCCAATGACAATTGCCCGAATGAAATGAGTTATCCTCTATTTACCTCAGTTGCCTCTTTAGGCCCCCTTAGTCAGTTCATGAGAGAGTGATTGGGTTTTATTCTCTGGGCGTGCGCGTGGATCTGATGGGCATCGATTACGGCAGAGACTCAGCAAAGCAGCTGAGTCTCTGCCGTAATCGATGGGTTAGCGAGAGAACATGGAGTACCTTCAATATTTATAGTTTTTTTTTTGGGAGGGGGGGGTTTACCTCAGATGACGTTACGCCTCTAAACAAAAGACCTGTGCAGTCGTAGCAGCAGATGTTGTTCCTCTTCTCCCATGCACAGCACTGGTGTCATTTCAATTTATCGCCAGAGGGGGCAAACTTGAGCAAAAACTCTGGAACTTGCGCTATGCTTCTTTAAGTTTTATACTGTCTGGGGAGTTTACTAATAGAAATTCAAAGCTACGCTATCTCAATGCAGTGAAGCTGTTGCTCTGAGGATTACAGAGAATCCCTTCCTACTCATACTATTGACTGCAGGTCCAGACCCAAACAACAGAGGGTGCTGTTGTCCCATTTAGCAGAACTTAGAAGGACATGGCAGACCTTTTTAAGTTCCAAAAAAAGTAAAAAACAAAGCAACTGGACTTGTTTTTCGTAGTTGAAGACTTTTTGCTTCCTCTACAGGAAGCTTTCTCAATTCAAAAAGTCTGGAGTAATGTGGAGTTGAATTTGCATGTTATCTAAGCCATTACAAGGCCTTTGTTTGGGCAGTAGTATAAAGCTTGGTACTCCACATTACTCCAGACTTTTTGAATTGAGAAAGCTTCCTGGAAAGGAAGCGAAACGTCTTCTACTACAAAAAACAAGTCCAGTTGCTTTGTTTTTTACTTTTTTTGGAATGACCATGACCTGGATGACTGAGAATCTTCACCAGCACATTTTTAAGTGTAATGCCTGCGCTGTATTGTATTGATTTAAAAAAGGCAAGGCTGTTGTTGTGCAGTAATCAGCAGTTCTCCAGAAATGTATTATTTTCTGGGTCAAACTTGCACACATTGTCATGAATTTAATTGTTCCATTATGTTTTTTTGTTTTGTTTTTTGTTGTGTAAAATGAGCGCAAACCTTATTTTTGCCAATTCATCTAATTCTAAAACAACAAGCAAATCTGCTCCTAATACAAAGTACAGAGTAAATAATGTATAAGGAATAAAATGAGGAATAATCTTCTTATAAGTAAAAATATTTACTACTTATATTTATTCAAGCAACAAGGTTTCTTTTTTTATCCTGGTAATGCGTTATAAATTTGTATTATGTATTTTCAGTCTCTACGTGTAAGATTTACCAGTCTTATACATTTGTATATCAGTCAAAGCCTTTTTTTTATCTTTAAAAAATCAAGTAAAACAATTAATTCAGTTTTATAAACTGCAGCAGTCCATTAAATATATCTGCACCCATTGATTTAGAAACACTCCTAGTGTTATTCCTCCCTGATTCAGTCAAATTCTGTCTTTAAAGTTTTGGATATCAATGCTGTGTAAATCCCAAGCTTTCTGTGAGGAAATATTTAGATTCTTAATCACTTCTGCACCTGCTGTGCATTTTATCGAAGGGAGAGCAATTGTGAAGTAGCACAAAAATAATCCCACGTTCCTTGCGTCTGCCGGACTTGACAAACGGATTTGCATCTACAAAATAATTTAGTGTGAAAACGAAGCAAATAAAGCCTGTGAAACATGTGCATAAGCAGAGCAAATTCTTTGCTTTCTGAATTTGTCTCATTTACAAGATTGGGAAGTGTTGGCCTAGTGGTTAGAGCAGCGCGCTTGCACTCAGAGAAGGATGCAAGTACCCAGTTCGATCCCCAGCGCCTGCACTCTGGGTCCCTGAGAAAGACCCTTAACCCCAGATTGCTCCCCGGGCGCCGCACATGGCAGCCCACTGCTCCCCTAGGGAATGGGTTAAATGCAGAGAGCAAATTTCATTGTAATGTATGTTTCAATGACAATAAAGATGATATTACTATTTAGAAAGCGAAACGTTATTCTAAGCAGGTGAAAATATTCTTGTGGATTTAAAGCAGCAATCACTATTGTGGGATTGACAACAACTGGGAAGTTTGGTTTTATATTTATAACTATATGTCACACTTTGTGTTTCAGTACATACTTTTATTATTCTACAGGAAAGTTTCTGAAGAGTTGAGGCAAAACATTGCCAGATTGCATTTTCCTTATCATTACATACTTTCCCAAATAGTTTAATACCAGCATCTTCTTAGGACTGAATCTAGAGTTTTTTTTAAATTTCCACAGCAAAGCCAGTCTACGTCTGTGAGAACGTTCCAATCTGAGTGAAACGATGAACAATGTTGTTAAACTTTGTAAAATTAGTTTTTAATTCTCTTCTTGGCTGCATGCTTTCTGTTCACAGCTACTTTGACGCAACACTAATGGTTTTACAGATTGAACAGAAATTTTCTTTTGAGCTTTAAGAAAAAAAATCCGGAAGTAATAACTTTTTCTCTCTCTGCTTGCTGTGGTATACTGCTTTTTGAATAATAACTAAATTACAAACTTTATCTGTTAGCAACTTTAAACACAAGTGCAACTCAAATTGCTTTGCAGAACAAAGACAATACGCACAAGTGAAGATCTAAAAAATAAAAGAATATAAACTACAAATGCAGAGGTAATTTGCAGTGGGTACCCAGTTTGTACTAGGTTGCAGTACATAATGTTACAAAAAGCAATAAAAGTACAAATTATAGGACATAAATAGTAAAATAAAAGAGATGAAGTATTTTGACAAATAACTTGTCAAAGTGGGAAAGGTTTGCAGTTGCTTGAAAGCAGGGGGGATGTTCACCTTTTGTCCCAACAAACAAAAAAACAGGAAAATACTGCCCTTTTCTCCCAGTCTAGATTAGAAAATTCTGCAAAACCAAACATCTAGTCAAGTCTGTCTTTAACCTAGTTTTTCTGATAAAAAACAAAAGTTTTGAAAACCAGCAAAATAAAGTTGCTGTTACACTTTATAACCGATCAGGGAGCTCTAAGTTCATGTTGAAATTACCCATTGCTCGACATTCTAAGCCAAAAAAAAAAAAATTTTTCACTTCAACAATTGGCTACCTTGCTTTGATTTTTGGACTTAATACCTGCAAAACGATGAACTGCTCCTTGATAAACATTGGCTGATTTAACTCACAAACAAAAAAATAAACTTGCACATAATTGTCTCGATACGAACAAAGAGTAGCGGTAGGGGAGGAAAGCACTCACTCAAATGTGTATTTATATGTAATTGCAGGACACTGAACAGAAGATATGCAGCTATTCGCATATATTTACAATCATGCAACGATTAACCAGCCAAATGGAAATATATAATTGCAAACACTACAACTAAAACGTGAACAAAATGTTTGTCAAGACTGTGCTCTCTTTTGTGTTAGTTGTGTTGTAAAACACAGGGCCTTGAATGGTCCTGTTACTTGGAACAGAAAGACAAAGTTTATAGTCCTGCTGGACATTTCAACCATACGTTTCATCTGCTAAATAATGCATTGAAAACGTGTCAGTTGTCTGCACAAAATCTTACATCATCATGCGCTGCAGCCTTGTGTCAACATCTGAAAAGCTATTAAAACAGGCTGTTATTGATATCTGCAGCTCATTGTTGTAATGCAAAATATAGCATATTGGTCCCACCTGAACATAAATTGAAGAGTGGCCCTTTGATCCTAACTTAAAGGAGCAATAAGCGATATTTCACCACAAGGTGGGGCTTGAGCAATGTCTGTAGACCAAAACGAGGTGAATGACAAGCCGCACCTCTCTCTACCTCCACTCTAGCTGCAGCCGGTCCCTCCATCCTTTCCCTTCTCACCTGTCGCCTACTATGCGCATATTTGCAAAGCATAAAAACGCAGCAAAACAGCATCACCTTTTGGAGGAACACTTCTTGTGAAGAAGAAAAGAAGAAACTCATTACTTTATAATGCTGTTAGCAAGAGAACATTTTGATCTGCTTGGGTTGCTCTCCGCCATGTTCCTCCAACGGGGCGCTGCTCTGATGGTGGTATTTTAGGGCAGGGAGGGGCTAAGCCCTGAGTGGAAGCTGTTCACATGCACCTACATACAGTTGTGTTCGAAATAATAGCAGTGCCTCAACAGCAGCAAGAAAATCACTGGTGTTATTAACATTTCAAACTCTATACCCCCGATAAGTTTCTGGGGGGTAAAATAAAGGTATAGAAAACCAACAAACCCAACAGGACAGCCATGCATACTGTGGATTCTGTGAAATTGAATGATTAACTGAAAAGGGTGTGTTCAAAAAAATAGCAGTGGTGAGTTCAATTAGAGAGGGCATCAATTAGGGAGGGTATTCTGGGAAAAAAGGGTGTTAACAGGTGATCCGTATTTAAGGATCAAGACAACTGGCATGCTGGCTGTGCATTTGTCCTGAAAAAACAAGGAAAATGGGTCGTTCAAAACACTGTTCTGAAGATGAGCGTTTCCTAATAAAAAAATTGATTAAAGAAGGGAAAACATACAAAGAGGTGCAGAAAATCATTGGCTGTTCAGCTAAAATGATCTCAAATGCCCTGAAATGGGAGCAAAAAACTGAAAAACGAGGAAGAAAAAGAAAGACAACCCCTCGAATGGACAGAAGAATAGCCAAACTGGCGAAGACTCAGCCAATGATGGGATCCAAGAGGATCAAGCAAGACCTTCAGTTGACAGTGAGTACTGTGACAATCAGAAGACGTCTTACTGAGGTTAACCTTCCAGCAAGAAGCCCCCGCAAAGTCCCACTGCTGAGAAAAAGACATGTGCAGAAGCGTTTACAATTTGCCAAAGAGCACATTGACTGGCCTGAAAAGAAATGGCATAATATCTTGTGGACAGATGAAAGCAAGATTGTTCTTTTTGGGTCTAAGGGTCACAGGCAGTATGTCAGACGCCCTGCAAACACAGAATTCAAGCCACAGTACTCACTGAAGACCATTAAGCATGGTGGTGCAAGCATCATGATATGGGGATGTTTTTCATACTATGGTGTTGGTCCGATTCACCGCATACAAGGGATCATGGATCAGTTCCAGTACATCAGGATCCTGGAAGAGGTCATGCTGCCATATGCTGAGGAGGAAATGCCTTTGAGGTGGACCTTTCAACAGGATAATGACCCCAAACACACCAGCAAGCGAGCAAAAGCATGGTTCCAGATGAACAAGATTCAACTGATGGAGTGGCCAGCACAATCCCCGGACCTTAATCCCATTGAAAACTTGTGGGCTGACATAAAAAGTGCAGTGCATGAGGCAAAACCAAGAAACGCTGAGGAATTGTGGAATACAGTGCAATTATCCTGGGCTGCAATACCTGTGGAACGATGCCAGAAGTTGGTTGACTCCATGCACCACAGATGTGAAGCAGTCATCAGAAACCGTGGTTTTGCAACAAAATATTAGTTTAGGATACTCAGCTAGGTTCACTTATCAAGAATTTCTTTGTTTGTACAGTACATTTTTGAGTTTCCAAGGAAAGATGGCAACACTGCTATTCTTTTGAACATGCCATTTCTTACTTTATTTGAAATATTATTATTATTATTTAAGTTTTGATGACTTTGCGCAATTGTTTTGCTTTGGAATAGAATGTACTGTGTCCCCAATGTATCTGTGTTCATTAAAGTACAATTTCTTTGAAGAATTTTGACATTTACTCATTTTTCTAAAGGCACTGCTATTATTTCGAACACAACTGTATACCCATGGTTTAAAACTAGCTATGCTAGCTTGAAACGTCGCATTTGGCCCATGTTACCTATGACTGTTGGAAGCTAAGAAATTGAAGATTCAAACCATATATTTGTTACGTTCTTCATGCAGACATTGTGGACGCAATAACAAAAAAAAGTAATCATTTAAAAGATTATTTTTTTGCCTCGATTCTCAGTTCTCCCTGAAGGAATGGTGGCTGCTGTGTTGCAAAAAGAAAGAGGGGCTAACTGAGCATGTGTTGTGGGAAAATCATCAGTCTAGGTGAATTGCTTAGTAGTTAAATAAACAATGTTGCAACTGTCCCTGCTCTCCCCTATTAGTTTGAACTCTCTAGCCTACATGTCAGTCCTTATGTTTGGCAGACAGCTGCACATCAACATGAACTAAATCTGAGTTACATGGACAAAACTAACTGTAATTTCTGTCTGTTTTTATATTTTATGGTACAGTTTCAAAATATCAATCCAGGTTAACATTACTACTGAAAAGCATTTTCAAACTAAAATAAACACACAATTCTCTTAAGCATTGCAGAATATTATGGATTATTTTGACTAAAGTAAATACACTTTCTTGACTGCCAATAGATTTATGTACAAAACCCATTAGCTGTACTGTTTGAGGATGCAAATTTGCTTTGGTACACATGTAAAATAATATAAAACAAGTTTCCGGGTTTCATTCTCTTCTCCATCCATTAAAAATGCCTTATAGGCCACATTTATTATAAACATATATATTTTGTTGAATTTATCATGTGGAAGAAGCTACTCTGGTAAGGTGTGACCAAAATGTTACTTTTATTGGTCTACATGAGAAATACTGTGTGACACAAAACTAACACTGCACATCAACCTGAACACACCATCCCGTTGGTGAAGCATGTAGGTGGCACCGTCATGCTGCGGGGATGCTTTTCTTGAGGACAGTCAAGGAAACTGGCCAGTGTTGTTGTAGTGAAGATAGATGGAGCTAAGTACGGGGTAAGAGTGGGAGAAAATTTAAATTCATATTTAAAGCAAGACAACAACCCTGAACATACAGGCAGAGCTACAAGGGAATGACCTGGTTCAAAATACACTGGGCTGCCTTTAGATTGCTGCAAAGCCATGGACAATGCAGATCACTGTACCTGTGGCTCTATGCTCCTTGAGGAGGAGTGAATGCTGCTTGTCAAGACTTGATGCAATCTACTGGGTTTCCTTAGATAGGAATTTATTTCGACCAATCTGTATAATCTCATTGAATTTGACTTGGGAAAGGGCCTTGAGATGACATGTTTCATGAATTGGCGCTATATAAATAAAATTGAATTGAATTGGAGAGGAGTCGGCATGCATTGTGCCACGGGAAAACAGTAAAACGCAAGAGAGAAGAAGGAGATGGGTGGCTAATGAGGGCTATTGTGTTGATGAGAGCATCAGTTGCTGACAAAAGTATCGTCATCCATCACAGCTTGGTAATCACCGATGCCGGAGTAAACTGGAAGGAAAAAACGATTAGCTACCAGTTTTTGTTAAATAAAAACTCACATCTGATCTTAACTCCCCTTTTACATCCCTATCGTCAGGGATGCCCCCCCCCCCCAAATCACAGCTTTTTTTGTTTATCTCACATGTTGTTAGTGTTGTTTCAAATGCTCCAGATATAGAGAATGGATTTTATTTTATTTGTGAAAGCAACCTTAAATTGTTAGAATGGCCCAACCAGAATCCAGACCTCAATCCAATTTCTGATCTGTGGAAAGACTTGAAAATTGAATTTCACTGATGTTCTCTGTTATGTCTGAGCTCTTTTGCACAAAAAGAAATATATTTTTTTGCAAACGTGTAAAATATGCAAAGCTGATCTGCACCAAAGGCTGGATCTACTAAGTATTGAATCAGGGGCACTAAATAAAACCTTTTTAAATTTGCATTTATGATGAAAAGATTGAGAACCATGCATCATTTTACTTTCACAATTATTCTCTGCCGTGAGTTGATCTTGCACATAAAATAGGTAGAAGGTTTGTGGTTGTTAGGTGGCAGAATGCTTTTGTAAGACATTGCAGCATTTTCTATTTAGTGCATTACCGGGGGACCAGCCTCCAAACCCGTGTGATATGATTGCACCAAAGGAAAACCCACTCAGCATGAAGAACATTTATGATCAGCTGAATGTTCCTGAACAGTAAAGAAGAGCGTGTCACTCTGTGAATTCTGCCACTGGCACCATGACCTTATCAGCCTGACTGACTGGTGCTGCAATGCTTCGCTGCACGGTCTCTGCAGTTGTTAGTGGTGTTTTTTACAGACAGATTCACATACGAATCCAAACTGCCCTTAGGCGTGGGTGCATACATACATGCCTGTCTGTCTTGTATGTCTCTGTGTGTCCCTGTGATGGGCGGGAGTCCTGCTTGGGGTGGACATCGCTTTTTTGCCCATCAAGCGCTGGAGATAGGTCAGTTTAACAAACCAAAAACATCTGTATGCAGTGCGCACAAAAAATTGTCTTTTTTTTTATACACCTTTTCATTTTACAAATAAAGTAATTTATTTATGTGTTACGGTAGCTGAAGTATTCCTTTATTCATTTATTTAAGATATTGATTGCAGTGTCCCTCCTCTCTGCTCTGCCATAGATGAGATTGTAATCGATCAGTATGGAGCGACTCCCATTTGTCACTTTATTTTAACTTCCTTCTACTTTCTGATGGATGCTAAATAAATCCCGACACACTGATTCAATTGTGCTTCTATGAGCACCGTCGGCAGCTCGGATGATGGATGCGGAGTTCTCCCGACGTCCTCCTGGAGATATTTTCTCAGACGCAGTGTCATTGATTAAAGGGAAGGTAATTCAGCAAAAGGCCATTGCTTTCACCTCAGCTCGGTCGTATGCGAGCTCAAGTGAAAGATGATTAGCCTGCAGTCTGTTCCTCCCGTTAGTCAGGAATATCCGTAGCATTGGGAGGTGATGGATGAACAGGAACGCCGGCCATGGATGGAGTGCAGATTATCTTCTCAAGAAGTTGTACTTGTTGAGAAAAAGTAAAAGTAAAGACACTTGTCAGGGTGACATATTTTCATCCCTGTTGCCTTTGTTTGTGTCAGATTGCACACCTACAGCTTTCGCTTGTTTCCTATTTTTTCCTGCGATGGGGCGACAAACGGACGGCTCTGTCAGCTGGAGGCTTATCACTCGGAACTGACAGGAGGTGAAAAATATCATAATGATATTCTGACATTCATCTCCTGTAAGCCTCCAAACATTTCCAAATGACAGAACTGGTACAATGTCCCAAAATACATATTATGTAATAAATGTGTTGGATTTTCGAAAATCTAATCTGTTTCTCTCCATGGACGGAAGCAATGAATGAAGAATACGGATGTGTCTGACGGTGGATTCCCTACATTTATCCCACTTCCTGAAAAAAAGAAAAATGAGTTTTCTTTCCAAAATTCAAAGTTTGTTGGGGACTCCTTATGTAGTACCAGATTTTATAGTAATTTTAAGTATACAACAGCAATAATGATGGCACAAATCTTTTGTCAAGATTGGTTTATATGTGCGCGGCTCATATCAAGTCTCAGTCCTCAGCGAGACTGTCATGTGTTTGAGCCTCGGCCCGTGGACCTTGGCTGTGTTTCATTCCTCTCTCTCTCAAGCCCACTTAAAGGGGACATATCATGCTTTTCAGTTCTTCCTTTTCACATTGAAATCATTCAGTTGTGGTCTATATAAAGTGGGACGGCGATGCTTTGGTCTGTTTCATTGATAACTTACCCCCATGTTCCTCCTCTTTTACTTCTGCTTTGTGGTAAATCTGAGAGCAACTCGTTTTGGTGCTGTCTCTTTAAATCTAAAGGAGGTCCCTCAACCCCTCTCAACTAGTTGTTTATTTATTCAACCTGTCAATTTTTCATTGCTTAAGAACTGAGTCTGCATGTTTTGTGCAGCAATGTTTTACTTTGTTCACTTTAGTTGTTTTCTTGTTTTCTTGACTTGCTCAAAACTAAATTAAACTAGACTAAACCTCAGCCCAGATGTTATGATCAACAGCGTAAAATGCAGATCCATTAAAGCCGGACGCATCACTGTTAAGACATCACTTTCACCATCTCCAAGTGTTTGTATTTTGATTTCCTTTGTGTGTTTACTTTAACTATTGCTCTAAGTTCACAGGTCAGGATTTCTTTAGTTTATTATCCTTTAGTTTTTTTATATTAGTTCTAACTTTTGTGGCGTGACTGGTGGATTTTAGTTAATTCATTGTTGATTTGGTTAGATTTCTTCCTGTGTTTCCTCCCTGTCTGTCCCTGTCTATCATTCTCCCTCAGCTTTCTGCCCTCATTGCTTTCAGCTGTAGCTCATTTTCTCATCTTTGCTTGTGCCTCACTTTTCTCCTCACCTTCCCTTGTAGTTCAATTCCCTGAACTCTTCAGTCTCCAATGGTTTCTCCTGTTTTTATCTAAAGATTTGTCTCCTGCCACCCAGCCTCTTTGTGCCTGTCATTCTGTTCTTGTGGTTTCTCTCTGTGAGACAAGTTGATGTAGGCTGTCTTTAAGCGTCCATTAAATCTTTATCATCAACTCGCTTGGGGTCTTCATGGGTCCTTAAACCGCACTCCTGACAGGTTAGTTTTACCATGAGTAAATTTCTGCATAAACAAAAATTTAAAAAATAAGATAATACATTATTACTTTTTAAGGCATCCAGATCAGGCTTCTTTTAAAACAAGGAAGATTTTCAGGGTCTGTGGAAAATTTCCAGAGTGAGAAAGAAGTATTTACTATTTGCAATATGGTGCCAAATTAATGAATCGAGGCATAAAGATGAAATAGGCTCTAATGATTACTTGTAGCTAGTTTGTGCTGTAGCTTCAGTTTAGCAGCTATATCTTATTTTTGTGTTGCAAAATAAAAGCTCTGTGAAAAGGAAAAAAACATTAAACAATTTTTGCCTTCTTACACAACGGGCTGATTGGATGTCTTTGAGTTTTGGTTTATTCATACTTCATCCTTTTATTTTTATATGAATTACTTACAGGACAGAACTAAAACAGTATTTGGGTCTTAGAGCAAGAAAAGTGGATGTTGTGTTGTTAGAGTCCTTCTTTTCTCTATCGCAGAATAAAGTTGAAATGTAGAGAAGTCTAAATTGTATTTTAAGAATAATATCAACATATTGAGAACAATAAATTCTCAATAAATTGAGAATTTGAGTGTTTTTCTTTGCAAAGTTCTTATCAGAGTGCTTTACACTAGAGCCACAATCAACCAGTCGCACTGAAAAACATTCATACAGACACAGATCAGTAGACAACTTGGGGTTGAGTGCCTTGCCCAACAGCCCATCAACATGTGACAGGAGGAAACTAGAATCAACTCAACTTTTAGGATGCGGGACAACTGCTCTGCAGTCGACCTACAGTTTGTACCAATACAGCTTACATCCTGGCTAAGATTGCTCATCCACAGGATGTTTATAAGCTGAAATAGAAGATTATTATTTTTTTGCAATTACACTCTAACACATTACTATCTCATTTACACAAGGCATGGCAGGTCTTTCCGTTTGTTTAACTTTAATGTAGCAATTATTAATATTTAGTCTTTTTAAGGTTTTTGTTGTACTGGTTTCCACAAATCAGACAGAGGATGGGCAGAGAGACAAGGAGGGAAGACAAGCAGCAAAGGTCTTGAGCTCTACCTCTACGCTTCACACCGCCTCAAAACTTGGACTTTATTGTTGATATTTTTCATTTCTTTCTCATGTCATTTCCACTTTTTATCTAAAATGGGTAAAAAATTGAAAAAATACTTCCTCCTGATTTTTTATTTCTCCAAAAGACCACAATTAAGCTGTTGAATCACTGGCTTAGGTTTAATCGCTCAGCTATCCTTCCTTTGAAATGACCTGCAGGTTGAAGTTTCCAGCAGCCTGCCAGTCATCCACAATTATGTCGTGACCAAATTATGAATCAGATGTCTTTGTTCTCCACATCTCAGGGGTCAAAGTCAAGTGCAGCCTCATCCCGTGTAGAGGAGGAGCTCTTGCCATGGAGAGGGGATGGCGTTTATGAAGAGTCATGTCTCTGCTGTCAGATGGAATATGAAATTAGATCTTCAGCTCTTTTAACATCTGCTCTCTCAGTTGAAGTGCCAGCGTTCTGCTTACAGCATCCAGCATGTTGTGCTGCAACTGACTTGTGGAGCCTTTACACCAATTGAGGCTTCTTCACTTACAAAAACAGCCGGATTTGTGTTTTATGTAGATAATCTAAAAAAGATTTCCTGATGCTGTAGTTCTGCTGTGTAAGTTCAGGTTAAGAACCACCAAAAGGAATCGTCCACTAAAATGGTAAATAATAATAATAATAATAATAATAATTTTGAGAGGATTTGAATGCTTCCTCTCTGAGTGCTGTCCTAGAATTGATTGCCTCATTCGTCATATGCACAGATGAATTATGCATGTCCATGTTGCTATGCTGGGGTGAATAATCAAATGGTTTTCTGTGGTTGTGTAAGCTGTGAATGGATGTAGCCGAACACTGGACGTCATTTGGTCCTTATGTAGGGAAGTCGGTAGGGCTGAAACAGTGCAGTGATGATGGGTTGACAGAAGACACTGATCAGGTGATGATTTGGAGCCATATCTGCAGCAGTCGCAGGCAGCATCTATGAAGCATGGCAGCAAGTCTTTCCAACTAACTCTTCATAAATAACTTAAATCATTTACAGCTCATATTTTGATCATTTTTGAAATATCTGAGTATATTGGGCTTCACTACTATGGCTTTTGCATTATCTCCTCCATATGAACGGCTTTAGAGGATGTGAACGAACGAGAAGCTACCAAAAAGAGGGAGCCGATGAAATGCTTCACACTGTGAATTAATTGCGAGTTACTCAGTTTAAAAGGCTTTCTCTAATTACAGCTGAAGCAGTTCTGCAGGCTTGGCAGCATATGCAGCAACGTCTATTTAATGCACTCATTCACTGACTGCCTTCGCTTGTTGATAAACCAATTATATTCAAATAAATCACGAGGAGAAATTCATCAGCCAACATGTGACCACAGTAGAAACCACTGTCATAGTCAGTATGTTTCCCTGTCCACATAATCAGCGCTGCAGCTGCTCTACAGCTTGTCCATTTTTACTGGTCAGCTTTTCTTGTCTCAATATGCCAGCACAGCAGTCGAGTCAGTTTCTTCACTGTGAAACGTCTGCGGCTAAAATAAAGGAAACTTTAGAGAACGAAAGAAGTCAATTGAAAAATTTAATTAGGGTCTGTTGTGTGAAGCTAGTAAGGAGGATCATAGATAAACTCCCTGATACAACATCGTGTACTGGCTTTGCATTTTGATGACTTTTTCAGACACAACAACAACAACAACAACAATACTACTACTACTACTACTACTACTACTACTACTACTACTACTACTACTACTACTACTACTACTACTACTACTAATAATAATAATAATCAGTTTTATTTACAATGTGCTTTAGAATGACAAAAAAAGAAAATCAATGAAACTAAATAATAAAAACAGGAACAACAAAATGCAGATAAAGTACACAAAAACAAAGAAAAAGCAAAATCAGGACAAAACATTTTAAGAGAGAATATTAAAAACATTGCTGGGGGGGATTTCAAGCCTGTTTTGAAGCATGTCACACTCTGTGGAGCCCTCAGATGTGGAGGCAGAGCGTTCCCTATCCACGGGGCTGCTCAGGAAAAGGCCCGCTTTCTTATGGTGCAGCATCGAGTGCTGGGAATGTGAAGATATGTGGCTTTAAGCAAATTACACTCCAGCATTTTTTTTCCATGCATCTTGTAGTTGCTTATTTTATCAAGTCCCTAGTTCAGCCAGAGTCAGTTTTTCTGCATGAGCGTCACAATTCTGAGAAGCCAAGTATTTTACACAAATGCCCCACTGCTACAAATTGTAGGCAAGTAATATTTAATTTTCGCATCAGTGACACTTATAAAAAACTAAATATTATGTTGTGCTCTGCATACACTCTGTCTGCACTGATGAAGATTTGCTCAATTCATCATGGAACTATTTGAAGAGACAGCTGTCTGACCTACTTTCTGTGTGATTCAGCTAATTATCAATTTACCACAAAGTGTGTCTCAGTTGCAGTACTATCATTGATGATGCTTTTGATGAGCCCTTCTTCTGCCGCCCCCCACCACCTCTGGGGGTAGCTAAAGGAGGCACTCAGTCATGTGTAGTTATGGATCTTTTGAAACTTGTATCTGATATGATATTATTATTATTATTATTATTATTATTATTATTATTATTATTATCATCAGTTGATATTCTGGAGATTTAATGCCAAGATTCGTCAAATACTGATCATTAATAAATACAACTGATTAAAATGAGCACAACTTAAGTTTTCCTACATTCTTTAAAGAGGCATTTAGCTTGCAGCTAAGCAAGGGCATCTGTTAAAAGAGGTCAAATTGCATAAGGCGCGTGTTGTGAACATGTTTCATGAATCTTTTTTTTTTAAATCATATTTCGCTGGTAACGTCACAAAAGTCAAATAGAAAAATCTGGGTTTTTAGTTGCATGAAGAAATTTAATCGTGGGTTCTGGTAAAATATCCGTTGACGTCTCGCAGTATTAAAGGAACTTCTGCTCATGCTGAGACAGAGGATTCGAAAGATAAAACATGAAATTACGTTTCATCACACAGCCATGGAAACATTTCTACCTGTATGGCAGCAGTGAGATGCCAGTGCTGTCATTTCAGCCACAAAGTGGGCACATTGTTGTTGTTTTTTTCTTATTACTGCCTCGCAAAATATTACTGGAGCTTTACGAGCTCAAAGACCGGAAGGTGGAATTAATGATCCGAAAAGGGAAATTTGGGGTCTTGCAAAATGCATCCTTTTAGATCTCATACCTAATGAACTAACAAGTTATCGACACAACAGCAGAGGGACAGAGGAAGATAGATGAGCAGCGAAACATACAAAAAAAGGGATTGCAGCACCACTTTAGCCTCTTCTTAAAATCAATCGGATTCCTGTTTTTTTTCTCTCCAACCAATCTGAGGGGGATGCCTGCAGGAAAACTATCTTATCATTTAGAAGATGTCAGGTTGTCTTTGTTCTGAAAGAGTATCTTTCTATTTCTGAAAACAAGGAATCAGTTATTACGAGACCATTTAGAGGAAACCTCTGCTTTCATCTCATTTCTCGTTTACAGCCTTTAGGTCGCCTACCTGCTTATATGAAAATCTCTCCACCTCTAATCCTTTACATCTTCTTTCCAGTGTTACATCCATTATTCTGTCGGAGTGGGCTGGACTTCAAAGAGATGGAGTTTCTCCTTTTTACTAACAAGTCTGTCAAAACTTTCCATGTTTCTGTGCACCCAGAAACACCTACGAAACATTAAAGATTAATGGGTACTATGTATAAAAATAACCATATTGGGGATTATTAAAAGGTGGATGTCATACATACCTTGTCTACTAAAGCTCCTTAATAGGTGGCCGTGTGAGCAGATATGATAACAGTGATAATAGATGCCATTCTTGAACACCACATACAATTTTATTTGCAGAATCAGTAATAGATGTATAGATGCAGTATTTCTTATAAAGCATGAAATGAGGTTAACATGATGTACTTCTAATGCAGGCAAAAGCATATTGTAAAAATCTCCCTTTAAAAGAAAGCATTGATGGATTGTGGAAATCCATCAAGGGAAATGTGCAAAAAAAAAAAAAAAACATTAAAGGCAGCAGGCACAGCCAAAGTGCATTAATGTAAATTTCTGTATTTTTACAAAATAAAAACAAAAAAACTTTCATTTCCTTGGCGTTTTTTCATCCAAAAAGCTGTAGTTATATTGTTTCACAGCTTCCCCGGTGTGCTGGTGTTTTGAATAATGCCTTTTACGCAGGTCTAAAAGCACCAGATCTACCAGGGGGGCAAGGGTGGGGGCCAGTGTGTTTTCATGAAGGCACAGAATAAAATAATGAAACCAAAAAACAAAATAGGGCAATGTTTTATCTTTTAATATATTAAGTGAGCCACACAGCCAAAAAGTTACTTGCAGACCCCTGATCTGATGAACAGATGAGAACTGTGATAATTTCTCTATACGGCCAAAGCTTAAAGCGCAACGCCTTCATTTTTAAGTAAAGTAAAACTGTAAATGTGAAAAATTTAAGTCACTCCAAGGGATCAATCAGTTATGGTTGTTTAGCCAGTGCATAGCATCATATGAAATTGATTTAGCATTCAGGGCCATAGCAGGGGCCAGCACCAGGACCAGGACCCAGTCTAGAACCACTCATGTATAAAAGTGAGAAAATTAAGGGGATTTTGTGGATCATGCAGTCCTCTCTTGTTTTAAAGTTTTAAAGTCTTGTTTTTGATGAGCTCCTGCTGTGAAAAGTTTGTTTTTACTGAAATCCGTGGGGGTGGAGTCCGCAGTGCTCTGCTGCGTCATGACTTAGTTCATTACTTTGACGTCACTGCCTCATTTTATTTATTTTTTCATATCAGAGGCTGAACCGACCACCTGGAAAGGACACCTCGCAGCTCCGAGTGTCCCCAACAAGAGGTCCGACCATTATTCACTAAATGAATCAAAGAAAAGCCATAAGCTTCACTTTCAATTTCAATCTTTCCAAACCTTCACAGTTAAATATGCTGCATACGATGATGATGGTATTATCGGACTAATGCTGCGATATTTGAGTTGCATTGTTTCTGTCACAGTGGTGCATACGTGCTGTAAATGTGAATCTATTACGAACTGCTTTATGTGGTAATCAAATGTTTTGTGTTAAATGCATAGGAAGGTGATGTGAAAGTGTAATTTGTCTTATGGCATGTTTTCCAAATGGCAGTTTGATACGCAGCAGTGTGACGGGGGTGTAAAGCTTGTTTTCTGCACTGTTGCAACTAAAAACTCTTCTGTTCAGACATACTTGTATTGAGATGGGTAATATTGCTACTATTTTAAGGTAGTTTTTAACTCTGATGTTTTCTTTTGTTATATCCTCTCTCATCATTACACTGGGAAGCACCACTAATGTATGATTAGTGGTGCTTACTTCATCTGTTTGTTTGCTCAACAGTGCAAGAGTTGCTGGACTATGCACGCAATGATCCCTCATCATGGGAATCAGATGGTCTCTTAGAGCAATTTAGAGGATAAAAGCTTTTCTGCGGACGAGACACGAAGACAACTTCATAAACCATCATCTGTTTCTGCAGCTCAGACCATTTTAGTCCGCTGTTTGGAGTGCAACACATTTCTATGAAAACCCTGAGCTGATCCAGATCACCGCACACCTCCTTCTGCAGATGAAAGGTGTTCACCTCAATTTCAGACGGCTCTTGGGTCATATGAAAGAGCCCACGTCTCTGTCAATCTACCGCTGAGTGACAGACAGTGTCTCGGCGCTTTCTTTCCGCTGCCTTGTCTTGCGGAGTCGTTGTGTGGCAGATGCGGGGAAATGTCCAGGATCGACGTGTTCAAGAGATTGACAAGCACTGTGCCGGGAGGGGAGGATTCTTGTTGTCCGTGTATTTCTGGGAGTTTTTCTGTTTTCAAACCTGATATAAGCCTTTCTTTGAGTTGATTCTGTTTTGGCTCATCCAGATATAGCTCTAATCGATCTATTGGTTGTTTAGCGCGTAGACTGAAGTGGGCTTTAGAACTGCTATGAACAGTTCATTGAAAGCATCAGTAAAAGTGCACAGAACAGGCGAGGAGACATTTGTGTGAAATGCAGCAACCTTTACGTCTTTTCTTCCCTTCATCTCAACCTTTTCTTCTTCTGAACACATGTTCTGTACTTATCCATGTTATCTTGTTTACTTTAATCTGCTTTCGAAGCCAGAAAATCTGCGGAGTTCACAGGAGCGTGGAATTAAAGATGATACCTGTTATCAGAGCCACTGAATTCCCTGTTGACCTTAAACGGGAATTAAATGCTCTGTGCCTTCACAGATTTCTGTCTGCTGCAAGGAGTGAAAACTCTGGTCCACAGCCACTTAACAGCCTTTACAGTTGTTGTTTTAAGTGCTGCTGCTGCACCATCGATTGGTCAATGATAATCGATAAGATAAAAATTTGTTGTCTTTTCTTTTGTAATCATGAGATAACCTTTCCAATGCGACAAAGTCCTGATGTTTGCATGTTTTTTTGCTGTATATTTCTATGTTTTGTGTTTGAAAACGTCTTGGAAGTAAGAGGGTGTATCCAAACAGTTGATATAATTATTTATATAATTGCAATCTTCTTTGTATTATTTACATAAAATACTGCAAAAGAAAAAAAAAAATCTATTTCTAACAATCATAAAATTTGCATGCGACAGCTGCTTGTTCTGTTAAAAAAAATTATGCACACTGTGTTTGGTTATGGATCTACATCTTCACAATCTAATTTGGTCTTGTAATCTGTAGTAATACAAAAGAACAAAGGAGCTGATTGGTTTTAATCTCGCCATTAAAACCGTGCTCAGGGGGTGCAGACTCATCCAGTGTGTGATAAAGGTGGCAAATTTAAGCCTATTAGGTTTGTCCTTACGAATGAAGACTCTTTATTGTCAAAAAGTGCCAAAGATCCTATCTGGAGGAGGCATCTTCTTCCCTTTGGCCAGCAGTCCGTATTCACATTTTTGCAAGGTGGTGCTTGGCACACAGCAAGAGCTGCAATGTAGAGGCTGAAAGCACAGCTATTTTAACAAGCCCATGCACTTAAATTAAACCACAGAAAGAACATTTATAACATTTTACATAAACTTATAAAATCTACAAAGTCTAAAAAGGTTGACTTAACCCTGCTATTAACATTTTCAGTTGTGTTCTTTTGAATTATTATCTCAGGAACATGAATCATATTCTTGTCATCCCAGAATAACTAAGTAACTAAAGCACATTACAAGATGATCACGTTTAACATTTGTGTTTTTTGTCTCCCATTTAGTTTTATTTCATCAGTCTCATTACTAAAACTGCACTCTCGGCTGTCCTGTGTGGGCATCCTGTTATCTTTTTAAATCTCCCTTTCTCATGCTTTCTTGCACCCTGAATGAATCACAACCATTTCTCCAAATGTTGTAGAAAATACAGTTTCCTTTTAAATAGCTTCCTACAGCTGTTTTCTCTTAGTTTACTTGTAAACCCCTCTATGATACTGGAAACAGCTAACAGTCTTTCCGTGATACAAATCTCGCATATGACAGTTTTGTTGTCAGCGTGACCTGAAATTTCCTCCATGTGGAACTTGACTGAATGGGAAATGATGACATTTTTTGAGTTTCTGGACAGTTAAACACAGGTTGGGGATGGTTAGGCTGAAAATGGTTTGATTTCGGTCTACAGAGAATATCTCACGTATCTCTACCTCCTTGTTTTTGTTAAATAACACCTATTAAAAAGTAGAAAAGTCCGGTTGCACGTTTGTTTGGATTTGTCTATCAGGCTGCTAACCTGAACCCAGGAATACTTAATCACTGCACATTCTTTTATTTTTCTATAACCTTTATTAATACATGCGGCCTGGTGAGATCTCATTTACAAGGGAAACCTGTTCAGAGAGAACAAAAAAAGCAACAAAAAAGATACAAAATGGGCCTCAAAGTTAAGGAGATCGATGCACACTCCTAAATTGTGCCCATGCTTGGCTGTGCATGGGAAAAATATGTAAAATATTAAATAAACAAACAAAAACAGCTTACACGTTCAGCAGGTAAGTTCAAACTGTATAATTACACTTGTGTGTGACGGATGCCCTTTCCTGTGTGGTTTGTCCCTGTTTGGAGGGTTCCTACGCTCATTAGCTGCCTGTATAACTTTGTGCTGCTGACACCATTAACACTAATGCAATAAACAAACAGAGGTTTTCAAAGCAAGCTTTCATCAGTTTTGTGGAACCGCACAAAGGCTTGTCAACTGCAGAAACAATCAAACATTGGGCTTTGACACTCAGAAATGGCTTGAAAATATCATTGCCCAAAAAGAACATCCAAAACATGAAGTTTCACCTTTAAGAGATGAGTATAGTACGCTTTTGTTTGAAATCAGCAGGAATGTTGGCTGTAATGAAATGCATTGTCAAGACGTCTGAGAAAAGTAATTATTACTTTTTCTAATTGTGTAAGGCAACAAAAGTCAGCACTAAATAGCCTCTGTGTTTTTTATGTAGCAATATGTAGTAAACACAAGTGAGAAGTAGCCTGCTTTGTAAACAGGGAATTCAAACAGTTCTCTACTATTTTCTTCTCATTGTAGCAACTGATTGTGTGATGCAAATCCAGACTGAATTAACATACAGAGGTTCTCTTCATAAAATGTCCATTTACATCAGTTTATTTTTGGGTGTGAAAGCATAAAATGCACGCTTGATTTAGCCTTAATCCACATAATTCTCACTCTGTTTACCATATTAACACCCCACTGCTGCACATCATCAGTTTCTGGGAGGAGGAGGATGTGTTAGATAAAAGAAGAAAGGCATTTTAAGGGAAAGATTAACGGAGGAATGCACGGTGAAGTACATGTAGGAAATGGGACGAGAAATGTCATACAGAAATGCTCATAATTACTACTCAATTTCCTATATTTTTTGAGCCATTGAGGAATGGAAACAGTTAGCTTGATTGTGCCGTGTGCGTTATGAACCTAGTTCCACTTTGCCCTTCTCTACTCTCATTAGTATTCATAAATTTGACTGTGATTGCTCTGAATCCTCTTAGATTCTCTGCATTTTCACATGTTTAAATTTGCTCGTAGGAGACGATAGTTGGTCGCAGTGCTCTTTTCTGCCTGGCTGCTCCATTTATTGAAGCCTGACTGCTCAAGTGGGAACCTCGGCAGAAAGCTTTTCAGCATACAAAATTATACACCGTCAGAGACTGCTGCTGCCAGATTACTGAATCTTTCTGTGAATTTTTATTACCTTTTTTTTCCCCCTTGGAGAACCGTTCTATTCGATCATGAACCTTTGTGCTGCTTTGCTAAGCAGATGGCGCTTTAACGAACTCCACAAAACATATTTTAGCAGACCACTTGTCTCCTTGTAACTCTGAGAGTTATAAAGTGTGCGGGAGTTTTCAAAGTCAGATTCAATAAAATTCAAAAACACTTTAATTACCCAATAGGGAAATTAAATATTGTTGTAACCCATATTATCTAAGTTTCTTTTGAGAGTTGTTGTGGATGGTGATGGCTGTGGGCAGGGAGGATCTCCTGTAGTGGACAGTAATACAGCGGGTCTGAAGAAACTCTCCGGCTGAAAACACAGGTGAAGAGGATGCTAAGGGTTGTCCGTAATAGTCTTCGTTTGATGAAGAATCCTCCTGGAATCGCCTCCAGAGGTTTCAGATGGAGTCCAGGGAGCAGAGCAGTCCTTCTTTACCAGCTGGTAGAGCTTTTTTAAGGCACTGCCTAATGCTGCTACCCCTGGGAGGTGATGGCAGAAGAGATTGCTCTACTTTAATCAGACTTATAGAAGATATGCAGCATCTTGATGCAAACACTGACAGATGGAATCTTCCTCAAGAACTACAATCTGCTTAGTCCCTTCTTTTAGATGGCTTCACTTGCTTCTCCAGTCCAGCCTGTTTTTGCAGGGTCTTTTTTATATTCCTCCACTTCTTCTCCCTCAATGGAAATATCGGTTTATATGTTTTATCTTACAATCTTCAAGCATCTCCTTGCTTTTGTTGAGATTCAGTGATGAGCTTCAAAGATGGCTGTCTCCACACCGTGACACAAGCTGTCTATCAGATTTGGGTGAAGACAAAGCAGAAGGGTCCAGGGTCTGAAGTGTGACGGGCCTGCTGGCCAAAGCTGGGCCGGGTGTGTGTTTGGCTGTGGGCAGGAGAGGAGGATGCTGAGCTAGTTCCTGAACTGGACCTGTTGAAGAATGTGTTCAATTTATTGGCTATGTGCAGATTTCAGTCTTTTCGATCCTCCTCCCGCTTGAAGCCTTCATCCCTTTCAGGAAATCACTGATATTGTTCTGCTGGAGCTTGCTCTCTAGCTTCTTCCTGTGTGCCTACTTCATGTCTCTAATTTTGACTTCAAGTTGCTTCTCATTAGATCCATGTTTAGCTCCCTCAATTATGTGTTTTCTCTCGTTTGGCAGCTCCTTAAAGTCACCTGGGATCCTGGGTTTGTCATTGGAGAAGCAACCCAACTTCTGATGGTACTGTTCACCCAGTCTGTAGTCTCAAAAACAGCTCTGGAGGCCTTGTTTAGACTCACCAAGAGTTTTTGCAATGATACAAAACCGGTTCATTTTAAGGTGCATGCTTTTTGCCAGCATTAGCAAGCTTCCATCTTTTTTGTTCCTCTGCATAGTTGTCCTGAAAGTAAATGTTGGATTCTTTTTTTAAATTAATTACAATAAAACATAGCCTGATTACAGGGTGTTTACACACCTTTCACTGGAGTGTTAATAGCTTTGGAGGTCAATTAAGTAAATTACAACCAGAAAGTTTAAAATAAAATATAACACCACAATAATGAAGTTTTCTAGATGGTTAGCATGTTTTATAAAAGCTTTGCTACACGGAGTAGCCTTCAAAGGCAACATAGTGTATCTCATTTGCTGTCGATGACGGAATAAAACATTGGAGAGAGTATTTGAGAGACATTTAGTGTTATCACAGCAACAATTGCTTTGTGTATAAGCAACTCAGAAAGGAGCTTTTAGACACTAGAGCCAGGTAAAACGTGGACAGTGGTTTGTATATTTCCACATTTATGCATCTGTAAACATTGTGCAAACCAGATGTAGGTCTATAGTTTTTTTCCACTGTCTTTACCTCATTTATGGTTTATGTTTAACCAGCCATTTGCTTTTTCTGTGTCATATAATTAGGCTTTCGAGGATTCGTGTTACGAAGGGTTGTTTTTAAGTCTTGCAGATATCAGTTCTACATGATTGTTGTCCTCTGTAAACATGAAGGCCTTGATTTGATATTTGGAGAAGAGGCAATAAACAGTGTTCATCCTCCTTTGTGTTGCAGTTTCTAAGCAGTCGGTCTGGTTTGCTTTCATTTTCTTCCCTTAAGGAGGACGACTGTATTAGGTGCACAAACATATTGGAACTGTACGCAGTTGAGTCAACCAGGACAGTCAACAAACAAGGTTTCATCTGCAGGGAGAAACCCAGGGGACATCGCCTGGGGCTTATTCACTTATTTAGCTTGTGAAATCACATTATGGTAATTGGTTTGTTTTACATTTTAGGGGCAACAGAGAGCATTACATTGTTTCTCTTTTCCATTGATCTCAATATTAATGCCTTGTTCTAATCCCTTACAACTTTACTCCCTGAGCCAGACAAGTGTTGGACTCAGACAAAGTAATTTAGCATGCAGATTAATGCATTTCCCCATCTCCTGCAGGAACCAGCTTAATAAACACATTTAAATCACATACATTTACAATTAGAATGAGTTGGCGCTATTAAATAAAACACAGAAGTGAGAAAAGTAACTCATCAGCACAGTTAGTCTCTCTAAACACATTTGCATAAGTGCTTCGCCCTTTTGCATTAAAGCATAAATTGTGCAAAGCACTTGTAGCCTCTCACTGAAGTTAAAAGAAGAAAATCTGCCTCCTTTTGCCCCTCAGTTATGTTCACGGATGACTCAGCCATATTTCTCTAATTAAAATAATCAGAGACCTGCTGTCAGGTTGGCACGTCATAAGCACTGTTGCGGCTTGCATTTAATTGCTTTTGCATTTTAATGTCTGAGCTATCTCTGAGTGTGCAGCTCTCCCTCTCTCTCTGTACAGTATGAAAGACTGTCCATGCAGAACCGTATTCTTGGGCAGCAATACAGAGAGAGTGTGTGCAGGTCCGGTCATCAGTGCTCCTTCTATTGCACGCTCGAAAAGGTTTCAATTTAGCCCCGTTGATAAGTCTGCTCTGTCTCTCACAGAGATAAATGCTAAAATAAAATAAATAACTTTGCAACTTCCCATTTATATTTGGCGCCGACCTTGTCTTTTTCTATGTCTATAACCCCATTCTTTTCTCTTATGTATCTTTCTCTCTGCTTCCTCTTTCACTTATTTTTAACATCTTTAAATGAATTTTAAAAGTTAGTAAAATCAATGCCATTTGTTTGCTGTTTTTTTCAGAGTTGCTAATATCTTCTTTGACACATACAGCTAATTTTTAAATAAACTTTCACTCTGCTCCAGCTGATGATGTTTTCATGCAGAGCAATTTCTTGAATGCTAAGCTTGCTTTAGCACGTTTATTCTATTCTGAATGGCTTCGTTGATAATTTGGCTCTCAACATTGTTCATCGTGGTTCAGATATACTTCTCTCCATTGCACTGAAAGCTGTGTGCGACAGTGCACAGGGCGCAGAGCTGGTCACATGACACAAACCCAACGGGGGAGCAAGGCCTCACTGCATGTTATTGTAAAGATCCGTTGGATCAACAGAATAAAATATTCTCTGTGTTTTTACTTTATTATTGTCATTATTATTGGCTGTGTAGAATACAGCAAGGCAGCTTCCTTTTGGGGTCTTGCCACATAGGTTCATGTTTTTAAGTTTCTTAATTAACTGTTGTGTTACTGTTCTCCTGTATACTGTAGGCATGGATGCCTAAGTTAATATTAGCCTTTTTTTTTAGATACTTTGTTTCTGGTTGAGCTTTGTTTTTTTTAGTCTCCTTCCTTTAGTTCCCCTGCTCAGTACCCTCCTTCAGCTATTCAGCCTTCCCCTGATTAGATTAATCAGTGCCTGTATTCACAGAGAATCCTAAGACTAAAAGTAGCTCTTAGTGATGTTATTTTAAGAAATTCTAAGATTTCTATTTGAATTTTAGGTTGGTAAGATAAAAGTTATTCACAAAGCACCCTAGGCCTTTACAGAGCTCCTAAAGTGAATTTTTTTTAAAGAGTAGTGAGGAGGGATTTTAGCAAGCTTAAGAGCAGGGAAGATGTTGGAAACAGAGAGAGCTGATTGGCTGGTTCCTCCGAAGGTAGAGGAAGTGAGCACATAAACGTATTTACCAATCATACAATTATTAGAATGGAGATAAGATAAACTTTATCATCCCCATTGGGGCAATTAATTAGTTTCAGTGGCCCGACCAGTTAAAGGTGTGGCTCCATTGATGTCATTTTATTAAGGTTAAATAAACAGCAGGAAAAATATTGAATAATCAGGAATAGAAATTGAAGAAATGTACAAAGAATAGAGTAGAGATGAATTTTTATATTATTTACAGAAAACGCTGTCAGTAATAAACATTTTACTGGAAATGGAAACAGTAGCAGAGAAAAATAAATGCACTCTAGACAAGATAGAAGAGGTGAGAAAGTATTTCCTGTATTGTACACGATGATGTCACTAGCCTAAATGGTCATCTTCCTCTCCTTTGGTTAATAGCAGTACATTTCTGTGTTTTTGTTTCTTGTGCTATCGATCCATCACAACTCTTAAAAGACAGCGTCACATCTAGCAACGGCAACAGGGTCAACCACACCTCCTCACTAAGATAAATATTTTGGTCGGCTCTTTACTCAGAGTCGCAGTCAGCAACTTTCTGAATCGCTAATAAGCTAAAACTCCCAGGTAGGAAATGTTTAGGTTGACATAGGAGGAAATCTTTGTGCATACGGACACTGGTTGCTGGTTTCTTCCATTGGGTCCATCCTGGTTTCAAATTTTGTACATTATCATTACATCCTTCTACTCACTATGTTGCTCCCTAAAGTCCTGTCTGCACCTTGGTCAAGCTCAAACATCAGCTTTGTCGTATAACTCATGTGACTTTTACTTCAGTGTGCTTCGATTATTCACTTGTTTCATACAAGGCTGCTTCTAGGACTGCTGTGCTTTATGGACATGAGGAAACATGAGCAAACTGTAGCTGGGCATGTATTGTACGTGTCATGCCATGCATATAAAGAAGCTCTGTTGGGACAGAGATAAAGCGGCAATGAAGTGATCATTGTCTGTACTGTTGGTATTCATTGGAACCGTCCTCTAGAGGGGAAACATGCTGTAGTGAGAGGAATCGGTTTTAAATAAGCCCTGCAGCTCTACCATGAAAACACACCTGCCAGGACTTAAGCTTTTTATCAATGCAATGTTCTGAAACAGCTCTCAGATTCTTTTTTTTTCTCTAATCTCTTTTTGTCATGTTTCAGCTAAAAGAAAATTTCCTGTAGCTGCAGCGTAATCAGTGCCAGCCACTGATCGCATTGTACATCTGTTCTTTTTCTGTCTGCTGTCAAATATGAACTTGATTGTGGGTGTTTTTTTTAATTTGCTTATTATTATTTGCATTCTCCCAAAAACGAAACTCCTGAAAGGCCAAACTGCAACTTTTCTACCATCCGTCTCCCCATGACTTAGCCCGCTGTCTTCTGGAGCTGTACTCTAACCTGCCCTCAGCAGCGTACTCTGATTAGCCAATAAATAAGTAATTGTACATCATAAATCAACAGGGGGAGCTCTGTCAGGGAGATTTCTGCTGCAGTGCTCTCTAAAAATGAGTCCACTGTTCGGAGAGGGGAAAGAAAGGCGAGATTAATGGAAGAAAGGATAGCAATGAATGAGTTTGACTGTACGATTTAAAAATATGCTTTGGTTTGAAGGATATCCTCCTGAAGCAATACACACATCTGCTCTGAGGGGTTGGTCGAAAGTCATATTCTGCCGGTTTCAGTGTGTGACGAAGCTGCCAGTAAATATTTCAGCTGGTCTATGTTGTTTGGATTTATTCAAATAACGCCTGAGGATCTTTTTCACGTCACACATGAACTGCTGTACAAGCCACACATCTTCTCTCATGGTTTTAAGGTCCAGATTTCCTCTTTAGTCTCCCAAAGAAGAGGTTTGTGTCAGCCATAGAGGGCTGTCATGCAGTATATAAATTTAACAAAGCATCAATTGCAACAATAAATAAAATAAAAAAGTTAATACAAATTTCGTAAAAAACATCCCATCAATTATCTTGCTGGCCAGTCGTTTAAAGGGGACCTTTTATACAAAACTCACTTTTTGCAACATTTATTTACTTCCATTCGAGTCTCTACTGTTTCTAAAAACAGTCCAAGCGATTAAAAAAGGACACAAAAAACATCCAGCCATTTCTTGGCAATAAGCTAATGTTTTGTTGGTGTCTGGAAAACGAGCAAAAACTTCCAGATTATTACGTCCCAATCGGCGGACACTGCTCCTCACCTGAGCCCCTCACCTAGCAACCCAAGTGGAGCTCCGCCCACTTCCTCAGCTGGTTTCACCGCTGTATGCTCTGCACAACGGCTGATCAGCATGAACATGATTTTTCATTTAGCACAAGCTAATGCTAACAATAGGCTACTGTGTCCATTTAGAAACTTGCCATTCTATAACCGCTCGCTGCATTTTTGCTGGTTTTGCTGGAGGCTCCACTTCTTTTGCTTCTGGGTCTGGCTAAGGGTCAAAGATGTACCTGTTTGATGCCATTTTCAAGGGTATACTGTGCGAGGGTAAACATTGACTTGGGCGATGTGTGGCCAGCTATAGCTTATTTGCAAAAAAGTGACAGAGCAATAAAACCAGCTCATTTTGATCCATAAAAACAGCTCAGAGGTGGAACTGAGGAGGTGAAATCTCATTATTTGAGGATGATTTGATACAAAAAATGTGATGAACGTGTTTTGTATGGCCCTTAGACCTATACTGATTTGTTTATAAGGAAGCATAATTGGGTCCCGTTTAACAGGTTGTGTAAGTGCTCGTTGATAGGTGTATGTAAACTTCTGGCTGGCACTGTAACTTTAACGTTTCGCTCTGTTATATTGAATGTGCAAATGTTCTGTCAGTTTCAAAGCAGGAACAACCTGTGCATTAGGATGGGAAGGCGTGACAGAAAACAGAAGTGAAACATGAGAAATGAGAGTAAATCACCCTCTCGGAGCCCTCGGAGGATTGGAGTAAAAATTAGATTCTCCATTATCTGACGTCTAGTTTCCATCCTGCAAATCTGGAGATTCATCGAAACCACCCTCACCCTGTTGGCGAGCCTTTATCTTGATGCTCACCGTGGCTTCTGGCAATGTTTTCATCTGCAGTCCCGTCGGCTGTTATCTCCGAGAGGAGAGGTTGTCAAACTGTTTATTATTACCAAACTCCCAGTGATGGTAGATGAGCATGACTGCGAGGTGTTGGGGTGGAACCTGGGGGACGGTGATAGACGGACTGAGCCAGGCCGCTGATAATAGATGCTTCTCGGCGGGTCTTATCTCAACCTCCAAACACAACCTTCGGGGATTGTAGCTTGGCACTCCGCTGAAGTTCGAGCAGCAGAGGGGGAGTGGAGCTTCAACTTTTTCCAACTCACTAACCTGTTGGCTGTTCTCGGCTCAGGCCTCAAACCTGTATCACCTGTGACTAAAGACCATGGTGTGTATAATTACACAGATTGTGAAGAGAGATGACTATGAAAAAGGACCAAAAGATGCTGAAACAGATGTGGATTTAATAATTTTCTCAGGGTACATTTGATCAGAACTGATAAAGCTGCCTCATGGTTTCAGCATCTTTTCACTGGGTTCACAGGGGCCAATGTAATGCAGCCTGCACCTGTTTATGAGATTCCTCAGTGACCCATCTACACAGTGTACCAGGCAGTCCAACACAAGCTCATACATTCATTACTGAATAGGACCCAGGAAAACAAGTTTAAGTCACTGTTGTTTAAAAATACATGTATTTTATTCCAAAAGCATTTTCTAAAAAGGACAAAAGTTAATTTATTCAGTGGTGGTACACTTCCCTCTAATACCAATAAAAAAAGAGCGTTTTATTTATTTATTTTTTACATAGAATCCCGAGCACAGCAATTATTGTCAACCCTGCTGGTGATGCTTTGTACAACCCTCTTTTCCCTGCAGTAAATCTCTTTCCTATGACATATCTGAAGGATGGAGGCAGCTGAGATTGTCCAGATTCCTTGTTTGCTCTTATCCACTCTTCTCTTCGGATCATCAGGGTCTCAAACTCGAGTCGCACTTAGGTCACAAAAATAAAAGACTTCAGACTCAACTTGGACTTGTGCCCTCAAGGCTTGAGATTGACGCTATGAAGACAAGGATAAAAACTTAGTCATTACAGAGACAGAAATCCCTGTCTTTTAGTCCTTTAGAAATTTCCCATTAAGAGGTTTTAATCTCTTTCTGTTAATTTTCCTAGAGGGTAATTGCCTAATTATATTTCTAAAGATGTAAATATTGCACCATTATATTCTAAATAATATAATGCAGCCTTTAGCAGTTTTGTGCATTCATAACTAAATGCAAAAAGATTAGGACTTAATTCTTTATAAACAAAACTTAATGATTTACAGATAATTATCAAACGTGATAATTTAGCCCTAAGGACAAACGGTGCAGGTTCACATTTGTAACCTACCATGATGCTTCCTGAGACCTGTACTAGATGTTAGATTTGATTTTTTAATTTTTTTTATTTCAGTCTTCACAGACGTGACGCGAACTTGTTCCTCAAAGACTTAAGACTTTACTTGGGAAAAAGTACTTGTGAACATTTCTGCTGATCACTCACAGGTTTCTTATAGGATTAAGGAGACTGAGATCAGGGGACTGAGGTGGTCGCAGAGGGGTAATTTACTGTCTGATGAACCATATATCTGTCTTTTTGGTCATCTGTTGTGGATCATTATCCTGCTGAAAGGTCCGATAACACATTTTTCGTATTGTCTACCAGATTACTGAGAACCTGTATCATCTCCGCCATACGTTATAGTGGATATGTGATGTTTTCCCAACCTACAGCGATGCAGGGTTAGAGGTGGCCTAGATGTTTTGGATTTGATGGGAAAATGTTTATTTATCTTGTTAAAGACACCCTCACAGCATGATCCATCACCACCATGCATCACCAACCTACATACATACTTGTTGCTATTACAGCCCATTACCCATAATCTTAGTCTCCTCCAGCCATGGATCTGTACCCAGGAAGCATTTGGACTGTCTGTGTGAACAGTGGCAGATTCTTGTCTAGCTTGAAGGTGTCAATTTTAGAGTCAGGGCTTCTTTCTCAGTCAGCGCCTTTTAAGTCTTTCTTGAATCCTGCAGCACTGTGACCAGCAGCTTTCTTCAGTGGGTGACAGTTTGGATTAATCAAAATTGGTTTTGGATCAAACAAAGTGTGCTTCTAGATCGGCCCCAAATTTGTCACCTATTAATAAACCCATGAAAGCAGCAGATATAGACTCCCATTTTTTTTGGTAATTGTTATATTAATGCAACGCAAATGGCAATTTAAGATCAACAAATCCAAGCCAAGTGGATTGTAACCAAACCCTGCTCTTCATTCTTTAATTAGTCTACTGAACCATAAGGTTCATCAGGTGCTTTTTTCCCCCCAAACAGAAACCCTGAAATATTCTCCTAACACTAAAGTCACTGCCTTCTATAAATAGTACAGGGACTCTTAGTGCAAATAGTAACACTGACAGCAGTAAGATTAACTGACTAGCTGTGCCCCTAATAAACCAAGTCTCATTTCCACACCCCTTCCTTTCTTCTTCTCTTCCCTCTTTCAAGGGACAAACAGAGTACTATCCCTCATCTCGGAAAAAAGTGTGCATGCAAACGCTGTGACGTGTCCACCATGTCTGGGAAGTGTCTACAATGTCCCAGTTGTGTGCACACGCTCACCTCCGGCCTGCATTATAAACTCTGATAACAACTGAGCTGCAGGGGGAGCCCACTGAGTAAATTCTCTCCCACACCAGCACAACACAGCATGCAACTGGCTGATGGACGCATGTTTAACCACATATTGCTGGTGTACAGTATGTATGTACAGTATACGTTTAAATCCATTAAAGTTGTTTATCCTGAAAAGAACCCCAATGGTTCTAAGGTGATCTTCTCAAGAATAAAAAACAAAATAAAAAAATAAATAAAGTATTATTATTTCAACACCCTTTTCCCGTTCCAAGTCAGATGCAAATTTTGGCGAAGCAACATGGACAAAAGCTGATTACAAAGTGATATACAGAATCAAGCTAATATCTGGTTAGACGTTTGCCTCAGTTTGGTTTACTCTGATTCTTTTCTGATTGGAGCGTTATGTGTGCGAAAGTGATGAAAACAGAGTAGTGAGAATCTCTGGAAGAAGACAGCATGTTGTCCCTCAACAACAACGCCCAGTTAAGGGTATCATGCATACATTACCATAAAGAGTGAGGAGCCTGGAGCATTAACAAAAATTAAATGGGATTTAAAAAAAATTCACACAGCAAAAAATAATCCTTCTGTCACTCGTGTCATTTCCTGTTGATCGATGCCAAATAATTACTGTAAAACCCCCAAATAACAGTTTGATACATTTCTGGTTGTTCCACATATTTCTGCCTCCACCTGGCAGCAGCAACTTCTGACAGGTACCAAGTCCGTTTGAGCGTGCCGCCTCGGGGGGCACATTGCCCACTACAATGGGATCCATTAATACTGGCAGTTGTGTCATAAAATAAGAAGCAATTTCCACATTTTCATTTTTTTTCCACACCATAAACCGTAAAGCTCCTTGCTAAGAAACCACTCAAGAGTGTGGAGCAGGCATCTTACTGAAAGACAGAATGTGACGGGGAACTATTAAGAGCTTGTTGTGAAATTTATAAAGAGAAAAAGTTGAGCTTCCGCACCCTGCTGTTTATATGTTACTCCATCAATGGCCTGCTGTCCTTGTGTTTTCACACTTCAGACCAACGGCTCTTGCACTTCATTGACTTGCTCAGATGAATGCCGGTTTTTCCACCAACTGTGGCATTTCCAGCTGGTCTGTGCAATGTGTGAGCTCTCGAAGCGGCGGACTGCGTGTGACAGAAGCTCAGCTGTTTGTGTTTCTTTACTGTCACATGTGAGATGAATGCTTGATGATCTTTTTCACCCTGCGTTGCTACAAAAATGGCTTTACCGTTTGGCATAAACACATGCTTGCAAACATCAAACAGCACCCTATGTGGACTGTCCATACGCTTCTCTGGCCCTGCATGCACCGCATGTAATTTATTACAAATCAAATATTAAAATTTTCATCCCCATGCAAACACAGTATTTGGTAAGGGAGATTAGGGGAAACTCCCCAAGCAGTATAATCTCCTTAAACTATTTTGCATCTTCTAGATTCACAAAGCAATTTGCACAAAATGCATGCAGAAGCAATCCCGCTTATCAAGTCAAACAAATGGCAGCAATTTACAATTTTTTTCACCCAGGCACATTTTTTCTTTTTTCTCTTTTGCCACAAACACAATGACAGTGTTTTGCCAGTTTATCCGTAGCTAGAACTATTCCTAAATTACAGTCATGTAAAAATTAATAATTTCATGTTCACCACTTAGGCTTTTTGAACGAAGTTCACAGTTCCAACATGAACAAGCTCTCGTTTATTTATCATATTTTATCTGAAACCAGGTCTAAAAATTAGGGCTGTTAATTGATTAATAATAAAATTATAAAAATTACCTAATTAATCTCACATCTATTAAAAAATTAATCACTATTAATCATATTTCAAGTCAGCTTATAATAAATATCGTTTAAGTCATCACTTCAACAAAAGTGGCTTTTTTTTTACTTTGATATAACCCGCTTTTAAAAAACTGTGAAATAACAACATTAGATGGGGTGTGCTTGATGTGGGCAGTCATTTTTCAACATTTGGGCAAAACAGCATCAAATCCACTGACACAGTCCACACTGTGTAGACTTGTAGTTAATGCCAAGGAGTGCAGATACCAGTTGTCATTAATTGAAGTGATCCGTGACACCCAAATAGTTATCATTGCTAGCAGAAGTCTTATGATTGCATGAGAAAGCAACAAATGGTGCGTTCTCTAACAGGCTTTGCTTCGTTGCTTTCTGGTTTGTGTACAACACCTCCACTTTAGACATTATTGCTTTTGCCTTTCAGGTAAATTATAAGTAGTGTTTTTTTCCGTAGCTAGCTTGACTGAGCAAACAGAATTGTATACAGTAATGCAAAGGGGACACTTTTCAAATTAATCGTTGTAACAATTTATTTTACTGTGTAAGGGTAAAAAATTTAAAATAGCGCAAATACCAGCCTTGATAAAAACATAAACGTATCCATCGCAACATCATTCACAACTACTGATTATGTCATCACCTAGCATTTGTAACCTACCATAAATCACTTTTACTCTGAATGAATTGTATTTCATAATGACACATTTTCCAAAGCAGCTTATATTAATTCACATATTTTAATGCTTTTTGTTTTCACAAAGCAGAATTGGTGAAATGCTGAGTGAAAAGGTTGTGCTTTTAGGCCACATCTGTGATTATGGTCACTTTTAACCCTTTTATTTTCACCCTGTCAGTGTAGAGGGGATTTTGCACGAGTGTTTTGATATATCTGTTAAATTGTTATTGCACTCTCAAAAACACACAGTAATACTGTCAGATACTGAAAGTTAGGCTGTCTTGAAACTTACAACCATAAAATAAAACACATCTAGGTAGCCCATGTGTATTTTGTACATAAGGGAGTCACATCTTCATTGTAGATTCTTTCTTAGCACATTAGCTGAAAAAGACCTTGAATTAAATTAATAAATGCAATATCTGTGTGGTTCCTTTGGCTATACCTGTTTGTACCATGGTCTGAGAAAAAAGTGAAACAGAATACTGCAGCAGCTTCCTCACCTAGCCTCTGCTGCACCTTCTGCCCATAAACAACTAAATGCCGATACACAAAAAAACTAAATTTAAGCTAAAAGTTTTGGTGGCTAGGGCATGACCTTTTACTTTAAATCGTCACCTTTAAAGCAAAGCCGAAAGCATTATAGTCCCGTTAAAAGCAAAGTGAGCAGCCACCAAGCTGGCCTTGAGGGAATACTATGTTGTTGTGGCTCCTTACAGCATGAAACACCCAAAGTTACCCCCTAAAAATCACAGGGGGAATCTTTTGCCCTTTCACAAATGACGCTGTGCTCACCTCAAGTTCATCAGGTAAAAACAGCAACCTTCAGAAAAGTGAGCTTGTTTGAATGCGTTAATGTACAGGACTACTTAATGGATGAAAAGGTGTTGTGAAAAAAGGCTTAACCTTTAGATTATTAATTTAACTAACTCTGGCTGTTGGACATTTTTGTTTGCTTTGTCTTGCATGTACTGTATGGGGTGAATTGTCATTTTTCTACACTTTTTTCTTTTGAATGTCCCACATGCATTTTAAGCAACGCAAAGCAATCGGCTCTTTTGATATCTTACAACAATCACAAAAATAAGTCTTGCTCTGACAAGATAGCAACGTCTGTGTTGAGAACCATAGAAAAATAACAACAGGGAACAACTTCAAAGAATAATCCAGCTGTTCTGTGAGAATGACTCTGTGCTTATGCTTTGATTTAGTCTGTCCTTGATATGTCATTTATTATAAAATGTGATTTCTTTTTACCACCTACAGACACACTATTTTAATAACTTAATAAGTTATTAAACACTTTCCAGTGTTATCTTAATAGAAGTGAAAGAACATAAAATATAAGTGTAAAAAACATTTAGATTATTGTAGTCAGGGCCTTTGTTTCTTTACTGCTGTGGAAAACTGGGTTGCATTCAAAGCAGCCAAGAAAATGCAATTTCCTCTTGAGTATGTTGTTTGAGGCAAGTACTGGCAAACAAAATGCAAAAGTAATAGCAGAGAAAATACCTGTTCTTTTCTAACTCTGAGATGGACACACTCACTCAAATGATACCTCTTATCCCCTGGGTGCAGCACTTTCCCATTTACCCGTGTTTCTTTTCTCTGGCTCTGCTTCTCCATCTCCAACACACTCACACAGCTGCGACCCAAATGCAGCACCAATTAACATGTCTCAAAGTAAACAATGGAAAACCTTTGTAGTATTTGTTGCGAGCAGACAGTGTTTGGTGTTACTGACAAAACCTTTTATTGCCAGAATAAAACCTCCTGAAAGTTTTTTTTTTTTTTGTCCAAATCCTTAGCAGACAAAAGACTTTGATGTGCTAAAATTCAAAACGTCAGAGCTGCTGTCGGTGAAAGCGCAGCTTCAGAGCATTTCTTCACGAGAAGACATACATTCAGTCCTATATCTGTAATATATGAACAAATAAAATGTCAGCACCCGGTTGTGAAAAAAAAGCCCCTCCCGAGACGTTCTCCGGTTTCATTCAGAGAAAGGAATTTTTATCGTTCTCATCGTTCACCGTCTCTTAGAGGCCTGTAACCAAATAAAAAAGGAACAAGCAATGCACACTATATTGCACAAAACTTTATCAAGAACATGATTTACATGACAACGCCATTATTCCTCGGTTTCAGCAAAAACAACCTGAGTAACAGAAACCTTTAAGGTTTTGAATGCATGTATTACGTTAACATTAATGCCCCTTTGTTGCCAAAGACCCTAGTAGGCCCCGAAAAAGCTTTAAAGAAGGTAAAGATTCATGTGCCCTACATCAACAGAGTATCGAATGACTTTGAGCCAAAAGAGAATTATATCCAAACGTTGTGGTTCTCCTGGGTCCTGAAGTTTTCCACCCTTACTGCCCTCTATCTGGTTTACCTTGTGGCTTACTGTCATTTGTTTTAACATGCCCCTTTTTTTTCTGCCAAAGTTAACTTCTGTTTGATTATTTAAGAACTGTAACATTGTAGCACATTTAGCAGCTAAAAAACAAATATGTTCATTTGGTTGATGAAAGGGTTAAAAATCCATCTTAAACCGAAAGGTAATGTTAATAGAATCTCAGATATACATTGTTAGGAAGCAAAATATGACTCCTCAGGAATGCAGATCCCTTATTTATTTTAGATTTTAAGTCGGATAAGTGCTCGCAAGAGCCCTAAAGTTTCACAAATCAAAAAATTGTTGCAATGTGAGGCCACTTGATTATTGAAAACACTCAGATTAATTCAAGTAAGATTTAGGATTTCAGAATCAGATCAGAATCAGACATACTTTAATAATCCCAGAGGATTGTGAAGTTAAGGCTTCTATAGATGGTAAACTTATTGAATTCACTGCTTAACAAATATCTGTTAAGATTCAACCAATAAATGTAGTCAATGTTTTTCTAGTAGACTTTGAGAGATTTTTTAAAAATCTATTAGAACTTTGTAAAAACGGGTATAAACTTGGTTCAACACCAAGCCTTTGGGTCTAGATTTTAACATTAAAAACATTCAGGAACAGCGGGGACAATTTGAAAATTCTCTCAGTATTTTATATAACCATTTGTTGAATATCCAAAAGAGGTATTACATCACGTTGTTTCTCTACGCCAAACATACGTCTCAGGAAATATCAGACTTGCAACAATCAGAAGTTTGTGGTTTATTTTCTATCTCTGGTTTATATAATGCTTTGACTTTTTATCGTCTGTTGTAGAGGATTCCAGTTTCTATTTAATAACTATAATGAAAGAAGACATAAGAACAGTAATCCAATTTTTTTCCAGTTGTTGTGCTATGAGATGTAATTAATTATTTATATGAGAAGCGGACACAATGTCAAGCTGCCAGTGTGAGAGAGCAAACAGGCATTAGCATTCTTTGTTATCGATTAGAACGTTTAGCACTTCTGACACTGCAATCTCTGTAGATTATAAGATAAACTCTTGACAAAAGATTCTTGACAAAACAGCAAATATGTCTGAGTCCAGCCTGTTCCATCATTGACAAAAGTTAAAAACTGAAAAGGATCAAACAGAGCATTTATGTTGTACTCTCTCCAGTCTTTCTGGTATCGTCTGAAAGTCTTGTTCTCTCACTGCCTAAATAAACCAGATTAGTCAGACATATGTCTTTTTAAAAAGGTTCTTTTGTTTCCTGTCACGTGATTTTTAAACATATCGAAGACACTGAAAATAGCTAACTTTGAGTCTTCCCTTTGTAACAGTGTCCACACCGAAGACAGTTGTTGTTTGACCCGTAATGGTTTGTAGCACGGTGTGTGCCGAACAGGAAAAGGTTGGATTTTTAAGTTTCAGACCATCCAGTTGTCAGCTGTGGAGATTCCATCTTGACAAAATATATGTTCATTTAACAAGTGAGCTGGCCTTCCTGCAGAGTTGAGCAATCATAGCTAGCTTCTGTGTTGAGTTTGCATGTTAGCCTCGTGCACGCCTGGACTTTTTTTAGGTTCTCTGGTTTCCCCCTTACCATCCAGAGTCATGCACATTAAGTAAGGCTACACAATTTATCGTAAATGTATTGTTCTCGCAATATCATGGATTTCAATGAGAATATCGCTAAGAACCGCCTACAGTGTAATAAGTGTTTGCTAATTATTTATGCACCATGCATTCAAGCTCTAAGTGCCCCTAATATGTTTGGTGACATTTGTTGTTTAATGCAACATAAAAAGGTTGAGAAGGTAAAGAGGTCGTGAACTACAGCTAAGTTGTTTCATTGTCAATACATCATGTCCGACAGAGGCAACCTTTCCATCAAAACCTTGTGTCTGAGATGGAAATGATGAATATTTTTTTGTTTTTAGTAGATCTCTCATAATATTTGGTCTGTTTGCCATGATCGTAAAGCAGAAAGACATTAATGCTGTAATTGTTTCTGTATTTATCACAAGCTGTATCATTACTGCAACTTTTACCAATACTATCGCATACCGTAACTTTTATCATGCATCACTTAGATTAAGTGAATTCACAGCACTGAGTTGGTTCTGTGTGTTGTTCATTGACTTCTGTGTTCAGGATCTGACCTTGATGTAGCTTTTTTTTTTTTATAAACAGGCTTCAGCCTCAATGCTGGGAATGGATGAAATCCTTATCAATCCAGTTTATCGCTATATTCTAGGGGTCTATGGAGCTTTCATGACTTGTATCCAAATTTACTTCAAAAGAAGGAATAGAGAAACGTTTATTACTAGCGGTCAGTAGGAAGCCATCACCCACTGTATCTGTAAAAACAATCTTCCAGCTTTTTGACATATTTCCACTCATTAACAGTCATCTTCTGGATATAAAAGCTTTAGTGTACTGTGTGCCAACATGTAGAGTAAAAAGGCCCCTCATCAAAGCATTACTGAGATCAGAGCGTCAGCTTAAGTGATTTTAATGATTTTACTTATCTCATTACTGGAAATTATTCCATAAAACACATTCGTAATTTCCTTCAGGCCTCAATAATACATAAAGTCAAAAACATTATATTGGGTGCAATGGTGGTGCAGGGGTAGTGCTCCATTTATGGAGGCCTCAGTCCTTGACGCGGCCATCCAGGGTTTGACTCCAGACCTTTGCCGCATGTTGTCCCCCTATCTCTCATCTCCATTTTCTCAACCAGAAACTAACCCATAGTATTGAGATTTATTTTTTAATAATACGTTTTTCTTTTTGTGCAACTGCTCCATCAGCCTTTTACTTTTTCATCGGGTTTATTGTACATCAGTAGTTTGGAGCGCTGCAATTTCCTCAGCTCTCTGTTAAGACTAGTATATATTGTTGAGCGCAGCCATACATCATGCTGCTATTGGGATAATATGGAGAGCATTCCCGTCTGTGGAGGATTAGTCGATATTCAATTAACCCAGGGAGATGGTCATGGCGACTGTTTATCAATACCTCTTTTTAACTGCACATCCACAGCACCCTTAATTAAACTTCCCATTAACGGCATCAAACAAATGAACAAACCGAGACCCTAAACAGCTATGCGTAAACCGGTCATTCAAGGGATTCGACTGAGCGCTCCACTGGCCTAAGGTCTTTGCCAAGGCCGCACATTCTTGCTTCACAGCTTCGGAGACACTGAGCGGGACCTTGTATGTTTTGGACATGGCACAGTTATGTGGCCTTAAGGTATTTGTGCAGTTATTGGTGTGCATCTGGGACAAACCCGTGACCCTTGACCCACATATTATACATTTCCTTGCATTCCAGAGTTGAGCGTCTGGAACACCAGTCCAGCTGAAACCAGGCTGAGGTCAAGGCTTCATAAGAGAAAGGACAAAGATGTTTACAGTACTCAAGACAATAAAACATGTCCCTTTCTATCAATCCAGAAGCTTTTATCCTGTGTCACAATTTTTACTTTGTCAATCAGCTATAAGTCAGGGGCAGGTCAGCATTTGGGGCAGTATTGTGACTGTCTAGACAGTGATAATGATCTGCTAACATGCAGTCAAACATGACAGTGCTGCGGCTGCAAATTTCCCCCTGGTAAAAGCAATAACCGTCATGTGTGGAAGTGGATGTTAGTCAAAGTGAAAACATGTGGAAAGACAGCGAACATGGATTATATGTTAAAAGAAACACACGCACACAGAAAGAGGACAGAAACAAAATGCTGACTCAGAAAAAAGAAACATAACTGGGAAAATCTGCTTGTGCGACTAGCTCACGTAATCCTGTAACAAACCAGTTTTAATTGTTACTGTTGGGGTATGGAGTGCTTTGCTAGTCAGTCCACCTGTTGGGTGAAAAATAATCTCTACAACAGCTGTATATACTGGCTTGTATGATCTACTGGTGATATAGTGGTGTGAAAAAGTGTTTGCCCCCTTCCCAATTTCTTAATTTTTTTTGCATGGTTTAAGAACTTTTTTCAAACTCAAGAACATCAAACAATTTAAATCTAATCTACGAACGCCTGCAATTTTATGTTTTTGACTTTTCATTTAATATTCTGATAACATCCTACACAACTCTTTGATTCTGGGCCAGCCTCACTTCTGTGAGAAGACATCTGACCACCAGGTGCTTATTGACATGCCACTGCACCAGGTCTGGCAGCAAAAGGGCGCCAATGGTTGGTTGTTTTTGTTTTTTTCCACAGAAGTGGTTCCAGTTCTAATTAATTCATAGGCAGTGCTTGTTCAGCACTGTTTTCCGTTTGCTTGTTTTGATCAACAATGCTTCAAAACCAGCTTTGAGTCATATCTGCATTTCCCTTCTTCATCCCTTTCTACTTTCACTTCCTACTCATGTATTGAAATTTATGAGTATCTGGGTTTTTTTTGTAATTTAGTTCATCTCAGTGCATTTAAACACTTCCAATTCACAGCACATGTCATCTCAAGGCAATTCACCAGGTCAATTTAAATCATCCAGACAGTTTGGTTGAACGTTTTCTATCTAAGGAAACCCAGCAGCAAGTCACTGACTTGCTGTATTAACTCCTCCTGGATAAACATGCAGCGACAATGGACATTCGCTTGTAATTGTAGTTCAGTATTTAAATTAATTATATGGATAAATTATCATAAGTACTAATATTTCATCTAATATTCAGTTGTAGGTCATAAAGTTGTTGTATTACACTATAGATTCAATGTTCTTGTTCAGATGAAATGAGATTATAAACCCTGATCAAACCAAAATAACCCTGAATGACCTTCTGCGGGTAGATGCAGTTTATTGTAGTCTTATTAGTACATTTGCTTACAGTAGTGTAAGATTAAATTAACTGAATTTCATTTATTTTTATGATGTTTTTATTCATATGTTTAATAAGGAGAAGTATATACATTTTATATATTGTGTATTATAGCACTTGTAGCCGTTGCTAATTTCCCATGCTAGAAGGGCCTTTACAAAAACAATAACGAAAACGAGCAATCAAGACACACCCGATAAAAGCGTAAAAACATTTCAGAGTTAGAAGGTTGTGATCTCACGGCTGATCTCGTTTTAAAACACGTTTAAGATCACATCCCAGTCTGACCCTAGTTTGAGTTCAGGACTCAGGGTGTCTAACCGTTTGCTTTTCATTTTTTTGTCATACCGACAACTCAAAGCACTTTACACTAGAGCCACATTCACCTAATTGCACTCATAAAACTACACATTCGTACACCAATAAACAGATCAGCAGGCAGCTAGGGGTCAAGTCCCTTGCTTAGGGGCACATTGACACATACAGTAGGAAGCTGGAATTGAGCCCTCAACCTTCCAATTGCTAGATGACAACTGTACCCTCTGTCCATCCACCAACCAAGGTACCGGTTCAGACGTCTGGTGTCAAATGGTAGCGGCCCCATCACTGGGTGCCTCTCTGTGAATGTGTGAATATTAACCCTGTTGCGTTATCACCTGAGCCGAGGATGACAGGAGCTGACTGATGGGTCACTCATCCGCTTCGGCTTCTCACCACTGCCGCAATCCGATTTTTCTTCCTCGCAGGAAATGAAAATGTCAAACGTTGATGCGAAAATGCGATGGCTCACCAGTATTTAGGGATGTTTTGAGATAAGACAAAGCAGTCTTCGCCGCCAATGTAACCTTTTGTCTGTGTGATGGAATTTAGTTACTGTAAAGATAAGGAGCGACGGCGGTGAGGTTTGTTTACTAAGCCCACAGATAAGATAGAAAATAATCCCTCCAACTGTTTTTGATCAAAGGAGGAATGCTCCTCTATGTTCTCGCTGTTCACGGCTCGATGAGGCCTCTTGTCTTTGTGCCCCCCCCCCTTTATGGAGCTGAGCCGCTGTCCTTTCCCTAAGTTTGCTGTGTGTTGAAATGCTTTCCCCTTGGGCGCCTTGTGCCAGCCCTCTTCCCCTCCCACTGACGTGGGGGGGGAGCTTTCCCAGGACAAAGAGATAGATGTATAATAGAAAGAAAAAGGAGGGGTGGGAGAGACAAAAAGACAAGCCGGCGTGTGAGTGTGAGGGGAGGCAGGGGAAAGTGGGAGCACATGTGAAACGATACAGAGGGCCTTCCTTGACAAGTGCTCGTCGAGGGGTTCGTTACCGCTGGGGGGCTCTGAGTGTAGCAGCGCAGAGAGAAACAGAAGTAAAGAGAAAGAATCTGTACTTTTCTCCCTCCTCTACAGGCTCAACTGCTTACTCATTATAGGCTCTGCAGGGTGTGGGATTTGCAGCATACGGTGCAGTTGGAGAGTTGCAGGGAGGGCACATCAGTCCCCCCCCTCCCCTCCATCTCCATCCCTCCACGGCTCCCCCGCTCCTCCACCACATGGTACAGTCCATTTAAAAGGCTGCATGTCATCTCAGTGTGTGCAGGGTCCTCTCAGAGAGCAGCTGCTCAGAGCACATTCTGCACGGCGGGAACATTCGCTTTCCCTCCGCCTGCTGGGCTGCATCTCTTCTTCTCCTCCTCCTCCTCCTCCTCGTCCATCTTCTTCTCCCTCTCCCGCGCTCTGGGCTCCTTCCTCCTTTGCCCTCTTCAAACACATGCTCTCTCTGTCACTCTAGACCTTGTTCCTTTATGCAGTTAACAGGTAGAGATCATCTACGCACAGCTCGGTCCAGTTGAGAGGAAGGACCTTACTCTGTTTTTTTTGTTTTTTTTTGTTCTTTTATGTGCAAAGTAAACGTTAAGAAAAGAAGTGCAGGTGGAGGAGTGAGAGAAGAGGGTGTCCGCTTCACCCCGTGTAATGCTCCTGCTGACACCATGCTGCTCTGTGTGGATTTGCTCCTCAGGGGAAAATCCTTAAAATGATGGAAGACAACAAGCAGCTGGCACACAGGATCGATGGGGCCATCCAGTCTGCGAGTCAGGAAGTGACCAACCTCCGATCTGAGCTCTCCGCGACCAGCCGCAAACTGGCAGAGCTGGGAGCCAGCAGCCCCCCTGCGCTGGAGAACCACCTCCAGCACAACCACCACGATGACAGCCTCCTCCGCTACAGGGGTGAGTGTCACAGCCTCGCAACGAGAGCACGCGTGCATGCATTGTGTGGCAGTGAGAACACGAGCATGAGTGGAGGACATCTCGCCACTTTTCCTCGGCTGATTCATTTTCCCTTAAACTCAGCATGGGAATGGCTGTGGAAAAGCAGAGGAGAGCAGGGGCAAGCCTCGCTGTTGTTATTAGACAGGAGGGGTTGGGGTTAGGGAGCGTGGGCTGGAGTTTGGTTTCCCAGGCAGCAGCTGGGCTCTTCTGGGGCTTTGCTCCCTCCAGATCTGGCTCTACGTCTGGCTCTTTGCTCAAGTTTGGCAACGGGTCTGTGAAGAGAAACCATGCTTTGGGCCCAGAAACTGGGTGTTAGTATCTGAGGTGGAGGCTAGCAACGCCATGGCAGTGTTGTTTAAGTTGGGAACAACCAGCGGAACGATTTTAACCCGCTGGAGCTGAGAAGAAAAAAAAAAAAAAACATGAAAACTTTTTACGACAACTTTCCTGGGTTTCTCGTGATGCTTGAGATATGTTGGCCCCTGAAAATGTGTTGTTTTAAATGTGCTGGTCAAACCTCTAATAACTTTCTATTGTGTTGGCTTTAATTTTTTTCAAAACCAGTTTATTTTCCTCAACAGATTCTAGTTTTATTTCTGTGGCTGATATCTTGCCTTAAATAAAGTATCACTTTAGTTATCATTGGGTAAAATGCGTTGCTTTTATTACTGTATCGGAAGTTTTTATTTTATTCACATCTAGAAGATTTTTGTTTGCTGAAAAATGATCCAACTCACTGTTTCTGACTCTTTTGTGCATTAAATTAGCTAAACTTGTTTCAAGGGCTTTGAGATATTGAGAGGATAACCTGCAGCAACTCGCTGTCACACTTCAGTAACCACTTGAGGCATCTTTTGTGGTGGCTGTGCACTTGATTTAGACCTTTCTTTGATAAGTTCTGATTCACAGAAACTGCAACTTTATTTAAAAAGGAGTGTTTCCATTAGGCATAAGATTATGACCACAATTCATGACACATCTCACGGGAAAGCTCTGGATTCTGACACTTTTTTACCAGAACTAGCGTTAACTTCTTCAGCAATTTGAGTTACAGTAAATCATCCATTGGCATAAACCACATACTGGTCAGCCTTCTCTCTACATGCGCATCAATTATCTCGTCACCGGTTCTCCTCTGTTTCATTCTTGGACCACTTTTTGTTTTAAATGCAGGCCTCTGGAGACAGAGAGCAGCTCACTAGAACTGCAGGTTTGGAATTGCTCTGATCCACACATCTAAGGTTTTAAAATGTGGCCTCTGTCAGTCTTGGCTGGATATCTAGATTTACTGATTCTTCCCGCTTCCAACACATACATTTTAGGGAAAGGGTCTTAATTTGATGCCTAGTATAGTTTCTCATCCACTAACTGATGCCATAATGAAGAGATCTTCATTGTCTTTCCTTTCCCCAATCAGGGATCGTGATCTCATACCTCATCAGTGTAAATAGATATCAGGAACAGTGAGGAAACCTAATCTGTATTTTCCTTGAGTTCCTTTGAGCTGTATGCAGTGACCAGATTAACAGAAATGTCTGAAGGTTCCTGCAGAGATATACAGAATGGCTGCAGTTATCTACTTTCCATGGTCTCCTTAACTTTAATTAACCTCTTTGTGTATCTGTATTTGACTCTCATTCGGTGTCATTTAGAGATGGGGTGTTAAATATAATAAGTCTGCACCAGAATCAAAGCAGTCATTATAGCTAAAATCTATTCTTTTAAAATAGATGCTTTTGTTGGAATCACACTAGGTTAACATTTCCTGACCATCGATTTAAACTCTGGTTAATGAAGAGTTGTCAGTTATCTACTCTAAGGAAACTTTCCGAGCAAGTTTTTTATTTTTGTTTCTTTTTTGTTGTTGGTTGTATGTTTCAGTGAAGAAATACCTTTTTAGGTTCAGATGCACTAACTGGAGTTGCAGATTATTTGGTTATGAGCTTGTTTGGTTGAACAACATGCGCTAGTTTAAAATACTTGACAACTGGAATCCATCCCTCCATTATCCTTAACTGCTTATCCGTGCCAATGTCCTGGTGGGACAAGAGGCCGAGTACAAGCTGGACAGGTCGCCAGTCCATCACAGGGCAACACAGACACACATGACAAGCAACCATGCAGACACACACCTAAGGGTAATTTGGGGAGACTCCCCAAAATCAGCAGGTTGAAAGTATGATAGAGGGCCACAAAACCTATTTGTGATTTCCCTGTTTTACTTTTACCTGCTCAACAAAAACTATTTATGCAATATTTAAATTAAACTAAGGAAATAGTCAGATTTTTGTATGGAATTGTAAATAATTTTAGCACCATGGCATAAAAAGTATGTCACAAATTTGGGGGGTGGGGTGGGTTGGGGGTGGGGGTCTCTGTTTTATTGGTTTATTCACATCAACAACTGAATTTGAATACAGGTGCATATCAATAAGGTAAAATATTATCGAAAAGTTATTTGATTTCAGTAATTTAATTCACCGAGTAAAACACCTTACATGGATTAATTACACACAGACCGATGTTTTCAAGCCGTTATTACTGTTTATTATGGTTGTTTTCAATATAGCTCACAGCTATATGAAAACATGATATTTAAGATTAAAATATTAAACCAATAAAAAACATTTTAATACAATAATGTGAGCTTAATGAAAGGTTTCTTTCATACCTGCTTAAAGGTTTTTATTTTTGAAAAGGTGCTTTTAATCAAACAAATAAGCATCATCGGATCGCATATTCCAATTTACTGAGTTTTACCTTCATTCTTGGAAATGTTCAGGATCCAGATCATTTCAGCATCTGTATAATGGCAAAAAAGTGCTGCAATGTAAATCGCTTAATGTAATCAGCTGGGTTTCCTCAGATAGTTAACCTTTTATCAGTTGGCATTATAAACTGATTGATTTTGACTAAATGGATGTTGTTGTACCGTATTTTTCGAACTAAAGGGTGATTTAAAATCATAAAGTTTTCTCAAAAATTGATGGTGCGCCTTATAATCCGGTGCACCTCATATATGATTAAAGTTGTGTTTACTGACTGATTTTATGTGGTACAATGCGCTCATAAATCTGATAAAATTTGTAAGTACGACTTTGGTAAGCAACGAAGCTTCTCCGCTCAATGGATATATGGAACATTATGGTACTCTGTGTCACTATCTGATTGGACCCCTGAGCTGTCTACAAGACTGCCTGACTGTAATTTCTAAACTTGAAGTGCATTCATGTAAGTAACATTTTCTTGAAATGAATGATTTGTCTTTGATTTGAGCAGCTAAATAAGACTATTTGCCAAAGTAATGAGTATCAGTACCCCTAAAATAAGATAATTAGATATCCTGCACTTGAAATAAGATGATGGAGATGAATTGTTCTTATTTTAAGTGCAAAAATCTTATTCCATTGGCAAATATTTTATTTACCTGCTCAAATCAAGGACAAATACACTCATCTCAAGAAAACTTGACTTGCTTTTAGTGCCCTTTTTGTAGTGTGGAGTGATATTACACACTTGGAAAGAATGTTTAATTCACCTTATAATCCGGTGTGCCTTATGTGTGGACATAGATACACACAGGCACGTTTATTCACGTTGCGCCTTATAATCCAGTGCGCTTTATGGACTGGAAAATACAGTATATTTCTGTTTAAATTGATCTGTCCATAATGTTATGCCAGATAAGTGGTTTTGAACATTGGAGCGGATAATAAGTTAGCCCAAAACCTTACTACATCTCTATCTACAGTGTATTAACTGACATTTTCCCTTTCAAGAAAGAGAAAAAAAACATGTTTTTTTTATTACTGTCAGATTACAGTTGGTCTAAATGCTTCCCAACTCTTTAGGTTTGAAATAACCCAGCTGGGTTGAGTTATTTGGTGTCCATCACTCTCTCCCCCCCTCTGCGTCTTGTTGGAGCTTTGGTAACAGGCAGCCTGACATTCCCACATTCCTGAATGTCAGACTGGTGACGTCACATTTCCTGTTCCCACATTGCCTGGCCGGCTCTGTCCATCAGGTGACTGATGAAACCGAACACAGCCACACAATCCCCCACTTCCTCCTGCAGAGAGCTCACCTGGTCTGCATTAACTTCAGCATGTCCTTAGAAAGTTTTAAGATTATTCATCTTCGTGATGAGCCAGCAGTGGTTGCGTAATGAAATTAAACTTTTTTTTTTTTGTTCTGCATCTCTGTCCAAACCAAGCTGCTTGTTAGCTGTGTTGGTTGGAACTAGCATCAAAGCAGCATTTTTATGCATGCATGAAGGGACTTCCTACGTTAATTATACTGTGCCAAGGTGTTTTGCTGCATTTTTACGTCCCTGTGGAGCTTCAATAATAACTCTGACAGATGTCCAACAAGGCCACAGCGGTTGAGCCTGCTGTTCTTGCCACCAATGCACTACTGAGATGATCTAGAAAAAAAAATGCCTATGTCTACCCCCGTAACTTCATTATTCCTTTACTTTTTCTTTTAGATTTATTGTCATTTTTGGAGCATAGCCCTCTTTAACAGAGGCTTGTACTGGCAGTGTGTTTGGATGAGTAATGTATCAGTCCAGCCTTCTTTTATTCACCTTATTGACAGTAATTTATTCATTGCCGCAGCGATTGCTTCATTTCATTAGTGCTTCTTCCTCTTAATCTATCACACTGATGTCAAGTCCTTGTTTAAGATTCACAAATGACACTAATGTTTACGCTCCTGTTATACACTTCCTCAGACAGGAAACTACTTGAAAATATTGTGCCCTCTAAAATCCACACGCTCTAACCTTACAGGTCTGTACATCATTAATTCCTGGTAGATTAATGCCTTGCAGTCAGTCAGTAGGACAGAGCTGATCACAGACTGATGAGAGTCTGCCAATAGGGAACCATAAGCCTAGCTGAAACACAGCCATGATAACAGGGTGAGACAGCATCAAGTAAAAGGATGGCTTTATAAAATCAAATGAAAGTCCTCAACTGCCAGTAGTTTATCTGTTGCTGTGAATCAGAGTCGCTTATATTAAGCACACAATCACAAGCTTTTGGTTACAAATTTTGCTAACAATCAGTATTAGTGATGCTCCAGTTAATAAGCCATTGATTGAAATAAGCCAGTTTTCCATTGATCAGCTCTGACCACAGACTGACTTTATTTCTGTTCATTAAAAGCATCAAAACAGGAAAACTTCCATTTTATTTCAGACTTTGACGGCCACAACAAACGACCTTTTCTTTCATGCATATTTGGGTTTAATAAATAAAGGTTAGAGACATATGCTTTGATGGATGACTAAGGATAATCTTGTAATCCCTCAATTTCTGAAACTATTCCCTCCATCAAAGAGCCTGCTCCTCATTGTGTGTTAAGATGCTGTTACACTTTTTGTTATCCTGTGACGTATATTGGCATCCATAAAAAAATATGTACTAGGTAGGTCTACATGGGAGGAAATTAAGTCAACTCTTTATGTTCTGCTTTTGATGTTCCCCTGTTCGGTATAGCCCAAGTTCATAAGGATGAATAGGGCAGAATTTGTATTGTTCTGCTCTCTAGGGGTGGAGTTTGCTATTTTTTTTGCATGAGTTCACCATATCATTAAATTTTTTTCCCCAAGCTTAAAGGTTTACAGCCTGAATAGGGTACGGTTAGGGTTATTAACAGCTAGATTAAAAAAGGGCTCTAATATGTTTTTGATTTAAAGTAGAGGTTTCCCCAAGTCCCTTTTTGAATAACTGCGCATGCGCAAGACCTTCTTATCCTGCTCTTCTGCTTTTCAGGGGGATCGTGTGAAAATGTCGCCCAATCCACTCTGGTCTTATTTCTTTCTACTGAGGCCTTCCTCTTCTTGTCATAAACTTGAACGTGGTTCACTTCTTGCGACTCTCAGCCATGTTCCAAGTATACGGCGAGAGCAGCAGAGCTACAAAGAACAGCTAACACCGAAGCTAACCGAGCTAACCAGATAGTGACCAGACGTCCCAGTTTCCTGGCATCTGTCCCCGGAAATGTCCCCGATTTCAGTGGATCATGATGGAGCAAAAAGTGTAGCGCAACAAGAGGTATGACCTCAGACTTTAGACTTTATTAGGTCCCCGAAGGGCAATTCATTTGCAGCAAGTAATAGTAGTAATAATAGCAGCCAACACATAATCACACAAACAATACAGACAATAGACATGACAGAAGGATAAGAAGTGACTTATAAAAGTTGAAGGAGATTAATCTAAAACACATCTGCAAAAGATAAAAGACTGGAGCCAAGACTTGAAGTAAAAATTAACGATAAAAGCTGAAGTTGAAGTTAAAATTAAAGATAAAGTGCAGCAATTCGACAGTGACCTTAAATCGGGACCTGATTCAAGGTCCTGACCTTATAGGTATTTACCCGGTCCTGCTGTGAGAGAGTAGAAGAGCTGAGCCAAACGCGTCTTCCCCGCCCCGTCGGGGTTGCAGATTAGGCAAAACAAATCAACTCACAGAGAAATTCAGCGACTTCCTCATCGCATTTTAGTGCTATCCATTCTGGTCCATCACCATAGTATTTTATATTGAGCTCAATGCATTAAAATCAAAACTGGGTGTTATTTGTACTCTGACTACTAGACCATGATGAAGTGCTTCAAATAATATATATATATATATTTGTTCAACGCAAATTTGATACAATCCAAAATCCTGAATGTGAGCGCAGCTTCCTTTGTGGAATGGGTGGGCTCAAACATAGAAATGCTATGAGGAACTCCATTATCCAGGCAGAGCCCGGAGTAGAGTTGCTCCTCCAAAAGTAGCCAGCTGTTCAGGTTCTTGCATCTGATCAGAATGCTACCTAGTTTGCTCTTTTTGGAGGTTTTACAGGCATGTTGCACTGAAAAGGAACTTTTGGGCAGAACTGAACTTAGAGGTGTTATATTTCCCTCTGTGTATGCTTGGAATTTCAATGTCACTCATGGAAAATTGATGTCAGGTATGTAGGAAGAGAATAGATGGATCTATGAACATCTGGGGAGTGAAAGTTCAAAGCACACTCTTTGAGTGCCCAGGTGGTCCAATAAATATTGTCTGAATTAACATCAAGCAGAGCAAAGCCGCTATGAGCATACAACATGCTGAGGTAAGTGAATCTTCATCAGTGCAGACATAGGATGTGCATAGCATAGCCTGAAATAAAGTAACACTATTATTAGGGCATTGCTGCAGCATTTTAGTTGCACTTGCATAAATGCTTTAGCAGTGGTGCAATACGGTGTCTAAAGGCTGTAACACATATTGGTCCATTTTCAGTATGTTCAAAAATGCATACAAGCCTCACCTCTTGTGATCAAATTCAATATTATTTGTCTAAGGAAGCATATTTTTCTATGCTATAGACACTCAAGGTTTATATGCAATCATGTGGTGAGGGATATATTATTCAAATCTTTAATCCAAACAATATTTACACAAATGAGATTGAATCTGGTATAGTCAGTTGGGATCATTCGAAATCTGAACTGGCAGTTCAGCCCTCAACGAAAACTGGAATGTGTATCAGACAGTAATAGCAGGATTAGTGCATCTCTAATAAGAAGGATGTAGGTTAAGGTCATTTATCTTTAGCTTTAGTACCTTAGTTTTAATGTTAGACCATTGTGGGGCTCAGATTCAGAGCAAAACTAGTCAGGCTAAATAAAATAAGAAACACTGCGTTTTCTTTTTATTGATTGAAATGTTAAAGTTGACACTAGAGCTTCAGCGCTAACCAAAAGAAACTGAGCATTTAGTCTTCTCTGGGCATCTTACCAGGGGATAAAAATGTCAAGGGTGTGGATGAGCCCATTTATTAAACTTGTTTTATTACAATTACGATGGTCAATTTAAAATCACAAGAATGACTACTATCTATCTTTTTGGTGAGCTGTACATAAAAAAGCAAGCTTTTGAATGTGAATACAAAACAAGCTCCTACTTTAACCTATTTTTTGTCATTGAAACACTGCAAAATACAGTCATATTGTACTGGATAGTAGATGGTACCATACATGAAACCTCAAAAGAGACTGTACAATGGCTTGGTGCTAGGCACAGATAGTCATTAAGTATCTCTTAAAAAACCCAGTAATTATCTTTTCTTTTTACAGGGGGAGCTGCAGTGGCTCTAAAGCTCTCCTCTGAGGAGTAATTGTAGAAAAGAATCCTCTCCCCATCTGGCCTGTGTTTGTCAGAGGCCCACTTCTCTCATTACTTTATTGTGCACATATACAGGACCGGGGACATATTGCCAAACTGCAGGGGCGATATCCCATTCACTCTGCACCTTTCTCTCTTACACTCCCCAGAGACCACCCGTCTTCCCGTTCTCTGTCCACATGCGGTGCAAGTATGCTCCCTATGCCTAAAATTCCCCGCCTCCTGGCTCCTCCAGCCACGCCCTGTCTGAGGTCAACGCAGTGTGTGGGACAGTGTGTCCAAACAATAGCCTGAGCGAGTTGGCCCCTCTCTTACCCAATCTTTCTCCCGCTCGATTTGTCCCCTATAACATTCCCATTAAACTTCCTCATGTAAAAAGGACTAATAGCAGCATAGCAGGGGCTCCACTAGCAGACAGAAATACTGTCCTTGGTGGGTGTCAGGATTCTTCCTTTGTTATGCAAAAGATTTAGACAGCAGTTCTGTTTTCCACACAGAGGCACTGATTTAATAGTTGGAACCGCAAAGGTTTATCTTGAATTAGTTGACCAAACTGTTAAACTCAGTTTAATAATTCAAGTCACTTTTACAGCATACATTTTTGAAAAGATATAGAGTTATAAAGAAAATTCCTGTGACATCATTGCAGATGATTTGGAAAGGGACCACCAACTACTGTTTGTAAAATGTATGAGCGGCATGTAATCCAGAAAATATAATTAAAACGGGGAAGGACCAGCGTGTAAATGACTGTGCTTGTGAACTGCTAAAGAAGTAGTGCAATCTTTTTATAAATATCTCAAAAGTAAAGAAGAGCCAGCAGAAATGAGAGGATTTACTGAAAATAAATAGTTATAAATAAATAAACTGGTCATTTCATCCCTTTAAAAATCTAAGTAGCAATGCATATGTGGTGTTTTTGTAAGAGAATAGTTTAGGTTACTTTCAGCGATGGGTTTTCAGGAAAGTTGCTCAGCAGTCAGTATCTTACCTACAGTATACAATGCTCAAAAACTGAAATCGAGCTTTTTCATTGAAAGCCATTTTATTAATTTTAACGCTGCACAAAAGCTAAAAACAGTGTCTTGCTAAAGCATTCCTACCTCCTGGACTTGTGAAAGGAAAAGTAAATATGGTTTTAAAAATATTTTAGAATAAAAATCTGAAAAGGGAGTAAACTTGTATTCAGCCCAATTTACTCTGACACCTCTAAATAAAGTCCAGTGCAAGCAATTGCCTTCATAAGTCAGCTAATTGGAAATAATGTTTCTGTGTGTAATTTATGGATGTTTACCTAAACTATTTGGGCAACCACACAAAGTATTAATCGCAGAAGCAGCAAAGAGGACCAGGGTAAGACTGGAGAAGCTGTAGAGATCAACAGCTCAGGTTGGGGAACCTTTGAATGGGACAACTTTAGAACGTGCATTCAAGAAATCTGGCGTTAATAGAAGAATGGTGATAAAACCAGATTGTTTCAAGAAAGTCCAATAGTTCGTCACAAGCCATATAGGGGTCACAGCAAACATCTGGAAGAGGCTGCTGTGGTCACATGAGACCAAATTTCTACTTTTGCCTCCATGCAAAACAGCATGTGTGGAGAAACTTAAACAGTCCAAATCAGTCACAACACATCATTCTCACAGACAAATATGGTGGTGGCGTCATGCTTTGGGATGCTTTTCTTCAGCAGGGACACAGAAACTGGTCAGACTTCATGGGTTGAGCTTTATATTGGGCAGTACTGGAAAAAAACCTGTTAGAAGATGTAAAACTCTGTAGGCTGGAGCAAAGATTCACCATCCAGGAGAACAATAACTCTAAACATACAGAGAAAGCTATGAGATCAAAGCATAGTAGCCCTTACCTGACTCCGCCAGATGGATTTGTTCCGCATATCCATCTGGAAACCTTCCGTTGAAGTAATTTTGGGAAGGGGCGAAAATACTGGTTAGCTGATTGGCCTATGTTGGTGATAGACGGGCCAAATAAACCAATCAGATCAACGAAGCATATGACGTACTCGTCAACATGCTTCGTTGAACACAACCACAAGCCAAGCTACTCTTGCTGCTGCAGGTAAAGGCTCGTTAGCTTAGAAAAGCCTCCAGAGCAGTGTTTTGCTCTTCTTTCAGTGAAGAAATACTCTGTAATTCCGATAAAACTTGCTTGATAGCCACGCTAACGCTAGTTTCATCGGCTGAGGCCGCCATGTTCTTTAGACTGAACTGTCGCGCTTCTCGTTGCGTCACACCTCAACATGCCTCAAAGCCAACGCTGATTGGACGTTCGTTTGGTGAACGGCTCCAAATTTTCTTTAACGGAGAGTAGCCAGACTGAACTGCGAGTGAAACCTTGAAAGCTCGCGAGATCAGGATGGTCTCACGAGGCTATAGTAGCCCAGTCAAAGGCAAGAAAAGCTCACACAGACATATCTCCAAAACACTTGCCGCTGTAATTGCAGCAAAAGGTGGTTCGACAACTTTGTACTCAGGGAGGCTGAACATAACCTCTCAGTTTTGTATTTGTTAAAAAAAATGAAAACCATGTGTCCTTTTCCTTCTACCTCACTATTAAACATCACTTTATGCCGGTGTTTTACATAAAAATGTGTGGTTATGACAACATTTGGAAAAAGTATTTGAAAGGTTTAAACACTTTTCCAAAACCCTTTAAAAATGAAATGTGAGAAAAAATTAAGTAACTGTTTTACTTTACTTTACCCCCCCCCCCCCCCCCGCCCCCATACATAAGATGATAAATAACTTTATCTCATTTTGTTTGGATATCAGCAAAGTAAGTACTTAAGTTCTCGATGGTTTGTTTTGTGTGGGTCGATGATCACCTTCAGGTAAGTAATGAACTTAAAGGACTAAAGGGTCTGTGGTTGCTTCTTTGGATTTGCAATGGGATGCAGTCCTCAGTAATGAACGGGGAGAGCTGTTCAGGCTGTCAGTGGGAACTCAAGCCTAGTGGACTTTTACTGGAGCAAGAGTTTCCATTTCTGTATTTAGCTTCCCTGACAGCAGGGAGGACAGCTGAGTAGCACATATCCACTTTCGTGTCCTTACAGGGCCAAAAGCAAGCCGGCTTGCTTTGTCTGAATTGCTTTGAAATCTTTCCAAGTACGAGGTTCTCACCGGAAAGGCTCTGATTTCAGGTTGCAGCACTCAAATATGGTCAGAGGTCAAAGATAAGAGCTGACCTGCCTGTGGCAGGTCTATTAGCAGCGGAGAGAGAAAAAGTTGCACAGGAGACCAGATTGTGAAAGAATTATGTCATTTTGGGTGGCATCAAGCTGTTGTCCTACCATGGAAAATACAAGACAGAGAGTGATACACACCCAGAGAAAGGAGCCTGTAGTTTCTGCTAAGATGCCACCTCGCCAGACAGTGTAGATCCTTCACAGACATTCTTGCTTGGGAACAATTTCCTGGAAAGCTTTATCTGAGCAAATTCTCACAAAGTTGCTCAGGGAGAGCTATTTCAAGAAGAACTGAGGACGGACTCTAACCATGACACAAAGCATCAAATTGCCTTGAGATGATAGCATTTCTACCTGTCTGACTGATACGTCTCTATTTGCTAACTACATACATGAAAGCAAGTCTTTTCCCCTGGCTCAGGGCATTTTTTTTTGGATTCCCAGATGTTTTTTTGATGAGAAACAATTCCCTTAAATAAAGGCTTCCTCTTTTAGGTTTTGACTTGAGTGTACATCATGACAGCTGCTTTAATTCTCGGGGTATTTGGAATGACAGACAACGATACTGAAGAGAGAAGTAAAACTTATTGATGTTACTTAATGGGCCTCTAGGTTGAGTAAGCTAGGTTAAAATATATTAATGTTCACAAATCAACCAGTCACACAACCTATAGCCAATCTGTCTATTTTATTGCTACCTATCTGAAGGATTTATTTCCTTACCAATAGACTGAACAATCTCTATTACACATTTTATTACGCATTAGAATGTGTTCAGATGAGGGTAGTGTGTCAGATTTTAAAAATAATCTCTAAGCAAGTAGGCCTATTAATATACATTAAATGTACAACAATTGAAATGTTTTATTGGTCTGATGTAATGTTTTAATCATAAATGTAGTGTTTTATTTACTGTGAGCGGAAAACTATCATAATTATTAGAAACAAAGGCTTGAAAAAAAAAATCAGTCTGTGTGTAATTAACCCATATAATATGTTTCAATTAGTGAACATAGTAACTGAAATAAATTAACTTTTCAATAATATTCTAAGTTATTGAATATGACTGTAGAAATTATACCACGTTCTTGAGCAAGCTTAGATCTACCGTCTAATATCTCCAAACTAGACCTAAAATAAACAAAAATGAAGGATGAATCACGGTTGATTTGCGATTTACCAAGTATTTATTCACACAAACCGCCAGGTTGGTTGGATTAACCTTTTCCTTTAAACTGCTTTTTGTATTGGCTCAAGTTATCTTTCTCTGATCATTGCTTGCTGACAAAACTAAAACAGAAGAAATGTTTTTGCAGCAAATACTGTTATACAGCCTGTAGTTTTTTGTTGGGGAGAAAAAATAGAGATGACCAAGATTCAGAATAAACATGAACCGCCACAGTCGAGCAGAGAAAATGTCCTTACTTTGATTAGAGATTAAAAGCTTGGTTTGGATTTTATAAAGTGAGATTCTGTGGAGACATCACTGATACTAGCTTCCTTACATGTAGTAAAAAAGGATCATATCACTGTTAGCTTGTTGAAAATGTAAATATAGCTTTAGAGGGGTGAAGCTAATGGTCTTATGGTGTTTAAACCCACTGGAAATGTTTAAATCAGTGCGATGATACGCTATGTTAGCACATATTAACAGTTTATAATTTTAAAAACAAACTGGTAAATTTGGTGCTCTTTTTCAGTAAAAAACGGTGTGACTTTTTAGGTGATTAATGAACTGATTTAAAGGTTTCCAGGGATTTCTGAAATTGATTAAGTGTAATGCGCCAGACAGAGAACACAATAATTCAGCCAGACACAGTGTTTCGCTTCAAAGGTTTGTTAACAAATAAAACAGAAACCAAACACTGGATGCAGGCAGGCAAAAGTCCAGAACGGAGCAGGAGATCTGCAGGGCTGACAGCAGGCAGCACACAGCAGTAGGTGACAGGCTGAATGGACCGAGACCAGACCTAGATCCATGAGACACACTAGGCTCATACAGAGAGTGACAGGCAGAAGGTGGGAGTTAGGTCCAAAGGGCCGGGCTAGGTGTAAAAACAGTCCAAGCCATGTCCAGAAATCAGAGAGCTGATGAGGAGTCCAAGCTAGGGCAAGGCAAGACAGGAAACCTCAAAAAAAAAAAAAGAGAAAGCAGGGTCATCAGCAGGCAGGATACTTACTCAAGGCTTGCAGACAATCTGGCAACTAAAATAATGCAATAAAATTTTACATTATTATCTGAAAAATGTTATAAACCTAATATACACACTCTATTTTCTTGGTTCTCGCACCTGTTTGGGCCAGCTGACTCATAAAACATGATCGAACAGGACCCTGATTCAACCAACTTAATTCTAAGCAACCTACTGCCAGTGGATAATGAGTAAGTAAAAAAAAACAGTCAAAAAATGACTGAAATTGCAAGATTTCTGAGCATAACAACTATCAAAGAGATAAAAACATTCCGATTTTGGAAAGTCCAGGACACCACCTGCTTGGAATAAGAGCTTATTTTCTTTTGACCTATGGTCCAGCAAGGACACTTTAAAGGGGCCTGGAAAAAACAGCGTTCTTGTATAGATGAAAAGGTCAAATCTGATGTGTCTGTGTGCTCCATAGGCCTACTAAGTTACCTCCGAATCACTGCTTTCTGGAGAGGATCAGACAGCAGCTTTGAAAAGAAGAAATGAGCTTCATCAAGCAGATCACTTGAAAGGATTTAACTCTAGCTGGGCCTGGTGTGAGGTTTGCTGAATGTACAGGTATCTCAGAGACGCCTTGCACAGCAGCCTGGAATGTGGTGCAGGATGTTCTGTATGTCTCCCTTAATTAGTCTCATTTAGCACACGGGTGAAAGAGATTTGGTGTACATGGTTAGTATGATTCTCCCAAGAGGCGCTTTTCACGGCCACTGCTTGAATGCCGGCATCTCTTCTACACAACAGGAGGCACAGATAATGATCAAATTTCTCCTTCCATGCCAGCACTCATCACATCTAACACTTTGTTTTCACCTGAAGTCATCCAAATCCCCGTTGAGTCCAAACTTCTACTCTCAGAAAGAGACGAGCAGATAGGCAGCGAATGAGAGACATCCTGGTTGCCTTCACAACAGTCTTGGCTGATCCTATTAAAATGCCTCATTGCTTTAGCAGCGGAGACTTTTTATCGCTGCTGTATATTGTTGCCGCAGTCGCAGCGTAAATCCGTTCCCCCCAAGGAGAAAAGGATGAGGAGTGGAGAAAAATAAGTTTTTAGGGAGCGCAGGGCTCCCTCGCTGTATCCAGAGGATGCAAAGCGTTACATTCCCGCGGAGCTGACGATAAGCGGAAGACTTCTCTGCTTTACTAAATCATCTGCTTCATGCAGGCCTCCGACAAGACTGATTGGCAGAAAACATGCCAGACATTGTGAGAATGCTCTAGCTCCATTATACATCCACAATCCATGCATGGCAAAAAGAAGTCTAAGTTCAATACCACCAGGCAAGTCTCATGGTAGAGGGGGGATGCAGTTGTATCTTCTTTTTGTTTTCATCTGTTTCTGCTGATTATTTACCCTGCTGTTCTGTGATAATGATGTAAAACCTGGTTAGGATTAGGGTGTTGATTAGGCAACAGAAAACCAATAAAAACCCTTGGTTGATCTGAATGTAGAAATTCAAGGAAAAGTTACCTAATTTTCTGCACGGTACTTGTAAACAGCATGTAAAGCCAGCTCTGGTTTGCTTCACTTCTCTGTGTGGTTCATGTGATATGAACACAGCGCTAGGGCAATAAACAATAAACGGACCGCCCCAGAGTTTGTTTGGAACCGTACACAGCCCGTTTGGAGGAGGTGGTCTCAGCATGGTTCCAAACTAACCCTAAAGAGGTCCGTTTCTGGTGTGGATGTGACCCGACAGCTGCAAGGTAAATGTTGCAAGCTTGAGCCAAATGCCTTCCCATTAACCAGATTTTGTGTTTCATTGTGGGATGCGTCTTTTTTTGCCCTGTGCTATTAAGTCATATTCTCCCCAATCGTTTGACGTACTTCTCAGACGATTCTGCATTGAAAAACACCCAAAAACAAATTAATGATATAAAAAAATTCTGTGTTTTTGTCAAGTTTGGAGCACAGCAACTGCTTCCTGTATTTACGTTGTTTGGTTCTAAATCTGCTTGATCGCTCCAGATTTTCTGACCAATGAACAGACTGAACGTCCTCACATGGTTCCTAGTGACGAGTTTTGGTTCGCTTGGAGTTTTCTCTGTGTGAAAAGGAGAAAAAAACACCCTGAAAAAGGCTCAGTTGATGAGTTTTTTAACTGTAAACAAATTACTGGTGTGAAAACGCTCTTTAAGATTGTATGATTTTAGACAAATGTGAAACAAAATCAACATTTTTGAAAATGGGAGGAAACTTATCTACTCGCCACACTAACTGCAAACAAGATTTTTTCCTTTGCCTTTTCCCTTCTTGTTAGCATGCAAACAGAACTTTTGGTGTGTGAGCATTGGAAATCCAAAGACCATTAGATGCACTGACACGGATAATTACTTTCCACATGCCCATACTCACTTTGCTACAAAGTTTTTTCTAACTTTGAAGTTTGACTGCTATCATAATATTTCTGATTCTCCAACATATGGTGGTGTGTAAAAAAATATTTTCTTCTTTTTTTTGTCGGTGGTAATGTGAAGACATGAAGTGCATTTTGTGAAACATCAACTCCTGTCACTTTTGTGAATTATGTTTGTTGCAGCTGATCGGCTCCTATTTTGTATGATGTGTGAGTATTGAGATAAAAGGTGTAAAGTCTATAGTCTCCTACAGGGTCAGGATAGATTAAGTGATTTATCCTATAACAATTGGCCTTGTTGGACACGAAGCAAGAATAATGTGTCAAGGATAATGTGTCGAGAACGAGCCGAAGAGCTGCCAAACCAGAGCTGTTCTTGCAGCCCTTCGAGACAAATTAAAAAAAATATCTTGCATTCTTGCAAAGTACATAGAGACCATTGTTTTCTATTAAACTTCAAACCTGTGCAGATGAAGTTAAAGGTGGAGAGAAAAGGGTAAAAAGAAATATTTTAGCTAAAAAGTTTTAGCTGCTCAAGATCTCTTTTCGAATTCCCTTGTTGTTAAGGTTGATGGTAACATCGCCTACCGGCGTAATATACACATTTCAGAGTTTTGACTGTAATCTCATATAGAAAATAGATGCAAATGTTTAAAAACAAAGAAAATAAAGCATCTTATAAAAAATGTCAGGATGGCCCATGGTTGTAACAGTAGAGCGGGCTCCACATATGTGAAAGCTGTTGGTGCTCTATGCAGCGCTCCAGGGTTTGGAGCCCAACCTCAGGACCTTTACTGCATATCCTCGCCCTTCTCTCTCTGCCCATTTAGTGTCTCACTGCTGTTGGTGAAGAACACTGCTACCAATTTACTAATCGTACTAATTGTCGCATGCCTATTTTGCTTTTGTTCATGATCAAGAAATAGACTGAGATTTCAAAGGTTTTTATCATTTAAAAATATCTTCAGAGAGAGATAAAAAAAAAACTATAAACACAGCTGCTTGAACTTTAGTGTAATTGTGTTTTTCCTGCTGCTGTTCTTTCACGTTGTTGCAGATGAGAAGAGATGGCTTACACTGCAACATACCTCTCTGTTTACTTTCTGCTGGGCATTCCTCTGAGCACCTCTGCTTCCAATTAGTATGAATAAATAGATGCCGTTTTCATTTTCATCATTTGGAACATGAAACCCACAAATTAGATTACAGTCTCTTGATGAAGCACTGCGTGAAAATTTGGAAGCACTTTATCCCATTTTGTTTTCAGAGGGAAGGTGCACAGTGAACGCCACAGTTAAAACTATTTGATCCTGACATTAAGCGTTTCTCATCCACCTTATCCAGACTTGAAGCATCTTATTAATGAGAAGACCATGCAGGGATTTAATGTAACATTTCTGTTGACATATCCCTGTCTTTTCAGACCCCTGAAAGCATTAGCACTCTCCATCCTATTAAATATTTGTTGTTTGCAGCCTTAAGGCATTGGTGTTAAAGTATCCCCCTCTATTTCCTCCTGGTGAGGAGCTCCAACACAAATATTTATCTTGTTTCCAATTACTGTACTCGGCATTCTCAGCCATATCTACAACAGTGTCTCAGCTAAAATGTCTGTGTATATGCACTCAAGCGCATTGTCTGCAATGAGTTTAGCCTCAAACCATATGCGAATCTGTATCCCTGGACGGCCAGAACATTTTTCTTAAAGTTTCTGGTCTTTATAGATCCCTTTTTTGTGATTTCCCCTTTTTAGTAGAGCCAGTTCAAAGAATCATCTTTATCACAAGCCTCTCCTCTTAGCTGGAAAGCAGTCAGATCAATGGTTAGAGTAATTGCTTTCTTTTTGTAAAAAGCATCCTCTTTCAGCAGCAATTTTCCACATAAAATGATCTGATTTGAAACAGTTGTTAATACCCCCTCTGCCAATTACTTGAATCCATTTTTGTATTAAACGATTAGCAAAGATCTGGATTTTCAGTGGGGGAAAAAATACCCATAAATCTATTTTGGTAAATGGAATAATTTTCTAAAAATTGAAATACATGTGTGCAAATGTTACCCCGTGCAGCTAACTATGGCATAGTTGATATCCTGTCTTAAAAGGATTGAAAACATGGACTGTAAATTGCTTTTATTTTCTATTTATGTCAAACTGATCTGGGCGTAGTTTCCATTTAGAGAGACCGGGTAAACTAGGCTTATGAAAAACTGCCTCAATAATCCTATCAGGGCTTTTGCTGATCACACATACTGTGGTGCCAACATAATTTCTGTCTATGAATAGCAATTATACAAATGAATCTTTAAGGCTCCACACAGCAGTCATTCATGTTTTTCGTCACGACTGGCTGCTCTCCTAGACAAAGCAGTTGGAGGAACTGATTTTGAATCTTCCTGTAAGAACGAACTGAATTAATTTTATATTTCTCTTTTAAAAACTGGACCCGATTGTCTCGTAAAGAACTTTGAGACGACATTTGTTGTGTATCAACTCTGCATAAATAAGGAAAATTGAACCGAACTGAAATCATTGGTTTAGTTGTTTGCCGATTTCTCTTCTGCTGGGTCTTTCTTAAGTTTGACATATGGATTTATGATTTATGATATCTTTGTCAACTTGTAAGCATCTGTTACATACAGTCCTTTATGGATGTTTTCTGCTTTACTTATCAAGTTTGTGAGATAATTTGACTTAAAACTTTCGAATTATGTTCATGAATGATGCACATTAACAATCCTTATTAAATTATTTTTACTTTTTGAGCAAAACCTATGGGAATAATGCAACTGTTAAAATTTCAACTGCTATTTATCTGTTGAATAATCTGTTCCTAGCCTAAGTTTTATTCATTAATTCATGTTTTCCCTAATAGACGTTGTGTATTAGGGACAACATATAATCAGTAACAAAACACCCCTTGAAGACCTTGTCTCCAACACAAACACTTAGGCTACGTTCACACTGCAGCCTGATGTGACCCAATTCCGAGTTTTTTGCTCTTTTGTGACCTGTATCTGATCTTTTCATGACAGTCTGAACGACACAGATCGGATTTTTTCAAATGCCACCCAGGTCGCTTGGATATGTGGTCCTGAATCCGATACGTATCTGATCTTTTCAAATGCGACCTGTGTCTGTACAGCCAGGTCGCATTCATCCGACCTACACGTCATTGATACTTGACAAACGTCACTAACGGTGGACCTGGCTATGCCAAAGAGGTTGGCTAAAAATAAAAAAAAAAGAGGTTGGTTATTGTGCGGTCACAAGCAGCTGTTGCAAGTCAGTACAGCCCCACGGCAACGCGTTTAGTCGCTGCTATGGCCGCCGAAGATGTGTGTTTTTACGTGAGAGCGCTAAAGAGATCCGTTCAGACGCACATAAAGGTTGCCTTTGTCATTCGAAAATTATGAATGAAGTCCGTATCAGTAAAGCCGCTCACATCACTAAAATTTGGCTCTCTTCCTTTCCGATCTTTTTAAAAAGATTGCGTTGGTAATGTGCTGGCTCCGGTTGGAGAATAACGTAAAGAACGTAAGATACGCTGCAGCATTACGATCCATGTTTACTTCCGCAAACAATGAGCACGCTTGCTACGTATGACGTCATCGCATCCTCTACTGCGCATGCGGGACACTTAGGTGTATGAATGCAGTTCACACAGGAGATCACATACAAGTCGCATATATTTGGAAATGTGAACGGACACGCACAAAAATCCGATTTCACAAAAAAAATCGGAATTGAGCATCAAGGCCTGCAGTGTGAACGTAGCCTTAGTCTGCATCTGATAGAACCAATCTTGGCTTTTAGAAAGAAAAAATGGCCAATTTCACATCTAAATTACTAATTATGATAATATACATTGAGAAAGAGGTGGTGGTGATTAGAGAAGCACGCTTGCGCTCCTGGAAAGTTGCAAGTACCCGGTTTGATACTCGCAGACTGCCTCTATGGGTCCCTTATAAACCCTTAGCCCCAGATTGCTCCCTGGGTGCTGCAAAAGCTGCCCCCTGCTTCCTAAGGGATGGCTTAAATGCAAAAAACACATTTTGTTGGAATGTTCAGTTACAATAACAAATATTTCTTCTTAAGTGACTGCTTAACAGTTTCCACAAGAAGGCAGGTAGCTGATTTTGTTAAGAGATTATTTTAAAATCTAGCCTTTTAAGGGATGTAAAAATTATTTGTTTCCTGATCTTTTTTGGACAAGACTGCACCTAAAAAGCCCTATCTTCTGTCATTTATTGTCCTCTTATGTTGTCCGGTGTCATTTTATTCTCTGTTACTGGTCGCCCCATTGAGCAATGACGACAGTTTTGACGACAGGACATAAACGGTGAAATCTTGGGCTGTCGCCACAGAGCCATCAGTTTCATTCAGAATGGCTGCCATTACTTCAAGTCGTCCTTTTTATTTTTTTGGGAGAGGCTTTCAGATTCAGGGGTTTCCCACAGACCGTCATAATTAACCGCAGCCAGAGGCTCAGTGAGTCTCTCTGTCCAGGAATGCGCTCCCAAACCCCCAAATATGCCCCTGTTCCATCCGTGCTGCAAAATTTCTACATTTCTGAACACTGGAGATTCTGATGCACACATTAAGCCTCTAAGCTAGAGTCTTCTATCATCTGTGTCCTCCATGGAGGGCTAAAGGCCACCTGCAATACCTAAATAAACATAGTTTAGTTTCTGGGTATGAAATGTACATGAGTAATGCATAGGAAATCCATTACTTTCCCCTTATGTGGTTGATGTGAGTCACTGGCCTGCAGACTATCCACCACTTTATCAAGATGCCCATTGTCCGCCCGGAAGCTCCAAAAGTAAAACACACAAAAATACAAGAGATAAGTAAAGACAAGAGGATATATGTTAGAGGCTCTGTGAGATAAGGCTGTCAGATTCGAGTATTGAGAGAAAGAGCTTTGGACCTGCCTCCATTATTAGATCCTGTGTGCAGCCAAATTGATTTTAGAGGTCAGTACATAAAGCACACTGCCTCAACGCTGTGCTAACAGTGGCATCATTACGGTGTTATAAATGGAGTGGGAGGGTTGCTGGCAGGGTTTTGGGAGTGCTTTACAGATGTGTGACACGCAGTCACTGTAGAAAGGGAGAGAAGAGGTGAGCTGCTGGTCAGAACACTTGTGTCACCCTCCTGTAGGCCAATTACACAGAGAGGCTGCCTGAACGGTGTTGGTCTCCTTTTATCTTCGTCTTAATTCAGCGGGAAAATTACTTTCCGTGCTGTTGCCCAAACTCAGGAATGTGCATTTTAGTGGAAGTAGACGTAATAGTCTTAATTAAACAAATATCCCAAGCTTTGAGCAGCTCACTGAACATTATTCAGTCCATCTTTTAAAAGTATACATACAGCTGCAGACCTACTAAAACATGGATGTCCACATAAGCTGACAAAGGAGAGCATCAATTAGATAAGCACCCTGGAGATACACTGCTCAGGTGGGAGACTTTTTCCAACAACACCTCTACTAGTTGTGCTTTGCTGCAAGTAGCAACAGAAGTTGATTGCACTGTGGCGTTGCCATTGGAGCGATCCCTCATAATGAGCATGCAATGGCAACAGTGGAACGGTAACTTTCTTTTAATAGGAAGACAGCTCAAGCAGAACCTGGCTTAGTGATAGCCGGCATCTGCTGCGACTGCATTAAAGGTTTAAAAAGACAGAGCATACAAAAAAGGCACTGGTCCAGGAGTACTTTCTATGCTAAAGAACAAGTAAAGAGTTAATTGCAGCAGTAGCCTCTGGGGGAATTCATCTACTAGAGAAACACGCTCTGAGCTAGCAGTAGATGAAAACCTTGAGTTGCCTAGCCTATGTAAAGGACAGGGTTGAGGGAATTATATTAGATTCTGCAGACATTTTAACCGTGAGTGAAGAAAACAGTTTAGTTTGAACTGTAAGCCGCGAAAAACATTTTTTCCCAATGAGAAACCTTGGACATGCACAAGACTAAACATTCGTCTGAAGCTCATGCACAATCCTCAGCAAGGTTTCAATGAGGGACTTTTCTTTGACATAAACAGCTATGAAATGATATTTCCTTATGTGAATGGTCAAAACTTACATGCATGCCATGCTGTTCTGTTTACATACCCTGTCCTGCACAAGCTAGAGGAGCTGCTGCTTAGCAAAGGCTCCGCACCTCGTTGTGCCATTGGCAGAGAAAAGTCGTCACGGGTTGTCCCCATTTTGCTGCTTATTTCTACTAACAAAAGCCTGGACAATTAGTCAAATATTATTATCAAACAATGTCTTTTAACTCATAATACATTGTGTAAAAAGCATTTTTCTTAACCAGACAAAAATAAATTCAGGTATGATTCCTTTAAAGACAGAAATTGTGAAGTGCATCGTGTATGGAATGAGAAAATTAAGTTATTGGCAGCAATAGCCGACTGATGCCCCCCTCATTGAAGGTGTCACAGCTAAACAGAACAACATCCAGGTTTAATTTCTATGAAGAGCAAAACCAGAGTAAGAACATATAGCGAATAACAGGAATAACTGCAAATATTAATATTGTCCGTGTTCACATCCGTATTTTAACACCTGGTTGTCAGATGTGAGACATTTTCACCACAGTGAAACAAGAGGCAAACATACTAAAAAAAAACATCTAGCTGTTACTGCTGTCAGGTTGTATTAGTTGGTTCACTCAAGTGCAATAAGTTTAAATTTATTTACAAAGAAATAAGTACACAAACAGCAATTGTGTTGTGTTTTGCTGAGATGACTCAGTGAATGCTCCATCTGGATTCAGTTAGAGTTCCTGGTATTCCCCCGAATTCAAGTGACCATTAATTCCTGTTAATCGATGCAACTTTTTTCCCCCTATTAATGGTGTTGTGACCTTTCAACAAGTTAACACGAACCCGGTGGGGAATTCAAGTGGTCCTCTCTCCCACTGCGCTGCCTTTTATAAATAAATGAAAACACGAATGAGTACCTGGAGCTGGAGACAGGAACAGTAATTATTAAGGCTGGTTTCACTTTAACGGGCTGAAAGCAGAAGGTATTGCTGATTATGAGTCCTCTGTTGAAGCAGAAATTACCATAAGGTGCTTCTTTTTTTAAAGTAAAATGTTTTGTTCCTGTTCCCATTCCTGGTCCTTTAAAGTGTTGTGGTGGGAAAAGAAAACATCTTTGGGCTCGCCTACAGCTCTGCTGACAACAGGGGAATTCCAAGCATCTCACAGTTTAGTGGAAATCTTCTCCAAAGCTGAAGTTTATGTTTACACTGTCTGAAGCAAGTTTTGCAAGAAGGAATGTGGACATTTGGCTCATTCCAGATCCATCTCACACAGATAAACTGTTTGGACATCTTAAGGAGGTCTTACAAATAAATACTGTGATTCTGTGAAATGAGTTCATGTCCTTGTACCACATCATCCAAGGGACGCTTAGGTCCAAAAAGGTTTGATATCTCAGTTTTTTCTTGCCACACTAAGATGTATTTCTGTATACCTAATTGTCATTAGATTAGAGAAGGATTCCTTGAGCCTCGTTTTCAATGTATAATATACTATTATTTCTAATATATTTCAGGACCAAATACTTGCGTTCTCTGTGGGATTGCCAATTAAAGAAGTATGTTTTGGCCATTGCCTCTGTTTTCTTTGTGGGAGAACTAAAAACCGAGACAAAACAAAACTGAGGAGGTTTGAAAGAAAAAGCAAAAACGCAAAGATTATAAAACAGAAATAATTACGTAAAGGGTTAAAATTCAGAGAGGCTTAATAGACAATCAAGATGAAGGGCAGCAGATCACTGTGAGAGGCAGGTAATGAGTATGTGAGGGTGGACACCCCCAGACTTTAATTGGTTTGAATGAGCAGCCAGGAGTGGCTCTTCCATCAGGCCGAGGATGAGCAGACTGTCAGATGATGGGTCATGGAGAGAAAACTAATTGGTTCTTTCCTCCATGCATGACTCCTGTCTGTCCTTGTGTGGCTAGACGCTGGCTGTGCTGTTTGTTGAGTGAGGTCTTACAAACATGACACCTTGAAGTGTAGACCTTTATCTTGTTGACTGTTAGCATTCAGAAACAGAGCTAAATCTCTCCTTATAGGCTTATTTGTCCTTCTTTGGTCTTTTTTAAATGATTCCAGATTTTCAATGCCCTGGAAAACAAATACCAATGCATTTTACCAGGATTTTCCAATTAAAAATAGGAAGAAAATGTGGCTTGCATTTGCATTCAGACCCCCTTTGTACTTTGATGCTCCTTAAAAATCCATGAAACCAATTGCATTCAAAAATCCCCTTGTTAGAAAAAAGTTCACTTGTTTCTAATGTCATCTCAGAATAAATAGAGCTGTTTTGTAAAGTCCTCAGATGTTAGAGAATATTAGTGAGCAAACAGCATTGTGAAGACCAGGGAAAAAAAGCAGACCGGTCAGGGATAAGGTTGTGGAGAAGCTTCACGAGGACATATCATACACAATCCACTTTTTTAGCCCTCAAATACATGTTGTTGTCTATTTGAGTCTCTGGGAGTGCAGAAAAGTGAAATGTAGTCTCTCCAAGAGCTGCGTAGATGTTGTTATATTCTGAGTCCAACTTTTTCAAGACTTTCTGTTTTCTCTCTTCTCTATTACATTTTTTTTATTAGATCACATAATTTGGTACGGAGCTGCTAAATGTGGTCATGGATTTCTGGCTAACCTATTTTGCAAATCTGCCATTTTTATTTTTTGCCTTAATTTTGTAGTCCAAACTCAACAATGCCAAAGCTATAAGTGGATATGTCAAAAAGTTTGGTTGTTGGGTGTAGTAACCCACACAATTAATTAAACCATCCCCCAGCATACTACAAAAATGGCTAAATGGGGCCTGGAGTGGAATGCTCTATGGCGTGGAGGGGGACGAGGTGTAAGTGCCTCATTTGCATTTAAAGAGACAGCACCGAAACGAGTTGCTCTTAGACGCACTTCAGAACAGGGGCAGAGGGGTTGTGTGGGGCAACAATGTTGAGGAATTAAAACCAAAGCATTTCAGTTCCACTTTACATAGACTACAACTGAATGATTTACATGTGAAAAGGAATAAATTAAAAGCATTTTATGTCCCCAGGTTGCCTTTAATTTGCTTTAAAAGCAACCTTAAATTTGCCTTTAAAGCAAATTAAGGTTTTAGATACCAAGCTTTCAGCATTGTAGTTATTAAAGTAAATAATCTAGGTTCTGGAGGAGTAATGCCTCCCCATACCATCATACATCCTCTGCTGTGGCTGAAAGTTTGACCTTTAGTCTGTGTTTTATGCTAAATGTAACAAGACTGACACTTTCGGAAACCTTACCTTAAACCTTTCCATAGATGCCGGGTTTTTTTTGCCAGGTCTCTTCTTTAAATTCCTCTGATTGTCGCTTTGAGATCTTTTTTGCCTGCGTCATGCTGTCAGACAGGTGATGTACAAAAACAGAAAGAAATCTGCTGGCAAATATTTTTTCTCTGGTCAAATTTATTTCTTCTTAGGCGTTCCTCTTCTTCTCACAAACTTGTAAGGCAATCTGTTTCTTGCGCCTCTCCTCCATTTTCAAAGTAGGCAGTAAGAGCAGCGGACCTACATGATGTAGGTTACGTCGTGAGCGCGTCAAAATGATAGATAAGGTGATCCCCCTGGAAGTTGAAGTCGAAAGAACAAAGAACAAATTTTCTTTTTCGGACGTTTTGGGGGTATAATATGATCTGTTGAGCACCGATGAGGCCGTGTGAATGTCAAAAGTGAATACCAAAGGACCTGCTCAGGGGCGGTCAGCTTTTGTTTTTTTGCTCAAAAATGTTCAGATCAGAAAACACGTTCCTGTGTCACAGCTGTGACGGCAGTGAACCCTCCGTCGCGCCACAGTCTGTGTTTTTGTATTTCGGTCCCACTGGGTTGAGTTGCCCCTCCAGGTTAAAGCCTTTGGTCAGCTTGGCCTCGCCTCTCCCACATTATGCAACACAAATACTTCCACCAGACATAAAACCATAATACTGATTTGTGACAGAGTAATGCGGGGAGAGGAGAGAGGTGTGGATGGGGGTGGGGGGGTGGGGGTTTGACCAGTTCTCCAAATACGGTAGTAGCTGAATATCATCCCCGTACCCAACCCTTTTACTGAGGAGGGACATTTGGCCTGACAAAGCAACAAACTGATGTTATTTTATTTTATGAAATTCTTTGGAAAATTTACATATGCAGCAATATCAACTCCTTCAAATGGTTCATAAAGTGATGTCATGGCACCTTTAAGGGGTAGAAATACATCTGCAAGGAACACCACTTTTTCCTTTTGAATTTTGCAATATAACAAGAACTCCCTCTTATCCACCACATCACCCGGTCCTCCAACAGCTCCACTGGCTCCCCCTGCAGTTCCGCATTCAATACAAAATTCTCAGGGTGACATTCAAGGCCCTTCACCACCTTGCCCCCCCCCCCCCCCCCCCCCATATCTGTCAGGCCTCCTGCTTGTTCCCACCCCCTCCCGTGCTCTTAGATCCTCATCTGCTTTACACCTGTCCGTCCCTTCCGCCCGTCTCACCACCATGGGGAGCAGAGCATTCAGCCGCTCTGCTCCCCGCCTCTGCAACTCTCTACCACCCCTACTTAGAAACACGGACTCACTTCTCCATTTCAAATCACATCTCAAAACTCATCTGTTTAAGATTGCCTATTCTCTTTAATATAAATTTCCCTGTCCCAGTCTTTGTATTTTTAAATGGTTTTTATTCTGTTTGACTTTGTTTCTGACATTATGTTTTTATCTTTTTGTACAGTGACCTTGAGTGACCAGAAAGGTGCCTTTTAAATAAAATGTATTATTATTATTATTATTATTATTATTATTATTATTATTATTATTATTATTATTATTATTATTAATAATAATAATAATAATAATAATAATAATAATAATAATAATAATTGTTATTTTAGGGAGTTACAGGTTTTATTAATGAGATTGTTTCTGCACTCTACAATCATAGAGTTGATTGAAGTTGCTTTCCATTGTAACAGCAAACAGTTCAATTGTGGCGGCTCACACTTGAGCGAGCCAACAGAATTGACAAAGACTCCTGGATAGGTGTCTAAACTATTTCAGACAGAACTGAGCAAAAGTCTGGCTGCCTCCGATTTAAGCCCGTTTGCTGTTGTGATAACCGAGAATTTGCACAGGCACTTTCCACTGTGAAAATGTGATCTTGGTTGACAATCGTTGCACATCTTTAAATCGTTGGCTGTAGCGTCTGCTTGGAGAGTTGTGCTACTGTATATTTTCATTATTTCAACGGTTTAAAAGAACAAACAGTTGACCCTTTTATTTGGCCCAACTTTGACTGCATCCAGATTTTTAACACCTTTTCACTTGTCTCCTGACATCCACCTTGGGTCCTGTCAAAGCTGTCACATCATGTAGAGAGAGCTGTGTGTCCTGAGCTTGTAGAAACATGGACTTTCTGCACCATTGCTGGAACAAATTAGTGCTGATTCAAGAGTAAAAACCTTGGCACGTGAGCTGAAACCTTGGCAAAAATTCGAGTGCCAAAGCAATTTGAGTAAATCGTGCATGTATGGTGGAAGTTGTGGGCTGGAGACATTTTCTTTGTTATTCATAGGTGAAGACTTTGAGAGCTGAACATTTTTGAGGTGTCAGCTTAAAACGTTCAGTATTGCATTGAGTTGAAAAATGACCCCGAGGAAGGAAATGAATGTTGCTTAAATGGCAATACATGGGGCAAAAACTGACATTTTAAAAGAGTACAAGAAAGAATAGTGTTAAGAAAAATCTACAGCTGAATAATAATTAAGACACTGACACATTATTTCTCTAAGGTAGTAATCAGTATTTCTGTAGCCATTATAAAGTCTTTTCATGTTCATCTGTGCCTTGTTGAATCCTTTAAAGCGGCTTACATCAAAGGATTAAATCAGGATTGTCTTTGGCCTTATTCATGTCCCTCTGTTGCAAGTCAGGTATTAGCTTTCTCATACTGTGTCAAACAGCTGTTGGTTCTTGCTGCTGGAAGATGAAGGCCCTGGCTTCATAGTGACACTAAGCGAAGGGTATTTGTCTTAGGCCTGCAACAGGATTGTCCCATCTGCCATACCCAGACTGCTGGTGGAGCATGGTGTGGAGGGTCAGCCCGCCAGTGGGAGGACAGTGGGCAAGATGGATTCAAGGTGATGCGGAGAATGCTTTAATGTAGATTGAAAGGGGGCTACATGGGGGGTGTGGAAAAGATGGGAGGCTGTAGGCTGATCCTCACAGTGGTCTGTTTCTGAGATCCTCAGTGCAGTGACAGGCTGTAAACTGATGCTGCAACAGCAGCAGAAAGGGACCGATATGGATTCTACATTTACGTTGAGGAGCGAGAAGGTTCTGCGTCCCAGCTGCGTGCCGTGGGAGCTGCGTGGGGCAGAGACAAATAGAGGTAGTGCAGGCATGCAATACATTTGATAGTAGGGTCATAAATGTAGTAATGCAGAACGTTCAGCAGCTGCCGTCCACCTCTGACCTCTGAGGCTGTCATCCATCTGCTGTGCAGCGACTTGTGATTTATGTGGTTGTGTTTCTTCAGCCTTGTGCTCTGACGGGAGTAGACGTGGATGTGCACAGACTGCTGTCATTTAACCTTGTGATCAGCAATATGTGAACATCTGATACGGAAGGGACTTTTCCTCTGTGAAAGAGACAATAGCTATGGTGATGTGTGAATGATTGGACACTGAATAGACTGTTTCTTTTGAAATAAGCATGTTTGCGTTGCGAAGAGATAACCACTACATTAAACAAAAAGGAAGGGTGAGAAACTGGTTTATGCTTTGTTTTGTTTTTTGTTTTTGTTTTGTTTTTATTGATGAACGTCTTGAAATTTCTAACTCTTATTTAGATGTTATGTTAGAATTACCTTGCTTTAACTACTCAAAGACAATAGTATGCTACTATTATCTATGAGGATCATTATTTTATACTTAAAGCACTGTAGAAATGAGATAAAGCTTTTATCCTGCTGAGCTGCTTCCTCGTCTCAAGCTGTGCTTGCTGCTTTTGCTGCAATACTTTGATATGCAATGTTTTAAAAACTGTTGTTGCACAATAAAGCATCAGAACATTCGTTAAGATTACATTTACATTATACTTTTGATTCATATATCTTTAGAGATACACTTACAACCTTTAAACTTTTACATATTTTGTCTTTTTACAACCACTTTAAAGTGTTTTATTGCAATTTTATTTGATAGACCAACACGAAGTAGAGAAAATCGATAAAATAGTGGAGGGAAATGTGGAGTGCATATGAATTCACTTCCCTTCAGTCAGCTTTTGTATAACTACAACTGATGGTCTTTGTCCTATCAGCTTTGTGCATCAAAACGGACAGATCTTGTTGCTTGCAGCGGTGCCGTTGGTTCCATGCTGGTCCACTTCACCCTGTCATATTGCAGCGTTAAATTGTGCCCAGTCTTGGCAAAATAGTACAAACTCAGTCAGGCTGGTTGAAGAGCTTCTGTGAAGAGGGATTTTAAAGTGTTGTTCCAATTCACATTTGGATCTAAGTCTGGACTTTGGCTAGACCATTCTAAAAGACAAAAATGCTTTGATATAAACTCTTCTGTTGTGACTCTTGCATGTTTCAGGTTGTCTGCCGGCAGGAAGGTGCCCTGTATTTACCTCCATCCCTCTCTTTAACCAGTTCAGCAGCTTCCCTGTCCACACTGTAGAGAAGCATTTTACCAGCATAATTCTGCCACCACCATGCTTCACAGTGGAAATGGGGCATCCAGGTTGCAGCATTATGTGTTGGCTTGTCCCAAACTGCAAACAGGACTTATTTTTCCTAACACTTTTCCAGAAAGACCAAATTTGTGGAGAGCACGCCTTATAGTTGCCTCTGCAGCACTGACTCGCCCTCTTATCAACCTCTGCCTCTCCTCCAAAGTTAGCAAGGGTCTCTGTAAATATATTTATTTATTTATTGCTGTAAATAAATATTAATTAATTAATCAATTGATAAATTAAACAATTAATTTGTTTTTTGTGTTTTTAATTTACATTACAGTGACAAATCATATACCTGAGAAAACAGACACATATCACCCTATAGCTTTCTGTATGTCCTCAAAAATGTACGTTGGACTTTGTTTAAGGATTTAAGTAGTGTTTGTTGTTTTTTTTATGCCAAATGTGTTCTAGTCTATAATATGGATTAGTGTACCATTTTAGGAAATGATTGGGATTAGTAAGGAATGTCTGGAAAATGTAGAAGTTTTAAGAAACTTAAAAGGGGGCTTATGTTGTGTGGGCCTCACCTCGGACGGCTCCCTTCACCTCCTCTCCCACTTAGACATTGAGGGTTCTGGGCAGTCACACGGAGGGGGTGCGCTGGCAACAGCTACCTTCCGAAAGGGGGGTGGGCTTTGCCGTGCATCCCCTTCGGCGCTCCCAGTTTTTAAACGCACTTGAGAACAACATGCAACAACACAACATTTGAGCAGGCGTAGGGAGGGTCGGGGTCTTCTGCACACCCCCGTTCTCCGATGGAGGCAAGGAGTCTGGGGCCTGGAGGAGGTGCGGGCCACTGTGTCCGGGGTCTTGGCGGGGGGCTGCGGTGTGCGGTCAGCGGCCTACCAGGTCTGGGGCTGATGCCTCCGCACCCCCCAGGGGACGGGGGGCAGGGATGGCAAGGGTAAGGTGGGGGGAGGGAGTAGGTTTATTAAGTATTTAGGGGGAGGGGGGGGCTCTGGCCGGGTGGCTCGTGCGGGTCGTGTTGGCCCGCCCTCTTGGGGGGGCCCGGTCCGGGGGGCGTCTGGTCGGGGGCCGGGGCCGGGGGTCGGGCACAAGCAGTCGTATAGTCGATTTGGGGTGACCCCCCCCCCCTTTGGTCAGTGTTGGATGTGAGTGTTATGTGGGAATGTGTGTACAGCGTCTTTTTTTTTTTTTTTTTTTTTTTTTTTTTTTTTTTTTTTTTTTGTGTGTGTGGCGAGTGGGGCACAAGGGAGGGATGGGGTGAATGAGTTTTTTTTTGTTTTTTTTTTTGTTTTTTTTTTTTTTTGTTTTTTTTTTTTTCAGGTATGGGTGTGGTCCGCTCCCTCTCCCAAGAACATCTCAAGTCTCCGATAGGTGCGGAGCCCATCCCCCCACGTCCTGCCCTCCTCCACTTCGTTGGCGGGCGCCTTGGCCCCCTGGCGCGTTAGTTGGCTTCGGGTTTGGGGCGGGTTCCCGGGCGTGCGCCGGCCCGCTCCTGGCGGCCTCTTCGCGGGGCCTGGCCCCCCGGGGGGCGGCCGGGGCCCTCGTCACGGGGGCGGGGCGCCCCTGGGGCCTCTGGCCCTCAGGGCCCATGGCCGGGACCACTTCAGCGGGGCTGGCTGCCGGCGGAGCCCACGGGCTCGTCTCCGCGGCTCTTGGGGGCGTCGGCATAGCGGTGGCTGGGGGATTTCCTCGGGGTCGTCTCTGCTCCTTCCTTGGGGGGGGGGTTGCAGATATCCTGTGTCGGCCCCTCCTGGGCGACCTGCTTTAGGGACCCCTTTGGGAGTCCGGGGCTACGGGTCCCCTGACGCCTGCCTCTGTGCTCGGGGAAGGTGGGTCTTTGGTTCTCCACAATCACTATCAAGCTATTTCTGGATAATCTTCACCTAAACTAGTGCACTTTCACATCTCCCACTGGTGCTGGGTCCCAGGTATTAAGTGTTCACTTATATACAGTAATCTTATAATTTATTTATTTATTTATGTTGTGTCACGTTCTTTTTTCAAATATCACATTACACATGTCAGCTTACATAATAATATATATGATTTAGCAATGGCACCTAGGTGTTATTCGAGTGTATCTGTTGCTTTATGTCTGTTGGTTGTGCAGTTCTTTTTGTGTCTCTTTCCAGGTGATGGAGCAGACAGAGGACATTTTATCATTCTCTTCCTTTTATCTCCTCTTACTTTCACCTCTACTCTTTTTTTTTTTCTTTTCTTTCACTTTTTGTTCTTCCTTTACTCTCCCATTGTCATGTCCATATAATTTGAAATTCTCCTTGCAGGAATCATAATAAAGCTATTTACAAGCATAAATCAAGTGGAGCACTATGGCGAAAGCTGTTTGCTCCACTTGTAAAAGCAAAATCTGTCGAGCTCCATCTGGCATTGAGATATCAATTCCTAGTGCCATAGTGCTAGACAGGACACTGGAGAAGAAAAAAAAAAAAAAAAAAAAAAAAAAAAAAAAAAAAAAAAAAAGAAGTTTTAAGAAACTTTTAAAATTTATTGGAAGTAAAACCTAAATCAGCACAAAATGAAGGTAATACGAGACTGGGGATGGCTGCAACACTTTTTTTCTTTTCTCTCACTTACTCCAAGCCAATTGGGCCTAGACCAACTATTTATTTATATATTAAAACTTATATCTGTCTGCTAATTGCTCATACCATTTAAATATGATTCCATGGGCCAGATTTTTCACAATATTCATAAAACAATTATGGCTAATTGTTGCAACCAACCCCATCCCTGGGATGGTTGCAACATGTCATAAATCCATTAAATGTCACAAATACTTTTGTTTTTTTTCTCACTGAGCATATTATTCTGAGAATTTGTATTATTTATAAAACTTTATCAACACCTATACTGCAACCTTGGGTTCTCTGAAAAGTGCAGACATCCCAGAATGAAATTTTAAAACCTTTTCAAATACTACTTTATTTAAACATTCCAAATTAAGACTGCAAACAAAACTTATTAAGATATTCATGGCATCCCAAAAGCTAGTTTTAAAACAGAAAACACTTTTTTTTTTAAAACTTCACAGAATGGCAGTGGTGTGTGTTTCCTGCCTTTTTTCAGATGTTATTCTGACTCTTGCTTTGGGATGTATCCCGAGAGCTAATGGTGAAAAGTCTGTACCTATCCCACTGGTTGATGGTCTTGATGGAGACACACAGAAGGTAGTGGGCCCTGTCAGAGGTGGAGGTACAGTAGGAGGTGGCCCTGTTGGAGGAGGTGCAGTGGAAGGGGATGCAGTCGAAGGCGGAAGGGGACTGTCGGTGACCAGGGATGGTGCAAAGTCACAAGCCTGAAATAAAAAGGCCAAATCCCAGAGTACCTAAACCCTGCCTGCCCATTTGTGGGCATGGCTGCCAGTACCAGGGCCACCCTGACAATCCCATGAATCAGGATTGTTTCTAATCCAGAATTCACAGGCTAAATTGAGGACTCTTTTAAGGGGCTCATACACAGCTCTGTCGAGGGGCTGTAACTTGTGAGAGCAGTGAAAACAAGACAATTCCTTGGCTGCAGCAGTAATAAATGCCTTCCATGGACAGGTGTGAAGCCTGGTTGTTGAATATTGGAAATCAAGGAGCTCTTTTTATAAAGCTGGAAATGCTTCCAGAAATCCATAAAATCAGCTTCTTAAATCCACCCTGAAGGGTTTGCGGTACTAATAGCAGCCTGGTGGACCATCCTGGTTGAAATGGGATTTAAAGTCCACTCTAGGGAAAACAAACATCGGTGAGATGGTGTTCTCAAGTACATTGATGGGATGGTTGGGGACGGTTGCAACAAGTGTTGCAACAGTCTCTAAGCAGTCAGCTATGACAGAAAACCATGTATTGGCTAGACTCAGATTTTAGCACATGCTAACCATGTATCTTAGAAGTAAACTCAATAATGATTCAATCTAAGTTGTAATTAATTCATACAAACGGTTAGGAGACTATGACAAAAATACCCCACATGAAAAAATTACCCCAAAAACATATTTTTTTCAGTAAATTTAGAAGATGATCTTGAATGTGTCTTCTGTCCCGCTGGTGAGAGGGTGGGTCCAACTGAGCACATGCAGTATCAATGACATCAATCTAGCATGTTTCTGATTGGAAGAAAACGACTTGTTGCAACCATCCCTTGTTGCAACTGTCTCCCCTATAAATTAGGTTTGGAATCATCTGGTGAGAGGTGAAAGTTTTTCTGAAGACATCCATCCATTTTCTAACACGTCTATCCCTTGTGGGGTCACGAGGGGTGCTGGTGCCTATCTCCAGCTGTCAATGGGCAAGAGGCGGGGTACACCCTGGACAGGTCGCCAGTCTATCGCAGGGCAACACAGAGACAAACAGGACAAACAACCATTCTCGCACACACTCACACCTAAGGAGAATTTAGAGAGGCCAATGAACCTAACAGTCATGTTTTTTGGCTGTGGGAGGAAGCCGGAGCAGCCGGAGTTTCTGAAGACATTTTGACTTTAAACCTCACCATCCATTGTTTTGCTGCTTCCTTTTCTCTCTGTAATCGTCAGTCATGGTGATTTATTCCAAAGCCGTATTTTTCCCACCTTTCTTTAACATTTTCTCTGGAGAGGATTAACTTTTAAACCAAAGGTTGAAGGCTCCACTGTTGCTAAGTAACCGCGCTAAGACAGAATGCCAACTGGGGCCACAGAGCACGTTGGGTTGCTCCCAACATGCTCTTCACCAGTCTGCAAAGTGTAAGCATTTATAACAACATCAGGAAACAACTGCTGTACAGCCTCATTTTGAATAGTAATCAGAAGATTAAGAATGTTTTAATGTGTAATTAAAGTAATAATTACCATTATTATAAAAGTATTTTACTTAAAAAAAGAACCAAACGTCCTTTGACTCCAGGTCTGTGTTTCATCCATTCTACCAAACCCTATTTTTTATGGGTTTCAAACAACATAACTCTTAATCTTGTTTTACAAATTTGCTATTAAATCCTTGAATAGACAAGAATTTCTGTTTTAGCTTTGACTGAGGCCAAGGTGTCTTAGTTTTGATGTTTTTTTAATTATGTTTGGAGACTTTTGTATGGTACAATAAAAATCTTCATCAAACTGATGTAAAATACAAGAAAAAGGGCACAAAAACAATTTAAAAAGACTTGAAATGCGTTTTCTGTAATTATGTTTTGGTTTTGCTGTTGTGTATTTGAGAAAGTCAAGGTTTTCACCAAATTACCAAAACCTGCCTCAGGTTTCTGTGGCACTGAAAGAAAGGATTTAAGTAAATAATACTCCAGCATTGCCTTTCTACTCATCTGACATTGTAGCATTGTAACAATCTGATCTCCAGCTAAGCCATACTACCATGGCCATTTTTGAAATACAGAAAATAATTGCAATCTGAAGACCTGAGATACAACACATGTCCACGATATACTAACATAATTACTGTGCAAATGTATCAGAAAGTACTTGTGGCACAACAGGAACAGTATTGTGTTGTTGTCAAAACGTTTTCAGTTTGTTTCCAGCAACATGTCACTGTGCCCTTGAGCAAGGTGCTTAACCTCAAATTGCCTACTGAGCTACATATTGGTGTATAAAAGATAGCAGGTTTGTAAATTTCATTGGGTGAATGTGACTCTAGTGTAAAGCACCTTGAGTGTTCAATATGACTGGAAATGCACTATATTAGTTCAGTCAATTTACCAATTTACCATAATAATGTCACACATTCTACATTATGCAGAAGCTCAGTGTGCGCTGATGAAGATTCATTCACTATCATAAATGCTTGGAGTGGCTGACAGTGCAGGATTTGGATTTGAATTGGTCAAAAATTTGGGGCTCTCATACAGTATAAAACGTTCAGCCCCAGATGGTCAGGTGATTCATAAGTATGGATTAAAAACTGAGATGATGACATCATAGCCAGAGTAACTTACTTTGTCTGGCACATTAGTAGAGTGCACATTTTGCACACACATGCAATATGTATACAGTAGCTTCATTTAATATTTTTGCTCTTGAAGTAAACTGACAATGTTTTACATATTGATTTTTCCATTTCAACACCCTTTATCTTTGGCTAAAGATATGCAAAAACTTTGACAGATATTATTATTAGTATCACACATAGCTATGGAATATATGCAAATACTACTCCAATGATAATTATAATTATGTTAATTTATCTCATGCTACACTATGCAGATGCTCTGATGAAGTTTCTCTCAATTATGCATGGGGTCGCCACAGCAAGTCATTACAACTAATGAAGCCGGGAGTTGAACCCCAGCCCCTTTTTCAAAGATGCAGACTTAGCTTGCTACACCTCAAAAGAGGGACAAGCTGTATTTTCAGAATAATTGACCAAATCATTTTTTGACCACCTTAGGGGCACTCTTTAAGTATTTTTTAAGTATAGGAAGAAGATGGTGAAAAAGTAGCGTGAGGCAGATTTACATTTGGGTTCTGTTTATGTGGTCATAACTAACAAAAGATTTACTGTCTGTGGAAGCCAACTTTAGGTGGACTGGACTTCTGGACTGTTCCTGTTTAGCCTACACACTGGCTAAAACTAATAATGCCTTCACATCATAATTTGCAAATCTAAATATGATTTATTTGTAGTCTGAAGTCGACTGCTCTCGTTCCTCTTTGCAGAGAGAAGAATTAGCACCCTCCTTTGTGTTGTGATGTAGGCTCATGCTGAATATAGAGTTGTCTGAACAACATGTCATCACTGTAATACCAGTGTGCACAATAATATTGTTGCAAAGGATGTTTTGGAATGTAGCATTAGTTTGTTGCTGTTTCCAAATGTCATGAATGCAGACTTTGCATGCTAATAAGATATTCAGCATGCTGGACAGAGTTTCACGTCAATAGAAAACACAGATTATGGGGATCAAGATGCTAAAGGTCATAGAGAGTGTTATAGACAAAAACTTCTATTCAGATGCCTATGGAGGACCAGCAGAGTCACTGAAAAAGAAATACAACATTTACCATTCATCATTTTAAATGTAATATATAAATCACACAGTTACAAATACAATTTGAAAACTGTTTTGTAATTGCACATTTTACATTGAATTATTAAAGAAGAACTGTAAATTGTATTAATCAATCCATTATTAAAGGGACAGTGTATAACCAATTTAGGTTTTAATTAGTAAAAATCAAGTATTGCTTTTATAAATACATATTCTGGCAACATCTAATAATGTGACATCAAAAATTAAAGCATTCTCGTAGCTTAGAATTAGTTGTTTATAAATACATGCGGTGCACCCACTAGCAGGCGCCATGTTGAGTGGCATTTTCAGATTTCAGTAATCAAAAGGGGACAAACTTGTCAGCCATACATGTCTTACCTATCTGTCTTCTATATGAAGACGTGCTGTCGGTGGAGGAGTATACAACAAGCAAAGACAACCGTAGATCATTCTATTTGCCATTTTCTGTTGAAATGGAGGACCATCCATACGCTTTCCCCAGCGAGAGGGAAGAGAAAGTAACCAAGAGGAGAAAAAGAAGTTATACCCGGGAGAAAACAAGAGGCTATATCGGCACAGCAATTATTACAACGTTTAGTGTAGGCAATTTATGAGGGAGCGGAGATTACAGGCTGTCTGCTGGACAGGAACGTTAATTCAATATAACAGTGAAGTTTATTTTTCCGTTACGTTAGTGTGGTCCAGCAACTTCTCTGGCTCCCACTCGCTCTCAGGGAGTATGTGTGTACACAGAGGGGAGGAGTGATATTTCAGCCGGTCTGTAGCGCAGCAGCGTGAGAGGGTCTCTACTCCTGTTTATAGCCTCTTATTTTGGGACCCCAAATAAGCGACTGCACTTTCAGAAACGAGGGCAAAAAAACGCAACTCATGGAATTTACAAATGACTTGACGAAAAAAAAGTGGACTTGAAAACAGTGCCAAAAACCATTTAACACAATGACCGTAGCTATTAGCTATTAGCTTGGTACCAAATACGTGGAGAACATGTTGACATCGTCACATTATTGACACTCTGCAGCTTCTGCAATTACGTTATTACGCGCATAACGGCGAGATCATTTGTAATTAATTTAGCGCACCACTAGATGGTGCACCGGTGTGTATATCTTACACACTGGGGCTTTAAATGTTGCAATTTGAAAATGTATTTTCAAAGCCCAATTATAAATGGAGATCTAAAAACCAGAATTCATAAATCTTATTATAAATGCCTTTCCTCATCAAACATTTAAAAGGGTAATTCCTTTTCTATTTTCTTTTTCACCTAGCCATTTCAAATCCTTTTTGCAATTGCATTTTCTTTTTACTTTACCCTCTCCATTTAGCTTTTGTGTGACCCTTCTGGCGCACCAGTACAATTTTGGCGCATGCACAGTACCTTTCATGGTAGCTGTCGTGCTGTAATCCAAGTGTGGCTGTCTAACCAATGAGAGAGCTGTGGTTTAACTTGGTTTTGGTTTTCAGTGAGATCAGGAACATGACACATAAAGTACTTTTTAATTTTATGTATTTTCAGGAAGCTAAACATGTATGTCTCTTGACTTATATAAGCAGATTTTTTTTAAAAAATGTAGAGAATAAATTATATTTATTCAGCTTTCTTTTTAACAGCAGGCTTTTTTTATCTCTCAAGAGTGAAACAGAGTAAGTTGATCATGTGTTTAGGGCTGTTTTCAAATGTTTGCCTCCAGGACACTGAAGCAAAAATTAAAGTGTGAGTCAGTAATTAACTAGAAAATGTAAAGGAAAAGGAAACTGATGAAAGTCTGCAGTCAGCTCTAGTGTCTCCTGAGACTGTGGAGCCCCGAAGAGACACAACAAAAGCATCAGTGATTTTTCGATGTTGATGCTGAAGTAAATTTTCAAGAATCACAAATTTAAGCCTTCATACCATTTCCATCTAGTTGTTCTGTTTTTAAGTGTTCTTGACTGAAGAGTGCTAAATTACTGTCTACCCAGCAGGATCCAAGCTTTACGATCTTCAGAATCCTAGATCTTATTTCTACTGTGGCACTTTCCGGGGAAAACGCCTCAGAGGATCGACCGGATGATGATCGGTGACGCAGAGCTAAACAGAGGAAGGTGGCAGAGAGGAGTGAACAAGAGGCTGTAAAAGACAGAGAAGAAGAGGAAATATCACTTACTGCGGGAATCACAGTACAGAGATTCGGGAGGAACGTTAATAATCATGAGGAGAAAAAAATCCTTTGAGAGAAAGAAGTAGATGAGTTGTGGGGTTTGGGAGAGTTGAAAACTTGGAGAAGAGGCTGATTGATGAAGGAGGAGGCAGGAACTAAGAGAGGCTGTTGGACTCTGCAGCAAGATCGTCACGCTGGGGGCGATGTGCAAAAAGCAGGCCAGATAGAGTGCACACACTGGTGTCGTCTCTCTCAGCAATACAGCTAATGAGATGGCATCAATCACTCAGTGGACCACTAGGCTAGTGGACCATTATCTGCACACCCAAATCCACAGACCTGAGAAGGTCATCTTCTTCGATAGATGAAGGTGCACAAGCTTACACGTATATAGAATAGCTTTATTGTCATTATGTGACATTTAATGAAATCACAGATTAAAGGAATTGATTAAAGGAATCAGTTAAAGGAAAATAAGTTGAGAAAAAAGCCTGTAGAAATATGTAATAATCTTTAAATATCATTTTGACCTGCAGCAGCAGCTCTGGCAGAAGTCTAATGAGGATAAAAGCAACAATAATACTGTCAGAAATTTTAGACCACTAAATAGACCAGTTCATTGTTATTGTTTTGATCCGGGTTTGCGCGCCGGACTGGTAGGCAAAAGGCGAACACAATGGCGGACGCAAACAAAGGAAACGACAAGTTCTCGGCGTATTTTTCTTCTTTAGATAACGTATCACAAGATCGTTTTAAGAGTAAGTTGATGGTTGATGGTGTCAGATTGCCAGATCCACACAGCAAAAGCCTGAAGGGACGGAGCGAGTCTGTGAAATGCTGGCCAAGTGTTCCGTACGGCAACATATACAGCTACCTTATCAACACGCCAGGTCAGTACACACGAGAGAGCATGAAAGCCATGAAACCACTGGACAGCTACAATTATTTTATATCGGGACATAGGCACCAGCAACCCTCGCAACCCCATGAGGGATTAAGCGGGTCAGAAAATGGATGGATGGATGGATGGATGTTCAGACATGTTTGTGTAACATACGAAAGCGGAGTCGGACACAGACAGCGCCTCAGCAAAGAGGAAGACCCGCCACCGGTAGGTTAAAAAAAACATTGTTCACTAAGGATTATTTTGGTGTTTTTGTCTTATTAATCCTTTTCACAGACTCATGCCAGAGGGTTTGCATACATTGTACATGTACGTATATTATTACGAAACGAACGTTTACGTCTTGACTTAAGTATATATCCTAATTTTTTATTTATATAATTATTTAAGTAATACAATGACCAGTGCAAAATTAAGTTGTATTTACCGGAGATGAAGTGTAGACTGCAAATTCTGTCGTGGTATGATGGCTCCCACAGTCGATTGGGATTGTCTGCCTGCATCCTTTTCATTTAAAATATCCATTTCTTTCGTCTTTCTTCGTCCTTCGGTAAACAAAAGAAACGTACATCCGACAATTTGGAATGCCTCTCTGTGCAACCGGGAGCACAACAAGTAAACAAGCATTGTTTACATTCCAAAAATAAACTAACTAAAAGCACGCTCTAATTCACCCGTTTTGTCATGGTAGTAGGCGAGAACAGTTCTGTTTTTGCCTACCAGCGGGACCCGGATGTAGCGCGGATGTAGCTTGTGACGTCACGCGTGAACTGGTCTATAGAAACAGGGTAATAATAAAACAGTACCCTTACATAGAAACTTTAACTCTCTGCATACACTTCTGAAAAAATAAACATATCATGCTTTGAAACAGAAATAACCACCACCAGTTTGTGTTTCTGCTTGCTGCTAATTTATTCCCTCTGTGACATTTCTTTCATCAGAGAAAGGTTTGTACTTTTAATGTGGCTATGATGGATTACTGTCAAATTATTGCCGTTTGTGTCAGCTTTTCATCTCACCCTGATCTGTCTTCAAATTTCTTATTATTCTCACATTGTTTGGAATAGTGGCTTTTATAAGATATACATTTCTACACTGTCATTATTTCCCACCCCCACGCAATGTAATCCCACCAAAGATTGATAAACATTTTAGAAGAAAATATCTTATTATTAAAAAGGCTTACTGGGGAAAATAGGTTATTGCTAATTACATTCTGGGACACTTCACCTTGTAAAAGCATTTATTTATTTTTTTAACTTGTTCACACTTTGATATATGTTGCTGGAAAAATCAACCAAACAGAATGCAGAAAAGATTGCTGTGCATGTGTATGAAACCCTAATTTACAGAACCGCCTTTTCCTGTTGTCACCCAGCTTCAAGTCTTTTACGGTATGTCTTCTTTAAACAATAACTCAAGCTCAATCAGATTGGATAGAGAGCATCCATGAACATCCATTTACAAGATTTTTCAGAGATTCTTAATTGAAAATGGGTTTGGGCTTTGGCTTGGCCATAACACATGCACATGCTTTGATCTAAAAACCGTCCCATTGTAGCTCTGGCTGTATTTTTATAGTTATCCTTCTGCTAGAAGAATGATCCTTCGCCCCAGCCTCAAGTCTTCTGCAGTTCTAACAGGTTTTCTTCCATGATTATCCCCTGTTTGTTAGAATCAACAGGGAGATGGACTTAAACTGTCATGCTGAGGATAAACACCCCCTCAGCATAACACTGCCATCATCGTGTTTTAATAAGTGATATAAAATATGTTATTAAAAGTGTGTTTACCCATTTAAAGACTCATGTTTAACATTTAGACCATTGGCAGATTTTGATTAGAAGCAAGCCCTTGATCTGTTAATATATCATTTCCAGCTTTGATGTCTGTTTTCACACTAAACAGGGAAAATATTAACAAAATGAACATGGTAAGCTATCAAAGGGATAACTCACAGTTCTGACTCATTCGAGCAAAATGCTATGTCGCTCCCTAATTGTCTCATACAAGACTAACACTGAGAATTTATGGGGTTATACAATAAAACTTTAAACATTAAACTTTAACAGACTAGGAGTCTGTTAAATAAATACTACTTATCCTTAAAGTAGCACCTTGTAACGTTTAGCCACTAGGGGCACTAGACTTGTAACTTCCAGGTTTAGCACCCCCGAAAGCCACTAGCAATACTGCTCTGTCACAAAATTAAACAGTCTCCCTCCATGTTTTGGAATCTGATAGCAGACCACTTTGGACCAACAGATTGAGAAGTCAGATTTACCATCACCCCTCAGGATTAAATCCTACATCCATTAAATCCTACTCTTTAAATTAATTCACAGCATTTGAGTTCAACAAAGGCTCACCTGTGGATGAATTTTAAGATAAAAACTCAAACACACTTCCTTGTGTGACATGAATAAAATCAAAGGACTCAGGTAAAATATAAGAACTGTGGAACCCACAAGTCTAGGCTATCCAGACGCCTGCAATTGCAACATTCGTCTGTTTAAGCAATTTTATGCAAGCATAAATAGCATGGAAATGTCCAGCCATCAAACTGTTCAGGAAGGAAACGGGTCCTGTGTCTAACAGGTGAATGTGTTATGCTACAAAATGTGCATCTCAAACCCAGAACAAAAGCTAAAGACTCTGTGGATGCTAGCTGTGGCTGTGGCTGTGAAGAGGGTGTCATTATCCACAGCCAAATGAGTCCTGCTGTGATGGGCTGAAAGACCACTCAAAGAAGAATAAAAACCTGAGAGCAAAAGCATCATTAAAAGCCTGATTACAGTTTACAAATGCACACAGAGAAAAATACCTTAATTTTTGGAGACAAGCCCATTGGTCTGATTAACTTATTTTGCATATTTAGTCATGTAATTTTGAATTGGGCCGTAAGAAAAAGAAGGAATGTTGGCAACACAAAAAGTGGTTAAAGTGCTAAATATGTTTAGAACTACAACTTAGAACTTCATGACATAAATTATTGATTTTAATACTTTATCTGAATCCACACAACATAAATATTATTTATACTATTATTATATCCAATTTAACCAAAAGACAGTTATCAGAGGCACACGCAGGGGACGAGGTGAATAAGTGACTAAGGCTGTGAGTGAATTAAATGCAGGGAGTTACTTTAGTGCAGCAGAGAAAAAATCTTTAAAATTTACATATTTATATCTTGCTTTGTAATCCAGAGTGGGATTACTAGAAGCTGTGAGTGATCCATTTGCAATGTGGAAACAGATTGGGTCTCCTCTCTGCTCTGACTGCCGGCAGGGTTTGCTACAACAGTAAGGCTGCTTAGACTGGCCACCTGTAAGTGCTTAGGGAGGGATAGGGGCTCACGGCAGCACTAGCTGCTCCCTCAAGACAGTAACTGCAGAATGGTTTGTGTTTTCATGTGAGGTTGCCAATAATAGAAAAAAGTCGCTAGATTTGTTGCTAGTCACTTTTTTGAAGACAAGTGCCTAGTGGAGTCTAAAAAGTCGCTAAATATTGTGACAAAGTTGCTAACCTGGCAACAGTGCACAAAGCGTTCCCATATCAGGCGGGATGCATGGTCCCTTCAGCAAGTTCTGGGTATTCCCTGGGGTCTCCTCCAAGTGAGACGTGGCTGGAAAACCCCCTAAGGGAGGTGCCCAGACGGCATCCTGATAAGATGCCCAAACCACCTCAACTGTCTCCTTTTGATGAGGTTAAGTAGTGGCTCTACTTTGGATGCTCCCCAGATAACAGCACTTCTCTCCCTATCTGTCAGGCGAGTAGTGTGCTGCGTGTACCAAAAAAAGTCAAGTGAAAAGAGAAAAAAGGAAAGGAAATCCAGCAAAGACCTAAAAATTGAGCTGAGAATGATCATCTTTTTGGTGGATCATGTGCTTTTTGCATATATTATAATAAGCATTAAGATGATCTCTGTTTCTCTCCAGCTGCTCTGAGTATAAATTTTCACATTGAAAAAACAAAACAAAACAAAAAAAACAGCCATGGCAGAACAGTGGTCAATCATGATTTATTTTATCTAAACTATTTCAAAATTATACCTTGGTTATATGAAAAATGAACATCTCTGGCACACAGACCGAGTCATGCAAACTTTCCTTTGTGGATTTTCAAAGCCTTTTCTTGTAGGTCCCCCATGTCTTTTTGTCTTTGCAGTAAAACTGAGTCCATTTCCATTCACACTTCACTTTTTTGTTAAATGATTATATGCTATATAATTATTACAACAGCATAAAGTGAGATCATCATATGAAATTGCACAGTACCTGCAGTAATAGGTAGATGTGTAAATACACCGTGCAAAGAAGATTGTATGACATGTGGTTGGAGCACTGTATTTAGATTGTACGATTTGGCTGAGGTGCTAATTAGCACATCCTCTGTCATCCTGCTGATTATAGTCTCATGAGGTTCTGCAGCTCTCACGCAGACAATGGGCTCGTACGGCGTGGATGCTGCCCAGCGCAGAAGCTCATCTTTTTGCCGTTACTACACGAGTAATTGGTCGACTCTGGTTTAAATTAGACCTAGTTGTCCAGAGGCATTAGTCATTCTGAGCGCTGCATAATGCCGAGCAAAAAGCTGAATAAGGTCCTTATTGAACCGTGAGGTGTCGCAGCAAGAAAGCAATGACCTTAAAGACTTTTGCATCTTTTGTAACACTGGCTCTGGGACTAGGGACAGAGCATACAGTCCCTTTTTAATTTGCTGATATTTGTTTATCATTGGAGTATAATTAGCCACCACAGAAGGTGATGTATCACCACCACTGAGTAATTGAATTCTCTGTGAGGATGCAGAAGGACTGGTCAACTTGTATTTCTCACCAATCTATCTCTTTTTTCCCCCAATTTAAATAAAATATGTGTATGAATAAATACATTTGAAGAGGCTTTTGCATGCTTCCATTTGCCTTTCACTTTGCTGCTGGTACACCTGAATTTTACCTTCGAGGGATCATTAAAAAAATGTTTATTTCTATTCTATTCTAAACCTTTTCGAATTTTTTCATAGGGCACCAACAAAACCCTGATCTACGTATTACATCAGGTTAAAATGAGATAGACCAACACAAGGTCACAAGTCTAGCGTGTTTTCTATTTAAGTAGGTTGGATAATTTTTAAACTTACAATTGTTTCACAACAAAAGACTCATCAGTTCCTCTTTCTTTAAATATTTTGTCCTTGTTATAGACCAGAAGCTATTGGAAATTGTGCAAAAATCCTTGAGCGATGAAACTGCTTAATGCATCTATTTATTTTTTCCATTTTTGTAGTTTAATTTTAACGCCTGTTTTAAAAAAGAAACTTTGGCTTATGTAGACTTTATCAAAAAAAAAAGCAGAAGTGAGGATTTGCTAGTTTAAACAGCAAGTTTAAATATGTTTTTCTTAAAAAAGAGCATTTTTGCTCTTATCTGAGAAAAGTCAGTGAAAGAAATACCACTCCATCCAAACCAGACCTTTTCTTTCTTAGTTGCAGGGTGGTGGATAGTACCTATCTCCAGCAATCATTGGGTGGCAATAAGTAAACTTCTATATTTCATGTTTTCCTCATTTCCAAAATATTTCCCCAGCTGTTTTTATTTGAGATGTTGTTTTTCTATGGGAACAGTGGCTTTTTTATTCTATACTTTATGCTGGTGACAGATATGTATTTTGTGTTGTATCTTGTTCTTCTCTTGTAATCAGCAATTCTTTTGTACAGGGAGTCAGGCAAACTGGGGCACATACATTTAGTTCATGAAAAGATGAAACTGTCAAACAACATCCATTTCTCCATCCATTTTCTTCATCAGCCTATTCCCTGCTGGGTCATGGGAAATCTATTTCCAGTGGGCAAGAGGCAGGGTACACTGGACAGTTTCCCAGTCTGTTGCGGAGTAGGAATGAAACAGGCAGGACAAGAAACCCTAAATGCATGCTTAGGTGCATGTATGGTTGTCTCTCCTGCATCGATGCATAGTTGCATGTGCAACGAAGATACATGCTTTTGTATTACTGGGGGACTCTGCAGTGCCGTCCTTGCATTGCAGCACAGGTGGTACCAACAAATAAAAATTGCTCTCATCTTATTTGCTGGTCGTACATTGTCGCATGGATGAAGTTCTATTATTCACACCGTTAACCAGCTTCTCTCTGAGTCAGCAATAAATTATGTTTTGTTAGCTGTTGTGCTGGAGCCCAAATATATCTAAATATTTTTTTCTGTCCTACAGCCACTGCTGACTCTCAGGGCTAACTCGTCTTTCTATATTTTTGCTGGCCCCACCCACTGAATTTGATGAGTAAAGCTGATAGAGGAGATGAACGGATAACATGCTGCAACACAGGACTTTAGATAGTTCAGTATTTAATGATGCTTATCATTTAGTAAATATGTTTTTTTTTCTAATTTAATAAATGACAATTGGCATTTTGGCACGTTTGTTCCTCAATAGCAGATGAACCAAAAATGGTCTACGTAAAAAGACGGGTTACTCATCTTTTTTTTCAGGTGTATCTCTATAGAATATCTTGCTGTTGCCATTTTGATATGTGTTTAAATGAAAAACATAAATCATTCCAAAGGTCTAAAGGTCATATTTCCAAGATATTAAGCATGTAGACACTTAAGTTGACTTATTTGAAAGGAACATGTATGGGTGCAGATCCAAATATGTTAGATTTTTATTTTAGAGATTTGACTCTTATGACATGACAAATTCAAAATGTTTAATACTTTTATTTAAACACAGAGGCTATGAGCTTTAGAGTAGTTATGCCAGTTAGCACGCCAGTACCTACTCTGCAGCTTTTTAGTAAAATAAAGTTCCTTTAGCTGTGTCAGTGTGTTCCTTCCAAGCAGGATTTTCCTGATTAATTTTCCGTATTAAAGCCATCCTCATCAGGCTTTACTGGTCCGGCAAAGCCTTTGGGTCGGCCGGGGTACGTGACGCCCCGCTTTGACCAGCTGGGGCTGAAGGAATCAATCATGGTGTTTGCATGGCTGTGTGTTCACTGATGAGGGTAAGAGGAAGCTTTTTTTGTCTGTTTTGTGATTTGCTGATGTGAAGGTCTAAATTAAAGATGTGAGGAAAAAGCATCTGGGACATTTTAGCTGATGTTCTCAGTTCAGTCTGTCATATGCTGATTAATCCAGCTAAACTTGATCTTAGGGCTGCTTTTCAACAAGACTGGGATGGATTAAAAAGCATTTTGTTTAATTCACCAACAATTACTGAGGCATTAATTATTGGAATCTGTCGTTGTCACCAGTCGAATCACTATAATAATGAGCTGCCTAATTTCTGTTTTTTGTTCTTTGCATCATTAAGGTTGCCAACTCAAATAACGGTGGGCATTTTCTTACCTCTCCTAATCACTGAACATGGATTGCTTTTCATTAATCTTTGGCCTCCGTCTACGACATTGGTAGGCTGGTCCCTCTGTGATTATTCATCCAATGTCAGTGGATAACATCGGTCAGTAAATTTTCAAGCAGTGACTCTGGGGTCTTGTCCTGATAATATTGTTCAGAATTATGAACTCGGATAGTTTTTTCTCTCATGATATCTGAGGCTATTTGAGTTCCCATTGAGCAGCACCCTGTAGCGGAGCTGAATCACATGAATGGACCCTGAAATGCTGATATTCTTTTGTTTTCAACATATCCGTTGATGCTGAAAAGGTAATTGAACGGAGGCTCTTTCAAGTGTCTGTCCAGCCAGACTGAATGTAAACAAAGATTGTGAAGCAGAATATTTGATCTCTTCAGTTGAAATGTCAATATCCACGTTTTTCTATATTTGCAACCCTGTATTGGTTTGTTACTTCTAACTGCTTTTGATTGCTAGGTAGCAGCAAGTTTTCAGACTATTGTTTGGATATACCATCTGTCAATAGACTGTATTTACTGAATAACATTGCCATTGTGGCAAGTTTATATGATGCAACTAAATGCGTTCGAAGCTTAAAGAAACTTGACAAAAACCGAATGCCAACATCAGAAGGTCCATATTCTACTCCTACAGAAAAACAGCATATGCATTTCCATCCTCAGACCTCATTAACACGTAATTTGAATGACATTTTTTATATAATGTTTATGAAAATGTAGACTTTATAGTTGGTGGTAAAGGTTAACCACACAATCTAAATTTGCACAAATTCTGCGATTTGACCAATTTTCATTTATAAACATAAGAATAATGCTAACATGCTTGGCTTGCCTGACGTATTTGTGAACTTTGCTACTGCTTAGGGCCCCCCTTCTTTAAAAAAAAACTCAAAGCACATTTTGACAAATATATTAGCTGTACTAGTATATTTAAAGGAGCAATAAGCAAAATTTCATTTTTTTAGATAGAAAGAACTAAAAAATAGTTTTGTGAAGAAATGTCTTTTAGATGGGATATGGTTAAACATCACATGCCATCTTTCTATGTTGTTCTCCAGTCTCTTGTTTACATAGCCGAGCTGGCCGTGCATGCGCGTATGGGCATATGTGCACAGCTGCCACTCCGGGCTTAGCCACTCCCTGCCCATAAAATGCCATCGCCAGGCACAAAATGACGGAGAGCACATCCATCAGATCAAACTGTTCTCTTGCTAACAGCATTATAAAGTTATGAGTTACTTACTTCTTCACTAGACATGTTCCTCTGAAAGGTGATGCTGTTTTGCTGTGAATTTATCATTTGGAAATAGCGTGGCTTTTCCATGCTATTTCCAATACACATATTGTTTTGGTATACAGACATTGCTCAAGCTCCACCTTGTGGGAAAATGTCCCTTATTGCTCCTGTAAGTGCCATTTTATTTATTCCTGTAAGTCATTTGAAAAAGTGAAACTCAAATATGTTGTACATATTTATTACACACGGTGTTATTTTTCAAGTATTTATTTCTGTTATATTTGGCTATGGCTAACAGCTCATGAAAACTAATTAGAATTTCGTTTCTCAGAATCTTTGTAGATTGCGTAAATAAAATAAAACAAGTCCGCAGTTATTTCTGATGCAGCTTCTTCTACCACACTTTTTTCTTCCACTAAACGTTCCATTAATTTCCTTTGATACCGAACTCTCTGAATAGCAAGACATCTCATCTCTTTGCATGGCGTAGGCTCCATGAAGAGGTTGCCAGTGACAATCTGCTGGACAAGTCAGCAGTCACACCCATGACTGTGTGGGCCATAACAACACATCTATGTGTTAAAATCATTTTTATTTGTCTTTTTTGTAACAACTATTCTTATTTTCTGAGAAACTGAATTGGTTTTTCGCCAACATTAACTTCGCAATCATCCAATTTAACAGTAGCAAACACTTGAAATGTGTTGCTCTGTGACTTGAATTCCTACAGTTTGGGTTTTATGTTTCTAATTGGAGGTGGGCCCTTAATTGAAATTCAGCTCGGGGCCTCCTACAACCTTGAGGCCGCCTCTGCTAACGTGTAACACATAATATCTATGCATGGCTATAAGTGTTTCCAGAACTTTCTTCCATTGGAGGTCTGGACACAGAGTCTCTAGTTACTTGATTCTGCGTAATGAAATGTTTCTGAGAAAATATAAAGGAAGCTCCTGCAGTGTGTTTAATCAACAAACACCAGCTGGATCACTCCCTGACACACAGAAAAGTGCCTTAATCCCTTTTAGAGTTAACTCTTTATAGATTTTTTAAATAACATTCTCTAGATTTACTAACTTTGTAAAACAAAATATTTCATGTTAAAATACTTACACACTATGCAACTTTGTGAGAGACATTGGTAGTTTAACAATAGGGATCAGTGTGGGATAAGAGGTTGTTTTGGCTATCTACAAAAATCCAGCAAGGGGAATTACATGGTACTCGGAGTAAAGTGATTCATTGAGGTGAAAGGCAATATTTAAGGTGTTTATGGTAACTACACGCTTTAGATTGATTAAAATCCAAACTAGAAGATGTCAACATGACAACAACCAGTGCGTCGTTTCACAGAAACTGTCAGTCTTTTATTATGTTGAGATTTTCAATTACAATGTCCAATAAACTGTTTTGGCAGAAGGAATCAGTAAATACAATTTCTCCTAAAACCAAAGAGGTTGTTATCTTTTATATAGTCCATTGAGGCCTGCGTTCAAACTACGCTATACATTTAATACTTTTACTAGAGGATATACTGTACTGATGCCTTGTTCAGCTTGACATGATATTAGCAAGGTACTGAAGTAGTGATTGTATAAAATCACATATATGTGGATACACTTCTGTAAGGTTTGATACTACAGTATTTAAAGGGGACATATCATGCTAAATCCACTTTTTTACCCCTTAAATACATTTGTTGTGTACTTGTAGCCTCTAGGAATGCAGAGAATTTAAATTTATTCTGTCCTTGTTCTGCATAGATATGCTTATATTCTGTTTTGGTCATATTTTTCAAGCCATTTGGTTTTCTCTATTCTCTGTTAATTTTTTTTTTTTTTACAATTACATCACGGTATTTGATGTGGAGCTGCTAAACAAGGTCATGGACTTCCAGCTCACCAATTATACAAATCCACCATTTCTTTTTTTTCCACCACGTTCAAGGATGCCGAAGCTGCAAGCGGATAAGTGAAAATGTTTGGTTGTTGGGTGTATTATTGCTGCATTTTATTTGTGTCAGAACTTGAAACTAAAAAGTTGCAGTTTACGTCATCTCTGCCTTTTTGCGTTCCAGTTTCCCTCTTGTCGGAAAGTAGGAAAAAACATGGACGCTGGCACAAAAGCCATTATTAAAAGTACAAATACAGCCAACCTAAGTCTCAGAATGGGGTCTGAAATTCTATTTTATTGCAAAACGTTTGTCTTTTTTTAAATTCGTGCTGAACTGTTCAGCTTAACATGATGTTGAACAACAATAGGTGGCGATCCTTCATTTCTCATTTAGCCACTATGGCTACTGTTGTTAAAACAATAACAAGGACAACACTGTTCTACATGTAAAGACTTCTATCTTATGTGCTAAATGTTACGTAAATATCAGAGAACTGATAAAAACAGTGTTTCTACGAGAAGCTGCCAACATGAATGTGGAAGTCGGGTAAAATCCTGTTGCACTGACTTTCCGACTCGTAATTCTGAATTTAGGGGCAGTTCCAGAACTCCAACCCTCTTTGCCCCTGCACTTCAGAACAGGGGCAAAGAGGGTGTGTGGGGCAACGATGTCGAGGAATTAACACCAAAGCATTGCAGGTTCACTTCACATAAACCACAACTGAATGATTTTAAATGTATAAAGGAAGGATTTAAAAGCATGATATGTTCCTTTTAAGAGGGCGAGCTCTGCAAAGTATTTTTTTCCTACATGTTGGTTTCTAAAACCATTCTTTCATTTTGGACATCAAACATGAGAAATGCAACATATTTGCAGACCTCTACACTGAGAAGCACCAACCGTAACAGCATGAACCCTGAACACGTTTCTTCCTCTAACATTTTTGTTCTCATTGATGTAATGGATGTTTCCCCCGTTTGGGTCTTTTTCCTCGTGTTTCCTCCGGTAAGGTAGATGTTGTGCCTTTTTTAATGGCAGCACGGCATCCAGAGGCAATGGATCACAGCAGCCTTGGAGCAGCGTTATAAAATGCTGGGAGTATTGATTCCCTGTGACACGGATTATTACAAACACAGATTAATAGACAGTACGTTTCCAGCTGCAGGCGGGTTAAAATACTGGAAGAGTGACATTTTGCAGCAGCAGTTTTGGATGTTTGAAACTGAATAATAGAGTTGTGACAGTGATATACAGTGCAGCAGGCTGTTGCAGTTTCAGAGTGTCCCTGTGGAGAAATCCTTGAGCTGTTTTTCATATAACATAAAGGTTGCGTCGAATACCAAATCAGAATCCCCCAAATGTATTTTTCTGATCCTTTCAGATGCTTTTACAGCCTGTTTTTCTCCCCCTTCTCAATCAGCTCAATAAAATCTATGAGTACATTTAATTTTCATTCATTCCTTTTCACAGCTGTAAAAAGCTGCTAAAGATACAGTAAGAGGTTTAAAGTGCTGCCTTGTTAGAGCGCTGCACTCATGGACCCTGTTGTGGTCCCATGTGTCAGCGTGTGATAATAACAGGGGAGACCTGGGAGCGGTCAGGTCAGGGATGAGTAGTCTCGCTTGTGAAATATTCAAACGCTGTTTTGTTTCAAATGAGCCCGCTCTTGTTTTCTCACACAGCCAGGACAGGGTTTCAGCCTCAGAGGCCTGAAAACCCCAAGGGCTTCACATCATTTAGCTTTGTTAATTTATTCAATGTTTTCGTGTCTGTGAAATGCGATTTAAATAGTGTTTCAAATTCCTCTCACATTATGTTGCATCAGCTTAAATGCATGAGAGGAGGTAATTGAAATTTGAATACTGGTTATTGTTCAGTCGCTGGGGAAATAATTGTGCAAAACGAAAATAGCTGAAGTCTTTTGTGCTTTACATTTTAAAAATATTTCATTTATATCAATTTAAACATTTTATTTTTGCCTCATCGTATACCAAGATTATAGTTACCAGAGTTGGAAAGGGATTTTTACGCCTTTACAGTGTTTACTTACAGATAATAACTTAACAGGCAAATCTCCCACCAACATCAGCTGAAGAAATCTTTGAAGCCGATTTGAATGTTATTTGGCTTTATTTCAAAGTTGTTTTCTTAGCAAGTAAGCAAAAAAGTCACCAGCAACACCCAAAACAACATTTAATATTTATTGGTGGTTTTCCTTTTTTTTTTTTAAATAGACACAAATTGATCACAACAAACCAACTGACCAAAAATACTAAATATTTCCTGTATTTATTTATTTTGCTTTTAAACACTACTATACTTCTACAAAAAATGTATACCAGTAAAATGTAGATGGACCTATTGCACAAATAAAGATTGCTGCCAAATTGAATCTTAACCTACATTTTAAAGAATACAAATAAATGTAGAATCTTTTTGTTTTTGTTTCTGTCCTATTATTTTTTACATCAACCCAAAGTGAGACATTCACATTTGATATTTTGTTTTTTTGTGTTGCTTCTTTGCCACTCCTTTCTTTAAAAAAATCAGACTGTGTTGATGGGGAGCTAATTTCCATAAAACCAATCAAAACATTTTCAAACTAGGTTTAAGGAGTTCCTCACCTTTTATGATTACAGCTAAATATACAATCATTTACCAAAAACAGCTTTACAACAGTGCATCTCCATCTTCTGTCTCTGTGTTATTCGAGTGTTTTGAAAACCTCTTACGGTCTAATGAGGTCATAAACAAAATAGAATCTGCAGAGGAAGAAACTTACTGGAAAATACAGAACATAATGGAACAAAAAACACATGTCATGCCTGTTTGATTGACGTTTTCTTTTTCTTTTTTCTTCTTTTGGTTAAATAAGGCCGGATGCATATTTGTCACATTTTAACACTGGAAAAGCTATAAATAATATCATTAACATTTTAGGGTTCTGATAATGAGTTTAGTTGTTATGCAACAGCAGGTTGTTGTTTTTTTTATATATATGTGTGTTTTTATGGGGACATCTCCGACCAGGTAGTGGGACGATATTTAGAAATCCTGAGTTCCCAGAAGTCTTAATTTAAAAAAAATTTTCTCTTTAAGGCCACTTTATAAAAAGCTATGACATTGTATTTAAAACTTATTCTGTGTCACATTAATCACCAGACAAGTAGAAAGATGATATTTAGAATGATATGAAAAATGACAAAAAGAAAACCTGAACAACAAATAACAATTTTCAGCCAGTCCTTGAAAGTTGTGTTCTCTGATCAGCTTCATAAAAATAAATAAATACATAAAACAATGAGAAATTTGCATTTTCTTTCACTGTGGGGGCTAAAATGTTATTTCTAGATGTTATCATCTAGAAGTAACATGACAACATGACTTTGGTCATAGAGGAGTTACTTGGGAATGCCGAACAGGTCATGATCAGGTTCCAGGGACTTGAACATTGAGCAGATGGTAAAAATGCGTACATTTGTGTATCAAGTTTTTGTTTCTTATACGACTTAGAAATTCTCCTTATCAATTCATACTTTTCAGGATTAAGTTTGCAGTTAAAAATGCACTTTTGTTTAATACAAAGTTAACAAACTCTAACACAACTGAAAATCTTTGTTTTTTTTCCTTTACAAATACTGACAGCAGAAAGAAAAGTCTGCAATCGATGAATGTGGCTTCAATCGGTGCTTCACATAACCACACATGCCAACTATTGGCCTCTTGATAGAAAGTTTAATTTATACAGGAAGGGATGTTGTGCAGAGAGATGGGGAAAATAAAATAAAACTAACGGTAATCTGCATTCAGTCTCATTATTACCATGAAATTCCCACATTTCAGGTCCAACTAAGCAGAAGTCATTTGATTTGATTCGCTGGTTTCTTCCCTGCAGCCCACTTACTGCAGAGACACAATGTCAGGGTGTTTCCCTGTGAAACACAATGAACTGTAGCTAATCATAATCTCCTTTGAGGTCAGAAAATCCATAGCAAAGCTCAAACAACCGTGCTAAAACTCAGCTCAAGAAAAATAAAACAAAATCAAATTGTAGTCACATATCTTGATGTTAAAATATTGAATGATTGCAGTTGAGAATTTATTTACTCGCATTGTAATGAAGCTCACAATTACCTGAAACTTTTTAAAAGTGAGATGCACTTGCCTTTGAATTTCTCTCAGTCCCCGCTGCGTCACCCTCCACGACCCACTCATTATTGATGGCGCTCAGTGAGGTAGTCTCAGAGCAGCCGAGCGTGAGCCTGCCTGCCGTCCAATCTCCATATTAAGGACCAAAGGAAAGGTCAGCCTGGCCACGTCTAAACAGTTATTGACAGGTCAGGAGTGATGCTGCAGGGTGAGAGGGGAGGAACGGTCAGTAACGCAGATAATTACCATACAGCTGTGAAACAGACAGGGTGGAGTGTGAACGGTTGAGGGGGAAATGCTAAGCAGAAAGCAGCTGAGGGTGTTTGCGTAAAGCAGTGATCATAGAAAGAGTATTTAGTTACCGTGTAAAACATTAAATGTGGGATTTTATGGTAAAAAGACAAAAGTGTGACTATAAATATCATCCTGCATATTCTGCATGTTTATTTTACAGAAAACTTAATTAAATAAAATAATTTTACGAGTTCTGTGGAAAGAAGGAAAGCTTTCTGCACATGTAAACATACAGACAATTGTATTTGTTAGAGAATCCTGTGGGTTCAGCTTTATTTGCGTTGCAAAATGTAAAACACATCATGAAAATTTCTAAAGGGCAAAAAAAAACTTCTATTGATATTTTTAAAAGGCAACCACTCTGCTGTGATTTTGGCAACTTCAAATGTGTAATCCTATTCACCCTGAAAGCAAAAAAACAAACAAATTGGTGGTTTATGTAGCAATGGGGTCAGAAGTCATCTTATATTTCTCATTTAATGTCACAACAATTTTCAGCTTTTAATTAATTTTCTATATAAAGGTGCATAGTGTACGTTTTAAAGTTAAATATTATTTATTTTTACCCTATGCTCCTTTGAAGGTTCTTTATCATGCTTTTTTAAACTTTCCAAAGTCAACTATAGGCATATATATGATGAACTATTGCCTTTGGCACTATGGAGTATTTTGTTGTTATGAAATATTAGTTGTTTTCTGGTGCTGTTTTTCCAAACCACATGAAAGATGCTTTCCCTGCGACATCGCCTCTCCCCATGTGGGGTCTAGAGCCCTTGAGCAAAAATGTACATGCACAACACTGATGTGATTTCAACTTGTCACCAGTGGGGGCAGACGTCTACAAAAACCCTGGATTTGCACTATGCTCCTTTAACCAACCTATTTTATTTAATCAACACAGAGTCAAAATAACACGAAGGCTCAGCTCTACACATATTTTCACCTAAATCTTTTTATGAGTGATACTAAACGTTCTGGATTGTTTTTAGGGAGGCAGAAGGCCTTTTAACTTTCCCTTCCTGATCATAAGTGAAAGCAGCTGTCGAGATAAAATGGTTCTGTTTGTTTTGTTTTACCACAGTACTGATTGACCAATGCTCAAAATAATAGAAAACTCTTCCAGAGCCATTTTGAAATACCCGCAGAGTCCAAGATCGTAATTTTTAACAACAAAGGGGTGTAATTAAGATGATGAAATAAAACAATACTGCTAACAGTATGGAAACTGTTGGAATACCATAGTCATGTTTTTACACTACCAAGTACACATATATTTGTTTTGTTGTGTTTTATTTTTATTTTTTTTACTTTTATGTTGAAATTGTAACTCTTGCAAGTGTAAATCTTTTTTTGCTTCTCTTTCTACATAAATTCAACTATGTAGGTTTGGCTCTGCTTCCTAACTATTGACCTGTTGTGTATGAAGTTTCTGTTCCACCACAGGTCTTGCTGTTGCTAATAATAAAACGCTGGAAATAAACAACAAAACGTTGCAATAAATGAGCCACAAATGAAGTCTAGCAGTGCATGAAGGTCTTTTTTTTGTTTTTGTTTTATGTTTTATGCTACACTTTATTTTTACTGTAGCTGAGCACCTACTACTGTTTGAAGGTCTGTGGATGTGAATATTTTTGGCTCCACTCTGTTTGACAGGAAGAAAGTTTGGCAGTGTCAAGGAGAGACCTCTAGACCAAATAACGTAATAATCTGTGAGGCACGCTGCTGGCAGCATCATGCTGTGGCGCTGCTTTGCTGCAAGCGTTGCTGGTACATTGCAAAAAGTTCAGAACTATCTCTAAAATATTTAACCTTACCTCATATTATCAGATAGAGGCTTAAGACCTCATTTCATGCTTCAACATGATCCCAAACAGAACTAGTACATGAAGTATAATAATTTGTAACTTCTAAAATGCTCCCCCCAAATCCACAAACTTAACCTTATTGAAAACTTGTAACAGTTATTTAGGGGGGGGGGGGGGGGGGGGGGTTCTGGTTGGGTGGCCTGTACGGGTCATGTTGGCCCCATCCCCGGGGGGCTTGTGCCGGGGGTCGTCTGGTCCGGGTACGGGATGGGGGGTCAGGACCGAAGCAGGAAGGCAGGTAGGTCAGATTGTGGTGGTGCCACCACCCCCACCACCCCCCCATCCAGTTCACCTACTGGGTCCGGGGGCCTGGGATTATTGGATGCGAGTGGTATATGCAAGTGTGTGTACGCCGTGCTTTTTTTTTTTTTTTTTTTTTTTGGAAGAGTCTGTGCGTTGCGAGTGGGGGCACTAGGGTGGGAAGGTGTGAATGAGACTGTGTTTTTCTTTTTTTTTCTGTTTACTTGTCAGGTTCGGGTCCGAACTGCTCCCTCTCCCAAGAACATCTCAAGTCTCCGCTAAGTGTGGAGCCCATCCACCTCGTCCTGCTCCCCTCCGCTGGCTGGCGCATTGGCCCGCTGGTGCATTGGTGGTACTCTGTGTTTTGGGGTGGATGCCCGGGCAGGTACCGGCTCATTCCTGGCGGCTGCTTCATGGGGCCTGGCCCCCCCAGGGCTCGGTCGGGGCTCCCGCCTCGGGGTGGGGCGCCCCTGGGGCCTCGGGTCCCTGGGGCCCATGGCCAGTTCCACTTCAGCGTAGCTGGCTGCCGCCGGAGCCCACGGGCTCGCCCCTGCTGCTCCTGGGGGCTCTGGCATTGCGGCAGCTGGGGGATTTCCTCGGGGCGTCTCTCCTCTTCCCTTGTTGGGGGGCAGATTTCCTGTGTTGGCCCCTCTTGGGAGCCTTTACTTTGGGGGTCTCTTTGGGCATCTGGGGTTTTGGGTCCCCCGGCGCCTGCCTCGGTGCTCTGGGGGGGCGGGTCTTTGGCTCTTCACAACCACTATTAAGCATTTTTCTTTTGGATAAACTTTACATGCACAAGTGCACTCTCAACAACAACTACAGGTGCTTGGTTCCAGGTCCTTACAGATTCACTTCCATACAGAAAACCCTTATTTTTATCTTCAGCTACCACATTATACATGTCGGATTAAATAATACTACATATACTTCAGCGATGGTATCAAGGTGTTACTTTATTGTATCTGTTATACTATATCTGTTGGTTGTGCTGTTCTTTTTACATCTCTCTTTGCAGGTGAAGAAGCAGACTGAAGACGTTTTCTCTCCCTTTTATATCCTCTTTCTTTCACCTTTTCTCCTTTTTTTCTTGTTTTTCCTTTCCTCTTCTACTTTCTCATTGTAGTGTCCATATAATTTGAAATATTCCCTGCATGAATTATAATAAAACTATTTACATGCATAAATCAAGCGGAGCACTATGGCGAAAGCCGTACTGCTCCACTTGTGAAAGTAAAACCTGTTGGGCTCTTTTTGGCATTAAGACAACAATTCTTATTGCCACATTGCCAGACAGGAGACTGTGTTAAAAAAAAGAAAAAAGAAAACTTGTAACCGATGTTAAACCAGTTCTAACAAGACTTGTGGTGACATATCCACAAAGAAAGCTGCCAAAACCTTGTTGATGGCTACAGAACGTGTGTGCTCGATGTGTAACTGAGAGATACTCCATTAAATATTATGGAGCCGTTTGTATATACATGGTTTTGAACCTATGTGGGTTAGAGAGAATCCACATTTAATTCACGGCTAGACAGGAAATTCTTGTATTTAAAAATCCTTGAAGTTGCTTGTTGTGTAATAGTTCCAGTCTGGTACAAAAGCAATTCAATTAAATCATTAGAAGACAAAACCATATACCTAATATTCATGCAGGAGATTAGTCTATGTAAACTCCTGACTGCTGCTCTGTGTATTACATCAGATTCTCATTATATAGAAGATACCCAGATTTAATTTGAAGTAATTTCTCAATGTTTCTGTCACGTAACAGTGAAATATTATTCATGTTTCCCCTCTGCAGATCCATCAGTGCATCACAGGCAAAAGACGATGGTGACGGACATGTGCTACCCGACAGAGATATCCAGCCTGATGGACTTTGGCACCGCTGACTGCTCGCTAGGCAAAGGTACATTGTTGCTCCAAATTACAAGGCGTTGCCGTGGTGACAGCAGGAAGTGAGCATGGTGATTTATCCTGGCAGTTAAAAGGACGCAGAGCTGTCAGCTTGGCTCAGGGGGTGAACGCCAGAGCGAAAGGCCTTCGCAGGCGAGAACAATCAGATAACAACACTTGGTGTCTGGCCATGAGGGCCCTTAGCATTCGCTGCAGGCCTGGATTTATCTCAGCTGAAAGCCTAATCTGTTCTGTCACCTATTTCGCGGTGTCATATTGATCATGAGACTTCCACAGAAGACAATTTTACTTTCCAGATTGCTTTGGAGTTTGCTGAAATGCATCACTCTTGAGTTGGATTGTAATGGGCCGTTATAGCATCGCAACAAGATCACTTATCTCCCACAATTACCAGCATCAGCATGAGAAATGTAATGTTTTATGAGGAGGCTTATGCAGCTCAGGCTGATGGCCTCTTTTCATTTCATCTTCTACAGTAATCATCCCTAACAATATGCAGCCACACCACAAAAAGTTATTGATCACAACTTCTGTTCACTACTTTTGTTTGTTCCTTAATCATTAAGCTATGCGTCCATTTCTTCTTCTCAACACAAAACCTGTCATTATTATTTATAGAGCTTACTGTACTGTGACAAAGATGTCCGTCTACAGAATTTTTCCGTTTTTGCTTTTGTTGTCACGCCTAAAGGAGTTAGACAAAGGTGGGCCAAATAAATACAAAATGCAGTTTCAAAATGATGATTTCATTTACTGAGGGAAAAGTAGCTATCTTAAACAACCCAAACCTATTTGAAAAAGTATATAATTCTCCTTGCAAAGTCCTGAACTAGGCCTGACGATGTCCAGACTTCAGTAATCAGAAATCACTTACTTAGAATCTATCTAAAAACATCAATTGGCCAAAAGATCCCATAATGCAATGCAGATGCCCAAATCGAAAGGGATTCAAGAACAGATGAGATTAAAATTCAGAATCTTCCAAGAAGAAGGCATCCTACCACAATTACTTCAAGAGCACATCAACGATTCATTGCAAAAAGGGGAAAAAAGGAAATGAAATTTTCTTGAAATTAGTGTATTTGCCCTAGATTTGAGCAGGCAAATAATTGTACGTGCCAATGGAATTAGTATTTTACCCTTAAAATAAGATAATTAGATATAGTGCAAAATAAGATGATGGAGATTGGTTGTTCCTATCTTAAGTGTAAACATTTTATTCCATTGGCAAACAAGATTATTTACCTGCTCAAATCAAGGACAAATACTCTAATTTCAAGAAAATGTGACTTACGTTTTGTTCCCTTTTTGCAGTGTTCAGGTAACAAAAGCAAAGCAACATCTTAAGCACTGCAGCTCTCTCTGAAATTGCCTCAGTTTAGTTAGAATTAAACTGAGGCAATTTCACAATAGCAATCATGAACAAGGACTTTTACTGTTGAATCAGTGTTTGTGATTCAACAATAAGACAGAGATTGGACACTAGTGACACCTACAAGCTAATGACCACCGCTGAACAGAAGGTACAAGATCCCAAAGAAGGTTTGAATCCCGTTACAAGCGGAGTAAAACTAATAAAGCATACACCATACAAGGTGGTGGTGTTAGTGTGATGGTCTGGGACTGTTTTGTTGGCTCATGATCTAGAATTGCTGTAACTGGTAAAACCATGAACTGCAGACTCTAGCAGAAAACCCTGGTTATCAGTTCCTGACCTGGACCTCAAGCACACCTGGGTTACACATCAGGGCAGTGAACCGAACCGCCCCTGGAAGATTACCTCTGAATAGCTGAAAAATTTAAATCACAACTCGGGGAGCGGCCTAGTCAAAGTCTGGGCTAGTATCCTACTGAGATACTGTGGGAAAATCTTAAATACATTGGCAATGCTTCAGAACACACCAATATGAATCAATTAGAAACAATGAAGAGTCGGCTGAAACATCTTTACAGCAATACAAAAACCACTTGTTTCAGATTGTTGGCAGTATAAACATTAATTGGGTTTAGGGATCAATTACGTTTTCACACAGAGCAAGGTTTCTTTGGACATGTTTAAATTAGCTTTTTTTTTTTTTACAACTGCTTTTGTGTTTATTCAGGTTATCTTTGTATGATAATTTTTTTTTTATTATGTGACAAGAAAGAAAAAAACACTCTGTGGCTCTCTGTGGGTACCGTAGTCGTTTTGCAATCAGAAGGTTGTGGGTTTGATGCCACATGTCGATGTGCCCCTGGCAAGTGTGTGAATGTGAGTGTAACTGGGTGAATGTGGTTATGGTATCAAGAGCTTTGAGTGGTCGGTAGGACAAGGAAATCTCTACATAAATTCACTTCATTCATAAGTTCATCTTGGAAACCAAGACAAAGGTGCTCAGACACCAGATTTTCCCACTGAAAGAAGCAATTTATGTTAAACTAATTTGATAAAAGCTAATATTATGTTCCTTTCAGTAGTAATAACGGTTATCATTGATACAAAACATAAAGAGCCATTATCATAATTTTGTTTTCTTTTTTTTCTTTTATTTAGTTGTATCAAGAATTTAAGGGGCAGAAGTGAGGTAGGTTTATAATAATAATAATAATAAATACTAGCTTTTTTTAAGCTAATGAATACTTTGGTAAAACTGTTGACGATATGACGGTTTTTACCTAACAACTGTAATATTTACCTAAAATTAAGTCGATTAATAAATTCTTCAGTGAATAAGACAATGCCGTTCTAAGTTTTGATGCCATACTTTCAAATTTCATGTATTAATTTACTATTTCATGTGAAACAGAAGAGCCTTGTGCTGGCACAGATCGCTTTGCTTTGGTTTTAGCTAAAATGCCGGTTGCAGCACCCATGCAACTCTTCAGGGTCTTTGTCCTGAACTGTATTCATATTTATGAATATGAGGAACAAGGATGTTATTATTTCCATGAACGACAAATAGAGACTGATGTGACTCCAGAAACTAATTACCCCCTGAGTCTCCCTCTCTACCTCCACCTTTTTCGCCTTCTTGCCTCTCTGTTACCCTGCTTGTTTTTTAATGCTGTTCTCTATCAACACGCCGCAGCAGCGTTAATGCAGAGTGGCAGGTCAGCTGTGTGCGGCTGATAGAAAGGAGTGGAGTACAGCAGGGGAAGATGCAGGGGAGAAAAAGACAGTTTTTCAGACTTTAAATGTGAGCAGAGCAAATGAATGACACAGGGATACAGGGAGTGGAGCTGAAGAATAAGGACGCTGAGGAGTGGAAAATCTTTACTGAGGGGTGTCAGGCTAAAAAGCAAGAGTGTGGAACGGCTTCAACATAGCTCAGAGGTCGGCTACGCCACAATTTTAAACATTTAAAGGGCTATATTTTGTCAAAAATAATACTCATTAAACCAGCTCTGAAAGTGAGAAGTTGCTGTTAAAAAAATTTGCAGAGACATATACAGTTAGTTTTTTTCTGTAATTTATTTGTTTGTATTATATAATCATAAGTCATATTTTATTCACGAGGAGGTATGAAATTTCCCTTTAATTTGTAACAATTCACAAAAATTAAGAGGGCAATGAAAAAAATCACCCTTTTTAGTGGTAAGACTTTAAAGTTCAATTCAATTCAATTCAATTTTATTTATATAGCGCCAAATCATGAAACATGTCATCTCAAGGCACTTTACAAAATCAAGTTCAATCATATTATACAGATTGGGTCAGATTATACAGATTGGTCAAAATGTCCTATATAAGGAAACCAGTTGATTGCATCAAAGTCCCGACAAGCAGCATTCACTCCTGGGGAACCGTAGAGCCACAGGGAGAGTCGTCTGCTTTGCTGCAATCCCTCATACTGAGCAAGCATGAAGCGACAGTGGGAAGAAAAACCACCCATTAACGGGAAAAAAAAACCTCCGGCAGAACCGGGCTCAGTATGAACGGTCATCTGCCTCGACCGACTGGGGTTACAGAAGACAGAGCAGAGACACAACAAGAGAGACAAAAAAGCACAGAAGCACACATTGATCTAGTAATCTGTTCTACATTAGATGGTAATAGTCGGTGATCTGTCCTCCCTGGATGATTTCACAGTCAACAGAACGCCAGACCAGGTGTACCTACTATGAAGAAAAAAGAGAGAGAACAAAAAGTTAAAAGCTGAAATGACAACAGTCATTTCAATGCAATGCAATGCAAATCTGGAGAACAGTAGACTGGAGAACAGTAGAAATCAGTAGAGTGAGAAAAGTAGGCCCTGATGTCCTCCAGTAGCCTAAGCCTATAGCAGCAAAACTATAAGGGTAGCTCAGAGTAACATGAGCCACTCTAGTTATAAGCTTTGTCAAAAAGGAAGGTTTTAAGATTAGTCTTAAAAGTAGACAGGGTGTCTGCCTCACGGACCAAAACTGGGAGTTGGTTCCACAGGAGAGGAGCCTGATAGCTAAAGGATCTGCCTCCCATTCTACTTTTAGAGACTCTAGGAACCACCAGCAGACCTGCAGTCTGAGAGCGAAGTGCTCTGTTAGGAACATACGGGGTAATCAGAGCTCTGATATATGATGGAGCTTGATTATTAAGGGCTTTATACGTTAGAAGAAGAATTTTAAATTCTATTCTTGATTTAACAGGAAGCCAATGAAGGGAAGCTAAAATTGGAGAAATATGATCCCTCTTGTTGATTTTCATCAGAACTCTTGCTGCAGCATTTTGGATCAGCTGAAGACTTTGAATTGCATTTTGTGGACTTCCTGATAGTAAAGAATTACAATAGTCCAGCCTTGAAGTAACAAATGCATGGACTAGTTTTTCAGCATCACTCCTGGACAGAATGTTTCTAATTTTGGCGATATTCCTGAGGTGAAAAAAGGAAACTCTGGAAACCTGTTTAATATGGGATTTAAATGACATGTCTTGGTCAAAAATAACACCAAGGTTTTTTACTTACTTTACAGAGAGCTAGTTATGTTTTAGCTCTCTGTATATTTATTTATTTATATATATATATATATATATAATTTATTTTTTAAAGCGTGATCATGCACCATTAAAAATGAACACGTTACTGAAAAACATGTTTATATACTAATTTTATTTTAGATTGCAAGAAGTCAGAATGGAGCCAAATCTGAGGAATAGTTTGAACTGAAGCAATGTCCACATATAACACAGTTCAAAAATACGCCTTCTGTGTTTTTTTTAATGATTACATTTGTAGTTAATATATACATTTTGTAATAACTGTTGACTGATACAGAAGAGGTGAGATAATAAATGTAGATTTCTTCCCATTGCTTTTCAGATATGGAAACTAAACCAACTAAAGGGAACACTTAAACAACACGATGTAACTCCAAGTCAATCACACTTCTGTGAAATCAAACTGTCCACTTAAGAAGCAACTTTGATTGATAATCAATTTCATCTGCTGTTGCGCAAATGGAATAGACAACAGGTGGAAACTAGCAAGAACCACTCCAATAAAGGAGTGGTTTTGCAGGTGGTGACCACAGACCACTTCTCAGTTCCTCTGCTTTCTGGCTGATGTTTTGGTCACTTCTGAATGCTGGTGGTGCTTTCACTCTTGTGGTAGCATGAGTCTCCAACCCACACAAGTGGTTCAGGTAGTGCAGCTCATCCAGGATGGCGCATCAATGCCAGCTGTGGCAAGAAGGTTTGCCGAGTCTGTCAGCGTAGAGTCCAGAGCATGGAGACGCTACAAGGAGACAGGCCAGTACATCAAGAGATGTGGAGGAGGCCGAAGGAGGGCAATAACCCTGCAGCAGGACCACTACCTCCACCTTTGTGCAAGGAGGAACAGGAGGAGCAAAGCCATGCCCTGCAAAATGACCTCCAGCAGCCACAGATGTGCATGTGTCTGCTCAAACGATCAGAAACAGACTCCGTGAGGGAGGTATGAGGACCTGACGTCCACAGGTGGGGGTTATGCTGGCAGCCCAACACCGTGCAGGACGTTTGGCATTTGCCAGAGAACACCAAGATTGGCAAATTCGCCACTGGCGCCCTGTGCTCTTCACAGATGAAATCAGGTTCACACTGAGCACATGTGACATATGTGACAGAGTCTGGAGACGCCGTGGAGAATGTTCTGCTGCCTGCAACTTCCTCCAGCATGACCGGTTTTGCAGTGGGTCAGTAATGGTGTGGGGTGGCATTTCTTTGGGGGCCGCACAGCCCTCCATGTGCTCGCCAGAGGTAGTCTGACTGCCTTAGGTACAGAGATGAGATTCTCAGACCCATTGTGAGACCATATGCTGGTGCGGTTGGCCCTGGGTTCCTCTTAATGCAAGACAACCTCAGACCTCATGTGGCTGGAGTGTGTCAGCAGTTCCTGCAAGACGAAGGCATTGATGCTGTGGACCGGCCCTCCAGTTCCCCAGAAGGCATTGATGCACATCTGGGACATCATGTCTCGCTCCATCCACCAACACCAACACCACATTGCACCACAGACTGTCCAGGAGTTGGTGGATGCGTTAGTCCAGGTCTGGGAGGAGGTTCCTCAGGAGACCATCCGCCACCAGGAGCATGCCCAGGCGCTGTAGGGAGGTCATACAGGCACGTGGAGACCACACACGCTACTGAGCCTCATTTTGACTTGTTTTAATGATATTATACCAAAGTTGGATCCGCCTGTGGTGTGTTTTTCCACTTTAATTTTGAGTCTGGCTCCAAATCCAGACCTCCATGGATTAATAAATTTGATTTCCATTGATAATTTTTGCGATTTTGTTGTCAGCAGATTCAACTATGTAAAGAACAAAGTATAGGATAAGAATGTTTCATTCATTCAGATCTAGGATGTTATTTTAGTGTTCTCTTTTTTTTTTTGAGCAGTGTATAGACAGTCATATTCAATAAATTAGAATATTATTGAAAAGTTTATTTATATTACCGGTAGTAACTCAGTTCACTAAAAGAAACATTACATAGATTAACACAGACTGGTTATGTTTTAAAGCCTTTATTTTTCTTAATTATGATTTTTTTTCCACCTCCACCTAAAAAAACGGCACATTTAAGCTTAGAATATTGCATCAGACCAGTAATAAAGCAACATTTCTCATGCAGAAATGGTGGCTTAATCAAAAGTATATTTAATGCCGGCTTAGAGTTTAATTTTTTTTCACAACGTACTTTTAATCTGACAAACAAAGCCTCTTAGAAATGCATGTTCTAATTGATTGATTATGACTGTATATTGTTGTGCGTCTTACATAATTTTCAATTATTTAGTTTATGAAAACTTCTGGTTTATTTTTTCTTTTTCTCTGTTGTTTCCCTAAATCACGTTTTTGAATTGAAATTAAGCTTGTTAACATAGGAACTTAATTGGTTGTGTTAGTTTTACACAATCCCAATATGCAGCCAGTTAACATTTGTCAATAATATTACAAATATGATTAAAGCAATGAGGCAAAACAAAATTATCCCAAACATTCAAAGTAAAACTTATAGGCACTGGTCAAAGTAAAATTAAAGGTATGGCTGTTGTTCAGTTTTTATCCTACTGGACTTTAATCACCAAAATAATGGAGTTAACCTGACATGAAAAGGGTATTATGTTAAACAGGCACCATCAGGATTTATTTAGCAATTTTGAGGTTTAAAATTATATTTGTTACACATCTGGTTCCTCGACAAATTGTTGAGCGCTATGTTAAATGTTTATTCTGAATGTTCCTCTCGTACTCATCTGATCTGTTAAATATGAGCCCATTTTACTGCATATGTTAACGAGTCGTATGTAGATGGGAATAAAGTAATGCACAAGCAGAAGCTGCATAATGAAAAGGAGAGTTACTGTTGCAACACTTTGTCTCAGTCAGAGAAGTCTGGCAGTGATCCTAAAGCTGTCTGCGTGATTGACAGATCCATTGCCTCATGCGACAACTATTTGGCTAGATCACGTTTGATCTTGGAGTGAGGATAAAATGCTGAATCTCAGCCACTGACAAGCAGGACAAATGACACTGCTGCCCTGAACAGCTGACAAGTCCGGAAATACAAAGGGTTTAACTCCAACGTCTCTCAAAAGCACAAGGTTTATTCACGTTAGTATTCCAGCTGCGTCGCTCAAGCGCTTATAAACCCGAAACTCTGTTATGAGTTTTTATCTATAGTGGACCCTGCAGGCTGAATTAATTTTGCTCAAAACCACCTGCCTTTACCTGCCTGAGGCATAGAGAGCAGCTTATTTACTCTGTCCGCTCACATCCCAGCTCTCCTCTGGCACGACACGGACTGACCTTAGTCAGCAACAAGCGGCAAAGCAATCAAACGCCCGGAGGGTTTAAGATAACACGCGTTAGTCCGTATTAATAAACATATCTCAGTGTGTGGAGAGGGCTGAGGCGATATGGTTTAAAGCGGGAACTCCATATTCTCTGGTATGCGTACACACTGCCGTGGTACGCATTTGCCCACTTAGGGACTCAAATATAGTGGGGTTAAATGCAAAATCCAATTTTATAATTATGATTTGATTTATTATAAGTGATAAAAGCAATTCAAACCACCCCGGTTATGTGTGGATAAGTAATGGACAGTTTATGAGCATGAATGGCTTGTTTAAGGCATGGCTTCTCAATCAGATCTGAGTCCGAACTTCAACTAAGACAGTCTACCTATGATCATTTTTGGGGTTTTTTTGTTTTGCCATTTAGAGCTGGACTTGTTGGGGTCCTTTAGGTCATTGACCTGTTGTATAAATCATCTACTCTGAAGCATTAGGTCATGAACTGATTGCTTGCATTAAATTTTAGGATTTTCTGCAAGAAAGCAGCATTCATGGTGGTAACGATTACAGCGAGTTTTTCAGGCCCAGACTATCACAGTCCAACTGTGTTTATCTCTAGGTACGATGTCTACTTTCAGAAATGCCATGTCAGTTTTATGCTAGATGTAACGAGACGCTTACCTTGTACAAAGTTCCACTTTTGTCACATCAGTCCACAGGATATTTTCCCAAAACCCTTGGGGATCTTTAAGACTTTTTTTATATATAAAAATAAGTCTGGCCTTTGTGTTCTTGTCTCTTTCTTAATGTTAACTCGTGAACACTGACCTAAATTGAGACAAACGAGGCCTGCTGGGCTTTAGTTGCCGTTCTGGGTTATTTTATGACATCCTGGATGAGTTTTTGATGTGATTGTGGAGTAGCTTTGGTGTGTCGGCCATTCCTGGGAAGGTTCACCGCTGTTCTTTGTTTTCTCCATATGTGAATAATGGCTGTCACTGTGGTTTGTAGGTATCACATCAGCCCATGTTAGTTAGCCTTTTCTCTTAATAAATAAAAGCAGAATTAAACAAAAAAATCTTTTTGCTTTTGGTCAGGTTACCTTTTTATTCGTGTTATGATCTGCAGCATTTAAGAGTGACAATAAATCAAAAACAGATGAAATCTTTGCTGAGCTAAATGCTTTTCACTGCACTGGATAAAACCTTTGTAGGAGACTCGTTTTGTCATGTAAACGTCAGATTTAGAGTGGGTGAACAGGTAGAGAAAGGAGTTTTATTTTCCTTAGCAGTGATTTCCTTCCTTTCCTCTGTTGTTTGTCAACCGTCAGGTGGAGCGAGAGCTCCACGCCTTATTAGTTACCTGAGGCCTGAGGTGTCCTTTGAGTCCCGGCCCCCCTCCCTCCAGTCCTGTCTTTATATACATGTGGGTCAGGGGGACAGATGGAAACCATGAGTGGGCGTAGGAGAAAGCTGTCCTATCTACCTCTGGGTGTGACCTCAACAGGTTCACTGAAAGCGGGAGAGAAAGACGAGCTCACCAAGAGAAGGGAAAAAAAAACACGTCAAGGAAAGCAGCTGAGTAACTCTCAGGGGACGATTTCCTAGTTACCTGTCTGGGTGGAGCTTCATGGAACTGAGTTGGGCTGGGAGCGGCCGGCTTTGGTAGAGCAGTGTGTGGAATTTGAATGGTGAGCGCTCTGCTCTGTGCATACATGTACGCGTGTTTCCCTTCTTTCTTTCTGCGTTTTTACCTGATATGAGAGCTGACACCACAGCTGACAGTGGAGTCAAACGGAGCCGGAGCCGTGGAGGACATGAGGTCCGAGAAGGAGGAGGGGAAGGCCGGTGAGTTTATGTTTTAAAAAATAAATAAATAAATAAATAAAAAGGAAATAATTGTGAAGAAACAGGTTCTTTATGCAATACTGTGTGTGTGTGTGTGTGTGTGTGTGTGTGTGTGTGTGTGTGTGTGTGTGTGTGTGTGTGTGTGTGTGTGTGTGTGTGTGTGTGTGTGTGTGTGTGTGTGTGTGTGTGTGTGTGTGTGTGTGTGTGGGTGTGTGTGTGTATTAGGGTTGGAATCACCTGGCTTTTTGCTCCTGCGTGGAGTGCTTGTCTGTGTATTACGTAACAGGAACATGAGAGTCTGAAGAAAAAAAAAACGATTCACTTGAGAAACTCCATGTTAGTCAGGATTTGTGGCTAAACGACATGAACTACCTCCACCACTAAGCCATAGTACAGGGAGGTATTGACTACATTTTCCTCTGAGACTGCACTAAGACTCCTCCACCAGGAACTTGTTGCTCAGCCTTCTCAACGGGAACCTGTATGCTAAAATTCACCACTTGCATTCATGACACTATTCGCAGTTAGATTAAGTTAGTTTAATAGAAAACACAAGTCAGTTTCATCAGGACAGATCAATCAGGTTGTTGTGTTGCCAGCTGTAGTAACACAACAATCTGTGCCTGATATTTACAGACAGTTTAATCTGAATAACCACTTCTCGGTGACATACTCCAATTTTAACATTTAAAATGGGTACCTTTGCTGCAGTGTAAATATTCAAAGGAGTTTTTGACATCTTTCATCTGAAGAGGTGTGTGTTATTGCTATTCATTGCTGGATATACAGCGAAATACCAACCATTCATAAACACCTCATTGCTTCCGACAATTCTCTCTTTGTCCCTTTTGTCCTTTTTTACTTTTGTAGTTTTGGTCGTTTTGTATCGGACATTTTCACTATATCCTACCACCTTGCCTGCTTTGACAGTTAATGATTTAAAGTTACTTATGTGGCCTACTTATAGTTTACCATGGTTATATGATGATGAATGACATCTGCTAGCAGATGGCCATGAATTGTTATTTTGGTGTCATCAAGTTTCACAATTCATTTATTTCCACTTACGCAAACTAAAACCACAATTAATGGAAGTACGATTTTAAATGGAAAATCAAACGTGTGATTTGCGCACCTTATTGTTTAGTATCTAGACATCAAAATACTTAACTATAAAGAGAAATACATGTATACACATGATTATGTATTGAAATCAAATTAAAACAGCTTGGGTTTGAAATTAAAATACACTAATTGATTCAGACGTCTAGTGCTACACAAATAACACTTATTTTTTTTTTGTTATTCTTATCGGCAGTAGTAGTATAAGTCCCCAGTGATAGGTTGTTTTAAAGAGTTCATTAGGCTAGGCATACAAAACAAGGCTTTCAGGGCGTGTCAGGACACACAGCATCACAGATCCTTCACCACACTTAACAGTGGATATGAGGAGCTTTTCCACATTTTCATCCTTTGCTTTCGTCTAGACACACCTAGAGTGTTTGTTAATCCTGTTCTCAGCTGACCAAGAGCAGATGAAATCTCAGTAACGCTAAACAAGCTGCACACTTTAGACGTTTGTGATGGTAGGACAGAGATAAGGAACCGAGGCCGTGTCTAAGAGAAATGGGCTTCTCTGACACATATGTGGGGAAATCATTTTATTATGGGTTGCATGTTTATAGCTCCTAATCATTATGATCTTCTTTTAAAAAGTAAATAATTACATTTTTCATTTCCATTTGTTTAATCCAAATAAAAATGCTGATAACTTTTAGCATGAATAGATGCTCTCAAATTAAAGGATAACATTTTTGAAAATATTTCTTATCTTAAATGATGCAGTCAGTAAAACATTTTTATCTCTGCAAGTACTTCTGTCTAGGGATCTGTCCTTAGAAAACTAAATTAAAAGAACAGATCAGCCCCATGTGTCACCATGGTATCAACATGAGTCCTGTATCTGTTTCATTGTCATGTCATCTAAGACCTTTCATTGTCAAAGAGGCTTTAAATGTAGTTCAGGAGCCGGATTAGCTGTGGAAGAAAATGTTTCTTTGGTTTGGGCTTTTGGGCTTTGTAAGTCTGCAGACTTCTTACATGCACAAAACTATTTCATACAAAAGGACAGGAGAAATACATTTAGTGTTATAGAAGCTAGATAACAGCTGCAAGACAGAGCTTTCATCCTGGTTAAACAGATAGTTGTGAATTCATGGCTTTAGTAGCCGTCATCAGACATTAAAGCGTTCTTAACCTGAGAAATTATGAATTAGTGATAGACAATAATATCAGTACTTTGTCAAATATTTGGCTCATTCTAATAATCACATACAGGCACATCTCATTAGAATAATTGACAGGTCTAAGTAAAACAGGATGTTTACTAAACATGTTATGCTGTGGCCAACACAATCATAGGAATCACTGCTGACTTAACAGTTCCAGCAGTCACTGCGATTTTGCACAAGGTCAGACAAAAAAAGAAAACGCAGTTGTTTTCAATCTGGATCACTTGGTCTCCCTTTAAATAACCAAATGTTATTAATAATGTTATCATCCCAAGGGAAAGTGCATTTTGGGTTTTCATCAGTCATAAGCCATAATCATCAACGTTAACAGGGGTAACGTTAGCAGGGATAAACACTTTAAACAAATCACTGTGTGTGAACTCAAACCTTTTAATGTGAGCTTTTCTTTTTTAAATACATTTTTTTAAACGCAAATTTTCCATGATGCACTGAGTCACTGAGATTCAGGGGTGGAAAGGCACTAGGTTAACATTTACTCGCATTGCTGTTAAGTATAATTTGTGTGTAATTTTTACTTTTTTAAGTAGTTTACAAAAGCTGAACTTTTACTTGTTGTTGAGTATGATTTGATTTAAGTATTTTACTTTGTTACGTTTGAAATCCCATCCATTACTGAGTTAAAGAAAAAAAAAACAGTGGGTGCAACAGTAGTGATCCATCGCCTTGAGGTCAGGGTTACCACATCCCAACATGGATGCACATCAATTGGACGTTAGTGGCGCTAGCAAAAACACATCAACTTACAGTTAGTTTATAAAGTTTATAAACTAAAGCTCCTTTAGTTAAAAACGGTTTGAGACTAATATCTACTCTTTTCCTTTGTGTGAAATGCACAAGAGGAACAATCTTCTGCTCATAAAAGAGTAACTAAGTAACTTTTACTTAAAGTAAAATGTAATGAGGTAGTCTTTACTTTTACTTGCATAACATTTCACACTTGTAACTTCTATTTAAATTATATTTTATCAAAGGACTGTACTTTCACTTGAGTATATTTTTTTTGTTCTCTTTCCACCTCTGCTGAGATGGACATGTGCAGTATGTTTTCGTCTTCATTAAATCCCTCGAGAAGTTGCTCAGTCTCCGGTGAATTCCTGTTGTTGCTTTGATGTCAGGAGTAGTTTTTATGGGACTCTTACAGCAGCTGATGAACTCTAAACCTTTAGGTTATCAAAGCCTACAACATTTAACATATTTTTCTGGTTCTGTCAATTTTAGCATCACGCTTCTCACCAAGACCCTCAAAGCGTGAAGCTTTTTTGGTTTATTTTTTACTCCATTCTCAGCGGAAGCTCATCCATCCTAAATATGAATTGAGGGCTGTGTTTTGCATTGTTTTTACCTCAGTAAGCCTCTCAAAATCTCAGACAAAACCATCACATCTGCTCCGGCCACTTTAACAGCACACTTTAAATATGAGCCACTTTTCTGCAGTGCCTTAGGTGATGGATCAAATCATGTTGGTTTTCAGTGCTTCATAAATTGTATATTCCTGTGTCTACCAAATGTTTAGTCTCTGCTGCAGATTCAAAACAGAGAGAATGTGCTGTGCCATTTTGTTCCTCCATGGTTTACATGGACCACCTTACCTCACAGTTGATGGGGAGATTTTATTTCGTTACTAAGGTCCCTGTGTTTTCAGTTTTTGCAGCGAACCTTTTCGCCTTTTATTGATAACGACGTGAAAATCGGTCAATTTTGGGGTTGTCTTTTTAAGCAAACCAGATTATAAGCAAAAGACAAAAAGTGTCACTGGTATTCAGATATTTCTGTCTGCAGATTTGGATTCAGCCATCTGTTGTGTTTTTTCCTGTTAGTTCTGGCATCTGGGGGTGGTTACGGCTGCATATGCACCAAACCGATCTGCAGCTGCATCCTCACCGTTTATCTGTCTTGTGACAATCACGTGGTAAAGAATCTGTATGACAGGGTGGTCCCTAAATTGTGGGACTGCTTTCTGATTTCTTTCCATTTTAATATTTTGTTGTTGTTTGCTTCTTCAAGTAGTAAATGGACTGCATTTATATATGACATAGTCTTTGAATTGCTAAATGTATCATGGAATTAACTAAAGACCTTTATTTTTCTGACATGCTGTGGTTTTATGAAATTAAAACTGAGGTGTTTGGTCTTAATGACAATTTTTACATTTGGACCATTGTTACATCTGCAAGCCTGAGAACACCATCCTAACTGTGAAGCATGGTGGGGGCAGCATCATGTTCTTTGGGTGTTTTTTTTTTTTGCTATTGTGATCAAACACTGAAGCAACACAGCGGGAAACACCAGCAAGGAAAAAAGTAGGTGCAAATGGTTCTCAACATTTGGAGATTTCCTCTAAGCATGTAACCAAATTAGTAAGAAGTAGCCTAAGAACATCAAAGGCAATGATTGGCCATCACAAAGCCCTAATCTGGATCCACCCATTCATTGTCTGTAAATGCTTGTCTGCAGGGTCAGAAGGGTGGAGGGGGGTGCCTATCTCCAGTAGCCATCGGGCGAGAGGCGGGTTACACCCTGCACAGGTCTCCAGTCCTTCACAGGGTAACACAGAGATACACAGGACAGACAAGCAAGCACGCACAGACTCACACCCAACGGCAATTTAGGGCAAACCTAACAGTCATGTTTTTGGACTGTGGGAGGAACCCAGTGAACATGAAATGAACCCAAACATGCACAGTTAGAACATCCCAACTCCATGCAGAAAGACACCAGGTTGGAAACCAATCTGGTCCAAGTCTTCTTCTTACCTCAACCAAATATCCTTCAAGGTTTTTGCTTATAAAGCCCTGTGATTTGACCCATCTCCTCCTTTGCGCTCACAGACTCCACCTGGCTTCTGTATCTCCCCTGGCCTCCACCACCAGGCTCCAGAACCCAGGGGGAAGAATTCACTAATCCTAATTCTAAAATGAACATCCAAACTCAGATATTCGCAGCTTTCGCGTCTTCTGCCAGGGTCCAAGCGCCAAATAACTTTTAATGTGTGTCAATAACTCTCTTCTGTCTGTGTAAGTCTTTCCTGGTTGAAATGTATTTATATACCATATTCAGCCCAGTTATATAGTGATCTATGAAGCATTTTGATCTACACATATTTAAGAAATGAGATACTTCAACATTTGCTTATTTAAGAGCAAGCAATTAAAACACTTACTTTCAGATTCACAGATGACCTTTGTTGACCTAAAGATAGCCCACACCAGACTCAGGCACTTGTTAAAGGTGTGGTAGCTGTTTGAATTCAGAGTATTCGCTTCTTTTTTCCTCTTTTTTTCCTGAAGCAAGACACAAACCTGTTTAACTATAGCAGCTGCTGAGATTTATTATTCATTGAGACTGGAGAAGGTGAATCTTTAGAGCTGTTAGGTTGGATCTTTGACCTACATAGGGCTTTTTCCGTTTTTGTTTTTTTTTAATCAACTAGTCGTTTACATGTAAACTAAGGTTAAATTCTGGGGAAGATGTAAGTGAGAGGAGAAAGTTTGGTTCAACGCAGCTCTTGAATGTAATAGCTATTCAAATGGCCTTCTCCATGTTCTTTGTGCTCCTCCAGTGGCACATCCTTGGCAGTCGGCCTAATCTGCACATAATAAATGCTTGAATCAATTACACCTATCTGCAGTTAGCTCTCTTGCTCTGACCTCAGTTGTAATGTAAACCCAGAGGTGATTAGTTTGTGTAAACTGTTTCCCAATGGATACTCATACTAAATTGATTTTGACTGTATGAATTTAGATGAATACACAGTTTCTGTTAATCGATTTTCAGCGCATTATGAAGAGAAAGGCATATGAAGCAGTAATCACCAAGGCCTGCGTTCTTACCTGAATAGATTTAGAAACGTGTGCATAGAGGTTTCCTTTTTTCACAGCATTTAAAAAGCTATGTTTAAAAAATTGATTGAGATCATCTGAGGAAGTGAAAATTTATCATAGATGTCAATGTTAGCTGGTTCACCAAAACAACGTTTGGGTTTATTCCAAAGAAGGTGTGCACGGAAGGAGCGGGGCCGTGAAAGGACTGGTGGAGCAGGTCTTCTACATGAAGGGAGTGAATTATCTGCATGTCAAAGGGGAAAAAAACTCCTCTTACTCCCCAGGAAGGAGGAAAGCCTGTTTCTTTATCAGCAATAAAACAGAAGTGAATGAACTGATTAAAACACATCAACCTCCGTGGAAATGATTGGGTGGGGTTGCAGGAGAAACGAGAGTTCATGAGCCAAAGCTTGGCGCTTTATCTGCCAAACACGACTGTGCTAGGACCCGCGTGTAGCTGCAGGTTGAACAGCCACAAAGCATTTTACACACAAATACAAGTGGGTAACGACAAACATGCTCAACTGAATCTTGTTTCTGGACCCAGATTGTAATGTTTGAAATTTATACCAAACCTAAATTCATCTGATAAATCTTGAGACGCGTGATCTTCATATTCTGAAGGCAACGTACATACAGGAGCGCCCACAAGGGTAAATACCCCCAGTGAAATTAATCTGACCAAAGCTTTTTCACTTTGACAAATCTCTGAATTACACCAATTACACTGAAAAGCAAACATGTCTTTTTAATGAAAAGAATAAGAAAGGTGCCACAGCCCGACTGGATTACTGTGCACAACCCTTAAATAAAACCTAATAAGACTTTAACAGGCAGTTTGATATCACATCTTAGTAATGTCTCCCCAAGCTGTCTTCCAACAGATCTCCTGATCTATCAGACATTGAGGTCATCTAAAGCTTCTATTCTGCTCTCATGAAGCCATAGTTTATTTGATTTTTGATGTATGCTTGGACTCACTGTGATGCTGGAAAAGAAAATGTCTCTTCATCTTCAACTTTCCAGTAGATATGTAAAGGTTTTGGGCCAGAAACTGACTTGTATGGAACTGTATTAGAACTATTCATAACCTCATCCTGACAAAAACCTCTGGTCCATCTGAAGAAAAATAACCCCAGAGCATGATGTTGTCACCACCGTGTTTCACTGGGTCCAGTGTGTTTGATCTTTTGGTGATACTCCATGTTGTTTTTGTTCCAAAGACACGATTTGGAGTTGTGGTCCAGAAGTTCAAGTTTGGTTTCATCAAACCATGATACATTTAATGCAAACCTTACATCTCATGCAAGGTTTTCCAGACCTTATAAATGGTCCTGCATGTCTTCTTTAGAAAAACAGACCCTAATCCTACTTATTAGTACAGAAATCTGTACAATGTAGTGATAGTTCATTATTCTCTGCTTGTATTGAACCATATTTCTGCTCCTAAACAGTTCTGCAAACAGGTTTTGTATATCCAGACATTGCCAGTTGATAAAGTGTAATATCTTTTACTTTTTTTTTACTTGTAATATATAATGTTCTACGACGCATGAAAGAATTATATGTTGACTTTATTGCAGTTTTTCTCAATAAATCTCAATTAATAATATTATTGATCTTGGTTTAAACTGATTCTGTCTTAAAAACCAGATTGTAAATATAACCATGAAATAATAACTATTGAAATAATGTTATACAGAATTTAAAAAAAAAAATTGGCATGCTTAGTGAAAAAGCAATAGTTACTTGGCAAATAAGAAATACAAGATTTAAACGGACTTCGGTGAAAAGACATAGTTGTCAATTCCTTGTGAAATACTCGGCACATAATGTGGACTTTTCCTTTCTTTGGTGTACCCGTTGTAATTTAGCTGGCCGACTAATAGTTGTAGTTGCTATGATGTGGATGAATGGCAATCTGCAGGCCACACAGACTATAATCAGCATTAATCCTGGCCACCAGGTGGCCGTTAGTAGCACAACAGAGAAACAGGAGAAGACAACAGATTAAGTGCTGTGCAAAAGCGCACTGCAGGATTTCAGCGCGCTGTAAACAAAAGGAGGACAGCCCTTCAGGAGACGTGGTGAGGATATGCGCAACAGCAGTCTGAACCATGATTTGGACATTTCTGTACCAGTAGGTGGATTAAAAAGCCTAAAGGGCTGCATATCGCCTTGGTTACTGTGGTTCACCCAGACATGCTCTAGATCCTTTGTAACATTTCTGTAAATTATTGCTTCAGCTAAAGGATGCAAAATAAGCAAATAGTAGGAGAGCTGATGTTTAAAATTGACGGAGAGTTTGATCTCAGGACGAATTAATGCAGAAACTGATTAAAAAGTGGTTTGAGAAACATATTAATTTAAAAGTTTTTTTATTTGCGTGTTTTATTTTGCATTATTGCATTTATAAATTTTACTTTAAATAATATATGGTGCATTGAATGTGGAAAAAGCTTTAAAAAGATTTATCAACGTAAAAAAACATTTACATCACAAAAAGAGGGCATTTAATCAGCGGCATGTAGACTTCTGAGATCCTCTGTAAGCACATTTGCACACAGAAAAGAAAGATTATCTTAAAAATCTAATCAAATACAAACTGAACTTCAAGTTTGACTCTTCTGATAGGAGAGTTGATAAATTAACAATTGAACATCTCAGTAAGTGATTGAAACAGAAAGCTACCAGTAATCAGTTGATGTAATTAAAGCTGTTTATTTGAGACAAAAATGACACAATACGAGCTCAGGTCTCTGCAGTTTTTTTTCCAGAAATCAAACAGCAACACACACAAAACACTTGTCTTAAAATTGATAGATCATAGTTGCTGTTTTTTACCTATTTGAGCAGGATTATTCTAGCTTGATCAATCCACTGCCCTGATGTTTAAGAGGAATGTTTTATCTGCAGGCCAGAGGAACCGGGCGGTGAATTGTCTTGCAGATTTACGAGGTGTGGGCTTCTGTCACCCAGATAGAAGTGTATTTCAGAGAGGATGTATTCAGCCTTTTAGTGCAGAACGTCAAAGTATGTCAGCTTATCAAAGCAGTAAATATAATATAAGTTTTTTTCTGGTTCTTTTGTATTTCCTTGCAGCTCTGATACAAGCAGTTCTTCTGCTATTTGTGGGCCTCAGCACATAGATTCAGAGTCTGCACAGCCTCCACACTGTATACATCACTGCTCCAGTTACTCCTCAGCCTGTAGTACGATTTAACAATGCAGATACCAAAAATAAACCTACTGCTGATGTTAAAGAGACCCACTAATCGCTGCCTCCCACAGACGTAACCCAGCTTTCTTTGGCTTGAAAACACTGCAGGGAATTACTGGCAAAGCGATTATGTTTATTTCAGAAGGTTCTGAGTTTTATTTTATTTTATAGAATATATTTGGGAACTCGTTTGACCCTTCTTATATATTTAGGTTGTACTTTTGTCTTGAGTCTCAACTTGTCTCGTCTGTCCAAAGGACTTTGCTCTTGAAGTCAACTTTGCAAACGTCAGTCGTGCTGTTCCGTTCTTTTTAGAAAGAAGAGGTTATCTCCCAGCAACCCTTCCAAACAAACCTTTCTTCTTCAGTCTTTCTCTTTATTGTGTTGTGGTCAACTTTCACTTTTAACATACTAGCTGAGGCCTGCAGATTCTCAGATGTAGCTCCCGGGCTTTTTTGCCTTTTGTTAGAGCATTGCACGTGCTGACATTGGGGCTTTGTGGAACATGCCGATAAGCTACTGTGTTAAATGTTTTCCACTTGTGAATAATTTTCTTTACTATGCAGTAACGGACCTCAAGTTGTTTGGAAAAGGCCTTATAACCCCAGATTGATGGGCGGCAGCTATTGCTTCAGTAAGGTCATTGGTATTGCATTAACAAACCTCTGAATGCAACAGACCAGCAAACTGCTTTTATAGAGATGGTCACACTTGCGGATGATTGGGTGTTATTGAAATGCTTTAATCACAAGGAAATCCTATGAAAGCAGAAAGGGTTACTCAGTTTTTCCTCCCATAGTGTTTTAAATTTTGTAGCCATCTTTATTCAATTAATAATAAGAGTGGAGAATCTGTGGTGCATTTTTCTTCAATTGAGATTAGGTTTAAAGGAGCATTGCACAAGTTTATAAAAAAAAATAATAATCTTTCCCGTACATGTCCTTATGATTTCCCAAAGTATAAAATTAGTTTCCCTTCAGTATCTCAGTTGCCTTTATGGGCTCCATTAGTCAGTTCATGAGATAGGGATTCGGGCCGAATCCTCTGACCGCGCATGCTCTCGTTCACCTGGTTACTTTGTCATATCTCTGCCGCATTAGTGAGAGAACATGGACTAACTTCAATATTTATAACTTTCTTACCTCCGAAAAACATTGCACCTCTGAACAAAAGACCTGTGCATTTGCAGTGGCTGATGCTTTTCCTCTTTGCCCATTCCCCTGCATAACACTGTTGTCAACTTGTCGCCAGACGGGGTTAAACTTCTGCAAAACTTCTGCTCCTTTAAAGGTTATATTTCAAGCCTTTTAAAGCCTTCCAAAGTCAACTATAGGCATATATGATGAAATATCGCCTTTGGCATAATAAAGTATTCATTTGTTATGAAATATTAGTTGTTTTCTGTTGCTATTTTCCCAGCCTGGATGAAAGACACTTTCCCTGCATCATAGCCTCTCCCCATGTGAGGTCTTGAGCCCTATAGCCGCTGCAGCATTTGATCAAAACAGAGCAGTTGCTGTCGCTGTGCAGATTAGGTGCTAAAAGAGCCAGTTTATTGTCTCAACTTTGAGGAGACGTGATGGCGCTCTGCTTCACATCACTACTTGTTCATGTTGCTTACTGGGCAGGGGAGGTGCGTACGGACAAGGTAGGTACTTCCTGGTGGGTTATGACCCGGTCTGCATAAACCAGGTCATGGCCACTCGTTTTCTAGGACAGGGAGGAACTGCTGCACAGAGAGCCAAATTCACGAGGGACTCGACATAAGCAAAATGCCTTTTTGAGCATGATTTTGATGAAGGAATAGCATTGTAGCTAAAAGCTGAAAAGTTGATTCTGCATTATCTAGGTTCTTTGAATAATATTAGAACCTTGAAAAAATACCAGGTGGTTTAATTATGTCCTGATGTTTAAATGCCTAGAATTAAAAAGCTGTACTTTCGTTTTGCTTTTCTTTTTTCCTTTTTAGTATTTTGTTGACTGGATCTTCTGAACCACAGTAGGACAATACGTCACTCAATATGGTTTAAAAAAATCTCTGACCTTATGATAACCCATTTGCTAAACCGCTTTAAGCACAAATCTGTTGCTGAAGGAAAGTTACCAATTTTCCAGGGAGATGCTCCAAAAAATAAGTGTTCGGAGGGAAAGAATCACATGTTTAGGGATGATTTAGAAGCATGCATGGATGATCAATTTAAAGTCTCAGGACAATCCATCTGCTTGTTGCTGAGACCGTAGAGAAAAGGTCAGAGAATCACCAGTCACTGGGTCATGAATACTGAAACACATCAGCATCATATTACTGAGACAGACTGTACATATGTCATTGAAATGACGCCCATGATACCATCGCTGTTGAGTTATGTACATATCTAATTTATTTTCAGTCTCTCTGCACCATTCTTATTCTGGCGTGTCAAGGCTTCATCGTTCACTGCATGATGAGTGTAATCAGGTGCTAAAGCAGATTAACTTCATCTCATCTGTATGCTGAGATTATTGGAGGCCAGCATTCAGCAGACATGTACTCCTAACACGAGACACATCCAGTCACATGAAAAATTAGGACACCCCATTAAATGTCCAGTTCTGTAGTAAGAAGTGCTCTCAATTTTTTCATCTTATTTATTATTTATGTCTATAAAGCAAACTTGACTTGTTTTACTCATTAAATGAAAGGTATGAACAAAACAAAAATGCACTTTTGAGTTAGGACCCCCAACCCTCTAATTGCTGGTTTAGTTCCCCTTTGGTGGAAATAGCTGAGTGAGACACTACGTGCAGCCACCAGTCTCGGACATTGGTCCAAATGCTTGCTCCACTCCATCTTTCAGCTGTGAGATGTTTGAGGGTCTTCTTGTAGTTACAGTCTGTTAAAGGTCACCTCACAGCATCTTAATGAGATCAAGATCTGTGCTTTGATTCAACCCTGGACTTTTTATTTCTTCATTCTCAGGCAGTCCTTGGTGGATTTTGTGGCATGATTTGGGTCGTTCTCATGTTGCAGGGTCAAGGTCAGCCTTTATTTTTAATTTTTACAGGTGGCTTCACATTTTCCCCAAGCATCTTGTGAGCAGCAGTGCATCCCTGAACCATGACACCTCCACCTCCATGCTTCATTAGGTTTATGTCAAACATGTTCTCTGTCCTGGTTTACAAATAATTTAACTTTAGACTCCTCTGTCCAACGAACAATATTCCAAAAGTCGTCATCTTTGACAATGTTCTCAATGTTAAAGTTGTGCAGTCTGTTTTTGAATGCAGAGGAATGGACTTTTGTATCTAAAATAGAAAGAACCTCCTAAATGTCCTATCATCTACCTTTTAGACCTAGTCAAACCAGACTTTTGAGCTGCTGCAATTTTCTCTCTGAACACCATGGATCTCACCACAGTGTTCACTGTGACTGCATCAGGAGAACCACACTAAATGTCTGAGGTTTAAATGGGGCCATCCTACTTCAAAATGCCGAATAGTGAAGTTCTCATCGTGTGCACTTGATGCGATCTCCCTGTGTGTGGTTTTAGACATTTTAAGTGGCAGTAAATGTGGAGGTGGTCTAATTTATTCCTCAACTTTTAACCAAAATATATTGAAAGTAATCAAATTGCAGCAACGTACACGCTTGACCACATACTAAAGATAAATATGATAATACATAAATGTGCTCAGAGTAGACTAGATCCAATCATGAAGACTACATTCTGCTTCTGTTCCATCAACCTGTATTAGACTCTGAAGGGAAATTGATTTACTTTTAATTTATAAGTACTTTATGGATTATGAGACCTCATATATTAACTTTGGTCAATTTAACAATCAGGTGAAATTAGACTGAGTAATTTAAATAAAGGAAATGTCAGCCCAAACAGGAAAATAGATCTGTGGATTCTGTGAAAATGATCTACAAGCCTGCTGGCTTTTATATTTGCAGTTTTTATTTTGCTTTCTGTTAGTCCCAAAATGCTTTTCCGGTTCTTGGGGGAAAAAAAGTGTTTGAGAACAGCTCTGATCATTTGATGGTAATTACTCCGAGTGAAAGTGAGACAGATGTGACTTGTTGTTTCAAGGTAAACCTAAGAAATTTGGTAATCAAATCATTTAGCTCATCAGCCATTACAGAGGAAATGTCAGCTCATTTTCCCTGAAGGAGGCTGACACCTTGAGTCATTAGTGCACTGCCGTAACTAAATATGGGTTTATTTCTGTGCTGATCATCTGAGCTTAAAACAAAAACACTTATGGGTTCATTCTGGGAAACGATTATTAAAAAGAGGAGCAGAGAGGGATTTTGACATTTTTCAAATCGGCTGCAGTCAGAAAAGCTTCTTATACTGTTCATTTTTTTTTTTTTTTTTTTTTTTTTTCTATATCTTTGCTAAACACATGCCCTACTTTTTAGTGTTTAGGAATATTTTGATATAGGTCCTACCTATGTACATATTTACTGCATTAGAAATCGTGTGGAAAAATTCTGCACTGAATGGCGGCGCTTTGATGTTCCTCGACAGCAGAACAGCTCTGAGTCAATTCGGTAGAAAGCATTACCATTTCCATGCTGAACCCCTGGATTACAAAACAGCCCATCCTGTTTGCAGAGACCAGACATTATAGGCCTGTGGTTAGGAGGACAATGCAAAGCCTTATTGACAAAATAAAACCCTTTCGGAGTATGGGTTGGGTTCTTGTAGCCTAAACTCATATATCTTGTCAAAAGACGTATAACTGCGTGAGATTTATTAACCGTCTTTTAAATTCTGAAGTTGACATGTGGATCTCTTAAGACTTGCTAGAATGACCTTTAAACTGTTTGACTTGAGTCAAATGCTTTGAGTCTCCTTGCACAAGCACCTCACAGTAGTTTGCTGGGGTTCTGACCCATTTCTCCAGACAGAACTGGTGTAACTGGGTCAGGCAGGTAGGCCGTCCTGCCTTTGGTTCACTTTGTTCCTTCCTGCTGCCCTTTATTTGAGAGGTTTATGATGAAGCTAAGATATTTACAATACAGTACTTTATTGTCATTAAAGACTGTGAGAAATGAATTCAAAAGTGTACGATGTGACTGAACAACCCATCTGTTTGGTTTTCAGCTCTACATCACAGGTAATTTAGATATATTTACTGTGCAAACATTTGGTACCAACAGTTTTTAATCTCAGAGACAGCAAGCAGGTGTAGCTAACTGCTAATTAGCAAACAGCTAATGTATTAGCTCCAAGCCAACCACTAAAAGGCGCATCTAACTTTAACTTGTTCAGAAGAGATTAAAATGAAAGTACTGCATGCAGCTTATGCAATTTTCTTTGGTTCAAACAAGTACAGATGACTTGGATATTAGAGGAGGCTTTAGCATAGCGAAGCGATGACAGGAACAGTGTGATCTGATTGTTGCGAGACCAGATTATCCTTCAATCGGACGTTGTTATTTAAGGAATGAGGATAAACTTCTAACATGTACCTCATCACATTCCAAACGTAGTTGTTTGTTTGTTTGTTTGTTTCAAGATTTCGAATCAGTTTTTTCTTATGGTGAAACGTTTTTCCTTTCAAAGAAGTCGCTGCTGTGCTTTGCAGCTAAATATGGAGACGCAATCAGTTCAGCAAAATCAGTTTTCAATACCTGTTGTACAAGAAAGTGCTCATTATATCATAATTTGCTGTAATAGTAATGAAAAATAATGTTTTCAAGCACTTTTAAAAGTTAAAAGTTGCTTTTAGGAAAGAACAAAGTCAGTGTGGTTTGCTCTGACGTTACCAAAAGCTTCAGCAAAAGGGAACATTTAAAGTTTGGTTTTGAAGGCAGAGAGCTTAACAAAGTGGGGGCCAAACAGAGAAAGGTTAGTATTTTACAAACTGTGACCTGAACACTGTCGATAGACGTGAAAATAGAAAAACTACAGTATATGCCGTCTGAAAAGTCTGAAATGCTCGACCTTATGTTGTGCATTGCGTGTGACCTCGTTATCCAGCTTTTCTTTTCTTCGCCTGTTCCTACAAGCTTGGAGGATAGAAACTGGCAGAACCAGCACCTCTGGGTTGCACGTGACAGAAATCACTAGGTGGACTCACCATAATTACACAGATTTGTAATTGTCAGTATGTCCGAGGCAGAAAACTGACAGCAGTGTACATCATCGCTTCCTCGGGGCAGAACGGCCGGCTGCTGTCGCTGCAAAAGGCTTTCATCTGCTATTTACTCTATTTGTTGCGGTTTAGTTTTCAAATCATATACAATAATACTGATGTTATTTGTAATATTTTATAATTATTATTGACTTGAATAAAGAAAATAAATCCTACAAAGTTATGATAGCCTGGAGAGTTTCAACTGTTTTTCCTAAATTTATTGTTGTTGTTGTTTATGATTGTAATCTTAGCTGAATTTATTGGCTTAAATGATCCTTGGAAAACTGAGCGGTGTTTGCCAAATCCTGGTTATATTTAAAGAGCATCTAGCCGAATATTACAGCAAAGCCTCTAATAGCTGTTTTGGTCAACTAGATGAACATACCTCCTAGAAGGTAGAAGGGAGGTGCACACCAAGGCTGCACAAAATTAAAAAAAATGTATACGACAGTCATTACTGGTCAGATATGTGATGGAAATATAAGTTTGTAATACATTCAAAGTTTCCTCCCTGCTCTCTGTTTTAGCAATGCTCCAGAAAGGGTTTTCTTTGGCTTTTAGCATGTTGGACACATTGACATCCGCCTACTGTGCACACTGACCACAGAGAGACTCTATGGAGCAGCAAAAATATAATGTTCACATGCAAAATGTTAACTTATTACACTTGGTGCAACATACAACAACAAACAGTCGTTGCGTTATTGCAACATCCCTTTGCTATAATAGTAGTATGCACACTGAAATTGCAACAACAGAGTTAGAAAGGAAGAATTTATGATTAAGTTGGACGTATTAATGTATGAAGGGAGATTTTACCGTTGCAGCTACAGTAAATTGTCTCTTGGTGAGCTTTGACCAGTGATCAGCAGGACAAATGCTCAAAAAGTCAAATTTTTATTCCTGTTGATTAAATGCTTTAAAACTAAGAGCTACACCCATTTCTACCATACAAATGCATTAACTGCAACATTGCATATTGATGAAGTCTTTTCAGTTTAAATAAAAAACAGATAAAGATTGGAGACGTGGGTTTTGATGCATAGGTGTGGGTAACCTTGTAATTCCTTTGTTTTCTATTGGATTCAGAGCTACTACCGCTATCAAAATTCTTTTTTTGTGTTCTAGTCTTTAGTAATAAAAGAACCTGAATCAGTCAAAATTAGAATTGGCAGGTCTTACCTCAAAGAAAACTGTAAATGTTCATCAGCCAGGAAATACTAGATTGGTTAATCTGTAGCTCTATACTTGGATTCATTTTTAGGACCATTCTACCTGTTTTTATGGTGAGACTGATTTCTGTTTTCATTAAAAAATATTCCAAGTATTACCTCCAATAGTCATTACATATTGGTTCTCCCTTTATGTCACCAAACCAATTTTAGGTAACCAAAATAGATCTTTTTAATGTAAGACACAGTTGCTTTAAAGTTGCTAACAACTGAAATGCATAAAACTCCCTCTAAAACTAAAATAATTTTTATTTGACATATGTTTCCATGTTTTTTTGTTTGTTTTTTTTGCCCCAAAAAAAAAATTAGTTGTAGGAGTTTTTACAAGAACAGCAGTTCGTGTTAGAAAACATTATCAACAAAACATTATGAATGTAAAATCTTTTGTAGGGAAGTATTTCTTTAAGGGAACCAGTGATGAATAAGTTCATCATTTTTACATTTTTACATTCATCAGTTTTACATTCCAGTAAAGAAAAGATAAGATCAGATTCCTGCATCGTCACTGGCTGCACAGACAAAGCATGCATTTCCAAACAGTCCCCAGGTAAGCTATAAAAGTACAGGTCTGTAATCTAAAGGGAGTTAACCACATTGCACAATCCAAGGGGACCCGCATTCCCATCCACCCAACTTGGACACAGCACACATACACATACTCAAAATTCACACATAAATTTGTTAGTCACTAACTCATTTTTAAAAACATAAGTTTTGGGGGGTTTTGCAAAAAGAGGAATAACTTTAAAGTCACCGTCTCATCCGCACCCAATATTCCAGCCCAGTGCACATGAGGCATCTTTGATCCTTCATGTATATAAATAGAACCACTTTAATCCTTCATAGCATTTACAGCAGACTAGTTCAGCTCTTTGACCACCAATCAACACTTTTCCAACTCTCACTTCACCTTTCCCTGCTTTCTCTGTGGTCTAATCACGAGCTTACGGCCTCTATAAGCTCTCAGATGTGCGTGTGTGTGGGTGTGCGCATTTTGACAGGGCTGCAATGCAAGGGGAAAAAGGTTACCTGCTCCTGGCCGGCTCTAATGAGAGGCTTAAATCTGGTGTTCATTGAATCTGCCTCTGCTGAGATGGAAGATGAGTGGCTTTTTCTTTTCATGCGGGAGGACTCTAAGAGCTTACCAGTCTCACTGCACCACCACTCTAAGCTCAGATCATCCAACATACTGCCTTGTACTGTTTACAGGATCTGCTTTTGATCAAATAAGACTGCCGAGAGATGATGGCTCTTATCTGTGTTCACCCTTTTGTCATTATGTGACAAAGGAGCCTTTCTGCACTAAAAAACTCTGTTGTGAAAGCTGTGACTCTTTTTTTTGTTAGCAGGCTTAATAATAATTCTAAAAAAAAATGTGTATAGTGCATTTCTAAAAACTTAGACATTTTACTGTCAGGATGCAGCTTGTAGGCTGCATGCTGAGCCTCCTTTCCTCTCTCTCTTCCCTGCACAGCCTGATTGGTTCCACCTGTCAGGCTGCAATTATCACTGATTTGTTTCCACCTGTTGTCACCTCTATATATACCCACCTCATTCTGTTCTCGTTGCCGGTCCGTAGTGTTCAACTCCTGCTCAGTCTCAGCCAGAAATCCTGTGTCAGCTCAGTTTTTGTTTAGTCAGCCAGAAGGCTTTTCTTCAGCTTTATTTTGTTCAGTCACTGCCAGAGACTCTGCTTCAGCTCTGTTCCAGCTCACCCTCGGCCAGCCCAGCTTCAGCCCAAGACTCTGTTCCAGCTAAGTCACAGCCAGAGACTCGGTTCCAGCCCAGCCTCAGCCAGAAACACTGTTCCAGCTAAGTCACAGCCAGAGACTCCGTTCCTACTCAGCCCGCAGTTTAGGGTTCGCCGGCTCCGGTGTTCCGCTGTGGTCTCTGTCTTCAGCTCCTGTGCTCCGTTCTGGTTCCAAGTTCTCGGCTGCTGGGTTCCGTCCTGGTCTCAAGTTCTCAACTCCTGGTGTTCCGTCCTGGTCTCAAGTTCTCGGCTGCTGGGTTCCTTCCTGGTGAGACTCTCCACACTACTCCTGTCGGCCAGCTTCTGCACCCTACATCTCCGTCTGGTAAAGACTCTGGTTCCTCTTGTCATCCATCATCCTCATTGTTCAATAAACTAACTTTTAAGAACTAACTCTGTGTGTGCGTGCTGTGTCCAGGTTCATCCAAGACAAAATCATGACATTTACAAGAATCAAGTAAAATTACAAAAAGGACAGTTAAATACATCAAACTATATAAAATAAGAAAAACACTTATATACTTAGAAATCCACAAAAGCATATATATATATATATATATATGCATGTCTAAAAGAAATTCCAGAGAAATGTTCGTACAAAGGCAAAAAGTATCTTTGTAAAACTATCTACACCTCTTTAAATATTTCATTTTTTCCCAAATTTCCATGTATTTTATTGGGATTGGGCCTTGAAAGGATTAATCGAAGATGCAGCCCATGGTCCCATTGGAAGTTTGGAGGAGCTGCAAAGCTCAACAACTCAGGTGGGACAATCTGATGACAGGAAAGAGGTTTTATGTGATCGACCAAAACAAAGTAGTAAAACACTGTGTAACAGAAGACAAAGAATACTGGATGTTTCTAAAAAGTTTCACATTATCTGTCGGCACTTAGCAAGATCACACAAAGATTATCTGAGAGCTCCTATCTCAGCATAAAAAATCCTGCAAAGTGATTCAGATCGCTGCTGAGAGCGACTCTGAGTAAAGAGACAACAGAAATGTTTATCTTAGTGAGATGTGGTTGAACCCGTTGGCAGGTGTGACGCTGTCTTCTAAGAGCTGTGATTGGTTAAAGCAATCAAAGAACAACACAAATACCTTCCTGGTAAGAAATGGAGAGAAATTAACTGATTAGACTGGATGAAGAAATGCATGATGGAACTTAGCTAAATGAAATAATCGTCATGCTGCGTCAAAATATTTGTACCTTATTGATACAGCTTATTGTTATGTTTACTCGCCATATTAGTCATTTTACTGCTTCACCTGTCAGCATTTTACTGGGATTGTCTGCTTGTATGAAGCGGTTGTGTCTGACATGAAACGGGAAAAAGGTGGAGAAAACCGAACCAATGGGCACCGCCTCTGTCCTCCCAGCTCTGGGAGGAGAATAGAGAAGTGTTGAATAGTCGGTCCCTGGATCATGGCGCAAATAGGCTGACTTTGAAGCGCATTGCCGAGTGATCAGTGCGCCTATTTCTCTGCTTTTATGCACCAGCCTGGAGAATGAGAAGGGCTGCATGCAGCAATCAAAAGACAGTCTCAGACAAGCAGAGTTCTAAATGACTATTTAGTCTATATCATCATACAACTAATATCTCTTTTACGTATTTTTTTTTGTATTTAGAGTGCATATTATTATACTTTTTCTTGTCTAGACTTTTACAGTCTGTAAATAATATAAAAATTCCTCTGTACTACATTGTTTGTAGAGTGCTCCACATTTTATTCATGATCCAATGTTTTTCTTATTTATTTATCCTCAACAAAATTACTAGAGCCGCACCTTTAACCCGTCCTTCCGCTGACACTAATTAATTTCCCTCAATGGGAACAAAAAAGTTTATTTTATCTACATATTGCTAATTGTACAATTGTTTTAGAAGTTTATGTGCTCATTCCCTCCACTGTTGAGGCGGTGTATCAGCCAATCAGTTCTCTCTGTTTCCACCTTATTCCTGCTTAAGACACTCTTAGGCTCACTAAAGGTCCTCCTCTCTATACACCTAACATTTTTTCACTTCAGGAGCGCCCTTAAGGCCTAAGCTGCTTGGTTAATAACTTTGATCTTACCAAGGTAAAATTCAAAGAAAAATCTTGGAATTTGAGAAATTTTAAAATCTTTCCTAAAAAAAATTAAGTCACTAAGAGCTTGTCTTAGTCTTAGGATTCTTTGTGAATACGGGCACTGGCCTTTTGAGATGAGTCACAAGATTGTTAAAAAGAGCCAACACTATAAGTTTGCTTTTGTGTGAGAAATTTTTCTTTCCCTTGGTTTACACAAAAAAATTGAATTATTTAAATGAGCTGTTAGTAAGATATTTACTATAACATCAACCTAAATCATTCTCATTTGTCACCTGGGATGGAGGTAATATTCCCAATAAACAAAGGGTCCTCTCCATAAACAATGTATTAGTCACGTTTTTCTCCTTTCAAACCTAGAGGTACGGTCTGGAGCTACTTCAGTTCAGAGTGCGACCCGTGTTTACTTCCTGGTTCCTGAGCCAATCATTTGAGAGTTACCGACACACAGCGCAGCATTTGGTATTTTATTTTGGCAAAAGAGCAGCAGCCTGCAAACATGAAAACCAGTAAGACAAGCAGACCAGAAATAGAACAGAATACAACATCATATAGCTATCCTGTGTAAGTAAGAATTCACAACAGCAACACACCGTTTAAAAACTACATATAAAATATGTGTGGTTGGCAAGCTGTTGTACCAATTTGAGCCACGAGGTGTCAGCATTACTTATAGCTCCTTTAAACGCTGTTTGATGCTAGATTATAGTCTTAAAGGTTGATGTAGAATTCTGGGTTCTTTCCACAGTATGGATTTATCCTGAAAGTCATAGATAATAATGGCTAAAAACATTAAAATTGACATTTTTTGGCTGACGAAATACAAGCTGACACCTACTGATGAAATGGTTAGAGACACAAGACCTCTTTGAAATGAGAAAAGCAATCTTTGTGACTTTGGCTATGTTCTCTAATTTGATCTCTGATGGCCAGGGCAGAACGTCATTTACTTCACAGAAGTCGACAGATTTCAAAATTAAGCAGACGGCAGGAAGCCGCCTCTAAAATGTGCCGCTGCAGTCCATGGTGGAAACATGCGAGAACCCTGCAGATAAACAGATGAATAGGTGGATCCAAACCAGAAGAAGGACAGGAAAGATTGTCCTTTCTCACGCTCAACTCTTTTAGTCGCATGCAGCACAGAGCTGCCTGGTGGGTTTTCCACAGTCCTGCCATGACAGAGAGCGATGGACTGTCCTTTCCTCTCTTATCGGAACTGCTGCAGCCCCACAGCGACTGGCTGCAGGCCTGCAGAGACTTTCTCTCATTTTCTCTCATGCACATGCAGACTTGGGTTTGCATTGCCCCAGTAATGTTATATAGTTTTATGCAGCTCTCTGTAGAGATTTCCATACTTTTTTCGACTAAATTTCCTCTTAATTTGAACGACTATGACAAACGGCTTTTCTGCATTGTGTTTAACATATCCGAGTTCTTCGTCGTGCGCTGTTTAGGAGTCATAAATCTCCACTTTAGTTCACATTAATCTCTCAGATGATGTTTTGCAGATTGCACATACATTCAGTCACATTTCCAGAATTCCTGAATTCATCACTTCAGGGTTTTTTCTTTCCTCCACAAGCTGAATGTTTTGGTTGACTGCCTTTTTTCAATTTTTCTTTCCTCTTATAAAAAGCGTGCATTCTCTTGGAACAGACCTTCCACCTCACGCTCCCAATATAAATCATTATGACACCGTTGCCAGTATGGGTCTCCTTTCTTAGACTTTTTTTTTCTTTTCTTTCTTTGTTTCTGCGCTCTGGCTGTACGAGCTTGTCAGCCAGCGCCGGCCGATGAGCTCACTCTTCATTCCACAGCGTCGTCTCCCTAGCTTCCCGCTCCTGATTGCTTGCTGGTGTTTTCCCTTGCTGATTGGGAGGCACAACGCAGAAGACAGAAAGAAAACACAGCATGGTGGAGTCATATGGTGTTATTTGTAATTTACGCACTGCCATCAGCAGTTTCAGCCCCGAATCTGTTATTTTGATGATGTTTTTGAAAGACTTGTAGCTACATCTTAATAGGGGAACTATGAGCATTTGTTGTGGTTTGTTTACGTTTTTGCCATCTTCTGCACAATTAAATCTCTATACACTTTTAAAAAAATAGCTGATTTCTCTTTCTTTTTACTTTAAGTCTTCTTTGTTCGATGTCTCATAAATTCCTGCTCTCTTCATCCCTCAGCGTTGCTGCGAGACGAGGTCGTCCAGCTTCAGGATGAGGTCCACCTGTTGAGGCAAATGAAGGACATGTTGAGCAAGGACCTGGAGGAGACCCAGGGTGGCTGCTCCGCCAATCTGCTCTCCGCCACCGAGCTCCGCATGCAGCTGGGGGACAAGGAGCAGGAGCTGGACCGTGCTAAGGAGGCCTTACAAGGTCAGGAGCCAACGTGGGCGTCTTGTTGTGTCACCTAATCCAACATGGTCCATTTGTTTCCAGCAGCCACACAGCTCAGTGATGGCGAACACAGCTGGAGTACAAACTAAACACAAATGAACTGTTTCTCAGCAGAAGAAGGTTCAAATAAGAGAGAAGGTTAGCAGGAAATCTGTTCAGTGTGACAGTCAAAACTTTTCTCGTGTGTTTACGGTGCAGGTCACCCATCATTAGCAGGAATCTCATATTTATTTTCAGGGATTTTTCAGGGATTCTCTCTAATCCACACTGGTTCAAAATTACACTTAAGGTCTCAAACGCATACAGTCGCCCTTATCTAATTGCTAGTTAGAAGTTTTGCAGATGAACTACACACTTTTTATTGCCATAGACACAGTCCTGGTATAATTCTGGATGCTTGATAACTTGTCTTAGTATAAATTGTAGAGCCTATTTAAATCAGTTGCTTTTAAGCACAATCCATAGATTCTTAATTGCCAAAGCTTAATGTTGCCTCCCTTCTCCATTTGTTCTGCTTTGTGTGTTTGGGACCATTATGCTGTTGGAACAACCATGGTGTTTCTGTATTTCACTCTTTTAGTTGTTGATTGAAAGCCTCAAAATGGTACCGCCACCACCACCACCACCATGCTTAATGACTGGTGCAGCACAATTCAGCTTAAGAGCCTCACCTTGACTCCACTAAACAGCCTTTTCTATCTCTGAGACTGAATTGCCAAATCTTTGTCTTGCATGACCAAAAAAGACATTTTCTCAAAAGAGACTTTTGGCTTGTGGATGTGCACAGTTTTAAATTGAGTTTGATCCTGAAGGTGTTAATTTGGAAGAGCTTCTATTTTTTGGACAGCACCTTCGCAGTCCACAGCCACGTAAGACAGGCTTCTCTGTGGACAGCGACGCTGTTGTTCCAACGTCTTCCTGCCTAGAATCGGCTTGAGTCTTGGGGATTCCTGTGTTGTTCTTTAATATTATAACCACATTTCTTTCAACTAATAGTTTGGTCCAGATGGTCACACACTGTGGTTTTCCAGCAGGACAATGAACCCAAACAAAAACGGTCTTCCCAAAATCTCAAACTCAACCCATAGGACAAAAACATTGTAAATTATGCTTAAAAGCCAGATCCATGAAATGAAGCCAATCAGTTTAAATTAAACTCTACCAGCTGTCCAAAAATCCAGCCAAAGTTATGCGACTTTAGTCATTATAGATGGCCGCAAAATGGATGTAAGGTTAAACCTTTCTTGTTTTAAATTATAAATGGACTATATAGCGCTTTTCCAGTCATGCTGACCACCCAAAGCGCTTTAAGTCAATTATGATAAAATAAAGAGTGATTATATTTTCTATTTATTTGTTACTTTCTTCAATTTCAAAAGTTTACAAAAATTAAGATTATTATGCCTTTGAACAATTTTCGCGAGCCCAGATTGGGAAGTAAGCTTTGTGAGTTTCTCATTGGATAATTCACAACATTTGTGTTCAGTGGTTTCCACTTGGATTGAATTTCCAGATTCCTGAAGGTGCAACATTCATCTGTTCAAAAAATTATATTCAAGCATAAACTATGGTGGTTATACTTGCAAACAAAAGTTAAAGGCAGGTGAAGATGCTGACAGAAGCTGGTGAGGGTCATTATCCACATAGAAATGAGTCCCTTATGGGCTTCTTCAAAGAGGAAAAAGCCATTACTTCAACAGCAACATAAAAAGCCTGGTTACAGGTTGCGAATGCGCCACTGTCCTGTGGTCTGACAAAACTAAAATTGCAGCCTGCATTTCTAATGGAGAAAAAGGGTCCTGAGAACACCATCCCAGCCATAAGGCACGGCAGTGGCAGCATCCTGATGTGTGGCTGTTTTGCTGCATGAGGGATTGGTGCACATCTTAACCCTGGGCACCAATGGGTCTTCAAGTTGGACCCTTATCATGACCTCAAATGAGTTCCAAAGTGGCTTTTCGGCAATAAAGTAAGTATGTGTCTCAAAATATTTGAGAGCAGGGCTGAAATGGCTTGAGTTAGCAAGGCGGCCCACAAACCTGACTCAGTTACACCAGTCCTGCCAGGAGGAATGGGCCAAAACTACAGCAAACTACAGAGAGAAGCTTGTAGAAGAAAACACAAAGCCTCTTAACTGAAGTCTTTCAGTTTATAAGCTAAATACTGACAAAACACTTGAGGACAATATATGTGAATGTCTGAATTTAAAAATGCTATTCCAAATGACATAAAATATGAAACCTTTAGTCTAATTTAATGTCAGTCAATGCGGGAAAACAACCTTAGATATAATTTCATTCAGTGTGTGTGTATATTTGGTTTTGTATTCTTATACTCTAATACTTGATCCCGCCAAATAATGTTCATGCATTTGTGTTCTGGGTTAATATCTTCCTTTTTACTTTACTTCACAGAAAAGAAAAGATTACCAGAGCTGTTGTTTTAAAATCATTATAACTTTGCATTCAGACCAGGCCAGAAAAACTGTAACTGTTTCAGTCCATTGACCTTTGGTACAACAGAAAGCATGGCTCACTGAGAATAAATGTAAATTATTGGCTGGGTATTATTGTAAGAGTCCATCATGTGACTCGGCTCAGTTTGGTTTATTTATGCGCTATCAGTTCACAACAAAGGTCATCAACTATGTATTTAACTGGATCATATCTCGCTCTTAGAGGCGTGTGATATTACTCTCATAGAGGCGGGGATTGTCCTTGATGAGCAGCCTAGCACATTTCAGCTGAACCGTATTTTTATTGACATTCATAAATCAGAAAAGTTGTTTGTTTTTTATTTGGATAAATGAGATCACTGATACTGACCCCTGTGTTTCCCTGTGTAAGCTGATAGGCCTTACATAGAAGAGGGGGAAAACCCAACGAAATGATATTTTGTGCATTTGTGAAACAAATGAAATTGAAAGTGGCCGACAGAAGCAGCGATTGTCGGTGGGTTCACTGGTTTTTCCGTACAGATCTCAATGAGCTGCAGGGGTTCAACTGCAGGACCTGTAACCGTCACCTAACTGCTGCAGAACAGGTTTGAGGGTTCAGCGCGTAAAACGCGGAGAAGGTGATCACTGACAGCAGGAATGCACCCGCAGCGGCACGTGTGTTCAGTTATGAAAAATGCAGGTTTCAGTCTTGACTCGGTGTCAGTTGGGCAGGAGAACTTTTTTTTTTCTCTTGTTGCTTGCAGAGTCCCACCTGTTGCATGACTGTTGCTGAGCTGCTCGGTCTCTGTGTGACGCTGTCGCTCAGGAGACAATCAGATGTTATCACTCTTCTTGGGAATGCTATCTGTAGATGGTGTTTCAGATAAATCCACACGTCCAGCTGTGCCGCTTGTATTTTGTGTTGATTACCTTCCTTTTCAGATGGTTATTTCTCAGATTTAAAAAGAAGAAATGCAGGCAACCCTTTTTATTAACAGAAGACGCAGTGCCACCCAGTGGCTCAGATGCCTTCTGCTTCAAGTAAAAAGCTTTCTCTCAGTGTTGTGATGCTCTGACTGTAAAGTTGGTGTTAAGATGTATCCTTGTGCTGTACAGCCATGAAAGCGGACCGGAAACGACTAAAAGCTGAAAAATCGGAGTTAGTGAGTCAGATGCAGCAGCTGTACGCGACGCTGGAGAGCAGAGAGGAGCAGCTGAGAGAATTCATACGCAACTACAACCAGCACAGAAAGGTAACAGCAGCCATGCTGATTTATCAGCACTAAGACACTGCATGCATGTTCAAGCTGTTTCAACACTGCAAATTTAAAAGGCCTTTAAAAAAGATGGACACAGCAACTGAAGACTTTCACACTTTGTCACCTTAGAACTGCACACTTTAATGTCTTTTATTTAGATTTTAAGTATTGGACCAACATAAAGTGTATGTGTGACTCTGAAGTTGAAGGGAAACTCTGAAAGGCGTGGAATGCGGTTTTATTTTTATTGGTTTACACATTTTTATTTCTGAACACTGGTCCTCAAGGCACACTGCCCCGCATGTTTTAAATGTTTCCCTGCTTCAACACACCTGACTAAAATGATTGTGGTTCAGAAAAAACCCTTTTAATCAGCCATTAGTTGAAATCAGGGGAACATCTTGAGGACCAGGATTGGGAAGCACTGCTTTAGAGAAAGCCCAGTGCAAAGATGTGTAGGAGAAAACTACCACTACACATTACCCTGAACACATCGCCACTGTAAACACGGTGGTGGCAGCCACTTCCAGAGTTCATCAGGGAAAGGGAAGCTGGTCCAAGTTTATCCAAAAATAGATGAGACAGCAATCCCGCAGCAGCTTCTGAAGACTTGAGCTTTAGGTGGAGGTTCCCCTTCCTGCAACACAGCAGCCCTCAGCATATAAAGTTTAGATCAAAACATATTCCTGTGCTGTAATGGCCCAATCAACGTTTAGACCCAAATATAAGTGAGAATCTCTGACATGAAAAATTTATGTTTACAGACACTCACTGTCCAATCTGACTGAGCTTGAACTTTTTATCAGATATTTTAGTCTCTGGATGCATTAAGCTGTGACAGTCATGCCCCCAAAATACATTGAACAGTAATTGCAGCAAGAGTTCCATAAAAGCATAACACACTTTCCAGATTTTATATTTCCTTACATCTTGTCAATCGGGTATCATTTATGTTCCCCTTCACATTTATGCAATATGTTGTGTTGTTCTATCTCTCACACTCTTAATAAAATACATTAATTATGCATTTGTAACGTGACATAATGTGGGTTAAGTTGAAGTTCTCTTCATTAAACCATATTTTTAATTATATTTGTCTAATTTTGACAGCATTTAATGTTCAACTGATGTGCATTTTCATTGTGATGATGTGTGTTGTAATTTATTTATCAGAAATTTTATAAAACAGGAAAGTTGTAAGGGTGGGAATACTTTTCTGCAGCACCCAATAATTTTATAAGCAATAGAAATATAAACAAAATGTTTTGTCAGTCATTATCTAAATACAGTTAAGCTGAAAATATTCATACTGCTGCCAGGCTTAGGTTTAAAGTTATTTTCATTTAACAGTTATTTTTAAGAGAGCAAAAATTAAGGTTTTATTTACATTTTGATGAAAACAAATGGCACAAAATATTTTTATACCCTTCTCAATAAACTGTAGATTCTTTTTTACATTTTATAATATTTAAGCAATCAACACCTTTCCTATGAGTGGCGACCAGCTTTTGTCTATGGCATGTAGATGATTTATCTTCAGTGATGCGCGAGTCTTTAAAATTGGGAGGTCTACTTACCATCACCCTAATCTTTAGCTCCCTCCACAGATTCTCGATCAGATTAATGTCTAGCCACACCCAAGATATTAATATTACCTCCACTCAGAAGAAACATGGTAAACTTAAAAGATTACTTTGAACCTATAAATCCTAAAATAAAATTGGGCTTAGCTGTAAATATTCTAATTAAATCCCAATAAATGGATCTATACTTGTGAAACACACAATGTAGCAGTAAAAACTGCGCCAACATGTTGCAAAGCTGTTCTCCTTGGAGCTCCTCTGATTATTGAAAGTGGCTTCGGTGTTAATCAGCGCGTGCCCTGCGTGTGCTCTCTGCAGGAGAGCGAGGATGCAGTAAACGTCCTCGCAAAGGAGAAGGACGTGCTGGAGAGGGAGAAGTGGGATCTGAGGAGGCAAACCAAAGAATCCACGGAGCAGGCCAACGTCCTGCGCTCTCAGATAGACATGAAGGAGAACAGGATTAAGGAGCTGGAGGCTGAGCTCAGCATGGTGAGTCATCGCGATCACGGACACTGCATGAACATTAGCAGTCACACAGAGATCACGCCATCAGTTAAATATTCTGTGTGGATCTGTGCGATGTGCAAGCCGCAGAGGGAAGCGGTGGAAACCCTCCTCTGGTTTAAAGGAGAAATGTGTGTGCTTTTAGTCTGCGGCGTGGCAGCTCCTCCTTGGTACAGCTGTCACTCTGTGTGCCATTAATCTCTCCTCCCGTCGCGACTCACAGCCACCCACAGATCCTCACATCAAGCTGCAGTGCAGATCAGATTTGTTGGCACGTCGCTGCCAAATCTGTAGCTAAATATCATCCTGTCGACTCCTATTTTCTTTTCCCCCTTCTCCCTGGGTTCATCCGAGCTGTTTCGAAAATAGAAATATTTAGAATATTTGCAATAGTGTAACTTTTTTTTGTTTTTGTAAAGAGTTGTAAAGCCAATGCTTCACATCTTTCTTGATTATTTCGGCAGCTTTTTATTTATTTATCAGCCCAACACCGATCTTTTGCAGAGAACATGTCAATTACCTTTGCTCTATGACTCGTTTAGTTATTGAAAGGCTTCTAATTCAGAGGATGAACCAGTTTTGGCTTCTTATAATAAATAAATTAGTAAATAACCAATCATGGTACTGGGAAATGTGTAAATACGTTTTCACATTTTGTAATGTTACAGATTTAAATGTCAATGTCTTCTATGAAGAGTTCATGTGACACACCAACAAATAGTAGTGTAATTTCATTTAATAATTGAATTGTGAAATAAAAGGAATTATAATAGATGGTTTTCAGTAGTTTTTATTTTAAGCAAAAATCCAAAAACGAGGGAAATGCATTTGTATTGAGCCTTCAGGAGTAATTTAGGAGTTTGATTTAATCATATGATGAGTCCAGTTGCTCTGTGAAGGTGTCGGAGGTCAGTTGGAGAACATCAGAGAACAAACAGCATCAGGAACACAGCAGACAGGTCAGGGAGAAAGATGTGGGGAAGTATAAAGTGGAGTTAGGTCATTAAACAACATCCTAATCTTTGAACATCTCACACAGCAGAAAGCCAATACTACACATGACCGCCAGCTTGCCCTCTCCATGGTGGTGGCTGCATCATGCTGTGACAGCAGCTTTCTGCAGCACGGACAGGGAAGCGAATCAAAGTTGACTGAAAGATATCTGGGGTTTGAAACGCGGCCTTGGGATCTTTGTCTCATTCCTTCCCTCTTCTATCTCTGCCTGTTTTCTTCTCTAATTACGGTCCAATAAAGGCCACTAGTGCTTCCAGATCTTTGTAAAAATAATAATTATGATGGCTTTGTTATATTTATAAAACAAGCTCCGTAGCGCCGAAATGGACCTTCAACCTTGCAGACTAATTAATTTAGTTACAAAGATAAGTTCATCGTTCTGTGGAGTGGTTAGATTTGTTGTGTTCATATTTAGACCTTGTACAACCTGAAAGGTTCACCCCAGTTTTTTCTTTTGGTTTTGAATCTTTAAATCACCATGATATGGGTGTAATCATTTTTGTGTGTGTGTTTTTTTTTTTTATAAAGAAACAGTAATGGCTTTATCTCCATTTTGTATGAAGGTTGTACTTTAGTCGAATTAATGGCTGTTAATATTTCTTTTACCCAGAATAGAAACTGTCAAAATTTCAAAGTTTTGACAATTAAAGACATTTTCTGTGAGACTTTAGGGTATAATTGAGTGCTTTAAAGGTGTTTGGGGGAGTTTGAAACCTCCGTTTGGACTGATATTAAAACAAAGTCTTCTGAAATTTTCGACTGAACATTTTTCACCATTTTTCCGCTCATGATGGTCTTCCAGGCCAAGCAGTCTCTGGCCACGCTGACGAAAGACGTACCCAAACGGCAGTCTTTGGTGGTGCAGCCGGAGCCGGTGGTGAACGGCAGTCAGGAGTGGGTGACGCAGGTCGACCTGCCGCTCACGGCCGCCATCCGTCAGAGTCAGCAGACCCTCTACCACGGACACAACGCAGACAGGCAGGGTAAGCCCCCTCCGTCGCTCTGTCCTGTAGTTTCTCCATCTTGCTTGGTGTTTCTTTCAATCAGCGAACTAACAGAGGGCTTTCTGAAGGCTTCTCTAACCTGTGGGGAATTTTCAATGTGTGTGTGTGTGAATGTGTGTTCAGCTGTGGTCAGGATCAGCCCCTGCCACACTCGGCAGCCCTCTGTGATCTCTGATGCCTCAGCAGCTGACGGGGACCGCTCGTCCACACCCAGCGACATCAACTCGCCTCGCCACCGGACCCACTCCCTCTGTAACGTAAGAGAAGCCCAGCCCGAGTAATCTCCGAGCTTTTCTCTCAGTGCTCCCCTTTCCTCAGTTTGCGTGTCTCTATGGCCAACTCTATATGTCTCACTCTGTCCTGCCAGCTTGATGGGTCCGGCCTGCCCGCTCAGTCAGTGGTGATTGACTCGTTTTAGACAAAACATTTTGATTTTCGAGTGCTTTGACTTATCTGTTTTCTTGTCTGATCAATTTGTCAATAAAAACAACTCATTTTGTAGCTGTATGACCTGCAGCAAACACTGTGGAGTGCTTTGAAAATGTTTTTGAGCCTAACAGACTTCAGATGTTTTTTTTAACACCGTTTTGTTTTCCAAATTATCAGCAAACAGTAACATCAAAGATCAGTTTAAAAAAAGATGATTTCATTTAATAAGAGAAAACTGCTTTTAAAGCCAACCTGATGCAATTTGCCCCTTCCTTTTGAAGAGACTTGTAGAGAAAAAAACGTAAACAGAACCTGTCTGACAACACGAACTGGGGTAATAAAAAACCGAGAGACAGCCTTTACTCCACAAAGCAGGAAACATTGAACAGGGGGGAACTTTCTTAGGAGTGGCAGGTTTCGTATATTTGCTCCAAGACTCACCCAGTAGCTCACAAAATAGCCCAGAACAACATCCAAAGCGCTGCAGGGCTCTCTTGCCGCAGTTAAGGTCAGAGTTCATAATTTAATAGTAAGAAGAAGACTGGGAGGAAAGATACTGCTGATGGAAACGAACACACAGTCTCATTTCACATTGGCTGAAAAAAACTTTTGTCAAACCAGGAAAAAATAAAAGATTTCTGTCACATTATATATGGCGAAAGATAACACACTGTCAATAAAAAAAACACCACACAGCCAATGAAATATTTTAGTTTACAGTCAAGAGCTGCTCTGCTTCTTCAGGAAATGCCAGAAATTATGGGAACATGAATTCTGTTGTTCACCACAAAACCTTGAAGGAAAAATCCACCCATCGTATCAGGCACACCTGGATTATGCCAGCAGCACAATGACCTAGTAAAAGTCTGGATTTAAATCTGACTGAGATTCTGTGACATGAGCTTAAACAGGCCGTTCATGTGAAAAGAAATCAATGACACTTTATTTTACAGCAGTGACAATAATATAATAGTAATAAACTACGCTATTATACAATAGCTACAGGAGTCTCAATCAGTCCCTTAATCTGATCAAATATTTATCCAAAGGATGAAATTTTCAGAAATGTGGATTTAAATGTAAGGCACCATTAGGCAACATGCATGTATGTTGGTGTTCAGGGGTGTGAACTTACCCAGAACCGGTCAAATAAATGGCTTCTTTATACATTTACAGACACTAAATTACAAATATTCCCATCAAACTTCATTTAGTAGCTAGAAGAAAGGCCCGTGTCTGTGATTTTTACGCTGACTAACCCATGTCCTTTATCCCCTCTGTCCACTCAGTCCATGGAAGACCTTGAAGACCAGAAGCGAAAGAAGAAGAAGGACAAGATGACCCTGGGATCTCTGTCACGGGTGTTCACTCGAAGCAAGCAGCGCAAGTCACTGGACCCCGGCTTGTTTGATGGTACAGCCACCCCTGATTATTACATAGAGGAGGATGCCGACTGGTGAAGCTGTGTGTGTGTGTGTGTGTGTGTGTGTGTGTGTGTGTGTGTGTGTGTGTGTGTGTGTGTGTGTGTGTGTGTGTGTGTGTGTGTGTGTGTGTGTGTGTGTGTGTGTGTGTGTGTGTGTGATTCCTGTGGATACCCCATTGCTTCAGCTGCGTGTGTTTTCGGGTGTGCCTGGAGGATGAATTGTAATGAAAACAAAGAGACTGCTGTCCCCATAAATGTACAGTATACTACTCAAGAAATATGTATGTTTGTAAATTAAATATATATATTTATAGTTGTACATGTATGCATATGTATATATGTTTACATGCATATAAATATATATACGGGGTTATTACAATGTGTAGACATGTTTATGCTGTATTATCTTCTAATTGTCTTAATGTTTTATGTTTTTTTTTTTATAAATAGAGACTTGAAGGACTGATGTTTATATGTACATATAGGAGCTATTGTGAAAATAGTGTTTAAATGTTAATGTTATCTGGGTTTTGCTACTCTATAGTTGCTTTCATCATGGTTTTGCCAGTTTTTAATCCCTTTTCTTGCAACACATCAGGAAGGATTGCCCGGTTAACCTTAAAGAAAACCTTCAGTGGAGTTTATAGTTTCTGTTGATCTGTTACTGGATTGTCATCATGCTCATTCACTGCATTTTACACTGTGGGCAACAGGAAGGGTTTTTTGTGAAGATCTCCTGCATTTTATATTAAAAATGATTAGGGATGTCCCAATCAAAAGTTGCTTATTCGTGATCCAGTTCTGAGGAAGTTCAGATTTAATATTTGCCAGTACAAAGTCTCGATCTAATAACTTCACTTAAATCCCCGAAAAGTTTCTGAAATTCAACAGGAAAAATCTCAGACATCAAAGTAGAAATAAAAGTAGCGGAGCACACTCAAAAGGCATTGCATTGTGAAAAAACACAGACAGAGGAGCATATTTTATTACAAGAGAATTCATTCTGTTCACACAAAAATGCCAAACTAAAGCCAATCAGTTATCCTGCAGAAAGTGAAAATCAGTCCCATACAAGTTAATCTGCAAAAAACTTGAACCAGTCATGCTATACATCAGGTCTGGTAGTGGAGATGAGCTAAGCAGAGCCTGTCATATGCATGTCAAATGTGGCAAGTCTGCAAATTTTTAGCATGAAGTAATGGTATTTTCCACTTCTGACAAACTTTGCAAAAAGTACCACCTCAGCAAATACCAGGTTCCTCAACTACCACCATCTTGGCCAACATTTGACAACAGTATCACAGCAGGACTTTGTCACCAAAACAAAGAAAAAGAAGAGAAACATTGTTGTTTGTTGTTAGTTCTTACTTGGTTAAAGAATGCATTTTAGATTTTAGTTATACATTATTTCTTTTTATTTAGAGGTTGAAATGTTCTATATATACTATATGTAGTGTACTATATATACTATATAAGTATATATAAAGTTACAACTATTAGCAGTAAGGTACCTAGAAGCTGGAAAGTCAAAGCAGGGCTTGCAGCCCTGACCTCAAAATCTAATATGGCTGCCCTTTTCTACTACTACTGATTATTTCTAGCAACAATCCTTTTAGGGCACCTTTATTATGTGCAGCTGACATAAAACCATAGATGACCATAAGTGACCAGAGAGAATAAGAGCAGCTACGCTCATATTGATACTCAAGTTCAGATCGGGACATCCCTAAGCATCATCTAAACTACTGGCAGACCTTTTTTATGGAAAGCACAACTGCACTGAGTTAAACACACAAACACAAAGTTAGCTTTCAGAGCCATGCGCTAGTGGCAAAAGTTGAAAAGTCATCGCTTTGAGCTCCATCATTCTGTCGCTGTTAGAAGCAGCCATTTAACACTGTTAATGTCTCACTCATTTCCAGCTGAGCGCTTTCTAAAACGTGCCAATCTGAGACTAAGGAATGTGCTTTAAATATATGCATGATCCCTCTGTGTTGCTTTGATTAGACATCCATTCATTTCCTGTCAAATTAAGTATCATAAAAACATCCTTCCTGGATTACTTTTCCCTTTGTTATGACAAACCTTGCATTACGAATGCCTGCCCCCCCCCCCCCTTGCCTTATAAAGAATATTCCTGTTTTTGTTTTTCCCCTCCTTCCTCATTTCCTGCAAATGTGGCTCCAATAAATATCTGTTCAAATGCTTTGTAAATCAGGATTATGATACATGTGCAAAAGATGAACTCTATTGAAGTATTTTATTTAAAGAAAAAAAAGATTAGGAAAGCAGAGAGGTAATCCCTGATATTTATCTGCTGCAACTGTTGCAGTCAAATGTCGAGGAGGTTTCCAAGTGAATTATGAATGAAACGAGAATCCTATTTTAAAATAAAACCAGAAAGTGAACACTTTGTGGCAGTTTTTCTGTTCCATGAGTAATCCTGTTCCTGTGTCTCAGTCTAACGTGTGTGTCTCCTCCCGCTCCTCCTGCCATTCCTCTAATGGCAGCTCTCTCCTAAACCAGTGAGTAACTCCTCATCTGTGATTACCAGCTGTCTGTTTCTGCACTTCAGGGATTATTCATATGTCTCATGTCCATTTAAAAAAAAACGAAAGAAAAAATGTTTGTGTCGCTGTTCCTTGAAGAGAGGAGAAAGAAGGAAAAAACTTTGGAGTGGCGATGGGATTTGCATGCAGCCCCCTGTGTCAGCATGCGGAGACGAATCGCCCTGGATTCGTCGGTTCACTATGAGTCAGTGTTTTTAGTCTTTCACAAAGACGGTTAATGGGCAGAAGCATGAGGTTTTATGAATGATCCCTGTGTCTGTAATACATTTTTCTTAATGGTAGTAAGTCCTGTCATTCATCAGGTAGTTAATGATGCTTAACAGCTGTTCTTAACATCAGAAATTTTACAGTCAGGAGTGAATTTGAACATAAATTTGACAAATCTAGCTGCATCCTGACAAGTTCAGAGATATTTTCTCCCTTTCTTTTTAAATCAGCATTGCGTGCCAACTTTAACGCATACAAAAAAAAGAGAAAAAAATATAAGAAGCGAAATGTTGTGGCACCATCTGGTGGATTTTTGGTGTAAGTTTTGTATTTCACAGAAACATTTTCATTCGGTGAGGTTACCATTACAGGTGCATCTCAGTAAGTTAACACACTAAAAGTTGTACTTATTTTAGTAATTCATTTTGAAAAAGCAAAACATTTACATTACAAAGCTTTGCCCAAAATTATATCTCATTAAACTGGAATGTTACGGAAGACAAGTTTGATACAGAAATGTTATTTTACGCCTTGTGCAATCATGTGGAAGACTGCTGACATGACAGTTGTCCGGGAGGCCAGGCCGCTGCAGGTTACTGCAAAAGAAGCTGACAGTTCGGAGGACAACATATTAGAAAGTTGAGTGGAGGGAACAAGTGTGGCAGAAAAAGATGCACAAGCAAAGGGGGAAACTGCCGCCTTGCAAGAGTTATGAAGCAAAGCAAAGATTTAGGACAGATTCACAAGTTGTTGACTGCAGCGGGAGTCAGTGCTTCCAGAGCCACTAAACATCGACGTAACCAGGACATGGACTACTGCTGTTGGATTCCCCATGGTCCGCCTCTGCGCCACCAAAGACAGCTTCTGTATCTTATCTGGGCCAAGGAGAAACAGGGCTAGACAGGTGCTCAGCAGGAATGGACGTGTTGGATTTAATTTACAAGCCGAGGTCTCAGAGTCTGCCGGAAGAGTGAAGAGACACAGAATCCTTGCTGCTTGAAGTCCGGAGTAAATATGCTGGTGAAGATTCTCAGTCATCCAGGTCATGATCAATCCAAATAAGGTAAAAAAACAAAAGAACTGGACTTTTTTTCCGAAGTTTGAAGACGTTTTGCTTCCCATCCTGAAAGCTTTCTCAATTCAAATGTCTGGAGTACTGTGAAGCTCCAAGCTTTATATTATTGCCCAAAAAAAGGCCTCGTTTTGGCTTAGATAACATGCAAATTAAACCGAAACTGATTCACCCCTTTGCAATGGGGAGTCGTTAGGGTCAGGTGGGTTAGGTTAGGTGACCCTAAGCAAACAGGGCTGGCCTCAACCTAACAGAGAATCTGTCTGGTATCATCAAAAAGACGAGACACCAGAACCAACATTGCAGATGAACTGAAGGCCTCTTTTAAAGCCACCTGGACTTCCTTAACACCTCAGCAGTGCCACGGGCTGATCACCTCCGTGCCACGCCGCATTGATGCAGTCATTCATGCAAAAGGAGCCCCAGCCAAGCATTTAGTGCATACATATGGACATGCTTTTCAGTAGACCCAAATTTCTGCATGAAAAATCTTAAGCTGTATTCTTATTTTCAGAATTTTGGGTTGTCAATAACTGTCAGCGTGAATCATTGAATCACTAACTGAGACTAACAATTACATCACATAAATGTAATTAATCAATTGAATATATGAGATTTACTTTTTAAATGGATTACTGGAATATTTTTTTTAAATGATTGTCCTAATTTACTTAGATGCATCTGTTCATAGAAAGAAAAACATTTCTCTTTAAAATCTCTAAACCAAAGATCTTACTTTAGGCCTTTAGCTGTATTTTTTTACTGTGATATTCTCAGGATGTTTTTTTTTTTTTAGACCGACTCCAGATAAGTCACTCTTTTTGATTTGTATATCCCTCTGATCCCAAACCTCCCCTGTATGCCACGCCCTAACTTCTGACCAATCCAGACTCTGACACACAGCACAGCATGTCCGACGGAGAGGAACAGCTGGACCGTCTCCAGCAGGCGGAGCTCACTCGCAACACCTGCATGTCCCTGTGGAGGGCAGGGGCCGTCCAGGCCTGGATGGAGGTTGTCATGGGGATGCCCATGTACGTCCGAGCTTGCTCGGAAAATGTCAAAAGTGGCAAGGTATGCCTTCTCTTACACTGTATGAGGGTGCTGAGCAATGTTAGCACATAGGCTGAAAATGGGTGCTGCCTAGGCTTCTTTACGAACTGGATCTTTGGTGTTTAGGTGCTGCTGAGCCTGACAGATGAGGATTTAGAGCTGGGTCTGGGTATCAGTAATCAAATTCATCGCAGAAAAGTTAGACTGGCCATTGAGGATTACAGGAGAGCAGAAGGAGAGCAGGGGTGAGTAAAAGCTTTTGTCCTGAAAAGGGATATATCGTCCTCTTGAGGAATGGATATCTAACAGCTTTAACTAGTGATGCAATGGTTACATTTTCACGGCACAACCAGTTTCAGACAATTCCAGAATTCGAAGATAAAATCAACCTTCAGAAGTACTTTTATTCAAATAATTACTTATATATGGAGGGGCGGTAGCGTCAAATTGTCTGCGGGGCCCAACATTTCCAAATCCAGCATGTTCCATGTCTGATGGAGGTTCAAAGTTCAAAAGGGTGAACTTTTCTCTATTGTGTTCAGCCTTCCTGTTATTGCCGAAATTCTTCCTCTTGGTTACTCTCTTGCAGCCGAAACTAATTGGGGTTTTGTCTCGACCTGTCATAGAAAATACAGTTTCCTTATAAATAGCTTCTTTATTCTCTGTGCTTCTTCTGACTTTAGTTTTGTCACCTAGCTGATACTAAAAATAGCCGAGTTTGAGTCCTCTTTACCCAGTAACAGCCTCCAGAGTTTTGTTGTCCATGAGACCTGTTGACGTTTAGGTATGTTGCATTCAAGCGTACATCCATTTTCTATACCTGCATATTCCTTGCAGAGGCTGGTCCCTTTCTTCAGTAGTGGATGGGTGAGAGGAGGGGTACCAGAGCATGGGTCACCAGTCCATCACAGGGCCACACGGGACAAACACATCAGCACTTATTACCAAGGGCTTTTAGTGAGACCAATGTTTTTAGATTGTAGGACCAAGAAAGAGTACCAAGAGAGAATCCACACATGCACACGAAGAATGTCCAAACTTCATGTGGAAAGACCCCAGACCAGAGACCATATTGCTGCCAGGCTTTGCTAACTGCAGACTGCAGAGCAGCCTCTGAGGTCAACTTGTGGGAAAATGTCTGTTTCTGACTGGTCACCTCAAAATCATCCTTTACAGGCAGATCATTTCTCTGTGCATTCCTAACTTTGGGGATTAAAATATTTGTAAAAAGTACTCGTAGAGCCAACAAAGTGTAATGCATTTTAAATTTAAACAAAACTAAAGAATACTAGATTTTTCCATTATTTAGAACAACACTAGTTCTTCTCTAAACTTGTTCATCGGTAATAGATAATTCAATATTATGCAGCATGCTAGCTTTTCATTTCTGCCCTCTGCCCTTTACAACGCTCTGGTTTGAATATCTGGCTTCATGCATGAGGTGGAATGAATACGTTAATCACTGATCTGTGTCTTGTCGTCTTTCAGACTATCAAAAGCGTCTGAGCTGGACCACCACTGGGTGTCAACGTCATGGCTAAGTGACGTAGGCCTGCCTCAGTACTCCCAAACCTTCCAGAACAACTTAGTGGACGGACGGGTGCTGAACTCGCTCAGCCGCAGAGACCTGGAGAGATTCCTGAACATCAGCGACCATTTCCACCAGACCAGTCTGCTTCTGGCTATCCAACTCCTGCAGATGCTCAGCTTCGACAAAGAGGTCAGATCATGGACAGTGTGACAAAGGCTCACTGTTGGTGTCAATAACCAAAAAAAAATAAAAATAAAATAAAAAATCGCCTTATGGATTTAATGTTTCATTAAACCTTATGTTTGTCTAAATGGGCTGTCTTTTGAGCAATTTATATATTTATATATATATATATATATATATATACAGTATATATATATATCCATCCATCCATCCATCCATCCATTTTCTGGCCCGCTTGATCCCTCATGGGGTCACGGCGGTTGCTGGTGCCTATCTCCAGCGTTCACTGGGCGAGAAGCAGGGTACACCCTGGACAGGTCGCCAGTCTGTCACAGGGCTATATATATATATATATATATATATATATATATATATATATATATATATATATATATATATATATATATATATATATACAGGACTGTCTCAGAAAATTAGAATATTGTGATAAAGTTCTTTATTTTCTGTAATGCAATTAAAAAACATGAAATGTCATACATTCTGGATTCATTACAAATCAACTGAAATATCGCAAGCCTTTTATTGTTTTAATATCGCTGATTATGGCGTACAGCTGAAGAAAACTCAAAAATCCTATCTCAAAATATTAGAATATTTCCTCAGACCAAGTAAAAAAAAATTATAACAGCAAAACAAAATCAAACATTTGAAAATGTCCCTTAATGCACTCAGTACTTGGTTGGGAATCCTTTTGCACAGATTACTGCATCAATGCGGCGTGGCATGGAGGCAATCAGCCTGTGGCATTGCTGAGGTGTTATGGATGCCCAGGATGCTTCAATAGCGGCCTTTAGCTCATTTGCATTGTTGGGTCTGGTGTCTTTCAGCTTCTTCTTCACAATACCCCACAAATTCTCCATGGGGTTCAGGTCAGGGGAATTGGCAGGCCAATCAAGGACAGTAATGCCATGGTCAGTACACCAGTTACTGGTGGTTTTGGCACTGTGGGCAGGTGCCAGATCTTGGTTGTGCAGCGTTTCCTGCCACATTTCCCCCTTCCAACACACTTTTTGTGAATGTGCTTTGAAACTGCACTCTGTGAACAGCCTGCTCTTTGAGAAATTTCTTTTTGTGTCTTACCCTCCTGATGGAGGGTGTCAATGATGGTCTTCTGGACAGCAGTCAGATCAGCAGTCTTCCCCATACTTGTGATTTAGTTTACTGAACCAAGCTGTTTCGAGTTAATTAGACGATTCAAGTGATTAGTTGAATAACCTACTAGTATACAGTACTTTTTCACGATATTCTAATTTTCTGAGACAGTCCTGTATATATAAAATATAAAAATATCTGTTTAATGAAACATTAATCCTTAAGGCGTTTTTTTTTTTTTACATTCACATTTTTGTTTGTCAGATGTAACAAAGGAAATCATGTCAGTTTCACCAAAGCATCATCAAACAAATCATATACTCATTATCTGTTACACAGGAAATGCTAAGTGTTTGGGTATAAAGGGTCACCATATTTAATTTTATTTTCAATTTTTTTATCAGGGAGAAAAATACAAAATTCTTTCTGTACAGTTACACACAAAGAAATAAACCGGCACAAGGATCATCATCCTAGTTCCAACAGATCAGAAATAACAGAGTAACAGCAAAAAATAAAGAAAGAAAACAAAGCCAAGGTGGCTCAGGATGGCACACACCTTGCACAACGACAACAAAATGTATTCTCCCATCTATTGGTCTCCCTTTCATTTAACAGTATGTAAAATATGAACATTTAAACAACTGACATCACTGACATCAGGATCCCTTTCACAACAGTTTTTAGTCGTCCCACTAGTTAATAGTGCTACTTCAAGCCATGTAACAAACCTAATAAAGCAGTTCAGTTTTTCTATGTCTGAACCATTTCTGAAATTTCTCTGAATGTAGTTTCACAGCAAATATCAATGTCTCCATTATGTAGATTTCATGGACAGTTCCTGTCCAGTCTTCCAGTGTTGGTGGACTGGGTTGTAGTCAGTTCCTTGTTACAGCTTAGTTCCCTCCAATCAATAATATCTTCATCAAATATTTGTCTATTGACTGAATCTGCAGTGCTATGGTACCAAAGTATATTGAGCAAGCATCAATGGGAATAGTGAATGAAACACTCATGGACGTCTCACTAGTATGACAAAAGTTTCCATTGCTCCCAAATTACGTGCTAGTGGTTGGTTAAATGTGAGCCGCACATCCTCCAACACCACCTTGATGTCTCTTCTGGGCAGCAGGGGTCGCAAAGAATCTCAATGTACTTCCAACCAAACTCCTGCCGATCATCCTCAGTTATTAGCAGATCCTCCTTCCTTTCCCTTCTACTTTTAATATGCACGGTGTCCAAAATTAAAGAGTCTTGGAAGCTTTTGTACAATCTAGACACTAGTTTACATTCAGTCGCAGATTCATAAGCTGAAACAAGAACCTTCAGGATATCATTTGTCAGTTTCTCTGTGTATTTAATCCCCGCCTTACTTGTAGGTACCTGTGATGGGTCACTATATTTGAATGACAACTAGGGCTGTGTTAAAAAATCGATTTTCCAATTCTCATATTAATTCCTTAAGATCGATTCATAAAACCAAAGATACATTTTTAAAGAATGCATTTCCACTGTGAACTTAAATATGTGAGCCAGCATTTCTGGCTCATACTCCGCTCCGGGAGGTGAATTTTTAATGTCATATTTTTAATAATGCACCAGGTTAGTGTCCATATAGCAGCTGTAGATATCCTTTGTTTTCTACCTTGAATCTGTTTGGGTATTCTGTCCCACAGCATGTTTGTAAAAGTAATTCTCTCAACATGGGAGAGGGTTTGGTCCTTATAGCCGCCATTAGCTATCAATGCTTTATTTTGCAGTTCAATGTTAATATAATACTAGTATCAATATATTGCATAACTACACAGTCATGTAATTCAGGTAACAGCTAAAAAATGTTTTTAATACCAGCAATGCAATTTGATATTGAAAAGAATCGATTCTAAATCTGGAGAATTGGAATCGGATCGATTCATGAAATTTGAATCGATACTCAACCCTAATGACAACGTTGCTTTTTTTTCTTAGCTGTTTTTTCCCCACCTTTTCTTAGGCCCTGCAATTACGGCGCTTAAAATGTGAGCACGAAAACCGGGACCCCCTTGTCTGGACCTGTCACAGAGTAATGAAGTGGATCAAGGACATAGACCTCAAGGTAGGTGTAGCTGATTGGATGAACTTTTATTGTCCTCAATGCCTACCTAAGTTTACATGTTTAGTGGCTGAGATGATAAAGCTCTAAAATAAAGGTCAGGACACAAAAAAAAGACTCTGAAAAATGAAGTCTGATCCAAATCACAGTATTTAGCAATAGCATTGCAATTTTCCTGATATCGTCCACTCGGGCTTTTTAGATAATAGCTTTGTAGTTGTGATAAATTTATGTTGCTGTTAGTGTTAAAGTAATGATAAAGCTTTTATCCAGTCTTTCCCACTGGAATACCGCTTCTCTTATTCCAGGGACTCCTGGTGAAGATGGTGGCATAAATATAATCTGAAACAGTTTTAAGTAACAACATGGTCAGAAAAAGAAGGAAAAAAACAACAGCAGGGAAAGACCAAAACAAGAATGAATAAAGTCAATTTAAAGTTAAATATATATGAGTGAGATATGGTAATAAAAAAGTGCCAGAAACAGACAAACCGCAAATCTATATTTCACATCCATCTATATCTAAAGTGGAAATGTAAAACATTTTGTGGCCCCCAATAAAAAAATACTACAGGTCGTCTCTATGTTAAAGCTTCTTTTGCTGGTTTTGGTTTTGATTTCTCTGTGATTCCTGTTTCTCAGCTTCACTGACTCCTTTGTGTGACTCATACTTTCCTTTCCCTGTTTTGCTCCATAGGAGTTTGCAGAAAACCTTCAGGGAAAAGGCATTCATGGTGCAGTGATTGCGCTGGACCAGTCTTTTGACACAGAGGCCTTGGCCAAAGCTTTGGGGATCCCCGGCAACAAACACATGCTGCACAGACACCTGTATGAAGAAATGAAGTCACTCTCTGCCCCTCTCAGGTAGCAGAAAAACTCCCTTGGTCCTGGTTGGAGACATTCTTTTTCCTCCCTACAGGAAATAAACGGTGTTATTGTTTTATTAACAACCCTGCCCAGACCGAAATTTGTCATACATCCTGTTGTGTTCTTACGAGCGAGATCTCGGTCACATTAATGACCTACATTCTGTTTTCACACCTTGTGTTTACAGTAATGCAGAGCAGAGCGCTGAGGTTATCAGTTCTTCTTCACCTGTGGCTGTTAACCGCTTTGCTGATGAAAGGACGTCCATCAGAAGATTAGGAAAGGTATGTTTTCATTCCTCACCTATCAGTGAACGACTAGTCCACCGGTCTGAAGTCCAAAGCTTGGGTTATTGGTTCCTTTGTGCTTGTTAAAACTCAAACATTGCTAATAAAGGAATGAAACAGGAGCATGAGGGAAACACAGGACACCGCAACAAACAACTGAATATATCTTACCTATTTATGTGCTCTCTTTTTATCTCTTGTACTAGTGAAGGTGGCAATATCCTATCAGCAGTTTTTACTGAGATTCATCTGATATTAGGAGATTATCTCAAGACCCGAAAATAGCTGAAATTGAAAGATGTGAGGCAAGTTCTTCATTTTAAGTGCAGATCCCATCTGCAAATGCACAGCATGTGTTTTTTATCCTTTCACTGGACAAAAACCACAAAGTGCTTCACAATAAAAACAACCACAAAACAACGTAAAAAAAAAAGATTAAAACAGTATAAATGTAACATCATGGCATAAAACTAGCTAAAAGCTAGTTAAAAGCCAATTACTTTAGACTAATTGCCCTAATGAATAAACGAGAAACAAACATATAACATTATTTATAAAGGTCGTTTTTAGCTCCTGCAAATACTGCATTGAGTAACGCCCTTTCTGTACCAAGGAGAATAAGAAATAAGCATGCAAGGACTTTGTGCTATTTTAAAAAAATTATTTAAATGAAATAAAAGGGGGGAAGCTTTAAAACCACTCAAAACCCCTTCGCTCTGTGAAGGCTAACTACTCCCTCTTACATTTTGCTTGAAACATCAAATCTGTAAACAGAGGGATTAAGCTATTATCAGATATTTCAGATTTTTAATGACCTTCACCATTTTGCTTGCACTTTGTATATCTTTTTAGGCCACGTAAAGCTGATGAGATCACCCACTCTGCTGCTCAGATGAGCTTCTACATGACACAGTGTTTGCAAACAAAGACTTCCCAGGGCTGGGGGCCAGTCTTTGATCCCACTGTAATGGCGAAATGCGGGTGAAGCACCAAATGCTAAATAAAACTGTAATAACAAACCTGAGGTCCAAAAATCGTACAAAAATCATACAGAAACTGAGGGTGTGGGGAAACACAAAACCTAAAATAGGTTAGAAAAGAGAGAATGATTGGCAAAGTCATAATTAGTGAGACTTGTTTCCACAGCCTCTGATAACTGGTATTAGAGTAGTGGGAGATCCTTGGAGCAGGAGAACTACAAGAAAAGACGGATTTCATAGTAATCAAACCCAAATTTAACACAAAAACGTAACATGTTATCACCTAATTGCTTTTATCTAAAACAGAAAAGTCAAAACTGTCCTGAGGAAAATATTTAGAATCAGCTGATTTTGTCCCTCTCTTGAGAGAGGGAGAAGTGTAGAAATGGGATTTTCTTTTCAGCCAGCTGACTGGTGGTCTGTAGCAACAGGTTGGGGGAGGGACTGCATTGAGTCTGGAGGATAAACAAGGAAACGGTTTGATCTTCTGCTTCGTCCTTCTAGAGTCCACTGAGGTTACGAGCAGACAGCCACTCGGTGGAGCGCGGCCTGGGCTTCCAGGGCAACTGTGGCTCTCTGCCTCGAGAGGCCAGAGTGCACGCTGTGCCCCGGGCCAAAGGCAGCCCGATGCACACCTTCAAGAGTGTTGAAATCACCAACGTGTGAAGGAGCCATCGAGACCTTCATCCTATGTTTACACTGCTGTTGCATATGTAGCCGTTTACTGTTGAGAACGACCAGCACTCGTCAATGTCTTTTAGAGGTGTGTTTAACGTTATGTGATAGATCCGATCTACCTTTGTTTTCACCTACGTGGGAATGATGCACTTCTAAAGAGCTGATGTAGCTGTTGTAAAAATAACGAGGAGCTTAATGATTTCATTCTTTGTTTGTTTTTTGTTTTTTTTAATTAAATGTTTTGAGGTTTGTTTGTCAATAACAAAAATGAGCATAAATTATTAAAAAGAAGGCTTAAGATCAACTCAGAACTGCACTCGGTGCCCCTTTGATGCCTTATATAAAGTCTCATGGTCTCCTTAGTGTTTATCTCCATTTCTTTATGTGAACGGGGTTATGCCTTTTGGTTTACATAAAAGTTGTACATGTTTATATATTCTTAATACAAAAATCAAGGAAATGTGTGTTTGGTTGATTATTTCTTTGGTGTAACAATGCATCATGGCCGGAAACCTCATACTGTCGGAAAGCCTGTTTTTTTCCCCCTTCATATGGTGCCATTATTCCAGGAAAAATCAATTTGTGGATGGAGCAGCAGAGTTGAGTTTGTAGGCAAGACCCCTTGAAGGACTGAAATTTTTGGAAACAAGACATATGCCAGTTTTACGATTTATTCTTTTAACAGAACAACCCTGGCACTGCCTCCTCTTAATGGTCGCCAGCTTGGTCACACCCTAGTGTGGGATGTCTTTCTATTCCTCAATAAGCATTTGTCTCAAGTCAACCAATGTGGTTACATCAGTCACTCTGGCATGAACCCAAATGAAACCCAAAAGTGTTCAGTGGGGTTTAGATCAACCCTGAACATCCCTTCACTCCCCAATTTTGGTGGTAGAATCCATAAATCCCTGCTCTGTAGGGGTGAGCGTTGACATCATGAAGCTACTGTTTGAGATGTGGGATTGCTACTGGTTGTCATCTTGACATCATTCTCCACTGAATTTGCCTCCGCTGATAACGAAGCTTGTTTTTCCATTGAGGGAGATGCTGCCCCACTCCATCACACTGCCTCCAACAAAAGCTCTTACAAGGACTGAACCCAGTTGCTCAACTTTGCTGCTTTATCTAACAAACACACCAGATAGCATTCGTGCAAAAAGTCATTGCATGTTTCTTTACAGATGAGATGCATATTGATATCTTTCAAAAGCACAATAATGCGGGATTTCAAAAACTCCCCTCAGGGTTGGTGGAAGAAAACTTAACAGAATATGCTGAAAGTAAAAGAAAACGACATAGCTAAAACCATTTTTTATTTTTTTTTTATTTCCTGTTCCTGTTTACATACAAGTTGAAGTTAGCACTTTCAAGCACACAGTGTTTATGATCTGGCTATATATTGATCATGTTGGTAGATGTTAGCGCTTGTCACAGTGGTCACTAGTTTTAAATAATGCTGCTCAGGACATTACTGTTGAAGATCACTAACCATTTTGGTCAATTTATTTTGGAAACCGCCAGCATGTGACAAAGAGCTGAGATGTCTGATCTAAACGTTTGCCTATTTAAACAAACTGAAAGTGGTATGTAAAAAAACATTAGTTACAGGACTAACCTGTAGTCCTGCTGTTTTTCTGCAGACCAACACCCTGTTGACGTGGTCCATGCTCTTTGGTGTTTATTAAATAAAGTTTTCAAACCAGAATATTTAAATCCACGAGAGTTTGAAATACCAAAATGTCAATACAATGAGCATTCGAGCATAAACCTCTTAAGATGTATTTTCTAGAAACAGAAAGAATAAAATCTACAAGGCAATTGTAATAGTCAAAGAGCCACATTTAATCATCTGCATCTTCTATTAATTTTGTATTTGATTTTACATTTGTTTTTTTTACTTGTAGAACAGTGATGCAGCTAGAGTGCTGAGATAGTTTTTTCAGACATGAGCAAGTAGCAACATCCTATATAAATGGGTTGAAAAGAATTAAGGGTCTTGATGTGATTATATTAAGCTATTTTTTCCCACCTAAGCCTAGTAAGTACTGTTATAGTATTGAGAACACAATCAAGATTTCAAACTTAATCAGCAGTCAGAAGGCCAAAACATCTAAAACTAAAAGTTCTACAATCAAACTTTAAAAGAAGTGCAACAGAGTAAATCAAATATGGCCCAAAAACCACACAAATTAAAAAGCTAATAAAAAAGAAAATGACATGGCCTGACCCAAGTCTAACAAATCCTACATGAAAATCTGAAACTTGAAAACAAAATGGGTGACAATAACCTGTTGTCAGATGTACAAAATATATCATCATATTGTACTAATTCGTCAGGAGGTCTTCGTGAGTGACATGAATTTGTCACCGCAAGTTTTCCGTAGTAGTTTGGTACACACCGTCATCCCTCATTTCACATTGTTTTACAACAAATCTGTCAAACTTTCATCCAGTCACCTTCAACTGGCCTCGAGCAAAAGGTTTCCAGGCTTTTTCTGAAGGTCTTTCAATGTTTTTCTTTGGACTTAGCTTTTACTGTGTGACAGAAGCCTATTAATCTCAAGGGAAGAACCAGTGTTTTGTCTGAAGATAACAAACCTTTGTACAAAAAAATCAATTAATCAAAATTTACTTTAATATTGGCAGAATGAACACCTTTCATATGGGTCTAAAGGTACAAAATTGTAGCAGTGGTTATTGAACATCAAGTCCTGTAACATCTCTGTAGCATGTGTGCCTCTTTCGACACCCTCCTGTTTTGAATAGTGCATGTTCATTGGGATGAAGAGCGTGGAATTCACAGCATTCTGCTGAGTCTGCACAGTGTACATTACTCAGTTTGTAAGGAAATACTATACTGTATTCTGTGATCTTTATGGAAAGCAATCTATAGAACATGAACATTAAAGAAGCCAAAGTAAAAAGCAAAACTGTTGATCAAGGCTACTCTGAAAGGAAAGGAGATACTAGTCTGGTTTCTTAGAAGCAAAGCATAAATACATTAGGGGAATTTTATTATGTCTGCATAGAGTAAAATGACAAACTATTTTTTCTAAATCTGTCATAGTCCACATTCCATCCAATACATTAAAGCCAATGATTGTGTTTTACACAAATGTAAATTGTTTTACAGTTTTCTCTTTCAATTCAATGCTTGTCACCTGATAAATTTCACAGTTAATTGTTTGGTTCTTAAAGTTATAATGCATACACCTGAATGTTCTTTACATGCCTAATAGAAGCAGCGCTGCTGTTTCATTAATAAATACATTGAGTAACTGCATGGTGGTTGTGTTTGTTTTTTTTAAAGAAAGAAACAAACAAACAAATAGAAAGAAAGAAAGAAAGAAAGAAAGAAAAAGAAAGAAAGAAAGAAAGAAAGAAAGAAAGAAAGAAAGAAAGAAAGAAAGAAAGAAAGAAAGAAAGAAAGAAAGAAAGAAAGAAAGAAAGAAAGAAAGAAAGAAAGAAAGAAAGAAAGATGTGATCTCATCCCACAGAGCGGTTTTCTGTTAGTCCAAACCCACTCATGTTTTGCAGAACAGGTTTGGCTGCCAGATTCTGGGTGTCGCCTCCAGTCACTAAGCAAAAACTGTTTAAGCAGGAAGATCAGACATGTTGAAGCCTGTTTAGAGGAAAAAAGAAAGGATTTTACGTTGGGTTTCTTTATACACACAAATGAACATGAACTATGACTTTGTAAACTGTCAACAGGTCTCCAGATTCCATATGTTCATGCCAACGTTTAGGATGGAGTTATTACATAGTCTGTGTATGCCCACCACTTCTTTTTAAAAGATGAATCCCTTGAAAATTGGAAAATAACCTGGGGAAAAATGTATTCAGAGGTTCTTATTCTCTGTATGAAGATATGATAACATGAATATGTGTGTGCTGCACGTTGGGGCAGTTGGTAGCACTGTTGCCTTGCAGCGTAAAGATTCTGGGTTTGAATACCAGCCTGGGGTTTTTCTGCATGATGTTTGCATATTCTCCCCATGCATGCATGTTCTCTGTCAGAGTACTCCAGCTTCCTCACTCAGTCCAAAAATATGACTCTCTCTCCAAATTGGCCTTAGGAGTGTGTGTGTGTGTGCGTGCGTGTGTGTGTGCATGTGTACATGGCTGTGTGTCTCTGTGTTGCCCAATGACCTCACGCCCCATGACCTCCAGAGCCACTTTGCAACTGACGATTCTTCAAAATGAAAGTATTAAAAATTGTCAGGGTTTAGTTTTGACTTGGCTTTTGTTTACTATTTGTTTTCAGTTTTTTCTCCTTGTTAGGGTTTTAGTTATGATTTGACTTTATTTTCTGTTAGTTTTCAGCTCCTCCATCCCCTCACTTAGCTTTCCCTTCACTCCCTCTGCAGTCAGTCACACCTGTTAGTCATTAATCAGTCAGACTCATTTCACCTGCCAGCCTCCCTACTTAAGCCTCCCTCTGCTTTCACTCCTCTGCCGGTTTGTCATCAGACCATACTCACTCCTCGCCTGTCTGCCTGGTTTGCTCCTGCTAGCTGTTTGTTTCCTGCCTCAGTTTTACCATGTTAGTCTCTGCCTGCTGCTGGATCTATCCTGTATCTATTCTGAGCCTCAGGAAGAGCTATAACTCCTGTTGTAACTCTGACCAGCAAGTATTCATCCAGCCAAGCTATAAATCCTGTTGTGACTCTGACCAGCAAGTATTCATCCAGCCAAGCTATAAATCCTGTTGTGACTCTGACCAGCAAGTATCCATCCAACCAAGCTATAAATCCTGTTGTTACTCTGACCAGCAAGTATTCATCCAGCCAAGCTATACATCCTACTGCTGTGCTCTGGTTCCCTCTCTGCCGTGTTTCTGGTCCTGCTTGCCAGCTCCTGCACACATCTACACCTCTGCTCCAGTTCAGTCCTGCATCTCTGGTTCCACCTGCCATTACTCAACTTTCTTAAAATAAACTCTCAATTTAATTCTGTGTGTGCGTGCTCTGTCCGGGTTCATCCAAAAACCAATAATGACAAAAATATGGTTTGTAAAAATATTTGAGAGGCTTTATCCAGAACAAATTTGCATTTCTAAAGTTGCGTCTAAGTTAAATCTTTCAACTGTCTAAAACTGCATCTGGTGAAAGTATATCAGTGTTTGGTCATAGTTGCCCATAAAAAAAATCTGCGTCCAGAAGATGCCTTCACTTGCCACTTTGTTTGTTACACTTCTGCTTGGACCCTCTTTTGCTTTCAAAAGCCGCTTAGTTCTTTGTGTCATAGATTCAACAAAGTTTCAGAATCATTACTCAGAGATTTTATTCCATGTTGACCTGATAGCTGCACATAGTTGGTGTAGCTTTGTTGGCTTCACATCTGTGATGTGAATCTCCAACATCATTTGCCATTTGAGTAGATGTTCACTGGACCAGCTGGAGAGGATTTGACTTTGATCTTCCAACAGGAAGTTGCTATCAGTAGATGGTTACACTGGGGTCATAAAATTATGGACATGGTCAGCAGCATTTCCTCAGTGCTTCTTTGGTACTAAGAATCTCAAAGTCTCACTGATTTTTCTGATTTACCATATAGCCATAGAGTGTACCTAATGAAATGAAAGCAGACTGGTGGGATGTTTTCACCCAATGGTTTATGGACAGAAGTTGGAAGATTGAACTCCATATTTCTCCATTATCTTGTTGACACAGCTGTATGCATCTTGAGGTGACTGTCAACATGAAGCAGCAAACTTCTGTTTCATGCATAATGGCCTCACCTGCAACTCAACTCAACTCAATCCAATCTAAAGTGTCTGAAATAGAAATTCTAAATTTACAACCAAGAAGAGAAGCAAAACTAGCTGATTGGCAAAATTAAAGGCTGTTTTGAAAGGGGAATGAATCTAATAATCCTATCCTGTCTGTTTTGTAGTTCAGTTGTAATCCTGAACTACTTTTTGCTTTGTTTGAATCTGAGCTGGCCTTTAGTTGGGGTTTGATGGGTTAAAGGTTCTTCAGTCTTCCAGGGTGAGTCTGGTTTGCTAACCTTTCCTATTTCAGTAATACCGCTGCCTGATACTACATAGCTTACAAAGGGGATAATCAACACAGATATAACATTGCATTCATTTGCAGACATACCTTTTCTCCTTCAAGCATTAAAATGTGATCTGAATTGTAAGCATGATTTAAATCAGAATTATGTCAAAACCCTTTCTTGTGCAAAAGAGGTGGTGGTTTAAAAGGTTGTAAAATAGTTTTCACATGAACCACAATGAGATTTTAAAGACTGAGGTTGTTCTGACATTGTCCAACTCTGACTGCTTATTTCATCAAAGTGAAGATGCTAAGAGGGATATTAGATAACCAATTCCTTTTATTTATTTATTTTATTTTATTTATTCCACAAGAAGGAAATGTGGGCATGACAGTGGCAAAAACACAGACAGGGTTACACTCTAGATTAGTAATGGAAAAACAAAATAATCTAATCTAAAGTTAGTTCTAAAGCAACAGAGAATGAACTATCACAAAGGCCAAAATAAAATTAAAAAATAAAACTAGAGTAAGTACATTTATTGATAATGTGGCATATTTAGGTAAAAAATGAAATATTGAAGTTAAATAGACAGCATCTGATTTACACAACAATGTGAGAAAAATAAGCAATATGCATGACTGAACAAGCAAGATCTCAGAGTAGTTAAGGCGTCTGCAACTGCACCGTAGCATCTGAGAGACTTATGATGATCAGAAAAGAAATGCCATATTCCATTAAACACAAGAACATATAGCAGCCGATTTATACAAAGATGTGGGAAACATCTGCAATATGCATGATTGTACAGCAACACCCAGAGTAGCAAAAACGAGTGCAAATGGACATCAGCATCTGAGAGACGAGAGTGTAAATGATTCATGATCCGATTCATGAACAGATCAGAACCCGTGAAACCATTAGCATGTTGTAAACGCTGAGTTTGTTGTGAGCAGCAGAGATCATGAAGTCTAACAGCAGCTGGGATGAATAACCTGTGGAGGCACTCCTTTGAGCATCTGGGGAACAGCAGTCTGTCACTGACAGAGCTCTCCAGCTCTGTAGGTAAGACATTTAGAGCTCATTAACAAATAAATAAAACCCAACTTTATAAAATCATCAACTGAGAAATGGCCCCAACGAACCCAATGGGTATCAATTTCAGGACTTTTCGCTCTTTGCCATTTTGTACTTGTACTAGCAGTTTGCTGTTTTTTTTACAGACTGTTCAACTTTTTTTAACCCCCCTAAGGATGTTTCAGACCCCCCGCCAATAAAGCACTGAAAAGGCTATTATAGTTGTGTATTTTATGTAAATAACACAAAGGCTTCATAAAAAAATGTGTTTTAAAGTATTGCTGTCTAGTTCAGCAGTGACCAGCCTGAAAATTACAGGCAAACGCAACCTAGAAAAAAAACCTACATAAAAACAGTGCTTTTATGTGAATTAGACACTAAATCGGCCACCTGCACTGTACAGTCATATTTTATTAAAATGCTTACCCTGCACAGACTGGAGGCCCTTCCCCATTGACCGAACATGCAAATAAGTAAAAAGATCACTAGGTCTGACTTTCCTTCTTTTAATTCTTTCATTCTAATATGTGAGAGTTATGTAACCTTATCTAAAATTTTTGTGCATATCTTTAAACTGAAACTTAAATACTACACTGTTGGACTTGTCGATTTGCACTATTTATTTTCTTTTGCACCAGTTTCCCCTCACAGGACGTTAACCCGAGAAGCACTAGGACCAGGAAGAGCAGCGCACAGGTCCGACTTTACAACAGGCAGAAGGGAGGCTTCACCGCGGCTGCAACTTGTTCAAAGTTCCTGACAACTGCATTAGATTCTGTGGAGAGAAACACAGCCGAGCGTATATTCAGCAGGTGTTTTATAAAGATAACACGAGTGGGTCTAAGTGGTGACGTTTAGTTTTTTTTTTTTCCTGTTTGTGATTTGGTCTTCCTGAAAAACACCTGCGGGATTCAGGTAACTCCCCTATGAAGAGGGAAGTCCTTGGGCGCAGTGAGCGGTGAAAAGGTAAGGCCTCCTCTAGACCTTGAGAGAAACCAGGTTAGTTTCACCTCTGTTCGGGTTTGTAAGAGTCAATTTAATTAGATTTATACAAACTGAGGTGTGCTCTGGAGTCTTATCAGGTGAGACAGGTCTCCCCTCTGAGTCCCTTTCCCACATTACTAAAATGGAGAAGAGACGCGCACCTTGCTGAGGGACAGAGATCTTTTGGCCCCTCCGCCTCTCTGCTCCTTTAACGCCTCATTGGCGGAGAGCTGTTAAGTTTTTTTTTTTACTCTAATAAGCAGAAATACTGTTAAAACATTATTGCGGAATAGATTGTTTTAAAAGGTTGGAAATTTACTGACGTTGAGCAGGTCACGCCCATGCACGTTGTCAGGTCCAGAACAAACAACGGGGAACTGGTGGGCTACGGCTCTTTAGAGTGTCAGCACTACCTGTAAAGGGACATTGATGAGCCCGGGATACGTTTATTTGGCATATTCCGCATACATTACAACGCCCACACACCAAAAATGACTTATTTCACCACTGTAACCTGATGGATTATGCCTTAATGAAACAATTGTGCTTCATTGCAAAAAAAAATTCTGCACGTTTTTTTGGGTAAATTGCTATTTTATACATATTTGTTTAAAAACAGGTCTTGAATGATTCAACTTAAGCATCGTTATTGGCTATTATGTTCTGTTTCCAGTTTTTTGTATTAACTTTCTTTTTCTTTCCTGGGTGTCTGTTTAGTTGCCCGTTTATAATTAATTTCAGTGGAGTCAAAAATGATTCACACTTCTGACAGATTATTCATCTTTTTAATTTTCTTTTTTCTGATAAAGGGTAATATTAATTGCTTTGGAGTGACCAAGCCAAAGTCCAGATTTGAATCTGTGGAGGGAGGCAAAGATTAGGGTGCTGGCAAGGACTCCTTTCAACCTTAAAGACTTAGAGCTTATCACCAGATCAATTGTCAAAATGCCAGAAGAAACATGCTAAAAGCTAGTCAGCAATGAAGGGTTTTATTGTTCTTCCAAATGAAAAAAAAATCTATTAATTAACAACTAAATATTTTTTTAATCAAAATTGATTCTCCTACATGGTTTTATCTTTTGAGAGCACCCAGCAGTATTTTTAAATCCATTTCAGCCAGGGGTGTGAATCATTTTGGGCTCCAAAGTGCTGTTACAGCATCTCATGCTAAAAAGAAAATGCACCCTCTGTCAGTTTCTGTGGTTCTTGTATCAATAATGTGGTCTTTATCAGGTTTTAAAACCACTTGCATCCAACCTAAAATGGTACCCACAGATTCCACCATGTTGGGTCCGGGTCAGTCCACTTCTTGGCCAATTTATACCCACATGTTGCTATTTCTGGCCATTCCTCCTTCTACTTTATACCCATGCCCTTGGCTAATATCAGTTTACCTTTAGTGATTTTAATTCTTGTAAACATAAATGATCACAAAATGCCTAAGTCTTGCATATATATCAATCATACACAATTAAATTGTGTATGATTTACTGAAGACAGGAAGACACTGTTTCCATTTATTATGTCTGATTACATTTGATTCAACTGATCATGATCCATGAAATCGTTTATCGAAGCCACATGATTAAATTTCCTTACCGCAGACTTTGATTAGAATATAAAACATTACTTTAACATGTTTAAAACATTCCCTCTTCAAAATAGAAGTTGATTTATATTTGCTACCTGATGAACCCGAAAGAGTCGGCTAAAAATTATCAAACCTATCAAGGTTTGAAATTGTGAAGGCGCAAAATGATTAGCCACCATGTTGTTGTTTCTTAAACAAAAATGCAACCTATTTACCTTTTGACGCATTTATGTTGTATTTCGAAAGATCCAAGAAAGTCTGAAACAATCAAAATGGGCTGAGTCAAGTTTAGGTTAAGATAAGAAAACCTTTATTTTCCCACAGTCGGGAGATTTGGGCGAAACAGTGGCAAAGACACAGGCAGTTACATACAGTTTATAATATGTAAATGTGAATAACTGAATCATGAATGAACTAAGCCAAAACAAATCACAGAAGACTAACCATTAATTGTGATAATTTTAATAAACTATTTGAGGCTGTATCAAAAAGTAATTAAAACAAAAGTTTCATTGCTTTTTCTTGGAGGAACTAGCTGGAAATTCAATGTTTTTTTCTTTTCCTGAATATCAGCAACATTTATCTCCGTTGTGTCCGGAAACAAATCTGAAATAAATGTTTCAGTTCAGGGAGAGTCCCAATGGCACGTGGAAAAATAACTATCCCTGGTTTATTGTACATTTCTGGGCTGTTGTCTTGCATAGTAAAAAAACATCTAATCTAAAGGTAGTTCTAAAGCAGCAGAGGATGAGCTTGATCACAAATGGCAAATTTAAAAGTAAGTAAATAAATAAAAGTAGTATCCAGAACTTTGTAGTAACTTTGGAAGCAAATATCCTTTTCACTTTGAACCGGATATGTCTGGTTGGTGTCCGGCATGAAGGTGATGTCCTACGACCTGTAGCGATCCAGCCAAAGACGTTGTTATTCCCTCCCTCTCTTGAAAACATGACTTTCTTAGATGTCCTCCATGCTTTAATTTGGGGACTTCACTCAGCGTAGTCTTCTTTACTCCTGTCTTTGGAGAGTTTCTAGGAATACCTATCGCCTTTTTTTTTTCTTTTTTCTTTTTAAAACCACTTTTTATCCACATGTTTAATTTTGCAACCCTGGTGTCTATTTATAACCATCAAGCTCCCGAGTTTCACCGAATTTCAGGAGCTAAACAGGAAACGTTGGGTGCTATACAATATAGTTACTGTAAATGCAAAATATAAAACAAGTTGGGTTGCTTGACTACCATAAACACAACAGCGACACAGAAACATGAGGAAACAGAGGCTTTTGGAGAATTAAATGGGATATTTAAGCGCACCGATAACGTGTTTTGCCCTAGAAAATGAAAACCATGGCTGGTTTTTAATCATTTGAGGGGTGGGAACAGAAAGGACCACATTAACTTCTGTTCTCGGTAGTGTTGGGGGGGGTTTGCGGAAAACCAGAACTGGATCAGGACCGCACCGCATTCAATGTGAGCAAGGCGTTCAGTGCTGATTACTTGAGATGAGGGAAGGTGTCTGTAAACAACTTTCTTGACAATTCATGAAAGACCATTTTAATTTCTAATAACGTATTGTGTAATAATGCAAATAAATGTTTCTTTTTTTTCCATTAATGTTTTATGGCGGGAAAATCCACTTACCATAACATGCATTGGTTATGGAAAAAGTGTTTTTCTTTTTTTCCACAAAAACAAGAGGCATTTCTACAACCATTAAAAGAAATGCAAAATTCTGCGTAAAAAGTAATGAAAATAAGTTTTAGTTTGATGTTTAATGTAGAAATCTTAGATGTGATGAAAGCCAGAGTGTTTAAAATGTGAGCATCTTACCTAATAGTAAAGAAATAAACCTCAGTGGATGCTTTTTTTTTTTTTTTTTTTTTTTTTTAAAGCCTTTTGATATTACTGTAAATCACATAAATGCAAACGGATATTTAAATTTTAAAATAAACGTTAGGGTACAGGTGGGGGAGCATTTCTGTTCTTGTAGCTCAAAGCTGCCCCTGAAAAACCTGATCTATAAAAGACTTTTGACAAAATCTGTACCAAAACCGACCGATTTTAAAGTAGAAAACATTCTAGCATATTTTAGAGCGTTATGACTTGCTGAGTATCATAGTTAACTTTCAGCACCTAAGGTCTGAAAAGACTGAACATGAGAAAAGAGGCACAAGAAGCATTAAAACTGCCTTTCATACAGCTTAGTAAACCTTGAGTCAAATGATTAGATGGTGGCTTTCATCAGCAAGTCTGAGAGCTTCTTGCACGATGCATAAACCTTTCCAGAGTTTAGAAGAATGAGGATCCTCTCTGCAGCTCTAACTTGCATTTTGGACCTTGTCAAGTTGTGTGGATTAGCTGAACCACACAGGATGGATGCGCACAAGAGATACGGAATAATGGCATTGTAGAAGATGATCCGTAGCTCCTGAGGAAGGTTGTAGTTGAGTTGCTGCAGGAAGTACGGTCTCTGCTGGGCTTTCTTACCAATGGTGTCTATATGTGAGGACCATCTCAGGCCCAAGAGAAGGTGGTTCCTAGGAACCGGAAGTGATCCACAGTAAACGGTGTTGTTAAGGACTAAGGCATGACAGTTCCACTTTATATAGATCACACCTGAATGGTTTAAATGTGAAAAGGAAGGATTTAAAAGCGGGCTCTCTCCCCTTTAATGGCCTTCAGCTTGCCTGCATTGTTGGGTCGGGGGTTTCCGATATTCCTCTTGACAATACTCTATAACAGGGGTCCCCAACATGGTGCCAGTGGGCACTGGGTAGCCCTCGAGGACCACATGTGGTGCCCTCAAGCCTGTTCAAAAAATAGTACAACCCTCCAGTGAGCTGCATCTAAAATGTTGTTTAGTTGCTCTTCCTTTTTAATCATACTTGTACTTAGATTTCAAATGATAAATGCATTAAAAACATGTTTATATTACATAAAGTGAAGGCGAGCTCTGACTCTTCTAGTTCAAAGGTCAGTGCAGGTTCGTCTGACAGTAAACAATAAAGTAGCTCTCAACTTCTAAAAGGTTGGTGATCCCTGCTCTATAGATTCTCTGAGGGGTTTAGGTCAGGCCAGTTTGCTGGACAACCAAGCACAGTAAAACATAGACATACTTATGGCAGCGTGGCCAGGTGTCAAGACCTGTTAGATGTAATCGGTCCCTCCACAAAGCTTTAAATTGACTTTGGACTTAATAAATCACAATGGACCAACACTACCCTCAGACGCTGGGATCTTGTTTTACAATTAAAATGCAAAATTTTCTTTAATCAGAAAAGAGGACCTTGGATAATTGAGCAACAGTCCAGTCCAATTAGGACACACCTTATATTGTCTCTGCTTCAGGAGTAGTTTTAAGTTAAAGAATTTTTTTTTTTTTTACTTAGCTGTAAACCATAATGGTCAAAATGTATAGAAATAAATCCATCTGTCAAATGAATCTACATAGTATGGCTTCTACTTTCTTAAATGAATTACTAAAATCTTTTTTATTATCCTGTGTATTGATGCACCAAGATAAATGTTCTGATAGATGTTGATTATCATTATTTCACATTACATGTTAAATTCCCATTGTCTTTGAAATATTAAAACTGCTTTCCTGAAAAACTGTACTTGCTAGTGATCCTGAAACATGTGGCCATATGTGCTGCAGTTATGCTGCTAGATGTTATCTCCTTTAATGAGAAGACAAGTGTGTCACTTCATTCTTTGATGTGTCACTCCTGCCGTCTCTCAGGCTTGTGTTGGTCGTGTTTGGACGTGCTCTGCCCACCACTGAACTTCCACTCTCCTCTTCTGCCTGTTCTCTCACACACCCACAGCTTGTTCTCATGCATGCTCACTCCTCAAAAATGCTGCCATCTTAACACTATTGTTCCCTCTTAAGAACATGTAAACTATTACACATTGGTCGGCGACTGTAACATTTGCTTCATCCGGGGGGGGGGGGGGGGGATAACCCACTTTGAAGTGTTGTCAGAGCTTATTTGCCTAATAACATACTGCATACATTTTAAAGCACTTCATCTTTGCAGCATTTAGATGATGGTAACATAAAATGTAATTTTAGGAATAATTACTTTCAGTGTTTTTGAAGCAGTTTTGTGTGTTTTCTGCTTTCTGCAGCAGTTTGTCCTGCCAGGATGTGTCCCAACCCAAGTATATGTGGGGGCAACAACCGTCCCAACAGGTCTGAATCCAGAGGTTCAGGCGCCCACTATGCCCTGTGTGCCTTGGGAGTGGGACTCATCGGCCTTGGGATTGTCATGATAGTTTGGACTCTGACACCCTTTGATAGGACTTCTTCAGAATCCAACTCCAATTCTACAACCACGACTAAGAAGCCTGATGACCCTGAAGACGCCAAAGGCTTCACAAATTCCTCTGTGGCGTTGGTGCTAGTCGGAGTGGGGATAGTCCTGCTGCTGTTGTCCATTTGCCTGGGTGTGAGGAGTAAGAGGAGAGCTTTAAGCCTGCCTGCGCCAGCAGGAGGCCCCCTCATGAACCACATCCGAGGAGAGGAACCGCCGTGAGTGACCTCTCTCTGTTCTGCCCTATCCCGTTGTTAAGTCTGACGTCACGGGTGAACTTCCGGGTCCACATCAGCTGTACATGACCATGTGGTTTATGCTTACGGTTAATTCTCAAACTTTTATGCTTTTACAATTTGAAACGTTAATGTTGTATGTACTGTAGTTAGCATATGCGACATGTTAGTAGTGTAATGCTAATACGGAGAGTCAGCAAAAACTCACCATTTTAATAATTTCCTGGAGAATAACTTATCAACTGCAGCCATCTCCTCTTGTCCTTCTCGTCACACGGGAAAAGATAAAATGACAGCTGGAGATGTTTGTTTTGTCTTCAATCTATTAAGACAGCACAGCGGCATATTGAATAAATGACGGTTTTGGCCGGCTCGGACACGGAAGCAGTGGTAGATACGTCACGACTTAACAGCCCCATTGTCCAAAGTTACATTAGATGTGTAATATACTTCACAGTTCATGTAAGGTGTAGATTTCCATACCTTGTGAGTTCAGCAGCCCCTGCTGCCCCAAACGTAGCTTGTGTAGTTGTGGTAATAAGCCACCTTACTTTTGGCAGTCATACATACAATCTGAGAGCTGGAAGAGTCATTGGAGACTAAAATGCCCCCAAAGCTAATGGCTTTTGCAGCTTTCTAAAAATATATTGTAATAAGACTCCAATTATTTTTTTTCTGTTTTGATAAAATGGAATAAATGTTTAAAAAGTACATTTTATATGAAAAGAAATCAAATGCGCAAAATTTACTCAGTAGTTATTTCTAATCTCAAATTCACAGAAAGCAGGCATCAAATTTAAAGGGTAATTCACCCCCAAACCAATTTTTTTTTCCCAATAAATTGTTAACATGGTTTTCTTATAGTGCTGTCTACATGTCCTGGTCATTATTTTTGACAAAACCCTTGTTTTATCCAGTGGGTGATGGTGTTAAACTGAGCTAGATTTAAGCATAAATTACAGTAAAGGTTTCAAATGACCCCTGGTGTTGTTATATTGTGCTTCCAAGGAGAGAAAATTTCTGAAAAGAAAAATTGACAGATGGAGGACAAAAGAAATGATGGGCATGAAAATAACCACTGACAGTAAATTTAAAAGGATCTGAAGGTCATGGTTTTTAGAAATGTAGGCGGTCCACCTTGGACTTTACCTTGGTTTTCATTGTTCTGTAAATGTTTATTCCATACGGGATCAAGTTGAAACTAAGCAAGTTCATCACAGCTGATTTGCTTGTAATTACTTTGAGAGGTCGTTTTTTATATATATATATATATATAATTTTTTTTTTTATTTATTTATTTATTTATTTATTTATTAACGATTATAGAAGCAGAATTTGTTTCCTCCTGGAGTGTTTAGTGGGTTGGTGGATAAAAATGTATGAAGTAAGCACTAGAATCATCCATATACCCAACCAATGCACCATTTACACACCAATTTTTATTTACTCTGAGAAAGCCACAGTCCAAAAGGAAATTTAAGAAGCCACCCAGAAAGACAGTGGATAAAATTACAAGGAAGACTGGCTCCTCGGTAGCAAAATGTAAAGAATACATGCATTTAAACCGCACTGTCCCTCCAGACGATTTATAAGGGTATAATATTTGTTTAGGATCTTGGTCTGTTTATTCTTCTATTGCCTTCTGACTGTGGGCCACCTATTGCATTCCTTTTCAGGACCGTAGACCCAGAGGCTTATAACGTGCCCAGCTACGACGAGGTTGTTGGCAGCGGCAACTACCCCGTCCGCCAGAGCAACCTGAGGCAGAGCACCTCACAGCTGCCGTCCTACGAGGACATCCTCTCCGCCGTGGAAAACGAGGGATCGCAGCCCCCGAACCACTCCACAGAGAACAGCCCTCTGAATGACCAAACGCCAGCGGCTGCTCAGCCCCCCGCCGACCACGCCGCTCTGGCGTCACAGGCCAGTCTGCCCGCACGCAGCGCCAGCCGGGCCAGCCGTCTACTGAAGCCCCTCAGAGTAAGGCGGATAAAGTCGGACAAACTGCACCTGAAAGACTTCCGCCTTCAGATCCGCACGCCCACGCAGAACCCGGTGACCATTGAACCCATCACGCCGCCCCCACAGTACGAGAACAAGATGCCTGAGTTACAGTAAAAGCTCAGCCTGGTGGGTTCCAAATTGGACAATGGCTGATTAGAATATATGAAAATTTCTAATGGATTTAGAGGACTGGTGGTGATATATCTGAGAGCCTGTAAGAGCACCATGAAGTAGTTAGATGCGCCCGTTGAGCAGGATGATGGAGGCAGACGCACGCCAGAAATGAGAACTCTTCTTTATCAATGAAGCTTCAGATTGGCTGATCAGTTCTGTCGTCATGCATTAATGCATCCAAGGAAAAGCATTTTTAAGTATAACTTATGTCAAGAAAAGTGCAGCATTTCAGTTTTATTTATTATTTGAATAGAATGCCTGTCTTTAACAGAAATATGTTGTTGCTTTTAGTGTGTAAAAGGAAACCATATGTAGTGTTGCAGAGGGAGAAACGGGGAATTATCAGGCAGATGCTTGGTTTGAGATGTACAAACTGTGACCAGAAGAAGTGAGGATGCAGATTTAGGTTGTCTAAAAGAAGACGGGTTAAATTTTGTCATTCATACACACAATCAAAAATGATAATTTTAAACTATTGCTTAGCTGATATGTTTTTTGAGACATTTACTTGTTTTTGTTTTTTTATTATCAATGTTTAAATGCTAAAGTATCCACAACTATATTTTAATATTTTAACATGGTGGTGAATAAATGTTTTTCTTTTAGTTTCTCTCAGGATGTAGCTTAAGTGTATGTTGCAGATATATTTTTATGCACGGATCATTTGCATGCTGGTATGTGTAAAAGTCGCTGTAAGAACTGTATATATTTGTAAAAGACAAATACTGTTTTAATTTTGGGTAATAAAATTTACTGTCAATTTCTTTTTTTTTTTCTCCTCACAAATCACGTTTTTTTCAGTTTTCTTCACACTTAAGATTTTTTAAGTTACTTTGCCGCCCTCCAGTGGAAGAAATATGAATGTTATTCCAACTGTTTTAATGTGGCAGGACCTTGTATTAATGACTAAATGTTATATTTGCACATATTTTAATATTATTTTTGCATTTGTGTGTATATTTTATATACTACTCCGTTTTATGGTAATTTTTCATCAGTGACATTCTCTTCAAAGCTTGCAGTTTTTATTTTTTTTATTTAAATTGCCCCAACATTGAATTACCATATTACCCACAGTTGTGATTCCGATTATCTAAAAACAAATCCACATTCCTGTACTTGATAGGTTTTCACATCTTCATACATAAAATTAACTTATCAATTGATTTTTATGTACTAATCCGTTTTATGCACTAATTCATGATACCGCTACTTTATTTTTCAATTTCTTTACATTGGTGAGTAATTAAATGCCGCCTTAATTAAATATTTGTTTTTAATGGAACTACTGCAGCGGGTTTAGGTTTTTGTAAACATCCGCTTCAGTCTCAAGTCTTTTGCAAACCCGGACAGGTTTTCTTCTGAGATTGTTTTGTGTTTGTCTCTGTCCATTTAGCCATAATGTCTGTCCAAGTTACCTGTTCCTGCAGAAGAGAAGAATTCCCACAGCATGATGATGACTACCACTTACCCTTGTGAGGATGGTGTGTTCTGCTGTTTCACATGATGCCCAGAGTTTAATTTGGTCTCATTTGACCAGAGTGCCTATTTCCACATGTTTGCTGTGCCCCCGACACGACTTGTGGCTAATTGCAAACAGGACTTCTCATGGTTTTCTGCATGCCTCTTTTTCATAAAGACTAGATTTGTTTTTAATAGTTTTGTTGTCAACAGATTTTCCCACCTGAGCAGTAAATCTCTGTAGCTCCCTCAAAAGTTGGGTCTTTTGGCTCCTTCTCTTCTCAGCCTCTTGGTTTGGCAGGACGGACATATCTTGGTAGGCTTGCAGTTGTGCTGCAGTCTTCTCAGTTTCAGACGATGGCTTGAACAGAGCTCTGTGAGATGTTGAAAGCTTTGGATATTATTTTGTAACCTAACCCTTCTCCACAGCTTTGTGTGACCTGTCTGCTGCGCTCCTTGGCATTCATGATGCTGTTACTTCACTGATGTCCCCCAACAGGCCTCAGAGGCCTTGACAGAACAGCTGGATTTATACTGAGATTAAATTGCACACAAGTGGACTCTGTTGGCTAATCTAGTAATTAAGGGGGATCTGAATACAATTGGTTGCACTGGATTTCATGTCATGTCTTTTGTTTGTGTATTAAAAGACTAAAGTGTTAATGCTACACTGTAAAAACATTCAAATCATATATATATTTATAGATGTATATGTGTTTTTGTGTATGTATTTGAGTTTTTTTCAGTAAGTAAAACACTACATTATTTACATACAGGTCGATGTCTTAAAGCCTTTATTTCTGTTAAATAAGATGATCTTTGGCTTACAGCTATTGATGACACACTATTTAATTTCTTAGAATAGAATACACTACATCAGACCGATAAAAATAACATACAGCAATGTAAACAATGAAAAGTTGAATATCTACTTAAAGGTTATTTTCAAAATGAGCCGCTTAATCTAAAATCTATTGAATATCATTGTCAACATTTATGCATATATCAGTAGTTTATGTATTCCGTCCTGTTATTTCTTTATATTGTCCCATGTACACAGGGGGATAGGTAGTCGTGGCAGTTATCAATATAAGGTTAAAAAAAAAAGATAAACCTTATTGGAATAAAAATAATGAATTTCTTATTGTGATCATGATAAACTCTTGATTATGTATGCGAAAAAAAATATTTTTTAGTTCTGTTAAAGTTATTAGACCTTTATTCAAACAGTTAAAACCTCATCGAGATTAGGGTAACTTTTCCAAAAGAAAGTATACAAAGTGCAAACACAGTTAGTGTAAAATTACTCTGTTTGCCGTAACTGAGGTAAATAACTTTAATTAATCTTGCATTATCAATTAAGCACTTATACTTTAGAAAACAGCAAAAAATAAATAAACTGCAATCCTGATCGTTTGAAACACTAGCTTTATCTATATACGGACTATTTTTTGTGTTTACATGTCGCATGTATTACGAGTTTCTGCAACAGAAGTCCAGATTTTCAAGGTTAATAATCATAATGATAAAGTGTTTCGTTTGTGTTACATGCGCCGACTCAACTTCATTTTTGAAGAGCTCCACCCTCGCCTCGGTTTAGTTTTTTTTTTTTTTTTCCAGCGTGCAGCTGCCATGAAGCAGAGGGAGGAACAGCTGGCTGAGGGAAGAGCCAGCCCGGGGAGTCAGTCACATTCCTGGCTGGGATTCAATGACTGAACCAGACACAAACAAACAGAGAGAGGGAGAGAGAGACTCGCACACTGACTGGCTGAGCGGGGAGACAGACTGCGAGTACGCCAGACTGAGCAGACGATCCTTTCGGAGTGCGTAAAACCGCAAAATCTCCGTTCAACAGGGTAGACCTGCTGATTGAACGACTCTTCGCACCTCGGCTTCGCCACTTTATTCCTGAGTTTGGTTTACAGGAACTGCCCCGTGAGTCCAGCAGCTTTCGTTTTTTTTCTCTTCTTTTTTTTCTGAATGGACGCGCTTGGGAAGCTTCTCGTCCGACATGGAAATGCGCCTTAGCGAGCTTGTTGCCGCACACTGAGGAAGAGAGACCCAGAGAGTTTTTCCCAGCTTTCATTTTGAGTTTCCAGCCGCAGACAACATGGAGGGCTCCGGCTTCCAGCCCCATCCCGGACTTCAGCAAACTCTCAAGCAGTTCCACATCAGCTCCATGCGCTCTCTCGGCGGACCGGCGGCGTTCTCCGCGCGGTGGCACCAGGACGCGCTCTTCGCCAAGGATGGCAAATCGGCGGAGATCGTGCTCTCGCTGCCGCCCCAGACGCCGCCGGTGATGTCCGGCCCGCTCTTCATCCCGTCCGACCGCTCCACGGAGAGGTGCGAGACGGTGCTGGAGCGGGAGCCCATCTCCTGCTTCGTGGTCGGCGGGGAGAAGCGGCTGTGCCTGCCGCAGATCCTCAACAGCGTCCTGAGAGACTTCTCCCTGCAGCAGATCAACTCGGTGTGCGACGACCTGCACATCTACTGCTCCCGGTGCACGGCGGATCAGCTGGAGATCCTCAAAGTGGTGGGCATCCTGCCCTTCTCCGCGCCGTCGTGCGGACTCATCACCCAGACGGACGCCGAGCGCCTGTGCAACGCGCTGATCTACGGCGGGACCTACCCGCCCCACTGCAACAAGGAGCTGGGCTCCCTGGAGCTGGAGCGAACCGAGAGGAGCTTCAAAGTCTACCACGAGTGTTTCGGTCGGTGCAAGGGCCTGTTCGTCCCGGAGCTGTACGCGGGTCCGGCCGCCGCCTGCATCCAGTGCCTGGACTGCAGACTCATGTTCCCACCCCACAAGTTTGTGGTGCACAGTCACAAGCGACTGGAGAACCGGACGGTGCACTGGGGCTTCGACTCGGCCAACTGGCGGGCGTATGTGCTCTTAGACCCGGACTACACCGACAAGGAGGAGAAAAGTCACCTGGAGCAGCTGCTTAAAGAGTTGAAGGGGAAATATGACCTGGCGGCCAAACTGTCCAGTAAATCCTGCAGAGTAAGTCTGGTCTGCTTCATCTTCATGATCACCGGATTTGTTGGGTTTTTTGTTTAATAATGTGATTTGTTCGGGATCTGTGGATATTTCTTCAGCCTCTGCCCTGCTGCATTTTCTGCATAGTTTAGCATTCATTTTGACTTCCACCTCTTTCTGAGTTTCCATGTGCGCAATTACACTTTTTCTTTGCTCAACACCTCACATCAGCACCCACACTGACTTTCAAACGCATTCAACTTGTTTTTAAATTGTGATTTAATGAGATCGGCACAAAACACCACATGATGTGGGAAGTGGTGCCTGAGAACCTTTAAAGTCTGTAGGGTTCACAGAAAACAGGTGGAAGAAGATGATCTGCTCACACGATACCAGAACTGAACTGCTCAGGCCTACATCCGAACCCCTTGGTGTGGTAGAAAACTGTCAAAGTGGCCAGGTTATCCACACAATGAAATATGGTGGTGGCAGCATCGTGCTGTGGGGAGGCTTTTCTTTTGTTAGGGGCAGGGAAGGTCATAGTGCATGGGAGACGGGATGGAGAAAAGTGGTAATGTCAGTACTATTCTGTGGGCAGGATGATTTTTTTTATCCAGCAGGGGAGCTGGTCATAGTTAATGGGAAGGTGGATGATGCCAAATCAATGCAGAGAAAAAGGGAAAGAAAGAAAAAACTGGAGGCTGAAAGAGACTTGAGATAAAATATACAGCCAGAGCAGCAATGTAAGGTTTAGCTGAAGGCGGGTTCACGCGTTACAGTGGCCTAGTCAAAGTCCAGACACAAATCTCATTGCAAATCTGTGGCAAGAGTTGAACTTTGGTATTCGCGGACACGCCCCATATAATCGGACTCATCTTGAATCATTTCACGAGGATCAATGGGCAAAAACGGAGTATGGACTTTCCAGATTTTTATTCATAAAACAGAACGTTCTTGTCACATGCTCAACTATGCATCACCTTGCATTGGTCTATTGCATAAAAGCCAATCAAAATACAATGAGGTTTGGGTCTGTGGTGTGACAAAATGTGAAAGAGGTTTGATGCCTCCGAGCATCCTTCCTGTCAACCCCCCCCCCCCCCCCCACCACCTCTCCCCTCGGGGTTCGGGTTATCCAAGGTCATCTGCATCCTGATGAACGAGCTCTCAATGATATATGTTATAAATTTGAGGGAGGCGGGGCAGCGTCAGAAGGTTTGGGGAACAGGGTTTAATGAGGTTTATAGAATATGGAAATGTGTACGTGTGTGTGGGAGAAGGCAAAAGAGAGAAAAAAAGAGGGGGTTGCAGCTCTTTGCGTGGGTCAGGGAAGCTCGGGGCCAAGAGACGAGGTGGCTGATTCTTCGTCACAGAGCAGCTGCTATGTGGGACTCTGATAATGAGTGGACTTCTCTGAATGCATCACCGTGGCGCTGCTCCAGCCGGAGTCTGGCCCAAAAGATGTCTCATGCAAGCAAAGATAAAGACTTTTTTTCTGGTTTTGATTGTCCCAAAAGCAGCAATCAAAGCTAATTTATGGATTACTAACAGGAAATAAATGTCTGCAGTCAGTTTTTTTTTCGTGGGTTTGTTTCCAGGCGTCTTGCAGTTGCGGTTGATGTCTTTCTAACGTCAGACAGCAGGGTTGATGTATCACCTGTGGAGTTATGGATTCCCCTAAAAATGTTCGGTCCTGACTCCTTTTGAGAGTGTGTGTGACAAAGTGTGCGGAGCATCTCGGAGGCAGGGTAGCAGAGAGGAGGAAGGGTTGGGTGGTGGTGGGGGGTAATTTGGGTTCGCTGTGGTTCACTGTCAGCCGTGTCCCAGTTAGCAGACAGGCCTGATCCTCGGGGAGCCACTCGCCAGCGCTCTGCCCATACATCAGCCTGACAGGCCGAGCTGCTGAAAGGCCGAACTGGACTCGCCGTGGCTGCGTTTGGCTCGGCTTACCCAGCCCGAATGAAGACACAATGTTATCGGCCTGCCACAGCCTCTCTGATGTCAGGGGTGTTTTATTAATAAGAGACAGGTTACCTTGTCTGCTTGTATCATCTGTCTAGACTCCCTCCCTGTGCGCTGACAGAGGAGCAGAGCCGGCGCAGCCCGGAGGAGCCGCTGAGAGGTTCAATGTGGATGCGGCTTTAAAGTTTTGTTTTTGGTTTTTTTTGGAGCGAGGCCGGGACTTAATCAGCATTAAAGTTTCCCTGTTTTGCATCTGATGAAGCATTTGGTCGGTTAGCTATTTTGCCTGATGTGCAGATGGGGGCAGAATGCAGGGGTGGGGGGACGCAGACCGTCCCATTCAGAAGCTGGAAGGTCTGTGAGCCGGGCCTTGACGTGTTGTCAAAGGGCCGCAACCTTTGACCCTTCCCCCCGCGAAAATAATGACCCAGCCAACCCCCCATTCTTTTGACACCATCCAATCACACGGCCTTGTGTCCACTCCAGTGGCCAGATGGCATCCTGATAAAGGATGGAGAAATCCACACAACAAGCACCCTTCCCAACGGCGGCTTTATTCCTTTTTTAAATTTCATCTTTAGGGCTAGAGATCAGAGATTTATGGCCCGATTGGTATTTTTCTTAAAGGACCATAATTACCAGCCTTCAGAATAAATCTTTCTAGCCTTTCCCGGTCGTTTATTAATACACTATGATATATCTGGTAGGAGCAGAGCAAACAATGCACCATGTTTGTAGGACACACGAAACAAGATTTCACCAATTTAAAACAAAAAAATAAAATGAGTCGGAGTTAACCTTTGTAAGCCGCGTTTAGCATCTTAAATTAGTGATTAGTTACGTTAAGGCTGGCAGCATTTCTGAACCCAGCATGTTCCCCTAACTGACAGAGGTTATGGGACATGCCCAAAAGGTTAAGACAGAGGATAAAACCCAGCGTCCTCACTGTTACACCTTCAGCCTGTATTTTATGCGCTTCAGTTCGCACTTCGACCCTAGCCAAGTTAACGAAATGGGTACAAAACGACCCAAACTGCAAGTATGAATTGCCGAAGGAACAAAACAGCCAGACCTGCAGAGGTCCGCCCTGTTGTAGGAGCCTGAAGAACAGTCAGCATGTTGCCTTAGAGATAAAGTTCCCTCTTTAATTGCTTCTCACATCTCCAGAAAACCTTCATCCAGCCCTGAGTCTTTTTCCTGCAGTAACAACATCCACATTGGGAGAACCAGCGGTCAAGGCTGGTCAGGCTGAAAACCAGCCGATTCTGGTCATTAGACGACTCCTTGGTGCATCACAAGATCACCGTGTGCAATGTCAATAAGCCAAAAGGCTGGTTGGGTTGCAGTAATTACTTGGTAGTGATGTTTAATCAACCAGGCCAGTGATCCAGATTGGCCAGTTTTACCCTGATCTGTTCTGACCAGTGATCTTAGCCTTTAAAGAAAACTGGAAGTCAGTATTGGCCAGTAAAAACCTGATCAGTGCACCTCCAGTGCTAAGTAATTATGTGACCTGTATGACATACCGCATTTTCATCGCATTAACATAAAAACGTTGCTTGCATTTAATACAGGAAAGCAAATATTCCTACTGCTTCTGAAATAAGGACAACATATTGATTATTACACCATTAATAATATAATCTGGAACGATTATTGCCATTTCAATGTTAATGGATAGATGCAAAAATCTAGAATAAACAAGCTAAACGCAGCAGTTTTCAAGTGCTTATTGTGCCGAGTGTTATACATTTTTTTGCTCTTTAAACATCGAGACCGGGGAGAACATCAAGTCGGCATTAGCTGGTTAATAAGAAAGCTGGTCAGGTACCTAGCCTGTAGTCAGCTGCTTTACAAAGAGCTCACTCGCTGCTTTCCAGCTGCAGTTTTAAACAGCATCATGTTGGCGACACTGATTGGTGGCGCTCCTTTACTTTTTACATTATCCTGTGAAGTTTTTGCAACTTAGTCTTTGTTGTAAGCACAGGAAATGTGTAGGAGCCCATGTTTCTGCCAGCTGTCCAGCAATAGGTGGGGGAGGGGGGGAGTCATATGCTGCTCTCATTTATAAACAGGTGTCTCCAAAATTGCATTTAAAGGATTTCCTGATATATTGACACTAAGATGATCATAATTTTATAAAAATCTTGCTGTGCATTGATACCAGTAATGAGTCTACACGTTTATATATCTGCACCATTCATGCTCTGTATACCAACATTTTGTTTTGTGGCTCTAGTTTTTAGAGCATTATAAAAGATTTTTTTTTTTAAAAAGGCATCAAAGCATTTTTGTTAGTCATTAAGAAGCTTTCTTTCTAACTACAATAATAATTGGTATGACAGCTAAAAGAGATCCATCATCTATACCTGCTTATCCTTGCAGGGTTGCGTGGGTCGGTCTCCAGCAGTCTTTGGGCGATAAAGATTAGGTTTTATTGTTTTTCTAATATCTGCAGAGGCTAGACACAGTCTGACATCTACATCCACACAGAAGCCAAAGCAGAACCACATTAACATTGTATATTTAAGTATTTGTTTTTTATTATTAACAACATTATCTCATCTTTTGCTGATATTGCGCAGCTCGGTTGAATGTAGTTCTGCTGTTTTGAGAGAAATCCTCCACGATGTTTGCTGTTTAAAACTCCAGTCCCTACGTTATGCTGACCCCTCGAGTGCTTTCTGAATGTTGGATTTTATGATTAGCATGAAAATCTTTCAGAAAGAGGATTTAAATTAAAATAAAAAACTTTTATTTTTTCAGTCAAAAGTGGAATGCCTCTGTGCATTAACTGTAAAAACAAAATCCCTAAGAAGTAAGGCCAACGCGATCAATCATCTGACCGAGTGGAGGGCTAAAGGGGGCTCTGTGTGGACCGTCTTTAATAGGAATGGATATTAAAACCATCCAAGTGAGGCCAATATATGCCAATTCCCATCCCATTGTTCTCCTCACTCGATGCAAATGGCCCCAAACTCTGGAGTGAAGCAAAGGCTAGAAGATGAGGTGCTTTGGTTTTATTAAAGGCGAATTGTTCTCCTTTTTTTATTTCTCATTAGCTGCCATTATATCGGCAAGCTGCGTGTGTGGGCGGCGTCGTGTACATCGAGGTTACTCGCGTGTTTTAATGTAAACAGCAGAATGTTATGGCTGGATCAGCTGTATGAGCCAGATTAAAATCAGCTCACCGCCGGCTCATTTCCATTCCCATCTGTCCGCTGACCTCTCTTTAAGTCCTGAGAGCTGACGTGGTGCAACACTTTGGACCTTGATGGGTCTGTCTGACCCAGCCGGCTAAAACCTGACCCAACCACATAAACCACTATCAGCCGCACTTAATTCACATCTACTGTATACTTTAATCTCACCACTGCCGCTCCAGATTTCATCTTGTCCCTGGGAATATTATTCTTAAAAGGTCAAACTCCCACACCCCCACCCCTTCAGCCGTCCAGCGACTGCTGACCGGACTGCTGCGGCCAAAGTAGAGGCAACGGGTCGAGGCAAAGGGGTGTCAGGAGCTCCCAGGGGTTGTGGCCTTCATTCTGGCAGCGGTGACCCCATGTTAAAAGGGTGTCAGCTGGGGCTCTCTCATGGGTAATGTGTGCTAAAGACCTGCTGCTTCTTTTGTTTGAGGGGCAGGCTTTCAGAGGCTGTGAAGTGCGGCGCGCGGTTCTTTGCGAGCGCCCTGTTTCTTTGGGCGCTGCACGGAGAGGTCTTTAACCCCCCAGCCTTTCTCAGGGTGGGAAATCCACACTGGTGAGACTGCTGTGTCACCATTTTCCTTGTCATGTCCTGAAAAAGACAGATAGGAGCCCGTGGTGGTGTCTGCATGTCTGATTGGAAATAAGACAAAAAAAAACTCAAAATCATCATCACTGGAAACAACTTATCATCAAATTCTGTCATATCATAAAAGCTGTACGCATTGAAACTCACTGAACCCTTGATTTTAGTAAAGGTATTTAAAAAAAGCTGAAGATGTCTAACATAACGCTAAATATTAGGCTTTTTCTTATGACACCAATATCTGATTTTTCTTTTTAGTTCTGATTCGTCCATTCCAGTAATTTAATTTGTATGTATAACTAATAACTAAGCATGAGCCAATCTTAAATTCTCATAGTATCATAACTAAAAATATAATATTTACAAGAAAGTAAAAAACAAAACAAAAAGGTATCACACATGGTGCTTTTATTTAAATGAGAAAAGTAAAAAAAAAATCTTCTGCTGCTAAAGGCATTTCTCATGGGCCTAAATATATAAATAAATATATAAACACTTGTTTTCAAGTAATTATTGTGTAGATACTTATTGATTTTCCACGCTGCTCCTTGTAGTTTGACCCGGGTATAAATGGTTAATTAATCGTGCAATCTACACAGATAACAGATAACTTTTTAATATAATACTGAAAGGGTAAAGGCTTTCATTAGTGTTTCTAATATGGCTGCCCATGTTTTTTTGTGCCTGTAAATATAAATCCCAAAAGACTCGTTATGCATTTTAACTTTTCTTCCACTCGCTATGGCTGTCTCTCTAATGAACTCAATGGACATCTTAGAGTCTGAGTAGTCAGCTACTCTCCTGTGAAAGGAAATATGTATATTGCACTTTCACAACTCACAGCCTCTCTTTTTCTTTTTCTTTTTTTCTATATAAAGCAAACATACTGTTTATATATAGAAATGTATGTACACTGTGAGAGCTGTAACCAAAATCAAACTCTTTTATGGTACACACAGTTTATGATCAAATAAAGATAACTCAGATATTGTGTGTAAAGAATTTTCAAATTGATGAATTTGTCTTACATGTATGTAAAACAGGGAAAATGGCGTAGAATCCTTTCAGCCAGCTGACTAGCAGTGCATAGCAACAGGTGGGGCAAGCGGCAGGATCGGTATGAGAGAACATTTTAAGGCTTTTTTTTATCTTGTTTTTTTTTACCAGTAACTGACCCGTGCCTTGTGGAAAATTTGTTTTTGGTTGTAAAATAACACAATGTTGTAGCATTCATAAAAGTTGTTTTCTCAGTCCAACAGAAAATTAAGGCAACACAGAAATATCCCAGTTTATGTGTCAAATTCTCTCATATTTATCTGATTTTAACTATACTCACCAAAGCACTTCAGAGAACAAACTGCTTTTGGATTCCTTTACAGCTCAGTCTTGAAGAAACACTTTATCAATATATTTTTTCTTATTCGGCAGCATCTTCTTGTATCACTTTTTGTATCTTTTAGATCCACACATTGTAATGTAAAAGCTTACATTAAGCTTAATCTATTTCTATCAAGATTGTTATTAAATAAAATGTAAAATTAGGTGTCCTAGCCCAAATCCCTGTGGGATGCCATATTTTTCAAACATCTATTCTATCACTAGAAGCAGTTCAAATGGTTTTTAATTAGTTTAATTGAAGGTAAGTGCCTTTGGCTGATCACTATCTCAAACATTTATATTTTTTAAATGCCACATGCAGGTTAGGGAGGAAAACAACCTTTCGATTCAATAAAATTCCTTTGACATCCATTTTCAGCCCCATTCCTTTCACATTGCTTCATGGGGACAGTCCTCCTTCCAAACCTTTATGTCATGCCTCAGAGCTAGCGTGCTAATGACTTCCTGTGTAACTGGACGAGCAAGGGAGGAGGACGTTCAGCGATGATCGGCGTGGATCAGACGAGGGAGGAGACGAGCGTTCGCTGTGACTGCAGCCGACGAGCTAGTTAGTCAGTCAGTCAGCCGGGCTGTTAGTTCAGAACAGATGCCTGTATTGGGTTGGTGTAATTCCACAATCATCGTCCTCATCATCAATTCCTCCTCGATAACCTCCTGGTTTCCAACTCTGTGATTAAGAGTCAGGCCCATCTGGTGCATAGACAGGAAATCCTGGAGTCTGCATCTGCTGCTTGCTGAGCTACTAAGCTGCTGCAGTCAGGGGGGCTTTAAACTCCAATAATCCCACATAACTCCTGGAATGCAGAGGCCATGGTGCACATCAAAACTGTCCTGTTCCTTGGTCAGCTTTTTTTTGTCTTTAAGGAGTGCAGAACGACTCAATTCACTCCTCCCTTCCCAGCCTGTTCGTACCATCTTGACAATTTATAGCCATTCCCCCTGGAATTTTGTAATTAGGGCATGAATTAGACGTACCGCACAGAGAAAACCAACAATTGTACATTCCCCTTCCACAAATGCTAGCCTGATATGAGGCCAAAAGACACACAAACAGGACTGCAATATTTATCCCTTTAAACCTCCTCTCTTTAATTGACCTGCAGCTCCGCAGAACTGTTAGACCACATTGGAGATGTGCTAATGGAGCTCCAGCCAGAGCAGAAGTAGGCCCTGCTGGTGCCATATGACAAATCGGCATGCTGCTCTCGCCTACAATCCGCCCACCAAACACCTTCAAAGCTATCGGGAGGAGGATTAGCTCAGGCAGCTAAAACCAAACAGACTGCTCAGTGTTCAGACGGCGTTTTGGGCCAAATCTCATTCGTGCCTCCTGTTTTGATGGGTAGCAGATCCCAATCGGGGATAGGGTGCCGTCGGTTCACTCGGGACTGGTGCCGTGCCAAGCTCGCTGTGAAGAAAAGGGAAAAGAATCTGTGTTTTAGGGATTTACGCGACTACCATGCTCTTTGGGATATGCATAATTTATTTTCGGATTAAGGAGGGTTCAGATTAACTTTGAATTCTTTGCCGAGTTCAGTCGACGGTGAAGCTGGGGAGTCTGACTGTGTCTGTGTGTGTGTGTGCCGGTGACATAAAGCACTCAGAGTTCAGCTCCAGATCTGTTTTGTGTATCTTTCTGTGTGTGGGCAGGCCTGGACCACAACATTTTGAGGCCTCCGTCAGACTCTCAGAAAGGACTCATCCTCAGTCGGAGTCTGTTCATCTGCGCTTGTGATTGGAGGGCGCCTGTGGTTGCTAAGCAGAGCTGCTCTTCCTGTGCTAAATAAGAACTTTGTGCTCTCTGGCTGGTTGGCTTAAAGAACAGCGCCAGAACACACACACACACACACACAGACACACACACACACACACTCACATGCAGAGAAGTCACAGTGCACAGTCCTCTTACAGTTCACAGACCTCACCCTCCTCCATCCCACTGCCCAAACTCCCTCATTGTGACCTCCGTGCTGTGACTCGACAACTCCTCTCAGCATCCTTTTCTCCCACCCGGCTTCACTGCGCCTCACCGAGACCTTGGCTGACGCCTCCTCCTCTGCCTCACCTCCTCAGTTTGACACCTCCTCCTCGACCCCGTAGGACACGCGTTCGCGCAGAGGCGCAGACGCAGGATTCTGCTCCTCTCCTCCGCTGAGATCTCCTGCTGCACTCCCCCTCACTCTGCATTATACTTAGATCTCCACCTCCACTCTGGTGAGCACACGCTGCATGAGTCTGTACTCAGACTGGCCTACATACAGGCACATGTCTCTTTTGGAGGGACGGAAGCTCATCATCCATCCCCTTCATTACAGATAGAAAGATGGAGATGGAGATATTTTGTCAGGATGACCTCATAGCCATCCTCCCTCTCGTTTCAAGTGCTGGCTAAATTCACAAATGAGTGGGATCCACATTTCTTTTTCTTTTTTTGGACGGGGTGGGGGGGGGGATTGAACTCGTTCCTCTCATGTACCTGATGTACCTTCTGAACATTGCATCTAGAGAGCGCTCGGATCCCCGGAGCGTTTTATTTCTCCACCCTGGGTCAAAGCTTGTAGCACAATAACCATTCCATGCTGAAGAGCTCCCTGCCCTCCCCAGCATGCGCTCTCTTCAGACTTAAGCTAAACATGCCTTCTTGCAGAGATGGAGCAATGCCGCATTGTCAGCAGGCACCCGTATCAAATGAATTCAGCACAGCTGTCCTAGCAGACTCTATGGCAGGCGAGCGGAGAAACATTATTTATTCAGTATTACAGTCACCCTGGGTTCTGTCCCTCTCTGCCGCAGCATCATCTGGTCAGGTGGGCCGCTCCCCCCCCCCCCCCCTCCCCAACCCTCCATGACCTTGCATTAAAAAGCAGAGTACACCTGCCCCACCCAGCTCTACCATGCTGCTCTTCCTTTCTCTCTTGCATGGTTTGCATTCAAAAAGACAGGCGTAAAGATGGGCCCACAATGTGAACTCCCTCCCTCCTCTCCTGTTGCAGGTGTCTGATAGTTGCACGATGGACCCGAACTGTCATTGCAACAGCCTCCGTCGCGCTTGTGGCGTTGACAGTCGTCTGGCTTTATTTCCAACCGGTCGACAACCACAGACACTCACACCTGCTGCAGCAGCCTGAAATAGAGCAGGCCCACCCTTTATCCTATAATGAGGGTACTATTATAAGCCATGTGTCTAAAGCAAGCGTGGTGGCCTGATGTGAAGACAGGAGCTTGCACATCATCTTAGACGAGCTCCAAGCTGCTTTTCAGATTATCGTGAAAACTAGTCACCTCTTCTTTTAGTGCCAGCACATCTAATCTGCTGCTCATGAGCGTGTTTAAGTCACCTATTTCCATCTCACTCCAGACAGGTTTTCAGTTGCAGCTTACAGAAAGCAGATAAGGAGATGCACAGATAAGGCTATGCCAGGCTGATTTTGGGTTTTCTTTAAAGTCTGACCTGGTGATTTAGATTCATTTTTTTTTTTTTTTACTTCAATCCATACTTCAATTCAGCTTTAACTCAAAAACATATTATTAAAGGCTTTTTCACGTCAGTACCAATTTCAGGGGTGTTGCCTTTTTTAGGTTTTCACCTTTTTATTTTGTTTTTCCCAGTTCCCGTTTTTGTCTTTTGCCACAGACAATCGAAGGCTTTCAGCTGCAACTTATGGGAACAGAATAAATCTATTAGTAAAGATGCAATGATCGGTTATTTTAAGGCCAATACGGATTTATTACTTTTTCTTCGGAAAATTGATATCGACAAATCTTTTTGTTTTATATTTACTCCAGATCAGTTAAACGTTTTCAGCTGTAGCTTACAAAAAGGAATATAAACCCTTATTGTAACAATTAAAAAAACTTGTCCAGGCAAATCACAATTTCATTTTAGGACAGAAGAGTAAAAGGACTAGATTCATGTGATTTTTGTGGAATTACGAACAAATGATACACTTACAGACTAAATATAGTGAAACTTTGTGAATGTTTTAATGAATTATATTAATTGGTGGGGGGACTTCGGCTTTGTCAGAGCAAATCAAGAAAAACTTATCAGAGTACGATTTTCAGACGATTGATTAGTGACTGTCTGCTTTTTAAAAAAATGTAAAAAAGTAATGCATGTGTGTGACCTCGTGTCAGGCTGTTGTGTTAAATCAATTGCAGGGAAGGTGGTCTTATTGTGGCGACTGTCCTGAAAGGAATGTATGAATTATTCCAGGGGTAATAACAGGGCATTGTTGCCCGCGCTCATCTTCAACAAAGGCGCCCGTTTCTGCATGTCCATATTTAATTCACCCCTTTCAGCTGCTCAACTGTATACTCCGCTAATATAATGAATCCCTCCAAAGAGATTAGTCGCCCTATCATCAGTGCAACTCCCTAATTTCTCTGCCTTTTGTTGTGGCGCAGGCTGCACTAAATGGGATAAAGGGGCTCGGCTGGACACAGTGGGAGGAAGTGGCTTTTGTGTTTGCAAGCAGGTGCAGTGGAATGACAGTGGTTTATACTTATTATTATTTTGGGTGGGTGAAGTTTTTTTTTTCTCTCCTTGTGCTCCCCAAGTGCCGCTGAGATACACCAGAAACCTCTGGAGCTCGACTTGAACCCTCAATCACAGGGCTCCTCGGGGGTTTGCAGTAAATTCTTCAGGCGAATGGTTTTCTCTCCCCTTTCCTCCCAGCCTCAGTCCTCCTCCTTCTTTTTTTGCTCACATCTGGTGAACAGCACTAGCACCCTTGTCATCTTTTTACTGCGTTGAGGTCATTTCCACCCTGTCGGCAAAGTGGAAACACATGACGTGCTGGGTTCGGTCTTAATGGGGTGGGGCTGGCACTCACTCGCACTTAATGGCCAAGAACTGCCAAAACGGCCTCCTCATGGAATGCCTCGACTTTTAAAAGGAAAGACATTTGGGGTTAATAATGTTAGAGTTCTTGTTTTTATCGCTAAGACGCAGCCAGCATGTTGGATGTACGGTTGTCTTTAATAATGCTCAGTGTGGAAAAAGTACGTTTCGGCCCGCAAGAACAGATTTAAACAAGCCATTTCAGTCACATTGACGGTTTAAAGCTTTAACACATAATTTCTACGCTCAAGAGGGTTTGACATGGTAGGCTTAGAATCAGACTTTCATGTTTGGATCACCTTGAGAAAAATATCACAAATTCGCCCAAATATTGAAAACAGAAAAACTACCCTTATTCCTACAGCTGATAAAATAATTTGAGATAAATAGTGATGAGAACTTTGTCATGGTGCAAGCTTTAGCTCTGATACCTTGGAAGTAGGAAGGTCGTAGCTTTCAATTACTAAAACCTCGTTTTTTTGAGCCTGTGTGTTTACATGACAAGACGGACTTTTAGGGTCCAGCGCATCACAATCTGTAACAAATAATGCGGTGCTGACGTCACATGTGCGACCATTGTTATAGACTTGGCCATACAGTGGAGGAAAAATGAATGCTATCGGAGAAGAGCTGATTTCTACGTTGGTCTTGTGATGGACCGTTATCAATACGTGTCTGACAAATTTACAGCTAATCTACAGCATCTCCCGCCGTTTTTTTCCATTTGATGTTACCGCACAGCATTTCCTGTCTTCATCTCAGTATCCAGACTTCAAAGTAAAAGCACACGTGGAACGCTATAAACATTACAGTTGGTTCAGAAGGTTTTTGCTTGTTTGCTTTTACAAGCCCAACTGGTCCGGTGAGGTCCAAAGGAGAAAGAGCACACCAGCTCTCCCTCCCAGTATGGAGACACAATGTTGTTCGACATCACCATTGTTTTGAAGGATTCTCAATGGCTTTAGCTTTACGGTACACTGCCCCCTATGTGTCTGGCATGTTTAAAACAACGCTCAGTGGTGAATTTATGCAGGTTTGTGTGGATGAAAACGTTTCTAAAAACGATCCTGTGTGCATGATATTATTTTTAAAAACAATATGAGGGAGCTGCATGTGTACAAGATTTTAGTCAGACTATATGCTCAGGTAGCTGACCAACACTCGGTAACAAGAGTTTAGGAAGGATCATTTCAGTGTTACTCTATACTCACCCTTGAAAACCATACAAACAACATAAAATCTGGTATACAATGGCCCCAAATCTGGTCCATGCAGAGTGCATTGTAAACTCTATAAGACTCTTTAAGCAGTTTAGTTTTTTGCTTTCCATGTGTTTCTCAACCAAAGAAAATTCAAAGCAATTGACATATTTCACTTGCAAGTAAGAAAAACTGTAGTAACCTTCCTTCAGGCCAGTAGTCTGAAAGTCCTGACCAGCAGTGCTCAGCAGTAGGTAGGGGAGGGTCACAACTGGGTTGTTCCATGCTCTGTGTTGATATGTAACCTCTCAAGAACTGCAGTAAAGTCTCTTGGACTCATAATCCAAACCCTACAGAAAGTCAGCCATTTTGGATCAAAGCGGCCATTTAGTGAACTTTGCACACAGTCTATTTAAGCCAAATGCTTGTCTCTACTTAACTTAAACATGAGTCAGTATATCCTTAAGGCAATAGTGATTAAAAGTTATCAAAAGCTTGACGCTGCAACAAAGCATGCGGGCGTGGCCTTCAAATTTGAACTTCTTGAAATGAGAGCAGAAATTGCTTCCACACATGATCTGAGCACTACCAAAGTTTAAATGTGTAATCACAGTCCACTGTTTGACACCCCACCCATTGAGAACAGGAAGTCATGTGTTTTAATAGCAGAGGTTTATCTTATAACTTGTTTGCCTTACAGAAAAAAAGGTGAATTGTTTTTTTTTTGTTTCTTTTTTTTTTTTTTTAAGTAGCATTTTTAAGTTCGGCTGAGTAGCTGATTTGGTAATCATGTTGTTTGCTGCACCAAAAATATTTCACAGCACTTCTGGGTGTTTTTTCAGTGTTGAGCTCGTCTTGTCAGTGAAAACCACGCTCTGCCTTCTGACACATTTTGGTCAACGTTTTCAACAGTGCATCGTTAGTATTAGCAGATTCGTCTTGTCACACTCTTTTTGTATTTCTTTGCAGCCCTCTTTTAGTGGAGACACTGTTCTCTCTAGAGTTAACAGTTAAAAACCTTGTGCCTCTCAGAGATAATGTGCCGCTCAGGAACCTCAGCGGAGTTAACCGTTTTAATGGAGTTTTACTGCCGTGCTACATAGATTTCCATGTGTCTCCAAGCAAATTCCAGGCACACTGTGGTTTCCATTTTGTGGTAGACAGGGCTGCAGTGTAAAAAGGGGTGGGCTCCAGTTACTGCTGTCTGTGGGCAGACTACAGTCGGCCTGAGTGGCTGTGCAGAGCAGCTGCATGGATTTCCAACAAGACTCCATCACAGACAGACTGCAGCGGTGCTCATTATTGAGGGCGCACAGACTCCTGCGCCGCACGCCTCTGTCCCCGTTACCTCTGCAGCAAGTTAGCTCTATGCCTTTGTTCTCTCTCTTGGCTTGAAACTAGAGAATATACAAAAGTGCTGAGGCTGCAGTTAGTGTCACTGCCCACAGAATCTGCCGCACAGGAGGAAACGACACTGATAAACACTAAGCCTTCTTGTCTTTATGTTTTCCCAAAGCAAACGCTCAAAGCTCTTTAGACATGCAGCTTTTATAGATTTGTGGCCAGTTTGCAATGATCAGTTTTTGTAAAGCTTTGATCTGCCAATATTGATTTTAGCCAATTCTGATTTCACTTTAATTGTTATATGACAAGATATAGGAACAACATTCATTCATTCTTTTTTCAGCCTTCGTGTGTTGTCATAAATGGTGACAAACATGGCATGGTTTAACCATTTTAAAACAAAGGCAAAGAGAAAGAACTGAGATTTTAAGATGTCTTTGGCATCTCAAATGAGGGATTAACACCTTTTTGCTGTTAGCATTAGTACTAAAAAAAAACAACTTTACTAAATTACAGAGTGGGCATTCTCAGTGCAGTGTAGCATCTTATATTGCGATTACCAGGATTACTGTGGTTAGCATTAGTAGCATTTAAAACACGTGGGTTTACTATTTTAAAACAAAGGCAAAGATATTACAGGGAAATGACATTTAAACTGTCTTTAGCATATTAAATGAGCGATTAGCACAATTGTCACTGTTAGTAATAGTGCTAAACAAAACAACTTGACAACATTGCATTTTTAGCTTGTTATTATTAAAAATAACGATTCTGAAAAATGCTAACTTTATGTGTCCTTCCCACAGTAACCAACTTCCACACTGAAGAGTGTGAATGTGGTTGCAATAACAAATGGCACATTCACTGAGCTGAAAAAAGTAAATCTGAACATTTTATGATTCGGGTCACCAGACAATTTCTGCTCCTTTATTCATCCATTACTCTGGCTTTGATACAGACAGCTTTATTTTGTGATACTTGCATCCTTTCTTCTGCTTATTAAGATATGTGTCGTCTAGGTGTTTGTGTTTGACCAAATGCCTTCCTCTCCCCCCCGTTATGCTTGCTCTTCCGAGACATTAAACTGCAGCCACAGCAAGCGGCTGGAAAGACAGTAAACATTTATCACACTAATAAGCTGCAGACACAGCCAACCTAATGACTTAGGCAGCCATGGCAGGGGTTGCCCAGGGGTCAGGTTGAATTGCAGGACATAAATGGTCGATTCCAACTGGTAGGACAAATAAAGTAGGAAAGGGTAAAAAAAACAAGAGGGGCATCAGAGGTGAGCAAGGGGTGAAGACAGTTGTTATTGGGAGAGTATAATCACTTCAATTGATTAGCAGTAAAAGAAAGCTATTGATTCAACGACCCTTTTATAGCAAGGCGATCCGTGGCCTTTTAACCTTCTTTCCCACCAAACTCGGCTCGCTCTCAAACCCTGGACTTAGTCCGAGTCGTCAAAGGGCACAACTCCTACACAAGTGACGAGTGAGTGAAAAGATTTGAGTTTGCTCAACTTGGTGAAAGCATCAGCCTCAGAAGTACCGGTGTAGGCTATGTGTGTTTGTTGGTGCCGGGGTGTTAATGGAGATCCAAACTAAACCTCCTTATTTTTTTCTTAGGCTTCCTCTCCCTCTGGCTGAGGTGAATGTGTCCTGCAGAGGGTTTGTTTTAGGTGAAGTCAGTGCTGGAACAAAAATGTTGCGAACCGCAGGCCAGACTGTGGTTCAGAGATTCAGCTTCGTCCTCCTGAACGCAGACGGCTCTGTTTGTTTTGCTTCTCTGTTTCTCAGGGAGAATTAAATACATCGCCAAAGGTCCCGCACTCACACCCAAAGCTCGCAATTAGCCCCCCCAAAAAACTCCTCACACAGGAAAATAAAAATGTTCCTGGTTATAGTTATTACATCTGGACTTTACCACCTTACCGTGAGAGCAAGCATGCTCACGTATCTGACTCCCATCTTGTAAAAGGGCTCTGTGGAAGATGAAATGCCGTTGGATTGTTTCAGTGGCAGGATGTTTGTGTGTTTTGTTCCAAACCTTTTTTTTCATAAATAGCAGTTTTTATTTTACTGAGGTCAACTGGTTTTACTAGACTTGGGAGGCAAGTCCAGAGGCAAAGGAGACCTCCCCACCATCTGGCATCCATAAAAAAGGGGGAGCAGAAGGTTTTTTTTTACTGGGATTTTATGAGATGGTAGGGTGAGACACTGAGGGGAGGAGTAACAGAGTGGATGGTGGACTCTGGTTGCCCCCTGAGCTGCAGTGCTTCCTCTGCCGTCTCAATGACAGGTCAGAAGTTCATTGCCTTTTTTCTTTTTTGCATTTGCCTTGTAAGGTGAAGGAGGTGACTGTCTGTAGATGCCAAGAGATAGAGCGACTCAGAATTAGTGGCCTGAATGTTGTTTTTTGTGTGTGTGTCATATTACAGCATGCATCTTTACTGAGATTTTATTTGAAAGATCAACACAAGGTGTTGCATAATTGCTAATAGCGATAAAAAGGTTGAATTGTTTTTACTTGTTATTCCAACAAAAATCATTCAGCCTGTACTTTGCAGATCCACCATCTATAAAATCTATAAATTGAATGTTGCTATTTCCTTTTTTTTTCAGAAAGGATTGAGATTGTGGAAAGCCATTTTTAAGCCTTGCCAAACATTTTCAGTTGGATATAGGTCTGGATTTTGACTTGGCCGTGACACATAAATATGTTTTGATACAAGCCATTCCATTTAAGCTTTGGGGCTATGTTTAGGGTCATTGTCGTGCTGGAAGGTCATCACCAATCTGAAGTATTTTACAGCCTCTAACCAGTGGTGGGCACATCTAACCAAAAAGTTAGCTTCACTGTCTCATATTCCCTAACAAAAGTATTACCTTCACTACCGCTAAACTGCTGAATAAATAGGAAAATTAGCAGAAGCTAATGCTAACTGCCAACTGATGGCTGTCACTCAATCTGATGAAAAAGATGCTGGAAGTAACACAGAACGCATGTCTAACGCGCACAGCACTGCATGTTTAAGGGTATTATTGTTTAAGTTCCAAAAAACACTATATTCACCATCCATAGCTACAAGAACAACTGTCAATCAGATAAAATGTACCAAATCCTCTGTTGCCACTGCTGAGGGGAACAAAACCTGACAATGACAATGGCGTCATGACGTGTGTACACGCATAGTAAGCCAATAATGCGCCTTCATCTGGCTGCTGCTACATCTTGGGAACGTTGTTAGCAAACTCAGAGTTATTGGAACCGAATATCGGTCCGCTAATAGTTTCGAAACGTAATGGATTCTAATCCGCTAAATGAAAAGTTAGGTCTGCAATTAGCTGTTTGCGGTTTAGCGGGACTGTCCCCACTACTGCCTCTAACTAATTTTCCTAGAGCTATGATAGTTCTTGTATTTAGCTTCATCCATCTTTCCATCAATTTAGAGCAGTATCCCCTCGGTATTATACTGCCACCTCCTTTCTTCTTGTGGGGATACTGCATTTATACGGAAACAGTTTTCCCCACACGCATTTTGAGTTCAGTTTTGGCTTCATCTGATCAGTGCATTTTTAACTATACATTTGCTATGTCTCATATATGGAATGTGGTAAACTTTAAATTAACAGGACGTTTTTTGGCTTTCTGTTAAAATTTTTGTTCCTCTTGATGGTCTTCCATCCAGGCCAATTTTTTTGAATGTATGACCAATAGTTTTGCTGCTGACACCTTAGCTTTGAATCTCTGCAGCTCCTCTAGAGTAACCACAGGCCTCCTGGCTCCTTTTCTGATTAATGCTCTCCTTGGCCAGCCTGTTGTTTAAGTGGACGGCCATGTTTTGTTATCCCTGACTGACAAAGAGCAATATTTATACAGAGATATATTTGCTCAAACATGGACTCTCCTTAATCAAGTATTTTTCGAAGGCAATTGGTTGCACTTGATGTTATTTAGGGGTATCAGGGTAAAGGATTACAGAAAATGCCACACTTTTCAAATTCTTATCCGAACAAAACATTTATAAAATATATATCCTTTGCCTTACATTTCACTCTTATGTGCTACTTTGTGTGGGTAATCCCAATAGAATACATTGAAGTTAGGGATTTTAACAGGACAAAAAGCGCAACGGTTGCAGGTATGACCACATATCTCTGCTGTATATAAAGATACAAGTCGGGTGTATTTTTAAAATGTCTCTGAGGACTGCAGAGTGGTGAATGTCAGAAGATCAGACCTGAGCCTTGCAGATGGTGCAGAATTATGTGGCTGCGTAAACACTGGTGACTCAATGACTTGGTGTTGTTTGGGTATGCGTCACCCTCTCAAATTGCCCTGCGCGCCACAGAGTAACGGACACAGTAAGTTGTTTTGTTCGGCTACACATTCTGGCCCTCTCTGCTTTTTGTCCAGAAACAGCCTTACAGTCAGGTGGTGTTGCATTTTGTTGGCACGAGCAATTCGAGAGGGAATAACAGCATTGTTGAGCTCTGACAGCACTAGATTTGATTTGAAGCCATCGCCGAGGACACTCCTGAGAGTCTTAGTCATGTTCCCCGCTGACTTTTTTTTTCAACAGTTTTAAAGGGCCTGAACTGAATCTGAGGCTACAAACTCAGCTTGATAGCTTTTCCAGATTGAGTTCATCACTGCTGCCATTTCAATTGTTGGTATGCTGCAGCTGGTGTGTGCAGCACTCTGCTTTTACTAGTGAAACCTTTCGAAGCATTCTCTCTTTGACCTTGTCTATTATTAACATTAACTCAGTTTATTTAATATAAATGAGTCGCACTTAGATGGCAGAATCTACTTCAGTTGGCCAAAACCAGCCTTAAAATTAGGAACTTGCGCAATAAAAATGGTAATATTTAATTTAGATTCATTATAGTTGTTTATGCTTGTAAAGACATTGTTAACTAAAGGTAAAAAAACAAGCAAAGACATTTAACAAAACCATTAAAAGGTTTCTATGGAAATAATGCATTTGTCATGCATTGCAGTATTGCAGACAATTGGTCCCTTGTGGTCATTTCAGGCTCTATCTGCGTCAGAAGCCTTTTTTGGATTATTTTACAGTCAAAGCACGCTAGCATTATCAGTCAGTCAACGGTGTTCTTTACGTAGCCCTTGTTGTCTTTAGAAATTTATATTAGTCCAGTTAGCAAAGTATGCATTAGTAACTAAACATCAGTCTCTGCGTGTATTCTCAAAGGGCGCCCAAGTTTCCATATCCAGATGATCCATGATGGAGACAGGTTGAAAGCTTATCTGAAGGATAAAACAGACCCACATTAGGTTAATTAGTTCAGCCTTCCTGCTATTTGCTTGAAATCCTGCTTTGAACGAACAGCTGATACATCTGCATAGAAAATGCTTTTTCCTCTCTAGCAGCCTCCTCGCCCTTTCGTGCTTCCTCTGAATTAATTTTGAAACACTTCACTGATGCTGAAAATGGCTAACTTTAAAGGTCCCCCGTCAAATGACAACTTCCACACCGAAGAGTGTTGTTGATGCATTCACTTTCCTGGGAAAAACGGTTATCGCTGATTTCTCAACCCACATCTCTTTAAATGAAGTCTGGTACTCAAAACATAGAGGACACCGGGTCCCAAGGACCAGACTTATCAGCCAATGATTATTTCAACAAAAGATATAAAATGTGTCTCCCTGATTTACGTTCATTTAGTTAGGTTTGCTGATAAAAACCTTCATTTAGTTTATTTACATTGCGCCAATTCACAACTAATGTTATCTCAAGGCACTTTACAGGCAGATTGGTTAAATGGTTTTTGATCTAAGTAAAACTTTAGTTGCTTTTTAAAAAGAATCTACTAAAACATACCAGTCTTATTATTTTTATCATGCTCTATGACATTTCTTTCCTAGACGGAGCCGTTAATCAAGTGATTTCTGCTTTTAACTATACTGTAGACTGCTTCTTTAACATTTAAGGCACTCCTGAACTGGCTTTGCTTTAACAAGATGCAGGGTTTGAATCACAGCCTGAGGTCTTGCTGCACGAGTTTGCATGTTCTCACCGTGCATACATGGGTTCTCTACTGGTACTCCGGCTTCCTCTCACAGTCCAAAAACATGACTCTTAGGTCAATTGATTCCTCTGAATTGCCCTTAGGTACGAATGTGTGCAGGCATGGTTGACCTGTATTTATCTGTGTTGCCCTGTGATGCACTGGTGACCTGTTCAGAGTGATCTGTGAGATAACCTTTCTTTTAATTCTGCACTTTATATATATATATATATATATATATATATATATATATATATATATATATATATATATATATATATATAAACCAAATAGAATTTATACCTATACGCTAGATTTTTGTGGTTGCGTGCCGACATGCTGTGATTGGTCAGACTTTGTAGGAACTAAGTCAAAACCCCTAAAGCAGGGTGGGTGATAAAATATATCAATCTAAATTAGTCATATCGACCTCTTTCTCTCGCCAATCTGGGGTCTGGTTTTCCAGTCCCCTCTGTCGCTTCCCTCGCAGCCCTAAATGAAGAAAAGGAAAAAGTGCTGACAAAAAGAAAACAAGCGTGTGCTTGTAGGTTTCTGTGTCACTTCACTCTGTTAAAATGTTAATTGTTTCCTTACCACAGTGGTAGTGCTCAGCGTGAATGAGCTGGGCTCTGTTTAGCATAGGATCGGTTCAAGACATAAAATAGGAGGAAAACTTTTTCTTCTTCTTCAAAGCATTTTAGAGCTCATGTTCAAAATGTTTTTTATTCGCTTGATAAGGAGGGGGTTTCCCCCACAAATAAAAGCTGAGACAGGAGTCCTAGGCAGTAAAAAATGTTCTTTTCTCTTTAATGGATAAACTGTTTTGGACTGTTGCCTGAGACAAAAAAAATATATTGATAATAATAGTCGTTTGTTGCTGTTGTTTCCTAGCAACTGCATTTTAATCAAGTGTAACAATGGAGACAATTTTAATTCTCTGAAACTCCAAAGTTCTCATCAGCAAATTTAATGAAGGGTGTCCAGATTATTGCTACAATTGCTGATACAAAAAAAAAAATCTAATTAACAACCAAACTTATTGCATTCGTAAAAGTTTTTCTTTTCTTTTTTAACCATCAAAGGCACCCTCTGGGTCGCCCGCCGTCAGAGAATCCAGCTTCATTTCAGCCGAGAGCCTCTCAACATACTTTCACTCATTTAACCGCTCCGTGTTTCGCATCGTCTTGTCGTCTCGATCGTTAAGAGAAGGAGCAAAATAAAGCTTTGGTGACTGACTGAGAGGCTGCAGATGAAGTAGGTCTTGCTTTAGCCGTTTGATCCACTGCAGTGATTCAGGGGATAAAAATGTGGCCTGTGTCTCTTTAAGAGCACTGGCCTGTCTGCAGAATGCATCAGTCCTGTGGAGCAGACACAAGCCATGGAGTGGACGGGGGGAGGAGCGTGGGGCTTATGCGGAGGGAGGAACGAGGAAAGGAGGGAACAGCCGCAGTCTGGGCTTCCAGCCTCCTGGCTAGACTGCTGAAAGTTATTATTGAGTTCCTGTGTAGGGCCTCCCCTCCCTGTGGCATACTCCTCTGTATTCACTACAAGGTAGACAAGGGAGTACGACACAGGCAAAGAGAGTGGTTGGCAGGCTCCCGTGCCCCGTTGCAATGACCTTATATGCAACAAATAAGGATTAATTTGGTTTGATTTTGCATTTTTGCATGGGTGAAGCCTCTGAAAGCCTCGTCAGCCACACGCACAAGCAGCCGCACAGCTGCTCGACAGCAGCTGAAACTGCGGCCTAGCTCGCTCTTGTCTTGAGTTACAATTTAGCAGACGTCCTGTTTTCTTTGGACTCGCCTTAACTAGTTGAGACAAGAAGGTTGACGGTTCACCAAAGCCTCAAACTAAATCCTCTGTTGGCGTGCTAAGTGAGGGGTATGATTCAAGGACAGGTGGTTTGGAAAACTACTTCTTAAAATAAGTTTGTCTGTGTTACGTGATGAAGAATATATTTCATAGACACTTAATTTTGGCTGATTCTCAGAGGTTTTTGGATTACACAGTGCCTTGCAAAAATATTGCTTTATCCTGACCTTTTTCCACATTTAGTCATGTAACAGCCAGAAACTTTAATGTTTGTAGAACAACAAAAAGTAGTGCTGAATTGTACCCCCATAAACAAAATCCAGTACAACCAATGGACTTCATAGAGTAAAACTAAAGTTAAAAAAAGGATTAAAGTCCCTTTTACATTGGTTTCTGTTTAAATTACATCCTAAATGTCATCTTTAAATATGCCAACTTTATTTTTTACAAACAAAATAAATGCCTGAAAGTTCACCAGCTTTCTTTTAAATAAATACACTTTAATATAAGATAATCCAGTGCATACATTTTAACAAGTTTCAGGCTGAAATATGCCTGAGCCGGGTCAGTCTAGATGCCAAGAGAGAAAAGAAAGGCAACTATTAAATGTTTTTAAAAAGGTCAAGACATTTCTTGAACCCTGATACAAGGTTTTAAATTATCTCTCTGGAAAAATATGGAATATTAAACTGGAAAATTGTGTAGGAGCCCTGTGTGTTGAAGAAGACTTTACACCACATGTTGCCTTTAACCCACCTTCCCTACTGTGAAACATGTTGGTGGTAGGATCATGTGTTGGGGTTGTGTTGTGTTTTTGTTTTTTTTCTGTAGCAGGGATAGAAAAGGCGGTGAGAGCCGATGTGAAGTTGGTTGGAGAATCAGTGGTATGACTTAAAAACTGGGTTTCTTGGATGTTCTCGATGCAATCTGACTGAACTTGAGCTATTTCGCAAGAAGAAAAGGCAGAAAATCCTTGCAGCTTTAATTGCAGAGAAAGATGATTCTATAAAGTACTGACTACTGGAGATGAATACAAATATACAACACTGTTCAGATTTTTATTAGTGGGAAAAAAAAATTAAAACCATGAATCCTTTTCCTTCCAGTGTACACCTCTGTGCAGCTTTGTTTTGTTCTATGGCATAAAATCCCAATAAACCACTGTAAAGTTTATGGTGACAAAAATGAGAAAAAGTTCAACGAGTGTCAACACTTATGCAAGACGCCGTGTGTTGCACGTGTCTTTGCAGCACCGCACTTGCTCATGTCTTGGAGCTGGAGATTACACAGTTACATACGTCCTGCCCTGTACTTGGGTCCTTGCTTGCCTGCCACACTAATCCCTGGCTGGCCTGCCTTCGCTTAGCGGCTACATGAGAGCCGCAAAGCAACTGCATCCTCCCACCTCATCTCGCCATGAACAAGACAGACTTTTATGTAATGCTTTGTCCTGCGTGTTCATTCTAAACCTGCTGTTGCTATAAGCTGAGATCCTGCAGGTTAAAAGCACCCAGCTGCTGCCTGTCCTACTGCAATAAATGCTGTCGGGCTCATCTCAACGACCGATTCGAGCCATGAAAACCTGACGCTCATCATCATACCGCCCTGCACATTATCTCCTGCAGCATGTCACATATGTGCACTGATTACTGCTAATTCGCGTGATTGTTCAAGGCCCCGGTTTGCAGAAAACCACTTGGCGAAGACGAGGGGGAACCCTGGCGCTGAAATGAGTATTTTGCAAAGTTCTGTTTGTTGAGTCAGAGCTTAGTTGGGCTCCGCTGTTATGTAGTTGCCATGGAGAAAAACACAGCCTCTTGAGCAATAAAATGGCCCAGGAAAAGACTTTTCCAAGAATTTTTCAGAGTGGATAAAACAGACGGCAAATTGCAGAATTCATGAGGTGCTGCGGTCCACCTCCCACCCTCGTCAGCGCTCCATTTCAGAGCGCTCATATTCATTTTATGGAAGCTGTGAGGCTTGAGCCCTCTCGCCTAATTACTTCTGCAAGCAGATATGTTTTCCTATGAATGGAGAAGGGAAACAAAACTGGAGTTCAGGCATGAGATTCATGATCATAGGAGCGGATATGGGTGTTTTATCCCCTGTTTCCCTTGCAGACAATTCCTTGAACATGTGGAAACAAGAAAGATGCTATTGGATCTGCTACGTATGTATTCTCATACTGACTGTGAAGATAAACTTCTTTGTGCTTCAAAACTGGGCCGTTTTCAAAGTTTACTAATGGCTAATTGTGTTCAGTTAGTTGAAGCTTTATAAAACCCAGATTTTTTTTTGTATTTTCTCATTTCTTTCATAAAACCTTTCAGTTCTTTCAGTTTTTTTTTCTCCGCTCCACCCTACTATCTAAATAGGACTATTAGGATGTTTTAATAGTGCAAATATGGGTGTGGACTTTCCTTTAGTGTTTTTTTTTTTTTTTTGGCTGAGAGGATGGCATTTCATCCACTCCTTTCTCCACAAAGACCTTGTGTCTCTTAAAACGTAACACTTCTTGAGTGCATCTTCTCTCTAAAATGGTGAGGATGGATAGTATGCCTCCTCCCTTCTTGTACTTGGAGCTGGAGACCAGATCAGATTGTTTGCAGTTGGCCTTATAAGGTCTCTGAGGTAATTGCTAATCACTTTCCATCTTTGCGTTGTGTTAAAACACAACTCTATGCTTAAAGGGAGCACACTGCTAAAGCGCCTGCTTTTACAGAGCAGGTCACATTATGATGGTCAATTAATCTGATTGTTTTTTTTTGGCTTCCCTTTATCTAATAAATACTAACTACCTGGAATCTGTGTATTTCTTTGCACATGGCTAAATTTTTAAGGTTTTACATATGAAAATGTAAGAATCTGGAACCAATCATTTTTCCCATGTCTTGAATTGGAAAAGGGTTTCATTTTGGTTTACCCATGATTATATCTAGCAGTCGAGTTGGAGGTTTGTTTTCCAATATTCAGGCTGCATTTGAAGTTCAAAGTTATTTGGAGTAAAAACATGATGGTAGAAACAAGAGATTAGATTTTTTTTTGGACCCGGTGATCAGAAGGGTTTCATCTCAAATGAAAAAACAAAACAGAACGGCATCTATAAATTTCACCAGGATTTATTGCTTCAGTTCAACCAATTAGCTCCCTGGCAGTTTCTCAGGATGTGCACTGTGTTGGTGAAATGACCTCAAATGGGAACCCTGCGTGAGCAGTGACCCTAACTTCACCTCGCCCTCTCACAGCTTTATGGCCTCCTCCCTTTAACCTCCCCCCTCGCCTTTCCATCCCCGCACACCTCTTAACCTCTGTTATTCATCCCGTTTTCATCTTTCCAAATAAACCTGCCACCTGCCCTCCTCGCCGCCGGCCGCTCGGGGAGAGGTGCGCTCATCTGGCTCGGGTTACGGCGAAGGCAGAGCGCCGCAAACCGAGGCTCAGCTGAGCGGAAAGCTGCTTTTACATTTTAAAGATGGCTCAGCAGTTGGTGGCTCATTGATCACACAGCTTCTGGTGACGTGTTGTTGCTGTCCTGAAGGTAATGGCTGCTGACATTATTAAACTATTTCACAACAAGATGCATAATTGATTATTTACTAAAGATAAATGAAGAGGAGCGGTTGCAACCTTGCTTATACGTTTCACAGTTGAAATTATGTTTTGGTTAATGACAGAAAAACAGGTACAAGATCTAAAATGGTGCAGGATGACTAAATTCAACATCAATGCCTGGCTTTAGCACTAGGTGCTAGATTTTATTACGTATATATTTGATCTAACGCAAGTGAACATTTGGTCAGTACTGTAACACACTGGCAGCCTTTGTTACTTTTTAATCCTGAACAAATGTTTCTGTTTGTGACTAAACCTATAAAGAAATTATAAACAGTGGGCTTAGATGGCAACTGAACAACAAGCTCTTGGGGCTTTTAACTTATTTTGTACAATAATTCGACTGACAACCCAGGACCAGTAGAAAAACAGCAGGAAATTGCCAAAATTATACGTAGAGAGCCACTACTTCAATGTCAAACCAGATCTGCTGGTGAAAACATTATCTAAGCAGTTTAGTTTGTAACCTGATTTCTTGCTGACTAGGAGGGAAATGCTGAATGAGGGGGGGAATCTGGGGCAATAAAATGGCACAAGTCAGATCATGGTTTTAAAATCAAGCCAGTAATTAACAGCACCGTTAAAACATCATATTACCATTCATTTAAATTGAACTGGGCAATCAATTGATTTTAAATCAAGTAGGTGTACACAAAGTTAGGCTATTCATATGTTTTTTTTAGTTTATCTTCATAATGATTGATCGTAGACCTCTCAGTCTCTCCAGTTGTGAAGCTTATGTTAATTTACAATAACATTTACTTGCCTAAATCTAAGAGAAACAAAATGTTGGCAAACAGGTTGTTAGATACATGTTGGCTCCTTTTGTTCACACTGTCGCAGTTTGCAGGCTTATTAGCAGGATCCAGTGACGCAAGTCAAACTATGACGGTTTAAGTGAAAAGAAGAACAAATGAATTAGCTTTTTCAGTGAGTGTAACTGGAAACCTCTTTAGAAATTCCTTTTATGGGGTAAGAATATATCCATGCATTGTCTTCTGTTTGTCCAAGGTTGGTCCCTTGGAGGAAAATGCATAGTTTTTAGCATAGTTTGAATTAGTAGCTGTATGTAATCATTAAGCTTGTGCTGTTTCTAAAACATAGATATTACTAGTTGACATTTTAAATGGTCTTTAGCTTCCTGCATTAGCAACCTGCATAGACTAATGCGAGCTATTGCAGCTAAGCACTGCTTCATTGCAGATAATGATTGAAAGCTAATTTGATCCTTTTATTGATCTCTAGGTACAATTATGTCTAAAATCTAAAATCCTGTTTTGCTAAATATTTAATACAATATTTAATACATTTAATGCCAGATTTAGACCAAAACAAATGTAACTGTTATAAATGTAAAATGATTTGTTGTTGGTATTTTGTTCTGTCTTTGATAAAATAGATCAAATAAATTTTTTGATTTCAGTTTTTCAATTAAATAAATGAGTCGGATGATTATTTGACAATATTAGGACAAGTGATGTCTCCTACAATAATCTATATTGAAAACTGTGTGAAAGTTATGAAAATACAAGACAAATAAGAAGACTGTGCATGTTAATTGACCATATGTTTTTACAAGCATAAAATACATAAAACAATCCCGAACACATATTGTGGTATTTATAGCATTTTGTCTCTGTAACAAAAGTAATTGTTAAGTTTATCTTTTGTGATAAACTAGATTTATTTGAGATTTTTCTGACTGGTTGCAAGTCTATTAGAGTTATTCTTCCTCCTCTCCTCCTCCTCCTCTGATGCCCTTCCTTACGGTCTCTGTCTCTGTGAAACGAGGAGGAGGGGAGGCCGGGATGCAGAGGAGGGATTCAGTACCAGGTACTGGGAATGATCCTGGCGCGTGTTTTGGAGCTGCTGCTGTTTGGGTTGTAAAGAGGTTATCCGGTGACATTTTAATCGTCAATCTGCCTCCTTTGCCCTGGCATTGGTATTAATCTGCCGGATTAAAACCCAGCTGGTTAGACTCTGCACTCCCTGACTTGTTACGAGGTGGAGCTTAATAACAGTGGGAATACTGTGCATGATCTGCTGTGTAAAGACCCAGGATGTCCAATGACAAAGCAAGGTTTAAAGTCTGGAAAAAATTCAGTTAACGGCTGAGATGATGGTTTGTTGGCAAATCTAACAGACAAAAAAAACTGTTGTTCTTTTGTCAAATAACCTTTGTATTTCTTAATCAGAACTATATAATTAATTTATGTCAGACACAAAGGAGTTCATTTTCAGTGCTATGATCCCTTTTATTAAGTGAGATCCTTAACAAAAACATAAAAAAATATTATTCTATGTCTTCATAGGCCTGAGAAGATGACCGCAAATCGTATCTAAAGGAAATTATTTGTGAAAGATCAACACATTAATAACTACAGGGAGGTTGTTATTGAGATTCTTTTGGGGGGTGGGGGAACAAAAAAACAGGACTTTGACCTTTACCCCTTTGTGCAATGCTATATTACTAGAAACCACCTTTAAAATAATGATATTAATAGAAACATTTTTAGTTAATGCTCAATCATAAATCTCAGCCTTCTTGCAAACCTTGCAAAAGACCAATACTTCTTTTGAAATTGGATTGCTGCAACACATGTGAAACGGGCTCTGTCTTTCTGAGGACAAGACCCTTTCAACATACCATTCCTAGAAAATGTGAGACACTTTTAATAGTCTTTTACTCTTTAACAGCCACATTTTTTCCTTATTAAGTTATGACAGCAAATACACTCCTAATGATATGCAAGACTATTGCTTTACTGTGTAGCTTTTTTTTGCTGAGAGGTGTAAAAGTCTGCATGAATCAATGCAGTTCTCAGAAATAGCGTCACAGCACTTTTTAAATGTTGCCGATTTTAATTATTAAAACGATTTACAGAATGTAAGATTTTGCATGGGATAAAGCAGAGATGTAAGCAGAGATAAGGAAGAAACGTAATGCCAGGGGATTAAGCTGGCAAAGATGGCGCTGGCACTGCGGCACTGCAGAGATCAAGTTATGAGGGGGCATGCAAACACACACAAACATACATGAAAGCACCAAAACCAGTTAAGCTGCAACACTTATTCATGCCATTTGCCAGACTTTAAATAACAGCTCAAAAGAAGCAAAAATATGGAAGAATTTCTCTGCTTTGTGTTTTGGAAGTATCCTACAGCGAGGCTAACATCCAACATCTGATTTAGATGCGTATTATCTAAAACTGCCAGGTCAGAGCCCTTTTTTAAAATCAATACACACTACGAAGTGCAAGGGAAGGTGTGGGAATAGCAGAGATGCCTAAAGCAATTATGCTAATGTGTGATTTATCCATGCAAAACAAAGAAGTTCTTGCTCTAATGTAGAATTTTCCCACATACTCTAACAATCTCATTCCTTTTATCTGTGCGTTTTTTTCTTAGAAGTCGTTTTTATTTTGTTGAAATTAATTGTATCTACCTAAGCTATGCTAACCCATTAATGCCTCATAACTCTTTGGTTTTGTTTTTCTTCCTCATTAGCCTTCTTCCCCTCTGACCTTCAGGTCAGCCGTGCAGCTGCCCCTAGCCTACTTTGTAAATGTGCTAGAAGTCAATAGAAGCATAAACGTTGCGTATACATGTGCTGTATGGATTCGTATTTAACATTTCTTGCTCTAAACGTGTAGCAAGAAGGCTCTTGCTTATGCACTTTGCTCAAATAGCTATCTTTCGTCTCCTTGCGAGGACTTGTGATCGCACAAAAAATATTTATATGTTAATAAAATGTAACCTGCAGAGATTTCTTTTTTGTTTCTTTTAGTCTGGGGTTTACCGCGAGGTTACCCTGCAAAGCGCAGGGAGTGATTCGGATGCCACAGTTGACATACTGTACTGTATGAAAGGCAGGCAGGCATGTCTTTGTTGTTATAGTTGCCATGTTTGGGCCTGAAGTGGAATTCATTTCTCTTCATGCAAGTATTACAGTATTTTTTTCTTTTCCTTTTGTTTGCTTTCACCAGTGGGATGATCCAGGCAGTTCGCTTTTTTCAGTAACAGGTTTTTTTGTTCGTGACGAAGATACCAGCAATGAAACTTGTCAGCGAAAGATTATGCCGAGTTCACGGTGTCTTATTTTCTTAAGCCAGATTTGGATGTGACGCACAATATCAGTGAATGGACTTAACCGCACAAAAAAGCATATATAGGTAAGACCACATCGTGTCTTCACAGTAAAAAAGAGGAAATCTTCATCCCTAAGTATTGCTTTTTGTACAACAGGACAAATGTTGCCCACCTTGCATTTTCTTAGCATTTATGTAGGGATTAGTTGAATTTACCACCTAGGCACCTACTATCAAAATAAAGTTTTTACATAAATTTCCTTGCAACCGAAAGGTTGTGGGTTTGTATCCCCTTATCTCATCTCGATGTACCCCTGGGCAAGGCACTTAGCCCCAAGTTGCCTGCTAATCTGTGGATCATTGCGAGTGCAATTGGGTGAATTTTGCCGTGGCGTACAATGCTTTGAGTGGTCAGTTTGACTAGGAAAGCACCATATAAGGGCAATATAAATTCAGCTCATATAGTGTTGTTTTTGTTTTTTGAAAAAAAATGAGGCAAAGTGTTTGTCAAAAAAGGCTCCACAATTGATCCCACAAAACCAACTACCGCACACAGGTGTTAAAAAAACTGAGAAATTACTCATTTGGGACATACACTCAATCCTGAAGCACCGGCTTTCCGAGGACATCTTATTTATGGGCAAGTCGGCTACTCCGTCTTGTTATTTAGCCCAGACAAAAAGGTTTAAGATAACTAACTAACTATCTTGTCACAATACAGCCTAGGCGTTGAAGGAAGTTGAAAGTCAGGCTTGGTTAGCGACACATTTAGACACGGATGGCCGTCTTCATGTGGACATCTGTTCACATTTGACCATTCAGCCACATTGTGACATTGCTTAGACGAATGACTTTGACGCTTTTTCTATCTTTTAAATAAAATTTCACTTGAGAGGAGGAAACCATGCTCCAAAACGTATGAGGACCAACAGCTCATTCAGCTTTTAAGGTTGTCGGCCGAGGAGCGTGGTTTATATTTACTGGAAGGATAGCACTGATCCTTTTATTAGAACTGTCGTTAAATTGACCACTGTTCTCTAATTTGGTACATTTATAAATTTGTGTTTCACTTTGCTGATTCCGTAAGTAAAACTTAACTGCAAAAATGTGATATTAGAAATAATGATTGTTTGGAGTGAAGTTTGGAGAGTTTACCTATCGAGTGGTTTAATTTACATTTCTCTGCCTTGTGGTGGGAAAGCTGTGTTTCCGGCGGGATATTCCACCTTTAGGGAGAGCAGCTTGTCCTCCATCCACCTCAGCCCTCATCAATTCTCAATCCCAAAGACAATTAGGACAATCCAATAAGCTTTACTCTAATGCCAACCTTATGGCGAGCCTTGCGGCTGCCTTTCTGTGACTGTGCTCCCATGACTCAGATAACCAGCCCACATAAATAAAACGTCCTCAAAGCGGACGCTGCGGAGACAGAGTAAATTGATAAGATTTAGAGAGGGAAGCTGGGAGCTGTGTCTGCATGGAACAGGGATGAGGTTTCAGGGATATTCTAAGCATGCAGCGATAGTTTTCTACCAGCTGTTACTGTACGAGGTGACCACGGGGCTTTATATAAATCAAGGGACTGCCACACGATTTGTGCGGCTGAATGGAGGGCTCAAGGCATCACTGTGACTATATCTACATCGAACCGAGGGGGATCACGTTACTGAACCTAGTATTCTCCCACTTCCAACTAAGGCTGTCACCCGAATGAGCCCTGCCAGTTGGTGTGCCCTTGAGTGAGACAGCGGCCCACTAAGCACACGTCGATCTGCGGATTACATTCAGGGGTTTAGGAGGGGAAAGGAGGATGTAATCTGAAACTGTTGTGTCTTGTTGCTGTGCACTTTTCTTAATGCCGTGCTATCATGCAGCGTGCATTGGTATTGTATGACCACTGCCCGAGGAAGTTCATCTGCAGAAACTATTTTTGTCTCACCAGATGAGTGCTGCAGCATGTTTAGTATCTTCCTAATTTCATTAGTGCTTTTTAGAGCCACAGCAGATGTGAGTGGCTTATACTTTAGCCCTCCATAGCAGTGTGTGTGTGTGTGTGTGTGTATGCTTCTGAAAAGCATGAAATATTTACAGACTTGGCAAGATTACATAAAGTGAAGCATCCTAGCTCGCATTTGTGCTCTCAGCAGCAGAACATTCTCATGTGTAAAATTAATATAAGCCATGCATCCAGCAGGCATTTAGCTGCAGCTCTAGGAAGGGAAAGGGAACTCTCAAACCAACAGTTTATGAGTTTGTCAAAAGCTTATTGTCAAACTTGTTTAGTTTAATGGATTGTGTCATCTTACAGAGCCAAGCTAACAGTTTCCATCACTAGACGGAGAAGAATAGACGCCACATTGGCTTCATTGCCCAGTAGAAACAATTTTTAGAGTGGCATGGTTGTCTTGAAAATATGCTAGCAAATTGGGGCTTGTCCTATAAAATAAGCACTAAAGCATTTCAATTATTTTCTTTCATTTGAATATACAATATTAAATGCTCATTTTGGTATTAATATTGATGTTCATTAGACCAAAAAAATTCACATAAACTAACCCCTAAAAATAGACCAAACCACTGTATTGAATCAATTTTAGTCATAGCTATAAAAATGTGTTAGGCTGTTATTTTACACCGTAAAAACTCCTAAACTGTCTAGAAGGAGACAGTTTTTAGATCAAATCTTTTTCTAAAAAAGAAGTTAACTTCTTCCTAGAGATATCCAGAAAGCCTCTTGTCATCTGTGCATAGTGTGTCCATCTTGAGTCTTTACAGTCGCTTTTCAATGAAAATGCTTGTTGCCAGTTCAGAGTTACCAAGTAAATATCTCCTCATATCTATCCTTATATTTTCAACTTTTAGCTCTAAAATACATATGCATAATAATTTTTTCCACACACTGATATTATTATGGAAGTAATGATAATATCACAGGTGTGATGTGTGGTCTTAAACTGGGTTACATACAGGCTTATTTTTTAGGTGTACATGCAGCTTTAAGGGTCAAGTCAGGCCCATTATTTAGTTGGTTGTTTGTGACTGATTTTATGACAACGATGTGCGCAAAAGGTTTTTTCTGGAACTTTTATTGCATTTAATCATAAGGCAGCAGCCATATTGGATTTGAAATCATAGGTTGTGCAGGGATGCCTGCCTTTCTAAATCGGAATACAGTCTTCTAAGGAGCAAATTACACATTAACAGATTTATTGTTTTTCCAAAAAATTGTAAAAAATCTATTTTGGCCAGGCTGTCATTTGAGACTTGTCTGATTTTCAGATTGGCCAATTTCCTTAGTAAATTCTTGCAGTGGGAGGCTGTAATTATTTTTGACAGGTTGTAACAACCTGTCAGACCTAAAACCTTTTTACTGCCATCATGTTTTGACACCATCCTCCGATTAATCATGAAGAGCTACCTTTTGTATCAGTCTTCTACGCTTTCGACACATTGGTGATACTCTATCAGTTGTGCAATATTTAAAATAAACCTTTTCAGTAATATAACCCAGTCAAAGTCATTTTAAAATCGCTGCTGTAACAGAAGGGCTAATGATTGGGCGTCCTTGTAGCAAGACTAGATTTTTTTTTTTTAACCATAATTTGACAAAACCTTGGTTTCAATTATTAATTTCTGGGCTGGGATGTTTTCTGAAGCTCTACGGTGTAAGATGTTTTACACAGCAAAAGTACTGCACAGCACTGATATGCTGTCAAAAAGAAAAAGCCTCAAGTTGTTATTCAGCAGGTCGGTTAAACAGCAGGATTTCCATTCAGATGTTGATATGTTTGCAATAAGCCGTGTGTGTGATTATAAGCCACGCTGGCATGAAAATTGCCATGGTCTTATGCTTGTACAGTACTGCCTTGCTGTTATATAGCACTAATTAAAAAATAATGCATGTCTGCTCTTGCCCATCTGCTATTAGACCCTGTTTAGCCCACAGGTTTGCTTTGAACGGCTCCCTCATTACTGCTCCTCAAAGAAATATCATACAATAGTGAGTTGAAAAGGGCAATGCTTGAATGGAGTCTGAAAGGGGAGGCTGTACTTGGCCTTCAAATACACATTCCTTCGGCTCAGTGCTTCCTCTGTGGTCCCCCGCTTCTGGCTCACTCCCCCCTCCCACTCAAGAATCAGTTCCCACAGGGGACTCAGCCAAAGCAAACTCCTCAGAGGAAGTCTCCCTCTCCTTCCAGTGTGAGGGGAAAGAGAGGGATGCATGTCCAATCTAGGCCCTGTGGGACCTGTGAGGCAGTAGGATGTGCGGGGAGGCTGTTATGGCTCCGTGGCCGTGCTGTGTCTGTGATGTGGTGGTGAGTAAAGCCCGTGCGGCTGCTCTCCTGTGAGGTCAGCGTCATATTTAGCCAGCAGGTCCCTTGTGGTGTCTGGGAGTGTCTGTTTTCTGGCTCTATTATGTCTAGTGCTCATAGCCTTCCTGGAGCTGGAAACCTCAGGGTAGAAATAGTACCAGACAAGCAGACATCCTTTGTCAGGAAAACAGCAGTCACGTCAGTAATTACAGAGTCTGATTACAGCGGCCCAGCAGCTCTTAGAATACCACTGGCCTGGACCCAAAGGCAGGTGAGGGGTCGAGTCGCCGTAGTCTGGAAGAGGTCTGGGTGAAAGGAGTTAACCTACAGTAGCAAAAACAAACACAAAGCTTTGTGTGTGAAGGGTGTGCGGTGTGGCAACTGGTTAGACAAGTGGAGACAAGACGGGAGTGTCCCGACAAATATGCACACCTCATGAAGCACCGAGCCAATAGTTGTGTGTGTATAAAGCAAACAAAAACTGGAATTTATCACTGTATGTTTTACTGGAGTTATTTATTAAACACTTGTCAAAACCTTTCCAGTTATTTTCTATTTAGTTAGTGATTTTCACTGATAAAACTGACTGTTAGAATGTAACCAATAAAATCCATGCAGCAATTTGCATATAGTTTATGAGGGTGGATTTGAATACATTTCTGGTTAGAAATAATGTCAATTTAACAGCTATTACACTTTACTTATTCCCTCTTCTTATCTGGTTTATCTTTCCATGTTAAAAAGAAACATGAAAAATACATGTATTTGTTATTAACATGCTGCTAAAATAGTATAAATAAGTAGTACATTTTAGCTGTTAATAAACAGCTAAAATGTAACTTTTATTAGCAATGACTGTCCCAGGATTAAGAAGCTAGGCTTCCTAGCATGGTAGACTTTAGCGTTAGCGCTCATGCTACACTAGCTGAAGATGGATGCTAATTTCTTTACCTTTTTAACAAGGAGGAATGTTAAAAATGTCCCATTTAACCACAGCTAAAATTTACAGTTTCCTGGCAAAGGCTGCTAAAGGACTAAGAAGCTCAGCTTGCTAGCCAATTTTGGTTGCCCCAGTGCTCTTGTTAAACAACCTAAATGGATATAAAAATGGATATAAAATCTTTAAATCTGTTATAACAGTTTGGCATAAAAAACGGTTAAAGATTTCCCTGACAACAATTTTCTGTTTATCAGCAACAACTACCTCGGTGTTTAAAAAGCTCAGGTAGCTAGCAAGTTTAGCTTTTGTTGCTAAATAAGGTAAAGTTGTAGAAAACCCCAAATTTTTTACCAAGTTGATGTTTTCATTCATAAGACAACACATAGAAACATGTAAGCATCATCATTCCCTATAGGACACTGTACTTCACCCTAAACACACAATCCCCACTGTGAAACATAGAGGTGGCAGTAGCATGATATTGGGGGAAAGAAACTGAGAATAGGTTATGGTCAAGCAACGTCTTGTTTAAGTTTGAGTTATCACATCAATAACACGGCTGAAATTGCTAAATTAAGACATTACACAGGAATATTTATTTCAGTAACAAATGCGCTTTGTAATGTAAAATTAAAACATCGCCTGAGGAAAAATATATATATATATTATATATATATTTCCATTGAAGGATTTCCTAAAATAATTATTTTTAAAGTACGCTGAGAGAAAAACCTGCTAATTCTGTATTGCGTCTACGGGTCAATCACGTGGCATGACTAAACTTTGTGCTGAAGCAGATTTGACAGATGTAAACAGACTAAATATTTAAGTTACGTTTTGACATCTACGCTGTGATACTGCCCTGGATGGTGAAGTGAGAGCAATTGGTGATGATGACAATGATCATCATCTTTAGAACTGTAACTAGCACAATTCTGTTTATGTTGCTGCGTCAATTTGTTATTCTAATTGCTTTCCATGCATATCTGCCACTAGTATAGTCACTAAAAATCTTTGATGATGAAATCTGACCACCTCAATCTGCCCTGGTACCCTTCCATATTTCTTGTTATTACTGATAATGGGCTATATTGATTTAAAAAAAAAAAAAACAAATGCAATTTTTTTAAAAATACAAACGAGTAAAATACAAATGTAAGTAGTCCAAAGAATTCTGATCAGTTGCCTTATGCTTTATGTGGCGTCTCCAGAGGCTTGGAAGCTCATTTTTAAGCAGGAACATTTCATATGTTGATTAAATAATAATGAAAAACTGACCATGACATGGTTCATTTGTAGACAAACTGAGTTTAAACGATTTAGAGGAAAGTCTGGCTAGTAGCTTTAACCATTATTAAATTACCACCATTAAAAATACGCCTACCCTATACAAACTTACCTGCTTGATTCAATCATTGAATAGAATTTTAAGCCACCTGACTAATATTTAACACCCTCATAAATTCCTTTTTACAGCGTGCATGAGACATTGTTGTCTTTATTTTAGGTGTGCTGTGCCAGACCCAGCTTACCACCTCCACCCTGCATCAGACAGACACACGCTCCTATGAATACACACACCCTCCCACACACATACGTGTCTACACCCATTCAGCCACCCACATGACCACACATCCCACTCACAGCTGCATGTACACACACACACACATACACCCACACAGCGTGGCATTGTGTAGAAAACTGTTTTAGACATGATTCATTAGCAGCCAGGCTTCTCAAGAAATTTCTATATTTAGGTGATTACAGCAAAGCAGCGATAAAGATTTTTTAGAAATACACGTAAGTCTGCAGGAGTATTTTTCATTGAGGATTTCTGAGGGGAAGTAATCATTTCTCTTGAATCACTCTCGGAGAGATGGGAGTGTTGGCCCTTCCTGCAGGCAGGATGTCATAGTAGTGAGTAAGAGAGCGAGAGGCAGGCCTGTGCTGGCCTATGTGCCTGACTAGGAAAACATATCCTCTGTCTGGCAAGTGCAGACCTGAGGGCTGTGAGCAGGTTAGCTTCCCTGGAGTTTGCCACACATGCAAGAATACTAAAAAAATTTTTTTGTGGGATTCAGCACTTTGCACCCAGACGGATAATTCAACTCCTTTCTGGTTTTGAGAATGCCCTCGAACTGCACATGACTCTGCAGTTCTGCGTCAACGGTGCGCTCCCATCTGCAGTCAGATCCGAGTGCAATTACTTTAATTTGTCTTCCTCCCTGTCTGCCTTTGGACTGCGGTGTCTCTGTGGTTCGTGGAGTCGATCTGCTCCACCTGACGGCGCCTCTTCTCCTTGGCAGGCAGCAGTGTAGCCCTTCACTGGCTGCCAGCCAGGCCCGCTTGAGTGTCTGCTCAGCTCAAAGACCCGCTCACACACAAGCGCACAAAAACACACACAGATGCAGGCATGCCAAGCCCAGAGATTGAATGCTTACACAGACGCATCTTCCATCCTCCTTGCCTCACTGTGGCTCTATAATTTGCTCCCTTTCCATGACCGTCTCTTATTTACTGTGGGAAGGAATTCTTGAACATATCTTCATGTTCTGACAAATCTGTGTGCTACTCATGAAACACCTTTTACAGTCATAGGGCAGTATTTTTATTATTTTTTTAGAAGTTGTGGGTTCTGGAAATATCCACTGCGCTCTGTGATGTAACGTGTGCACTTCATCTCCACATGGATGTCGATGATTAAACATCTACTCTCTGCTTCTCTTTGCAGTCCCCGAGCCCGATCCCAGCCAAGAGGTCCAAATTTGACAAATTACAGTCCCCGCCAGCTGACAAAGACAGGAAGCCTGAGTGGTTACAGTCGCTGTCCAAGTCTGCACATAAGGTTTGGATGATTTACAGTATCTTATAAAAGTATTCATACCCTATGCAAATGTGTCACCTTACAACCACAAACTTTCTTTTTTTATGCTTTATGGGACAGACCAACAAGAAAGTAGCAAATATCTGAGAAGGCGGGAGAAAAATTATACACGATTTAAAAAAGTATTACAAATAATATTGTGAAACATGTGGAATGCACTTGGATTAATCTACTGTACTCTGATACCCCTAAATAAAATTGAGGGCAACTGTTCAGGCTTCAAAAATAGTCTGATCAGTGAATAGAGCCCACCTGTTTGTAATTTAATATCAGTAAAAGTTCAACTAATCTGGGAAGGCCTTAAAGGTTTTTTGGTAGACGTTTGTGGGGGAAAAAAAAGCTTCCTTGGGAGCAAGGAAGGCAGCAAACAGGTGAGGGATGATGACGTGAAGAAATTTAAAGCGGGGCTAGGTTTTAAAACAAGAGTGCAGGTTTTGAATATCCAAAGAGCGAAGTTCGGTCCATCCACTGAAAAAACAGAAATAGGAAGGTGCAAGTTAAAACGTACCAAGACGTGACCATTCACCTAAGCTCACAGGGAGAGTATTAATCAGATAAGCAGGCAAGAGGCTCATGGTAGCTTTGGGTGAGCTGCAAAGATCCACCGCTCTGTTGGGTGGAAAACTAACTGCACATCGCCGTGAACAAACCTTCTCCATAGTTTAGCTAGGTATTAGCAGCATCATGCCGTGGCAATGCTTTTTGCCAGCAGGGGCAGAGAAGATGGTGCTAAAAACAGGGCAATGCTGGAAGAGAACACGTTAGTGGCTGCAGAAGAGTTGAGATAGATGCAAAAGTTCCCTTTCCAGCAGAACAGTAACACTAAATATACAAAAGCGAAAGATGGCTTTACTCAGCTGACTTAGGATGACTGAACACAAACGCACACCGCATGTTTCGGGTTGTCGGCAAGCTTGTGCCACTTCCCTTCTGTTTCTCAATGATGCACTCCTCTGTGTTGGTCTGCCACATAGAATCTCAGCAGAGTACATTGTACGTTGTGGTTGAAGCATGACAAAATGTGAAAAAGCTCAAGGGTTATGAGTCCTTTTTACACGGCGATGCGTGTCTGTTAAGGTTAAAGATCACAAGACTTAACGCTCCTTTCAGCCATTGCATTATCACGTATGTATGACCTCTGACTATATGGCTGTGTTTAAAATAGAGGGGCCTTTGAATTCTTTCTCCATGGCTGATTTAATGTTCCTGTGGTGGTTCGCTGAGTTTAATGGAGGTTGTTGTTTGCTCTCAATAGGATCTGAAACAGGTCCAACTGAAACAGAGGCCCTCTGCTTTCCGCCCCTGGTCTCCAAAAGCTGTTGAAAAGGAAAAGCCGGTACCTCAAAAGGAAGCTGAGAGGTGAGTCCTCTGAACGGATCAGTTTGAGTACACCTATTAAGTGTAATAGTTGATTGTGGCTTAATTGTAATGTTCTTTTTACACATATTGTCTCCACAGACCCAGCATAAGAAATCGCGACGCTCTGGCCGATACCCCGGCCCTTCCCGTCCATCCCAACGACAGCCACATTTCAGGATCCAAAACCATTTCCATAAAAGAGCCGCATAACAGCAAACCAGCCCCTTCTATCTCCTCCACTCAGGCCGAGGACACAGACGGAGAGATCGATGTGGACGACTGCGATGATGGTAGGCTTCAACCCTCTGCTGGGCCAAAAATGAAAATAAAGCAATAAACTCAGCATAGCACAATCAGTTCCCAAAGAGATTTCTTTTTAGCTACAAGTGTATTTCACGGTAAGCAAAGGAGATTGTTCACAGGCAAGTTAGTCGAGCGTGAGTTCAGAACAACTGCGCCATCTGGTGTCAAAAAGAGAAGTACAAATAAAAACTGGTTTTGTTTCCAGAGATGCGTTTTTTTTTCTTACGTTTAAAAATACAAAACAGCAAACTGTTGTCTGTTTTATGTGTTATCTTTTGACCACATGGCTATACATTTATTCTTCTGCAATGTCTTTTAGGTCCAGTTCCAGCTTCCTCCCTGGCGGTATGTGCCGACATGTCTCAAAGCCTGTCTCCTCAGAGGCCTCCTCTGGCCCAGGAGTTAGCTCTTTGGCAGTCGGGGACTGTTTGTCCAGAGATAGACGCCATGAGACAGATGCTGTATGCCGGAATGGACACCAGAGAGACCCGGGAAAAAGTCCTGCAGGAGATTGTCCGGATGAGAGTGAAGCAGGAGGAGAAGCTGGCGGCCGCCCTTCAAGCCAAACGCAGCCTGCAGCAGGTATCGTTTCGTCTCATACAGAAAGTTTGTCTTACAGACGCATTAGGCAGTAAAAAGCCTTCAGTGAATTCAAATGTTGTCGCAGCAGCAGAATATCTGAGAAAATCGATAAGAAAAGATAATCAGTGATGCAAAAATATCAGTTATTATCAGCTTTGCCGGTTAAATACTGTACATTTGCTAACAGGGCAGCACATGAACTATTTCGTTGTTGAGCTGGTCACTTGTTTTGGATCATTATTCTGCTCAAAGACCCAAAGAGACTGAACATAAATCTGACCCATTTGCAGTTTAATGAAAATGGGTCAGATTTATATTTAAAATCTCCTGGTATTAAAAATAGTTAATGATGGTACTACGCACTTGAGGGTGCCCTTTAAAACAAAAAGCATTAGATATCCTCCACCATACTTAACAGTGGAGGGGACAAGCCTTTCCACATATTCATCATTTGTTTTACACCAAACGTATCTGGAGTGTTAAAGACCCAGTAGTGTTTTTACATTTGTGACTCTGGGGCAGATAAAGCTTTTTCTTGTCGGCATGTAAATATAGGGTCTAATGGCTGTTCTGGAGACCTGGTGATGCCTCCCTTTACTGCCTAATAATGACCTTTAGGAGTTTTGTATTAACCTCTATAACTATCCTGCTCACTGTGCATGGTGGCCAGCTTACTATAGGTCTTAGTCCTGGTGAGTGGCACGAAGCTGCAACAAATGGACTTCTGTGTTCTGTGCAAATTAATACACCCAGAGAAACTGGAGTTCTTTATTCACCAGTTAAAAGTACATTTCTTGCTAGATCCTGAAAGGAAGTGTGTGTTTTATATAAATTTAATGGATGAATAAAATCCTGTTGCATTTATTTAGGGGTCCCAATAAGTGTGGCACAAGTCATTCTCTAAAAAACATAATTATTTCTTAAAATGTTTTCCATGCAGCATAGATCTTCTCCGAAAAAATGCTGCAATTTGCACGTTTTTCAATCTGATATTATGCCACTTCAATAAACCACAAATTTCTTTAAAGGCACATCTTTACCAGGGATGTCAGTGAGACTGGCTGTATGAAAGTTGGCGTTAACGTGCGCAACACTTGTGATTTCCCAGGAGCTGGAGTTTGTGAGGGTGGCTAAGAAAGGCCGTCTGCGAGATGCCATCGAAGCCAAGCGCAACTTGAGGAAGGAGATTGAGCGCCTCCGTGTGGACTGGGAGAGGAAGATGAGGGACGCAGAAGAATCCTGCGGGCGGCTGAAAAGAGAGCTGGACAGGGAGAGACAAGTTCGGGTTTGCGATCAAGGTTGCGAAGCTGAGCGTCTTCGAGTCAAGTACTCCACTCAGGTATGACTCTACTGAATCCCTAAGAAATTATAAAAAAATCATTTTTATTCTTCCTTTGTTTTTTATTTTCCTTTCTTTCTATTTGTATCCTTTCCTATCTCTGTCCTTCCTTCATTCTTTTACCATTGTTTCCTACTTCACTTCCTCTCTTGTGTTCTTTCTTACTTCTTAGTCCCCTTTCTTCCTTCTTTCCTTCCTTTGTTGTTATTCTACCCCCTCTCGACATTCCTGCATAGTTCGGCTAAAAGAAAAAACAGTTTCAATTAAGAGAAAAAGATTTATCCACTCCCATATCAAAACTTTATAAAACTAAAGAGACAATTAAGCAGGTTTTAAACCAAAAACGGCATGTATGTACACCCACACATTGCACTATGTTGCTGTATCATAGTTAATATGTTTAAATGCTATAAAAGGATGGTGCCAGGACTGTTAGCTTAATGCTATCGCCCGTGTATAATCCTTTGCATTGCTAACAATTAGCATTAGCGTTGTAAAGCTATACCTAGCATCATACATGTGGCTAACTTGTCCTCTGCTCAGAGTCAAATTTCATTGTTTGAAACTCACCAGACCTGTAACTGAGCTTCTACGACAACACCATTAGGTCAAAAGTTTTACATCTACCAGTTTGAATAGAGCTGGGGTAGAGTTTGAAAACTCAGAGGGAAACTGAGGTGCGTTCTAAAGCACAGAGCGTGCCGACTGGCTGTGCACGTGTTGGGGATGTTCTTGTTTAGTCCACCACCATTACAGGACCAGATACCTTTCATTATTGGTTCTTGGATCCCATAAATGTTTCTAATATCACAGTAGGCATGTTTACCAAACTGCTGCAGATGGAAAGGCTTAAACACCACCAAAAATTCTGTCGTTCGGAGATCTCATTGCCGTTTCGTCTGTCGTTTATGGCAGAGGAAAGCTCTTCTTTCGCATCGAGCTTTGCTCTGCCATCTGAGTCTTTTCAAACCTCTCTGGAGATTTTTAACACGCTAAAGTCATGTATTTACTGATGAATTCCCTTGTACTTATAATGAACTCTCTACGTGTGTGGTTGTGTTGCGCAGATCGAGGAGCTGCACGTGCAGCTACAGCAGGCGGAGGCCGACCGAGAGCAGCTGAGGCAGGAACTGCAGCAGGAGAGAGAAGCTCGGCAGAGCCTGGAGAGCGTGGTGAAAGACCTACAAACCCAGCTGGCCCTGCAGGCTAGCAGCAGTCCTCCCGGAGACTACAAGGACGCAAACAAAGACACAAAAAGCCAAACCACACAGCCCAGCAAAGGATCCTAAAGATGTACCTGTAAAGAAAAAAAAAAAAAAAGAGAGAGAAAGAAAAACTGGACGGATAGACTCAATTAAAAGGAGATCCTGTTGGGGGAATAAAAAAAAAAAGAATTAAGTCACTTTTGTAGAGGAAATAAATCTGTCATATATGATATGTTATAGTATACATCAATATTATTATGAAAATATGACAGAAATCACTACATGAACTGGAAAGAAGCATGAGCATGTTATAGGGAGTGAAACTACGAGAGACTTGTTCAGCGATAAACACACATAGTCTCAGTGACGTCAGAGCCCTCCTCCTGACGCTGCCCGAGAGTTTTGGTTCCGGTATAAGCTATTCTGAGACGTACAAACACAGCTACACAACACTACTTGAATATGAAGGGAAGGAGCAGGCTGCGTCTGGTGGAACGGGAACAGACGACTCGAGTCTTTGTGCCACAGCACAGAGGTGTCGCCGCAGACCACTGGAAGCTTACCACTACTCACTTTAGGTGTCTGCTCAGTTTTCATAAACGTGTGGAGCATTTTAAGAAACACTTCTCGCTCAGTTCCACCAGCAAGGAAAAAATAACCTTATATGAACATATATAGCAGCTTATCTACCTTTTGTATTTGATATAAACCTGAAGTATTGGTGTTTTGGCGGGCTGCCTTCATGCTCACCATTGTTTAACTCCTAGATATTCTATGTAAGTGTTACTTTTTGTTGCTCGTTGTCGTTTTGTTTGGGTTTTTTTCTCACTCTCAAGCCATTCAGAGGATTTCTTTGCCCACTTTAGTTTACATAAGTCTGTTAACCCACTCCTCAAAAAGCGAAAGTCCTAAACAACTGTAAAATGGTACTTCTGATTGTCTAATAATTTATAATCTACAATAATTTGTAATTTGCTGCCTATTGAGAGATAGCGATCCTTTTTTTTCTCCAGTTTTAGGGCTCTTAAATCAACAGTGGCTGTTTGTATGAAAAAAAAAACATTTTTACATATATAAAAATATGGATATCTATTTTTTTACTTTGAGAAAAGTAATTGCACTTTTTAAAGACAGAACCTAGCGTTGTACTCCCTGTTACATTTTTAGAACCAGAAAGTAACATGAACTCTGAAATTAAATTCACTTTTCTCTCAGTATACCATCTGATGTAAATACAGTATTGTAAATAAGATGTTTGTTGGTATGGTATGTTTGCTTGCCCCAGACTTAAGTTGATTATGCGTATTATTTCTTGTTCTTACTTGAAACCAAAAAAAGAGAGAGACTCTATTTGAATTAGCAAAACTGTAATTTGATTGCTGCTGATCCCTGAACATCACTGCAATCACAGGGTAGACTTATCAATTAAAATTATTAGTAGCTGTGAGTTTCTCACACCAAAACAACTTTAAACCCTCTGACTTGATTTATAGAAGATTAATTATTTGATGAATTATACAATATATAGTTCACTTCTGACCAAAAACTGACAAATATATGATATAATTCTCAGCACTTCCAGCATTTTCGTCATATTAACTGAGACCTCCTGATGGTTTTTGAACCTTTTTGGTGCTTTCATGTGTAATAGACAAGAAACACTTTCACGTCTTATCCTTACGATACCCTCACTCAGTATTTGTTGGGTACAGTGTAATAGCAGTATCCATGTTGTTTGCTGATGCTCCTGTTCTTTTTTGGGGTCTGGAAGTGGGTTTTCACTGACCTCTTGTTTCAGTGTTTTCCTTTTCCTTTCAGAAAATGTGTATAAAACCTATTAAAATTTAAACCAGTTCTACTCAGTTCAGTTTGTTGTGCTTGCTTGGTTGTGTGAATGTCTTAAAAATTTTTAATTTGACACACACACATACATACACATATATATACATACATACACACATATATATATATATATATATATATATATATATATATATATATATATATATATATATATATATATATATATATATTCTGTATCCTAAGCTTGTTCTCCCAGAAAGGTGAATCTCTGCCCAGGATTGAATCTTCTAACAGTATGCTTTCAATATATTAAGATGTTCCGCTTCCCATCACCTCTGACCAGCTTCCCTGTCCCAGATGAAGAAAATAATCTCCACAGCATGATGCTGCCACCACCAGCATGTGAAGTTAATGTATTCGGGGAGACAGACACTGTTTCTTCCACTACACATACATTTTTTTCATTTATTTATTCATTTTTAAGAAAAATGCTCCTCTCGGGCACCGCACAGTGGCAGCTTACTGCTGCTCAAGGGATGGGTTAAATGCAAAAGACAATTTTCATTGTAATGTATGTTGCAATAAAGATATAAGAATAAAGAATATTATTATTATTATACATAAGTTACATTTTGGTCTCTTTTGACCAGATTATCATCCTCCACACGCTTACATTTTGAAACAATCTATTCAACAGTGCTCTGTTTTGATGTTCAAAGAGCTGTTTGAAGTAATAATTTAAACCCCGACTGGCTTTACACTTATTATCAACATTTTCCCTTCTGCGCAGGACAACAATTACCAGGTTCAAGGTAATGTGAGCAATTATAGTTTGACAAAGCACATTTTATATTAGCAGGCATGGGTCGCTTTCTAGTGTCAAACAAATGTTTTAAAAGGTAAGCGTTTTAAAATCACAACAACAAAAAATGCTCATCAAACCGTTCTTACGATTTAAAATCCCTTAAAGAGAGAAAGCGCTGTGAATGGCCAGAGTTTTCTGCATTGAATAACGCAGCATTGCCCCTCTCCCACCTGTTGCTGCACACTGTCGGTCAGATGGCTGAAAGAAGGCTACTACTTTTCCCATCCCTGCATTTCCACTCACTTTTTTTTATTCAACAATGTTCTGAAAATACAGTTAGAAAGCTACAAGCATCAAGTCTGTTAAGCAGCTGACTGCAGACTAGCTGAATTAATTAACCAACTAATATGAGCTTGTTCTCCAGCTAATATCAGCATCCGTCTCCAGACTCGCTGAGGAGATTTTCTGGATTGGTGGCAGTGTGGCGTCTCCATGTTGCTCTATGAAGAACAGAACTGCAAAATGTCTATTATTCTGCTCAATAAAAACTATGACTAAATGTTGTGTTTTTTTATATTTTTGCTTGGGCTTATTTATCAAAATGAGAAGGAAAAATGTAAAACCGTAATTTTCGCTCCTCTTTTTTAAGTAGCTTGTACCACCGTTTGAGAAACATGGACATAAACAGGTGTAATGGAGCTGTATATCATGCTATTGCCACAAGAGGGAAATCCAAACTCATAGTTTGAGAGAAAATCCTTCCACCTTATTCACAGCAACAGCCAAACCCTAAATCACAAGTCTCTTTTGCATAGACATATCTTAAAATAAATTACATTTGTTGGAGTTTAAATTGCTACTTCAACATGTGCAGTAAAATGAACATGTGAACCCTTCACAGTCCCAGTCTCCTTTCTCAGGAGCTTACTGGCTTCACAGAAAATCCCTCCATCAAGGTAAGGCTGAAGCCTCACTGTGGGATTACAGCTTGAGGAAGATTTAGTGCCTCAAACAAGTTGCACGCTTCCTCACTTAGAGTACGCTGCATGGGACGAAAGTAAATCAAAAGAAGAGCCTGTGGACGATGCACTGGATCCCAACCGAGAACGAACCTTTAGGAACTACTTTGCTCTGTCTCATGTGGGAAGACTTTGATGGGAAAAGGAGGATATGCTGACACCGAGACAAGCCATGCTACTCTACAACTTTGTGTTGGACACAGGAGGAAGGTAGGTTCATGTTGGGTGAACGGGACAGGAGAGCCGGAACCAAATGTATGGTTCAGAGATGAACAACAGGCCTTCAGCAATGGCCCCACCATCTCTTGGCCAGAGCGCCAGCCCACCATTGTCCTCTCGGTCCCCAAAGAAGACCACCTTTCAGTCTTTGGGATCTGTATCATCAGGGATGTTCTCCCCCTCACTGGCCAAACGCTCCCCTCATGAAGCTAAGGGCACCTCAAGCCCCGTGAACTCCCCCACCCATTCCATCATGAGCTCACCTAAACTTTGGCAGAAAGCATCCGTCTCCAGACTCGCTGAGGAGTTTTTCTGGATTGGTGGCAGTGTGGTCGCACAACCCAAATGGAGGCTGGGTCAGATAGGTAAGCCCCCTCTAAACCTTTAGGAAACAATACGTCCTGCAGATATATTTTGGAGAGGTTTTAGTTGACCTTTAAAGGTTGTCAGTTGCACAAACAACAGAGCTGGAAAGCAGAGAAGCAGATAATGAGCATATGGACTGCAGACAATCCTTTAGGATTAGCCTGAATGATTTGCCAGGTTGCGTCACATGTATCTGAGCTTCAGATTACAAACAAAGGTTACCTGCTCACGGCACACTAAAACAAGGAACTGACCATGATCTGAATAAACACCATAGGATAATATTATTTACTTCATGCTTATCCTATGTACTATAAGTCTATGCTGACAAAATCCCTTATTTTGGTCTCAGGAATAAGTTATTGATCTTTAAAATCAGATATAACAAGTGCTCAGTGGTAAACCTTCATGTGTGATGTATTTCTAAACGTATTTCATGGAATTAACTCTAAAACATAGCAACATTACACAATAGTACAAATGTTACAAATTACAACATGTATCAATGAAACTGAGGCTGTTATTAATTTTTTCAATATATGAGTTTGTTTAGATATTTGATCACAATACTTATATCTGTCCACGGTATTTTTTTGTCGTAATTATTTTGTCAGTTCCTATGCATCACGTTTAACCTCCATTCTTCAGAAAATGATGCTTTATTGTTATCTCCCCTATAGTGGAGAGGTGCATGTGCACCATGCAGATTGGCACTCAGATGACCAAACTGAAGGGGAAGAAGAAACGTCTGGTCCGTTTTTTCTACCTGGATGAGCACAAGTCCTGCATCCGGTGGCGGCCTTCCAAAAAGCAGGACAAGGCCAAAAGTGAGAGTTCAATATCATTTTTATTCATATAGCACTGTATCAATGAACAATGAACATTTTGTATCTTTAAACATAAGAGGTACATATGTATCTACACCCTTTGCTTTGCTTTGCTTTCAGAGCAGAAACCAACCTATAAATTCAAATGACCTGTCTGTAGGCTTCAAAGGATCCAAAACCAAATCAGCAGCACTAAACATCCTTAACAGTATTGTGTTCTCCAATATTTGGAAGTGGCATTTGAAATGACCAGGACCGCCAACAGATCTAGCCACCCAACCAGTCTGAGTAATCAGGAAAAAGGACCCTGATCAGAAGGTGACCAACAATCCAGTGGTCACTAAGTTGGAGCTCAGTTTTTCCCTTGTTGATAAAGAGGAACGATCAAGAAGATCAGCCATTGCAATCTCAATCAGGCCTCTGTTATAGTGGCCAGTAAGAAACACCCTTCTTTAATAAAAGGCACATGGCACCCAGTCTGAATATTGATTCAATGGAAACTTAAGTGTTTGGTCTGAGAAAAACAAAAAATAATAATTCACCCTAAACTCCAAGCACCATATCTGGAGAAAAACATGCACTACTCATCACCTGGCTAACACTATCCCTATTGTGAAGCACAGTGGTGGCAGAATTATGCCATGTGGATATTTTTTCTGCTGCAGGAACTGGGCAAGTAGTCTGCGCATAGGGTGTGATTACAACATAGAAACATAACAAGATTTTTCAAGAAAACCTGTTCCATACTGGTATTTAATTAAGACTTAGGTGACAATTTACCTTCCTACAGATTAATCAGACAAAGCACACCCAAGATAACAAAGAAGTGGCTTCAGGTGCAGTCCTTGTTAGACCAAAGCAGAAGCTAAACCTAAGCATATCTGGAAAAAACTAAACATGTCTGTCAACTAACATTGCATATCCAACTTGTACAATTATGAGATGATCAGTAGAGAAGAATGGAAGCTTATATCCAAAACAGGGATTTAGGGAGTTGCTATACTTAATTGTTTACATTTTTCTATTTATATACAAAATGTCTTAAAACATGTTTTCACTTTCTTCCTGTGAGATTTTTTTTTTATGTGGATTTTTTAATGATAGCTATCCTCGATTTTAGAATATGAAAAATTAGAGGGGGGTGAGTACTTTCTGGTTTCTCCGTTGAGCTGTTTTCTGTTGACTTTGGTCTGAATGCCTGACTCTTTCTTTTTCTGTTCCAGTATCCATTGATTCCATCCATGAGGTCTGTGAGGGGAAGAAATCAGAGATCTTCAGGCGTTATGCAGAAAACCGTTTCGACCCAAACTGTTGTTTCAGTATTTACTACGGAGATCGAGTTAAGTCCCTGGACCTGGTGTCCAACAATGCAGAGGAGGTGCGCACCTGGATCAATGGGCTGAAGTACCTCATGGCAGGGATCAGTGATGAAGACAGTCTGGCCCGCAGACAGCGCACCCGGGACCAATATCCTTTATACAGTCCATCACATTCCTGCAGATAATACAATTAACTTTTAAAATCTGAAATCTCTTTACATTTAGATTGTGTGTCTGTCTGAGCCTTAACTGTGGTTGCACATGGTTGCAGCAGACTTTCTCTGAAGCAGACAAAAATGGAGATGGTACCTTGAGCATCGGGGAGGTTCACCAGCTGCTCCACAAGCTTAATGTGAATTTACCCAAGCAGAAAGTCAAGGACATGTTTCAAGTGAGAACATTTCCACAAATTGTTGTAGATGGCACATAGAAACACTTCTAAAGTTTTTCATTCATATATTATGCTGTTATTTAAAACAATTTTGAGAAATGTAGTTTTGTGGTCAAGACCAAGATGTACAAATTCATAAGCTAGCATGCTATCTAACTGCAGTGCCTTGCAAGAGTAGCCTTTTTTTTTTTTCTTTTGAGCCACGTTTTAACTACAAAATGTTTATTGGATTTTATGTGGCAGACCAACAAAATTGGTAAAGCAGAATTGTGAAATAGAATCAAAAGGATACATTGTTTAAAAACTTTCACTCAGGTGTAGTTTGCTAATTGTTAGCAAAGAACAGCCAAACGGAGGATCTGTAGTTGTGTTAAAATGCAAATACATATCCTCATTAATGTTATTTCCAACAAGATTTGAAATATTTCATAGTTTTACAGACTGTAAAACCAACTAACAAACATCAAATTCATGTTTTAACAACAATTAGCTATTAGCAAAATGTGAGTAACGTGAATTAGTCAGCGATAATACACTAATCTTTAACTTCCTTTTTTCAGGTACTTTTAAATGAGTATTTGTGTTTAGTCGCCTTTTTCATCATAAAAATCTATGGTTCCTTAAAAAGATAAGGAAGTAGTCATGCTTTTTCACATTTTGCCAAGGTAAATCCACAAACTTCCACATGGTTTGGACTGCTTGAGAAAACATCACACAAAGTATAATATAATTATTAAATACAGAACATAAGTTAAAAGCAAGTTATCAAATCTCAACTGGATTCTGGTTTGGACTTTGACAAGGCTATTCTAAAAAATGAATACGTTTTGGTTTAAACCACACATTGTAGTTCTCTGTGTGTGTTTAGGGTTTTTATGGCCTCTAAACATTTTCCCTCTAGGATTGACCTGTGTTTAGTTTGGCCTGTCTACTAATCAGCTCTGATCAGCAGTCCTTCACAAAAGGGGTGTATTCAGAGAAATTATCTGATTTATTGAAATTAAGGCAAAAATGCCAGTGGAAAATTATAAAGAAATCAAGGCAAAGGTTAGCATGACATCAACAGAAAACATAAAATCTATTAAGAGTTATTTCTCTGTGATCTGACCATAAATTCAATCAAAATTATAGAAAGATCAAATGATGGCAGCTCAGAAAAATAACCCATCTATTTAGCAACTTGGCAGAACAGGACCACAGACTGCCACAGGAAAGCCATATGGCGACCACAGATGGCCTTGACTCCACTGTATTATTGCATTAGTTTAGCAGCTAACTGTATTTCTCCTGATAACAATAACTATGTACAAGCTATATTTTATTAGTCTTTTTTTCTTTCCAACAAGTCTATAAGAGCGATTTATGCCCTGGCTAATAAAACTCTTCTGTTATTGTCTGCAGGAAGCAGACACAGATGAAATCCAGGGCTCTCTGGGCTTTGATGAATTTTGCTCTTTTTACAAGATGATTTCCACACGCAGAGATCTCTACCTGATCATGATCTCCTTCAGCAATCAAAAAGAAGTATTGGATCTACACGACCTTGCACGTTTTCTGGAAAATGAACAGAAGGTGAAATATGGTTAGAATAATCTGACTGAAACTAGGATGTCCTCTATAGAAAAAATACGTATACAATCATATAAATGTTTGTAACTTACATATTTTTTGTCTGTTAACAACCAAATAAGAGTGATTTTTTTAAAGTATGAATAAAAAAATAAGTCAATTACAATTTATTTAATCAAAAAGGTTAGGGATGACAATAACTGTGGCAAGGGATTTTTGCAAAAACAATGATTCAATTCTGTCGTTTCTTTTATTTCTCCTGAACAAACGTACTCAAGACAATATTGGGTCCTCTACATTTTTTCAGTGTGAGATTGTGTTACAGCAATAAAAAAAGAAGTTATTTCAAAGCTTTTTACACATTTTCTCTGGCTTTCCCTACAATTGCAGGAGGCGTGGTGTAAACTGAGCCAAAATCTATGAGAAAAACACACAATCCTTTTAATGTGTGAAACTGATACTGAAATATTGGAAAAAAAACTGTATTTAAAATAAAAACATATTTACTGTATTTTGATTACAGAAGGTGTCAACACATTGTGTTATGTTCTTCATAGATGCGTGGTCTGACCAGAGAGCATCTTGCCGACATTGTAGCCAAGTTTGAGCCTTGTCCAGAGAACCTACAGCATATGGTGTTGGGTATTGACGGTGGGTGGATGTTGTTTATTGAGGATATGATGAGAGAAAATTAAGTTAAGTTAAATTATTCAAACTCATGAATCTCCAACCTCCTACTCTTTCAGGTTTCACCAACTACATGCGAAGTCCTGCAGGTGACATCTTTAACCCTGAGCACAATCAGGTGAACCAGGACATGACGCAGCCTCTCACTAATTACTTTATTGCCACGTCACACAACACCTACCTGACTGGAGACCAGCTGCTCTCTCAGTCGAGGGTGGAAATGTATGCTTATGTTCTGCAGGCAGGCTGTCGCTGTGTGGAGGGTAAGAAACTGCAAGAAGCACTGGAAGTCCTTGTTTTAAATTCGGATGACATCGCAGAGAATTCAACACCTCTTTGTTATGCATTCCCTTTCTTTCAGTGGACTGTTGGGATGGACCTGATGGGGAACCCATTATTCATCACGGCTACACACTGACATCCAAAATTCTCTTCAAAGACGTTGTTGAAACAATTAACAAATATGCCTTCACCAAGTCACCGTAAGCTGCCTTGTGTCCTCGTTATGTTGAATGTGCTCCAGGGTGATTTTAAACCCTCAGTACGTCATGTTGGCTCTTCCCCAGGTACCCCGTTATCTTGTCCATAGAGAACCACTGCACTGTGCCTCAGCAGAAAAAGATGGCTGAGTATCTGAAAGAGGTGCTGCAGGATAAACTGGATCTGACTAATGTCAGTGTGCATGAATGCAAGAAGCTGCCTTCACCTGAGATCCTGAAAGGGAAAATTTTAGTCAAGGTACATTTTATTTTATTTCAAAGTTCAGACTATGTGCAGTAGATATGATAAAGCATTTAAAAAGAGTATAAATCCTTCATTTTCAGGGGAAAAAACTTCCAGCAAACCTTGATCCTGATGCAGAGGAAGGAGATGTATCTGATGAAGACTCCGGGAATGAGGAAGAGGATGATGATGATAGTGACAACGATTTACAGGCAAATTAAGGAATGGGTGGATGGATGGATGGATGGATGGATGGATGGATGGATGGATGGATGGATGGATGGATGGATGGATGTGTTAACCAATAGCATTCACCTGTTTCAGGATGGGAACGGTGCAGAATCAACTAATCAGCCAAAAAAGAAGAGAAGGTTCGGCAGATCCATCATAAGGAGCTTTAAAAGAAAGGTGTTCGTCCATTTCTTGAGATTCTCTCACCCATGATCTTTAATCTAATAAAAAAACATGTCATATTTCAAACAGCTTAGTTTATCTTTCATGTTTTCAGAGAAAAAAGAAAATACGTGTGAAGAACAAGGCTTTGTCTGACGCTGAATCAGACAGCAGCCGGGAGAGAGCTCAGATCGTTTACCATCCCAAGTAAGGTCATTGAACTGAGCATCTAATCCATGTTGATGTTAAATTTCTGAAGTTACATCCGTGTTTATGCAACATCTCTTCAGAAAAAGGAAAACCATGAGACTCTCCAGAGCTCTGTCTGACCTGGTCAAGTACACAAAATCTGTCCGTGTGCATGAGATAGAAACACAAGGTAAATTCCAAGAGCCCTAAGGTGGCAATATATTTAGCTAAAATCATCACATTAAACACGTTTCAACGTTGTCATGGACGTCAGGATGTTGTCATGGATTCCTGTCTGCAGGATTTTTGAGCAGCTGGCAGGTGTCATCGCTCAATGAGACTGTGGTGAACCAGATCTTACAGCTAAAACCCGGCGAGCTGGTCCGTTTCAACCAACGCCAGCTACTGAGAGTCTATCCATCAAACTTCAGAGTGGACTCGAGCAACTTCAACCCGCAGCCATATTGGAACACAGGATGCCATATGGGTAATAGACATAGAATATGTCCTTAAACGCTGTGTGACATTACCAGAATGCTCTCCAAATTTAATTTGCATGTTTTTATTAAATTTTAGTTGCAATGAATTACCAAACAGAAGGCCGCATGCTTGAACTGAACAGAGCCAAGTTCTCGAGCAACGGAAACTGTGGATATATTCTAAAGCCTAAATGCATGTGTAAAGGTATGTGAACATAACAAAATTATTGAAATTATGGATGACAATGTGAAGGAGTGATACAATTCTGCTGTTTGTTTCTCAGCTGCCTTTAACCCAATGATGGAGGATCCCGTGCCAGGACACAAAAAAACTCAGCTGGTGCTAAAGATCATCAGTGGACAGCAGCTTCCCAAACCCAAAGACTCAATGTTTGGAGACAGAGGAGAAGTAAGAGCTTTCATAGTAGAACAGCAATTAATTATCCATTAAAAAACAAACCTCTGGCTTTATTTGCTGTCAGATAATCGATCCCTTCGTTGAAGTTGAGATCATTGGTCTGCCTGTCGACTGCTCCAAGCAACAAACCAGAGTGGTCGATGACAATGGTGGGTGCTGAAACAACAGATAAAAATAGTTTTTTTTGTTCCTGTTTAATTTTGTGTGCCTTTCTGTCATTTAGGCTTCAATCCAATGTGGGAGGAGACCCTCGTTTTCAGCATCCAAATGCCTCAAATCGCCCTGGTGAGGTTCCAAGTCTGGGATCATGATCCTATCGGACGAGATTTCATCGGACAGAGGACGGTGGCTTTCACCAGCATGATGCCGGGTAGGATGTTGGGTCATATCTCCAGAGTTGGACTGCAGTGGTGTTTAAATCTAGGGATCATGTGACCATGATGGAGGGTCACATCATCAGACCATGTCTGATTGATGTTTAGGGTCATAATCCTGCTAAAATACCCAATGAAAACCCTGTTTTAGGTTTCTGTCAGATGGCACAAGATTTTATTAGAAATCTCCTGGTATTTAAAATATTTCCTGATACTATGCACCATGACAAGTTTGCAGGGTATTTGGGAGAGAATAAGGCCCACATCATCATAGGCCCACCACTGTACTAAACCTGAGGAGGTTGTCCACATATTCCATATTCTCTTTTACATCAGACCTACCTGCATTGGGCTGAATCATATTTCGTAGCTTTCCCCCTCAATTTTTGCACTTAACCCTCCATTTTTCAGATTTATTCAAGGGCTACAGTTGGAAAAAGAGGGGTAGGAGCTCTGTAACTTATATTTGAAGTAAACTGATAATTTGTGCCCCAAATATGTCAAAATATTCTTTATTTAGTAAATTTGCTTATGTTCTCCCGGGTAATACATCCAAATAAATAAAACACATGCTTTGTTCTTGTTATGATATACTTTACTACGCATTGCAATATTTTTCCTATGGTAGTTATCGTAAAAGTTTATGGCAAGAAATACTTTTTTCTTTCATTCTGAATGCCAATAAACCACGTGCAGTGAACCTGCAAATTGTCTCATTAAATCAGTGCATCCAGAAAGTAATCAAAGCACCTACATTTGTTTTTACATTATATGCAAAAGCTTTTAAACCTAAATGGATTCAATATTTTTGTCTCACAATTCTACATACAATATCCTATAATGACAAAGAAAAACGTTTTTGTTTATTTTAGAACAAAACACATCTACATTTATACAGTCGTGTCCAATAAATTAGAATATTATTGAAAAGTTCAATTATTTCACTAACTCAATTCACTAAGGGGAACACAATTTATAGATTAACACAGACTAATGATGTTTTAGAGCCTTAATTTCTGTTAGTTAGGATTTTTTTCCACCTCCAGCATTTAAGATTACAAAACTGCATCAGACCAATAAGGAAGCATTTTTCATACAGAAATGGGGGCTTAATGAAAAGTATGTTTAATAGTGGCAAAATTATTCTTGTTTTTTTTCAAAAGGTACTTTAATTTGACAAACAAGCCTCTTAGAAATGCATATTCTCATTTATTGAATATGACTGTATTCATATATGGCTTAATGTTTTTTTTTTAAAGATCCTTTAGTGGCAATCACAGCCTCAGGTCTTCTTGGGTATGTGAGCTCGGTACACCTGTTTGTTTGTTTTTTTTGGTGTTTCAATCCTTCTTCACTGCAGATCCTCTCAATTCCATCCAGGTTGGATGAGAAGAGTTGATAGAAAGCTGCTTGACACCCTTCCTGTTCAACTGGATTTAAGCTCTGGCTCTGGCAGAGCCACACCTAGACATTCATAGCCTGTTCACCTTGTCTTGTCAGAAAACTAATCTCTCTCTATGTCCGCATGCTGTTATTTTATGCCCTAAGCCGACAACTCGCGCAGTTTCTGCAATATGAACATCTCTCCACAGCATGATGCTGCGATCACCATGCTTCACAAAGGAGATGGTGGTATATGCGATGATAAAGATGTTTTATTTTACTTTCATCGAGCCTGAACATTTTGTTTCTCCTGGCGTTCTCACAAGCTCAGTGTGTTTGCATGCCAAATTCAAGCAGGCTGCCATGAATACTTCCTAGATGCCCTTTACAATCTGAGCCTCAGAATTCCCTGATGGATTTCGCAGAAATTTAAAAGCATCACTTCTACAAATTTCAAATTAAGAATTAGATCTAAATACATAATAATGATAAGCAGACATGACATATAAAAATGTTTCTGACAGTAGATGAAGGATAAAGTCTCTAACCAGTCTGATTGGGTTTACAGGTTATCGGCATGTCTACCTGGAGGGAATGGCAGAGTCTTCCATTTTTGTTCATGTTGGTATTAATGACATGACAGGAAAGGTACAGTACTTTAAAATATAGCTTTATATTATTTGTCCTCTTCTTTAAGTCTTAATAACCCTTTATTTGTAAAACAGATCAAACCTGCGTATGCTATGCATGCAGCTAGGAAACACATCCAGAAAGCAGCTCAAAAGCACATGAGAGGCCACCAAAGGCATCCTTCTGTCGACGTCTCTGTCCTGTCCTCCGAAGATGGACGTGCTGTTTTTTTCCACAGGGATCTGGACACCATATCTCAGGACAGCAGGAACGGGGAAATGTCTCCAGTCTTAAAGGGCCCAGCAGCCAAGGCTGCCGTCCACAAAGGGGTCATGAGCGAGCCTGTGAGGCGAGCCCACAGAGTTAAAATCCACGAACCTCCAGAAACACGCAGGGGCTTCTTCAGCCGGATGTCCTCCACTGAATCCCACAACAGCAGCGGGGCGGCTCCCTGTGTGAAAGAGGAAAGCTTTGACCTGGACACCCCTCCTCAGGTTTCTTGTGAGACTCCTGCTCCTGATGGCCAACCTCAAACGGATCAGAATGACTCGGAGAATGAACCGTTGCAGCAAAACTGCACTGAGCAACACTCAGTGAAGAGATTCGAACCGGAGCACTCCGAGTTACCAGAGGAGCAGGAGCCAGAAGGAGACAGCGAGGTTTTCGTCGAACCTGAAAAGCCTCCAGAACCTCAGCCTGACCCCGTCCCCAAGTCGCAACCTCTGCCACAGCTTGAAGCCAGACTCTCTAAACTTATCCCTCCATCATCCCCCGCCAGAGTCAGACGCACCTTAGAGGCTTCTCCTTCATCCAATCTGCCGTCGACCCTGATAAGAACCAAAGCCCGCTCACAAAGCTGCCCCCGAAAACAGGCCTCTTCCCCTCAGACGCCAGCTGTGACACGCAGACCAGCTCTTCACTGGCAACTGCAGCAAGAGCAGATACATGACAGCCAGGTGAGACGCATTCCCAACGGCCTCTGGCTGTCGGCCAGCTCATCCAGCAACAGCGACGGCAGCACCGACAGCCTGGGGCTTATGCCCAGATGTCCGCCAGCCGGGTCAGAACAGCGAGAGGGCACCCTGCAGAGGGAGATGAAGGCCCTGTTCGACCAGAGGATGAAAGAGATTCGCTGTAAATCACCTCTCTTTTTTGACGGTGAGTACCATTCCCAAGGACATGAGCCGTACAGAATTATTCAGAACAATTTGTTGCAGTACAGCTGCAAACATCAGTGCGTTCTTCTTGGATTTAATGTGTATTTATAAATAGACACAAAACACTGCGTAATGTGAAGTGGAAGAAAAGGGGGACACAGTTCTAATGCTTTAGAAATAAAAACCTGAAAGTGTGGCCTTGCAGCCACTTAATTAATAAGTAAATTGTATCTGTGTGTAATTTAATGTCAGTATAAATCCAGCTGTTCTGTGAAGGCCTCAGGGGTTTGCTAGAGATCAGGGAACAAACAGCATCACGAACACTAAGGAGCACAGCAGAGAGAGGTCAGGGGTAAAGTTGTTTAAAGGGGGGCTAGGTTTTTAAACAAAAGCATATTCCGCAGCTCAGGTGAGAGAACGTATCAGCAGGAGAATTAATGCACGGGACACCGCAGACACACTGAAGTAAATTCAGTTTATTTATATAGCGCCAATTCACAACACACGTCATCTTAAGACACTTTGCAAAGTAAATTCTATCGAATCATACAGACAGATTGGTTAAAAAGTTTTCTATGTAAAGAAACACAGCAGATTGCATCGAATCATTGGCTTGCAGTGTTCACTCCTCCTGGATGAGCATATGGCCATGGTGGACAGTTGAGTTTGCAGCAATCCCTCATACTGAGCATGCATGTAGCAACAAGAAGAAACCTCCGGCAGATCTGGGCTCAGTGGGAACGGCCGTCTGCCATTACTGACAGAAGAAGGTGCCGCGGCCACATGAGACCAAAATTAAACTTTTAGGTAAGAACGCTCTGTGTAGGGTACAAATAACCCTGCAAAGCAACATTAACAAGCAACCTCCATTATGAAACATGGTAGTGGCAGCATCATGCTGTGGGGATGCCTTTCTTCAGCTGGAATGAGAAAGGCACTGATTGGATGGGAAGGGAGATGCCATTAAAAACAGGCCAATCCTGGAGGAAAACCTTTTTAGATGCAGCAAAAGACTCGATACCAGGGCAGAGGTTCACCCTGCGATGGGACACTGACCCTAAACATTAAGACAGAGCTACAGTGGACAGGTTTATGTCAAACAATGTTCATGCATTAGAATGGCTCAGTCAAAGTCCAGACCCAAATCCAACTGAGAATTTGTGGCAAGACTTAAAAACTGATGTTCACAGAAGCTTTCCATTCAACCTGAGTGAGCTTGAGCTATTTTGCCAAAAACAATAAAAAAAGAGCAAAAAGGCAAAAAGAAGCTGGCAGAGACATACCAAAAGGAGAATACAGCTGTAATGGAAGATGGTTCTTCAAATTATTAACTCATAGGGGTAAATAAGACAACTTTTGTTCAAAAAAAAGGAAATTTTATGCCATGTACTTCTCATTCCACCTCACAATTAAGCTCATTTTTAATTATCTATCACATAAATTGAAATAAATTGAGGCTGATGGTTATGACATGACAAAATATGAAAACGTAGAAAGATTGGAAATCACACGAGGGTAAAGTGGTCATTTCTATTTTCACTGTTTTGAGTTTTGTCTTGTTTCTTTCTGATTAGATCACAACTCTGAATGATGAAACCAAGCACATCAAAGTCCTCAAGAAAGAAAATCGTATAAGACAACACAACTGGAGACATGAAGAAAAGCAGGAGGCTGAGCCGATAATATTGAACTTGGAGCAGAAATACAAACTTTATTTATATTTAGGTCAACTGGGATGTTTACGTTCCTTACCTTTTTATTATGAGACATTGTTTGTAAAAAAAAATGTAAATACTGGAATCACATGACGCTGCTGCCAACTGTACAGAAATGCTTGCAAACTGTTAAATTAATAGTCAAGCTTAATATGTGAGTCATGTTTTCAGACTTGATATGTTAACTTGGATTAAAAACGTTATTTTTCATAAAAACCAACAGTGATTTTTATTTATGATCTTAGAACACAGGCGTAACAAGCAATGTGAGTTTTGTGAGTTAACAATGTTTGCTTTGAGTAAAGGTTAAGTCGCAAATTTAAAAACCTATAAAATTAAGTCTGATTTAATTTAAAGGGCACCAACATTTTCGGGCTAGTTCATGTTTGAAAGAGCCTCTATGGTTTTTCTTTGTCAGCATTTTCTTGGGGTTTGTTTGCGCCGCTGTTCTTCAGGCGCAGACTGAGCTCCTCGGTCAGCACGGTGCAACATGGCTTCTGCGGGCATCGGGTTAAGGAGAAGAGAAAGAGAACAAGTCATTTCAAAAAATGCAAACAAAGTTGCCCAGATGATCAAGTTTCCAAATCTGAGTGCCGTTTTCAATTATTCATTTTAGCTCTAACAGTTATGCTCTTGGAGAAAAAGGTAATTCAGAACTTTACACGTCTGAAGCGACAGCACCTGGCACGTACCTGCTGTTCAGCTGCCTTTCTGCGACTCTTAAAGGTGAGCTCCAGAACAGCCACTAAAGTCCCCAGCCCCAGGCCCAGGGCGAGCACCAGGAACATCCCCTTCAGGCTGTGTGGCTGCACAGCTGCAGGCTTGGCCTTGTCTGCTATGCAGCTGCTGGCCCACCACTTGCTCCGCAGATAGGCCAGCTCCCCTGCCTCGCTGAGCTGAAGGATGGCCACACTGAGGTTCTTTATGATCGGGGAACCTTGATTAAGTGGAATATTTGGACATCATGATATCACTTCACTTTTGGCAAAACTCAAGCTTGATAATGAGATTTTAATAATAATAGGAACTTGTGCAGTGCTTTAACCAACAAGCCCAAAGCACTTTACACTACAATCAGTCGTTCACACCCTGACGGTGGTGAGCTATGTTAGTAGCCACAGCTGCCCTGGGCGAGGCAGCCATACAACGGCGCCCCCCTCTGACCACCGCCAGCAGACAATTTAAGTGAAGTTTCTTGCCCAAAGACACAACGACTGAGATGGTCAGAGCGGGGGGTTGAACCGACAACCTGCCAGTTGCAGGACGAACTCCTGCGCCACTGTCGCAGGTGTTTTTGATGTATTTGATGAACATTTGGTAAATCCTTACCTAGTGGGGTAGCGATGCTGTATCCCCTCATGCCAATGACCTCATGTGCTCTCACCAGCTCACAGTGACGTGCTACGGCCAAGTCCAGAGAAACAGACTCTCCGATGAAGGCAAAGTTTCCCTCTTTTGCGCGTTTGACCCCCTCATCCATTGACGACACGAAACTCTGTGTTCTCTCCATGTGTTCGTAGATTCTGCGGTACACTGGGTTGTTCGAATTCTGAGTGAAGGAAAGAAACAGGAACGCTTCCTGTGTGTCCAAACAGGACAGACGAGCAATGTTAGGTCATACTCACCTTAAAGAAAGCAAGAGTGGAGGAACCAGCCAGGCAGCCGTACTCAATTGTGTCCTGACCGGCCAAGTCCTCGAACCCTTTCACTGTCAGGTGACTGGACTCCGGGGTTTTGGAGGAGCTGAGGTTGGAGAAATAACAAGCCAAGAGGACGACAGAAAACAACCACCAGCTGCTGCAGATGACACGACCTGAAAGGGCTTTAGGATGAGGACCGGCACCTGAGATGCACAAAACAAGATCTTGCTTTAACTGGGCATTTTACCAATGATTTGGTGGCCTAAAACTTTTAGACATATTTGCAGTGAAAGATAATTTGATAAACACTGTTGCTACAATGTACTATAGTGGAAAATATTACGTAGTGTTTTGTGGGTTGATTTGTTCATTTTGAGATAAACTCAGTTTTAATTTAGATTTCACAAAGTTCCTCTTTATCCATGTATCTGAACTGACTTATAGCAGTCACGGTATCAAGATGTATCAAGCTGGTATGTAAATAAATCCTTGATTTTATAGGGGAAAAATTAGAATTAGTTAATTAACTAGTTCATAATTTAAAAAAGTAAATTGTGTATTTTTTCTTTACCTTGTAGAGTCAGACCTCCAGCTGTGTACCACAAGCTGTAGAGGAAACTGAATCTGTTTCTCTCACTCTGAGCTTCACTCCACTCACATGGGCTTAGTCTGCATTTAGCATGACAAAAAATATAATTTTCAACAAAATAGTAGGTAAATGAATACATCTGGCAAAAAAATAATTGCTAGCAAAAAATCAACAGACAAGAATTCAAGTAGCAACAGCAACATTCATCCCTGTCCTCTGTTAAAGTCATCAGATAACTCTTATTACCAACCTGGCAGCCATGAAGATACTAGCAGCAGTACCCACATAGGCAATGAGTATACCGATCCAGGTTTCTGGTGCGAAGGGGGTCAGGAAGTCAAAGAAACCTGCACCCTCTGAGATGTCCTTCCTCAGCAGGATGCTGATCCCCGTCTGCATGAAGGGCTTGCTCATGCCCACAACTTTCTCCCGGGCTGCAGTCAGAGTCAGCGGAGCAATCGCAAGGTCTGCCTCCTGTAAGAGAAAAGCATCAATGGATTTTTTATTTTCTTTTTTGAAAAGTGCCTGAATTGATTTAACATTTGCTGCGCTCACCCCTCTCAGGACCTCTCCGATCATCCCATTCCAGTTCCCGCTCTCATCCTGCCTACCATAGGCGCTGTCTTTCACCAGCTTCACTTTGTACTTGAACCCAACTTTCTTGGCCACTTCAGAGAGCAGGTCCATGCAGAAGCCTTCCAGCTGACTTCCTTTGGCCATTGTATATGGCTCTTGCTTGAAGGAATAGGCAGACAGACATATTTTCATGTATCATGCACCTTGTATTTCATGCATATAAACTGTCTGATTAATTGAAAGAACAACAGGCAAAGATCAACTACCTTTATGGTTGTGATTCTCAGTTCAGATTGGGCTGGTGTTGGAAGCAGAAATGGGAAACATAGAATAGATTAGACGCTGCAGTATGTTATACGCTAGTTGTCCCCAAAGTTTTGACAAAATAACCCCACAGCTTCATAAAATAATTGCCTCTGATTTGAGACAAAGTTCAGGCATTCAATGGTATAACCTTTTTTACTCAGAGCGTGAACCTTATTTCTTTTGTAACCCTCAAAGGATAAAACATTGATTATGTCTAAATGTCTTGCAACAGTATTCAAAAGAACCCCTTAAACATTTTGTCATATTACCACCACAGACATCAATGTATTTTATTTTCAGATATTCACTTCAAACATTTGACTCTGGAAAGAGTATGACACAAACATACAGCAAAACTGACAGGCAGTGCGAGGAAAGCGCTGTTAGGAGGAGAAACAAAGAGGCCTATTGTGCCTCTGGAGGAGCAACAGAGATGCCAAAGTCAGTTTGGAGAATCTGTTGACACAAAAACTATTAGTCATGCCCTTGTTGAAAAACATCCTGGATGCAATTTACCACAAACCATGTATTAGACTCAGCAAACAAGCCAGAGAAAGTGCTCTGGTCAGGTGCGACGGAGACTGAACGTTTTGGCCGACATACAAAACACTAGAAGTTCCAGAAAGCTAACACTCCTCATCCTCACCATGAAACATGAAGGTGGCAGCATCATGCTGTGGGGATGTGCGTTTCAATCACTGCCACTAAAGCTGGTCAGAGTTGAAGCGACAATGAACGGAACCAAATGCGAGGCAATTCTGGAAAGAAACCCAGTTAGAGGATGCAGGAGACTTGGCCCAGTCAAAGTCCAGACCTGAATCCAACTCAAATTCTGCAATAAGACTTGAAAATTGATGTTCGCAGACAGCCTCCATTCAATCTTACTCAGCATGGGCTGGTTTGCGATTAAAAATGGGTAAAAATGTCATTGTTTAGATGAGCAAATCTGCTAAAGACATACAAAAAAAATTACCTTTTTTTTTTAGATTTTTATGTAAGTAAAAATGTGGAAATAGTGTTGTTTTCATTACACTTTACAAATATGAACTGCTGAGTTTGTCTATCATATAAAATCCCTATTAAACATATCAAAGCTGTGGCTGTATTGTCACAAATGTAAAAGTTGAAGCTACTTCTACAGGAGTCAAAAAGCTACTCCGGATTTATTTTTCACTTCTGGTCTTCACCAATTTCTTTTGAATTAAAATCCTTTGACCTACTGATTTAACTCTGGCTGATCCAAAGTGGGATTAGTGGCGATCATGAAGTGCTTCTGGTATCCTGGAGATCTGGCCAACTTTCTTCCTCTGAAAGTAGACTCTGCAGTCTATTTAGAGCAGAGTGTTGATTTAAATGGCCTCAGTGGCATGGCAATGTTTGATCGGAGCGCAGACAAAGAGTATCAAAAGCCTGCATCCAGGCCAAGGCCGTGGGGATCCATCACCACAGGGTGATCCTGACAACCATCAGATCCTCCTTTTCAAACGATGACATGTTATAAGGGCTCCTCAAGGCCCTGTCACTCTCTGGCCCCTTTCTGAATCAGAGGGCCTTTGTTCGCATCAAAGACTCGATTTACTACCAATTTTGTGAGATTGTCAGTTGGCTTGCTTCCCTCTTCGTTCTTTCCACAAGATTTGGACAGGATGCGGTGCTAAACTTTTATATTCATCCGAGCTGACAGTGCATGCGTTTTAGTCTTGTCAAGCTTGAGAAATTTCCACCATAGCCTGTGGAGAAACATGAGGGATCTGGCAGAGAACAAAAAGGGAAGCTGCCACCACACCAAGTGAAAAATGCGCTGACCGGGTCATGAGTCAAGGAAAACAAACTTGTTTTGTTCAGACACCGTTTGGCGCGCCGTCCTCAACAATAATGTACAGTAAATATGTTAAGCTGATGTAACATGCCGTTTCTGTTGAGACAAAGTTTCTTACCTGCAGCACACACCACCAGGTCCAGGAAAAACCCAGAGGACAAAAGAAGAAAGGCGAACAGCATCCTGGCTCTGTTTACTTTTCACCTGTAAGGGAGAAAAAAAGAATGAATAATTTGTTGAGCAATAGATGGATGATTTGTCAGCAGAACTTGGCATTAACACATTTAAAACTAATTAAGACTGAGCTAATTTAACAGGATATTTAATCTTAAATCTACAGAATCTCTAGGGATGGTAAGATAAAAGTTCTACCTGAGATGAGTCCAACAGAATCAGCTGAAGACAGACCCCAGTACGCTGTGAGCCAAACTTTCTGCAGCTTGATATTTATAAGGAGAGACTCAATGAAGTTTCTGTGGGTGGAGATAAAAACTCTGGAGCTAGTTTGAAAGGGCGGAGAGAAGCAGCATGATGTTCAAACACTGAACTTCTCACTGAGGAATGAAATTTATTCAATATATGACCAAAGGACTAATTATTTGTTGCACATAATTTAAAAATATCATTAAGAGGAAGCACTGACTGCACAATAACATATTTATTACATTTTAGCTGGGATAGGTTTGGTGCACCTTTGGCAGGCCGCTGTAGAGTTAGAAATAGCTTGGCTAAAGTGTGGGATTAACAGCAGTTTCTAATCATAGATGTGGAAAATCAGAAATAAAAAATTCTGATACTTATTCAACTTTGATTAAGCCTTTTTATCCTTTGATATCAAATGATTTTGTTTAGTTTTTTGCTGATTTTTATAATTCAGTGACACTTGTCCACCTGCTTTCATTCTCTGGCTAATTTCATTTTAATTCTCACAAAAACTACAAGTAACAGAAAGAGCAGGTATCCAACCAAGAGGCGTTATCGTTCATCTAAGGGTAATCTAAGGGTAATCGCAAAAGAGAAATCATCAAAATATCCGTGGGAACATGCGAAAAGCTGGTTAAATCATAGGATTGATTGTGGTATTGTGAATAAAGATTGAGATGGTTGAAAATATATAAGTGTAAATATAAAAGTGTAAATAAAACCAATTTTTTTTACCCCCCAAAATAGATTCTCTTTATACATTGTTTTACCATTTTATGACAGATTATCATTTCTTTTTGTCCCGTACACAAACTTCTTCATGGAATAAAATATTTCACTTATTCAAAATAAATCACAAAATTTAAGGACATTTCTGTGTGAATGTTTTTTTTCTTCTTGCCCTAACCACGGTTCTTTGCCATGATTTTAAGACAATTTATTTTCTCTTGTCACGATCGTGAAGGAAATGCATTTGTGGGCTGAACGGCAGAGTTGAGTATTTGTATTTATTTATTTATTTTAAAAGGGTCAATGCATTTATATAGTATACATACAATCTGTAGAAACACTAAAAAATGCAGGATTATTGCCAAGGCTACAGCAATTTCCATCATCTGCCCCATGCTGGGGCCAGCCCAGCTACTTGCCTCTTACAATATTCTTATTCTCCGTTTTTAAAACAAAGATTCAAATATATCCAACTTCCAAACCCACTCGTATCCTCTTACCCCTCCCTTCCTCCATATATATGGAATTTACTCATGAAAAATCTCTGTCCCTAATTGCCAAACAGCTTTTGGTGGATGCAATGTGATGCTGTGGGGCACCACCTCCCTCACTGAAAATCAATGGTTGTCGTCACTGAAGACAGTCAGCATTCTGCAACCGGCTGGGTTTTTATCATATAGACTTCCTGCATAATTTGGCAAAGGAAAGGATGCAACAGGCTGCCTGCAGTCCTGACCTCAATGAGAAGTTGTGGGATTAGTTTGGGCGCGGTGTTCATGTCGGAGTGACCACGACCAACAACCACATTGGCTGACTTGCTGGATACCGCGAATGTTTAGTTGCCAGAATGTTATTTTTCTTCAAACCTCAATCATCCAATCTAACAAACACCAAACGAGAGTCAGTCGGCAAATCATCTTTTTGGGAAAGGCAGAGTGTATTTGGCACGTTTTTCAGGGAAGCAACCCACAGCCCACACATGCGCCTTTTCTTACAAATGTGGTGCCATTTGAGGAGAAATTAACAGGCTTTCCAACTGTATCCAATTTATTGAATAAGCATTGTTATAATAAAGAAAAAAAATACTCAGCCAAACCAATGTGTTTGAGTTCGAAATTGTATTTTCAACATGTTTTATTAATGTAATTTTCATCAAATATGCATATTTCTTGCCACCGCGTATGTAGTATAGCTAAATAATACATTCGTTGTATGAGTGTATAGGGCTGCATAAGGTGGCAGTGGATGTAGATGAGGCCAGAGGGCGCGCAGTAGCCGTCCCGTTGCTTTTCTCATCGCTTCCGTTTGTGATGAGCTCCGCAAAGACTCCGATGAGTCCGCTTGGTCTCGCGGACCAACCGTTAACCGGTGCGCGTCGCGTGCGAGGTAAAGCGGCGACCAACAATTGGCCGAGGTGTGTTTTTTTTCCCCTAAAGGGGCGTATTTTCAAGCCATCTTGACTGAATATTTAGCCTCATCCTAGGTACTTTAAATTGATATCTTTGGGATTTTGCCGTCCCAGAGTTTCCCACCACCGTCGTTCCAAAGGCTGAAGTCGCACCAATGAAACCGGGTCGCGTTCGTGTGCTGAAGCGGAGCGGCGGCGGAGAAGCGTAGCGCTGAAGATGACGCTGCTAACGGCTAGCATGTCCGCCTTGGTCGGAGTCTGTCACTAGCTGACATTTAGCCAGGTGCAGTTTTTTTTAACCCCCCCTGCTTGGCACCGCAGAGGACGGTTCAGCAAGGTAAGCTAGGCGGGGAATTATTTTTCTCTCGGCATTTTCAGCGTCGTTTAGAGCAACGGACGTTTTTTTCCGCACCAGATCCGTATGTCCTGTCCGACCGAGCAACGTTATCACCTCAGAGACAGCCTTTTGCAGGGGTCTGGAGCACAAAGAAATACCCGAGACGTTGCTCGGCACTTTGTCGTGATCTAGTGTATGCATCCTGCCAGTTAATACATCAAGGCACGGTGCAGCGGAGAGCACCTGCTCTCTGAGTGCTGTTTGAATGCATAATTGGGCTGCTAATGAACTTGCAATACAGGCGCTGTCTCTGCTGTTGTGCGCCTAAAATGGCTGACAGTTGTTAGCTACTAGGGCTGGTATTTAGCGCTCTACAACCTAACTATGCACAGCAACAAGAAGGAAAAAAAACACTGCGCTGCTTTGTGATTGGTCAGTAAGATACACAGCGATATCTCGGAGTGTTTAGAGGGACCAATAGGGAGAGAGCAGAGATAAACGCATGCAAGCGGTTGTATGCTGTATTTGTGTTTGTGCAGCAAGGTTGGTTGAGGTAACAAGCTGTGTTATTACAGAGTGAACCTCTTTTCCAGGTTAACTATGATGTTCTAGAATGAGATACACCATGGACACATGCTGAAATACATGTTTACAATTTAGGTCTGCATTTTTTGATACAATATATTAATTACTTATAGATAAATGATTTTTATAAATGTCTTGTTTATACTACTTTTCAGAAACATTTTATCTGCAACATAATTTGTCCATTCAATTATTAAATAGAATTTCATAACATTCTTATATATGCATTGTAAATATCAGTGATGTGTTAGAAAAAATGTTTATTTGTAAATTGTCACTAATTAGTTAACAGTCAATCAACTGATCTTTTTAAATGCAGTATAGTGACTTCACAATGAAAGTCTGAGGGAAATAAAATCCTAGTTTTAATTTTGAGTGCATGTATTTATAATAAATATAACATGACAGAAGACCCCTGGCCTCTATGTTGGACTAGGATCCATATCCATGTTAAGGGGTGATATAAAATAAAAAAATCTCCATTAGATGCTATCTTCAACTCTGTCGGTTGCTTGGGAGTAATGTCAGGAAATACCGTTTCTGTCACACCATCACAAACATAAACATGTATAGTTTCTGAAACCTTTAGGATGTTTTACTGAAACCGTCAGCAACAAATTCTTACGGTGGGTTTGTGATAAAACAAGTGAATCTGTACAAAACCACCTCCTACCCACTGTTTAGTATGGTGGAGGATCTGTGATGCTGTGGGATTGTTCCTATTTCAAAAGCCATGGGAACCTTGTTCTGGCATCATGAACTTTTTATAATACCAGCGCATTTTAAATGCTGATCTGGTGGCCTCTGCCAGAAAACTGAAAATGGGTCGTTGCTGGGTCTAGCAACAGGATAATGATCGAAAATATACGGCAAAGATAACACAGAAATTGTTCATCTGAACCAAAATCAACTTCTTGTGTGGCCATTCCAGTTCTCAGACCCAAATGCTGTAGCAAATCTATGGACGGTGCTGAATAGAAGAGAAATTAAAAGAGGACTTCAGGACTCTGGACAGTCTAGAGAGATTGTGCAAAGATAAATGGTCAAAGATTTTTCTCTCTTTACGGTGAAATGGAAACCTTGTGAAATGGTAAAGGAGAAGTTTAAAGCATGTCCTACTGGCAAAAGCGACGTTTCAAGAAGTATTGATTTATTTTACCCCTCTGAATAAATACATTCAAATTAAGTGACTTTCTGTTATTTCTTTAACATTTCATTACGCTGCTACTGCAATGAAATATCAAGTATTTTAGGGCTTATTGCACCACTGTAGCAACATCCTCCAATTTTTACAGCTAGTTTCTGAAAGCAGAACATCCGTGTTTTCGCAGCAACTTAAATCATGGAATTTTTTTTCTTTATATCTTTTAGAAAGCAGGAGTCAAGTCTCATGCAGAACCTGAAAAGGTGGGAATGTGAGACGACTGCTAGAGGAATCAACATGGGAAGGGGTCGAGGCAGAGGGAGAGGAAGAGGCAGGCTGTCCGGTCAACCGAGGCCTCCCTCGCCTTACAGACTGCAGCTTTCCCCGTCCAGGGAGACTCTGACGTACGCTCAGGCACAGAAAATTGTGGAAGTGGATCTCGATGGAAGGCTCCATCGGATTAACATCACGGATCTTCTGCCGGTCATCACGGAGGATGAGATGATGGCTCAGGACATTGCTGAGTGCAACAGCAACAAAGAGAACAGCGAACAAACGCAGGGTAAAAACAGATCATGGAGGAAACCTAACAGCAAGAGCCGGAGGAGTCCTAAAAACGCGTCTCAGCAGAACCAGCGGTCGGGCTCACAGCAGCAAACTGGATCGACTTACTCCTTGCAGCACCCGTCTCACCAAAGCCCTCTGCCTGAGCCCACCTTCCGCGAGCTGAGTTCTGTGTCTTCCTGTGAAGCGCCTCCTCTCCCGGCAGCCTATTATCGGTACATAGAAAAGTCCGGGGAGGAGCAGGACAACGTGGCCGAGTATGACATGGACGAGGAGGACCTGGCTTGGCTGGAGATGGTGAACCAAAAGAGAGTGTCTGACGGCCATGCGTCTGTCGCTCCAGACACGTTCGAACTTCTGATCGATCGCCTGGAGAGGGAGTCCGTTCTGGAGTCGCGCAACCAGGCTTTATCCCAGAATGCTGTTGACGAGGATGCCTTCTGCTGCGTTTGCCTGGACGACGAGTGTCTGAACAGTAACGTCATCCTGTTCTGTGACATCTGCAACTTGGCTGTGCACCAGGAGTGCTACGGTGTGCCCTACGTACCCGAAGGCCAGTGGCTGTGCCGCTGCTGCCTGCAGTCCCCCTCCCGCCCTGTAGACTGTGTTCTCTGTCCCAACAGAGGAGGTGCCTTCAAACAGACAAGCGACGGACGATGGGCCCATGTTGTCTGTGCCATATGGATCCCCGAGGTGTGCTTTGCAAACACGGTGTTCTTGGAGCCTGTCGAGGGAGTGAAGAACATCCCTCCGGCTCGCTGGAAGCTCATGTGCTACCTCTGTAAGCAGAAAGGCAGGGGAGCTTCCATCCAGTGCCACAAAGCTAACTGTTACAGGGCCTTTCACGTCACCTGCGCCCAGAAGGCTGGTCTGTTCATGAAAATAGACCCGGTTCGAGAGACGGGTGTCAATGGCACCACCTTCTCAGTGAAAAAGACTGCTTTCTGTGAGAATCACTCCCCTGTTGGGTTCCAGCGGGAGGGGTCTGGGGATGAGTCTGTGGAAGGACGGCTGGTGGGGGGAAGGGGCAGTCGGGGGCAGAGATCATATACTCAGAGCCCCCCTTCCCCAACCAATAAAAAGCCAACCAAAGGCCAGAAGAAGAAGAACACTAAAGGGTCCGGGTCGACGCGCCGCTCGAATGTTCCTGTGCTGCTTGTGCCTCAGATCCCCTCTCACAGGTTAGACATCTATAGAATCACTTAATTGCTGTACTTCGATCTTCTCTAATCCATTACGTCCAAAGTGTTTTTACCCCCTGATGTATTATCTAGGCCTAAAATCACACAATCACTGCTTTTGATATGTAATTGTGACGTTGTTCATCACAGGCTAAACAAGATCTGCACCGGAGTTGAAGTGCAGAGGAAAAATCAGTTCATGCAGAGACTTCATAATTATTGGTTACTGAAAAGACAGTCGCGAAATGGCATGCCTCTAATACGCCGACTTCATTCCCATCTACAGACGCACAAGACGGCAGAGCAGGTGAGCCCCGCTGTCCTCTTCTATCCATGAAATGGTACTACCATAGATAAACAAGAGGATGCAATAGACGAAGCATAATCCCTCACTATTTTCAAACAAAATCTAATTGTTTGGATAATAATATACACTACATTTTAGACGCATTTATATCTTTTTTCACGTTTTTTCTGTGTTGCAGCCACAAAGTTCAATGTATTTGATTGAGATTTTATACCAGAGCTGCACAAAGCACTGCATAATCGTGAGGTGCGAGGAAATAGATGCATGGGGTTTCAACATTTTATGCAAATACTAATCTGAATAGTATCCATGTACAGCCACCGCCCCAAACCAAGTGAAACCAACACAAACACCTTTAGCTCCAAGTACGGCTGCAGGTTTTTGGAGGTGCTTCTCTACCAGTTTTGCACATCTAGAGATTTCTTCCATTTTTACCCCTACACCAAGTCAAGTGTTGCAGCTCCTAACAGATTCACTGCAAAAAGGGAACTAAAGCAAGTAAAATTTTCTTGAAATGAGTATATTTTTACTTCATTTGAGCCAATGGAATGAATATTTTTACCCGTAAAATAAGATAATTAGATATCCTGCACTTGAAATAAGATGATGGAGATAAATTGTTCTTATTTTAAGTGCAAAAATCTTATTCCATTGGCAAATAGTCTTATTTAGCTGCTCAAATAAAGGAAAAATAAGCAAATTTCAAGAAAATTTTACTTACTTTGAGTTCCCTTTTTGCAGTGTTTTAACAGATTATCTTCCAGGATTAATTTGTATTTAGCTCCTCGTCAACTCTTTTTTTTTCCCTACAGAAGAACAAGCATCTGTACAGACTGACACCTCCGCCACTTTTCACTGTACAAACTGTGAGTTCAGGGCGATGTGCAGCGTTACTTTTCCACTACATGTAGCGTTTTGTCATGTTCCCCAAAAAGCACCTTCTTCCACACGTTTGAGACGTACGTTTTCTAGCTTGTTGCAAACAGGTCTTCTAATCGCTGTTTCCTTCTCAATGTTTCATAATGGTTGGATTTGTGGAACCGTGTCCTCAATACGCTCTTCTCTCTGCGGCTCATGGGTTATCATGAGCCTCTTGGTTGATTCTCTTCTAAATGTTCATTTTGCCCAGGTTGTCAGTTTAGGTGGACGGCCACATCTTGCTTGCTCTGGATTTTATTTAGTGGTATCAGAAAGAAGGAGGCTGAACTCATGTGCACACAGCGCGTTTTAGGTTCGTATTTTATACCTTTTGCCATTGTTTAAAGTAGCGGCAGCGAAACTCTGCAGACTGACCCTGACAGCGTCATACAAGTGTCAAAGGTTTAGTACAAACAGACTTCACCGCGCCCTCATACAAATGCTGTAGGAGATATTATTTATACCTAAAGATCTAGCCAACAGGTAATATTTTCTTGTGCTCTCGGTGTTCAGAAGGAACCGGATGAGAAGCTAAGTGCTGCTAGAGAAGAGTTACGGTACTGGCAGAAGTTGAGGCAAGACCTGGAAAGAGCCCGACTTCTAGTGGAACTCATCCGCAAGCGAGAGAGGCTTAAAAGAGAACAGGTAAGTGAGGAGGGGTCTGTCTGTCAAAGCATCGCTCCATGCAACAGGCAAAACATCTTTATGTCATTCAGCAGCAGTCAAAGTATTAATCACTGTCAGTTCTGCATATAAAAAAAAATCATTTTTTATCCCAGAGCTGCTAAGTATAGTAAAACATGAGCAGTTTTATTATTTCCCTCTGCATTGTTTCAGTTTAAATCCTGAAGCAGGACTTTGGTTTTCCTCTGCTCTCTCCTATGTGTTTCCGGCGCCATCAGATGAAGATCCAGCAGACTGCCCTTGAATTGACGTTGACTCCTGCACAGGTGCTCCTGCGATCCGCTTTGGACCAACTGCAGGAGAAAGACACGGCCAAAATCTTCTCTCAGCCGGTCGACCTGTCAGAGGTTGGTGGAGTTCCTGAAATACACACATTTTCTCCAGCAACACAGTAGCCTGTGAACATGACCAGCTAACATTTTTATTTTGAATTTTATACTGAGGTCCCAGATTACCTAGAGTTTATATCCGAACCCATGGACTTCTCCACAATGCGAAGCAAACTGGAGGGACATGCCTACTGCTCCATTGGAGACCTAGAGAGAGACTTCGAGCTCATGATTTCTAATTGCCTCAAATACAACTCCAAGGACACCTTGTTCCACAAGACAGCCTTACAGCTGAGGGAAGTGGGGGGGGCCATTCTTCGCCATGCTCAGAGGCAGTATCAGAGCATTGGCCTTGACCCCAGCACTGGCATGCATCTGCAAGAGGCACCGAACAAACACGGTTTCTACCAGTGCACATGGGAGGATGGTGAGTTGAAAAATGAGATCTGCGCACTTTTCCTAAACACGCCCTACGTGCTGTGCTGCTGCGAAATCTACACACACTCATCCTGAGCATGAATGTCATCCAGTATTAGAACCAGTTCAAGTGCAAGATGCAACTTGAAATTGTTTTTGTGAATATTCTCTGAGCTACACTGGGTTAAAATTATTCCTACAAGGTCACATTAATGCACAGATCCCAAGGAATATGTGGGTGGATGTTTTCTAGCAAGTTGCAGAGAAACCAAACACTTTTAGACCTTCTCAGCCATCAACGAGCCTGTGGTTTAACTCCAGCTGGATTTCTGTTAGACCTGGTCGAGCTTATTTAAAGCGGTTGAACTCAGCTTTTAATCATAAATTTCAATAATTCAGTCATTTTTAATGGAGTTGACGTCGGGTCCATCGCAAAAGCTTGATGTTGGCTGTCTTTAGCAATTTACACAGCAGTTCAGACATGTGTTTGAGACCATTGTTGTTCTGTAAAACCCAGACATGTCCAGGTCCTAGGGCTGGGCGACAAATTGATTTAATCGATTAATTCAAATTTACAATGTTTTTAAAGATTTTATTTGATAAATCGGGATTTTATTTTGCCAATGCACCCATTGGGCTTCCATAAAGAGAATAGCATGCAATACTGAATATATGTTTAGGACAATATATCGTCAGAATATTGAGGAAACATTTTTACCATAAGACACTTTAATTTACTCATTTACTTTGTTTAAAGTTATTTTAAAGTGAAGTGAAGCCAGTTCTTATCTCACTGTGTAATACCACTAGCAGCAAACATTTTGTTACATTTTCATTGTTTACAACGGCATTGGCGCCATCTTGTTTTATAAGCAGGTTTCACAGCTTGTATTTAGTTCCACTTTTAAATTCAGGTCAACTCCTAGATGAATCGCTTGACTTAATGGCAAGCTTTTTAAATTATTTCTTTCATTTCTTTTTGTGAAATGAAAAGGAAAAAAATTGGTTTATCGGATTTGGTCAAATAAAGTCAGAGATTTTATTTTCAAGCCATATCGCCCAACCCTACCAGGTCCCAACCAGCTAGTTGTTGAAGAATTTGAAGGTAGTCCTCCATATTCATTACTCGGCGTTCTCGTGCTGAAGGCCTCGTTTCACAGCAAGATGCTACCACCACCGTGCTTGACAGTCGGTACGCTTATTTTTGGTTTGACAGCCTGCCTGGATGCTTCCAGTGCTTCGTCCAACCAAACGGCTCAATCTTTGTCTCCTCTGACGTTAAAACCTTTCTCTAGAAAACATTTGGCTTGTCCGTGTGAGCAGCTGCAACCTTTCGCCATGCTTAACGTGTTGATTTTAGAGCAACGCCTCTTTCTTGTTGCTAATTTCTCAGACCAGTTGACATAAAACCTGTTTCACTTGGGGCACCGACTGTCATTTATCAATATGTTTCAGTTTATGGTCATTTTGAGCCTACATCCAATTTAAATTAGTTTTAACATTTCTCTGAATTATAATATCCAGCCAGAAAGATGCCAGGCTCTTGTTTTAGGCTACATCAACAAGATTCTGGTTTATCTGCAACTTGTTAAACGACATTTGTCCAAATATTAGTGGGGGTATATGTAAAAAAAAATGTATACCTGTTTAGTTTTCTCTTTTTCTGAAAAAAGAAATGGCCTGAAGATATTTTAAAAGGCCAAAGTAACGACGTCCATGCCAGCGATGAGCGTATGCTAACTTCTGACTGGCATTGACCCTGATCTGCTCACCAGCCTTTCCCTTCGGCTCTCCACAGTCGACTCTCTCCTGGACCCTGAAAACAGACTGCACCTAACCACAGAAGAGCAGCTCAAGGCCTTACTGGAGAGACTGGACATGGTCACGTCCATGCGCACCAGCGGCGGCCGCACCAAACGCATCCGGCTGCTGCGCCGGGAGATTAACGCTCTGAGACAGAAGATGAGCCAGCAGCAAAACCTTCAGCCTGTCAACGGAAATAAGGAGGACGACGAAGAAGAAGAGCGGGAGGAGGAGAAGAAGAAAGAACAGAAGGAGAAAATGAAGAAAAAGGACAAGGCGGATGTGGATAGTGAGCCCTTGTCTGATGTGCCAAACTCTGGGTCAGGTAGGATTGTTGTTTTTTTCTTTTACAAAACTTCTTTTATCATTATTATGAAATAAAATAGTTACATGATTAAATCTCTGCAACAAAATCTGTTTTATGAAATAAAGTTATGCTTTCATATTCTTTTACCCAGTCAGTGAGTCCTTACTGCATATCAGAAAAAATAGGAGAAATATATTATTTAAAAAAATTCTATTTTATTTTCAGAATTACAATATTCTTCCCTCAGTTAGAGATTAAGGGCTAATATTGACATTCTGAGTAAAGAAGCAGTTTGATAGCCATAAAGTCTGCATGGGGACACAGTTCATGATGAAGAGTGAATGTGTGCAGCAGGTCAGATTACTGAGCGTGAAACTAGTAAACACATTTTTATTAAAACATGTTCCTGTTATTACTCATTTCTCCTTGATACAGATGACTCTCCTCCCGTGCTTGAGCTCACCTGTCCAGTGTCGTCACCTCTCCCAGGAGACGCTCCTCTGGAGCCGCCTGTCCTGGGCATCGTAACAGGAGGGCAAAGGTCGCCCGGGCGCTCCTACAAGCGTCAGAGGTCCTCGCGCAGCGGAAGCAAAGCCCAAGGCGAGGAGGAGGCGGAGGTTGGCGAAACGCCGTCTTCCCAGCCGGAGGCCGTTCACGAGGTCACGCCGCTCGGCACGCCTCCGACTCTGCCCCTGGTTGGGGTCGGCCGGCGCACCTCCGTGTTGTTTAAGAAAGCTAAAAACGGGGCACGAAAAAACAAGTCCCCCCAGTGGCAAAATGGGAAAACGTCTGACGAGAAAACCAACGGCCTGGACAGCACGGCTGTTCATCCGAGCTCCCCCGGTGTGAACATCACCGCCTTGCCTCCTACTCCTAACGCCTCCCCGGCCCCCTCCTCTCCTTCCTCACACCACCTGAGGTCCAGAGGTCCCAGCTCGGAGAGCGAACACGATAAACCTCCTGCACCCCCCAAAGAAGAAGGTAAAGAAGAACACATCCCTCCGTTACACACATTGGACTTCTTAAAAGTTTAGCTTTATCTCGTTTGAACTTGTGCTTTTGCTAGCCCTGACTAACGGAAAGCACACGTCTGGAAACCAAGGCGGTGCTGATGAGGAGGAGGAGGAGGATGATGACCCAAACCTAAGGTGAGTATAGCGCATCCAACCATCATGAACGAACAACTCAGTACCAGTATGGTGCTGGTGATAAAGAACATTTGCACAAGACATGAGATCACAGGCAGCCTTTTTTCCTCAGGCCTGGGACAAAACGATCAGCGAAGCAAAACTAAGTTCTGTAAATGACACGCGCAGAAAGAATTGAAGCACTGCACATAAAGGGATTTTATTTCAATATTTTACAAGCAGAACAACTAAACTTGTTTCACTATATAATATTGCCGCCATAATAAACAGCTGCTAGATTTCTAGAATAATAATTGGTCAGGCTATTGTCTCAGCTAGCCAGCCTGCAGTCAGCTGATTAACAGACTTACTACTCAGTGTTAGCTTAATAATAAGAGCGATTCATGGCGCTCCTACCTTACACATGAATGTTTCTGAGCAGCCCAAACTTGTCTTTCTCATAAGCTAGAGGAAAAGTTTGGGAGCCTTCGTTCAGCCGGCTGACCGACAGGGCACAGCAACAGGTGGGGAAGGGATAGCGGCGTGTCTCTTTATGCTCCGTACAGCCGAAGAAAACATCCGCCGTCTCATTTCAACGACTTTAAAGCTTAAACTCTAGACACAGTATTGTAGAAGATTTCTGGGGTTTTAAAACTGTAGCTTTTTAAAATCTTGATGACAATAACTGGGCCCATACCTACACCCAGATATCGTGTATAATTATCCCACAGATCACCGCCAAGTTCATCTGCAGCGGCAACTGATGTTTGCTGAAACAACAACCCTAACAAAGTAACGGTTTGACCATTACACTGCAAAAGCGGAACTAAAAATAAGTACAATTTCCTTAAAATTTGTGTATTTGTCCTTGATTTGAGCAGATAAATAAGATATTCTGTCAATGGAATAAGGTCCTTGCACTTAAAATTGGAACAACTCATCTCCATCATATTATTTCAAGTGCAGGATGTCTAATTATCTTATTTTAGGGGTCAATTTACTCATTCCATTGGCAGATAATCTTATTTACCTGCTCAAATCAAGGACAAAAACACTATTTTTAAGAACATTTTACTTACTTTTAGATCCGTTTTTGCAGTGTAAAGGTAGATTTGTTGAGGTACAGGGGTTCGGTCAGTTTCGCTTGTGTCTTTTTTGCAATAAAAATAGGAGCTGATTACTAGATTAAAAATCATATAAATGCTACCTGCAAATCTCAGACATCCAGAAAAACATATTTATAATGGCTGTTTAATTTAGGCCAGCCTCCGTCTTTCTTTAGCCCAAAAGAAAGACGTTTTTTAAGCCTATATTTCATGTTAAACTTTAGCCTAAGCTTTCAAAGCCCATTCGACAAACCCCAACAATTTTCCAGCCGCTTTAGTTGCCGTCTTTGCGCAGACGTGCTTCCACCTGTCGCTGACCTTTGGCTCTGAGATCATTTCTAGGTCTTTTCAAGGAAAACTTGCTTAGGGACTCTTGATTCTTGCAACTTATCTTTGTCTTGAGATTTCTTTACTTTGGTTCAGATCTTTATTGCCTCCTAGAGAGAAATCTGGTTTACAGTACTGGCCATGAAACATAAAAACAACGCGCAAAACAGCACTCGGTTTAATCAGGCAAGCGGTCCAGAATCCAGTAAATTAGCCCAAATCGTCCAGTGCTTCTGAGAAGTCAGCGAGTGATTTGGCTCAGCGGTTGAGTGCATGCCTTTCATTCAGACCAAAGGAAAACGCCGTAGAACTGAATTTATCCTCTCGTCTGTAGCGCTTCCCCTCCCAAGCGTAGTCGAGGAAAGCCAGCGTTGGCCAAGGTTCCCAGCAAAGAAAACGGAGACCTCTCCAGTTCTGGTGTGTATCATGCTGAGATAATCCGAATGTGATGGCGCCTCGTAGCTTTTGAATAAATTCCCATTTCTGAGCTGAAGAGCTGCAGACGCAGGATATTAACGGAGCATCCTGTTCACAGGGAAGTCGACGCTTCTGTCTTTAGACAGTGACACCGAACTCTCACCACTGGACCTAGTGTGGGCGAAATGTCGCGGATACCCCTCATATCCAGCCATGGTGAGATCCTGCTATGTAGAGATGACCAAAACACTGACTAAATATTCACGGCCACGTAGCTGACCTGAGTCATTGTTACAGATTGTTGATCCTGACATGCCTCAGGAAGGACTCCTCCATAACGGCATCCCCATCCCAGTGCCTCCTGGAGAGGTGCTCAAACTGGGTGAATGGAGACACACTGAGGAAGGCCACAAGCTCTTCCTGGTGCTCTTCTTTGACACAAAGAGAACCTGGTAAGATATCTGACGCAGACCTTTCAGCCTGAATGCAAAAGGCGAGGTTTTCACCCCGACTGTGTTGGTTTGTAGGCAGTGGCTCCCTCGAAACAAGCTGCTGCCACTGGGGATGGACGACACCGTAGACAAGCTGCGCCTGATGGAGGGCAAGAAACCCAGCGTTCGCAAGTCCGTTCACACGGCGTACGACCGGGCCATGGTGCATTTAACCCACGTGAGACGAAACCTTAACTTCACTCCCTCCAATTTTATATAAGATTTTATCATCTTAAGCGAGCTGTCCGTAGAAATCTACAGACGCGTCCTCAAAGTTCTTAAAAAGAAAAAAAAAGATTGGTAATGGTATTTGAAGGTTTCTGCATAAAAGAGTTTTTGCTTGGTTTTTAAACTGCAGAAGGAAGAGGCTCCATATATGTTTTCATAAATCAATTTGTTAATTATTTTCTATGTACATTTTTAGAAAGGACTTTTTCCACAACCACTGTTGCTGTGTTCATATGAAGTTTGTGCATCAGGCCAAAGTGAGTCCAGACCTGATCAGGAGACGCGTGACGGTTTATTTGTCAAAGGGATTGTTTATGGTTGGAAACATATTTTGCATTGTATTGGTATTTGAAAAGTCACCGTGTTTATTGAAAGTGTGAAAGTTTCACCTTTACATGCGTGTCACACCTGGATTTTTACGCACAGTGGAAACCAGATATTTAAATACACTGTCCAAAAAGACTCAGATCACATTAAATGAGACTCGCTTTGCTTTTTATTACCGGCTTGACAGGAACCCGTGTGATAGGACGATCCATTCAAACCCAAGCTTTACATTTGTGGCCGATGTCTTGACAGGTTGCTTCGATACTTTTTTTCCGTACGCCATTCCCTCCCGGTGCAAAACACCCACACACCACGGTGCTTCATTCAGCCAGCGGTTGACACGCTCATCTCCGGGACGTAGAACCCGCCCCCTGCCTGGACGGGAGGACAGCTGGACGTTCCCACGCCGTTTGCACTTGCATAAAATGTTTAAAACGGGTGAAGGCGGCTCCTTCCAGGGTCTAGAAACAGAGCCATGTCAGTGACGGCTCCCGATTTCACGCGTCTCATCTGTGACGTCACAAGAGGACAACAGAAGAAGGTCGTTCTGCTTTAACGTCAGGCAGTGAGGGGGAAACATTGTGTTTGTATTAGTGTTCATAAATATCTGGTTTCAACTGTGGACGCCAGCAAAAATTTCCATTAAAACCTTTTTGCTGCAATCTCTTTTCTTCGATTTTTTTTTCAAAATATAAAATCAACATCAGCGCTGTCTCTGTTATATCCTATATTCTAGGTTTCTTGGTATTGACGGTGCCAACATTGAAGCAACTTAAAGTCCGGTTACCACATGCTTTTGGTGAAACTTTGTTTGTGTTTGATTATTTTCCATATTGTGAAACTGTGATATGATAGTAGACTGAGAGCGGTCGGTGCAGATACCACTACAGCAGTGATTGAGACAAAAAACAAAAAATAACACACACTGCGATTACCCACCGAACAACTTTGTTACTAAATCTGGCTGGAAAGACTTGAAAAGCACAAATGGTCTAGTTTTTAAAAATGAAAATCTATATGATCGGTGTTTCCTGGAGCCATATGTGTGGCGAAACCTGCTGTGTCCGTTCATGTACAGCTTATACATCTATGTATACAACCTCAGTGTGGTAAAAGTGCATGTGTATAGTTTTGTAAATATGTAAATGTCTGTTTATATTCGCTTACATGAAGTAATTTAAGGAATGCAAAAATCAAATATAGAATTTAATTTATAATTTGTTGCCGTAGAGGGACTTATTTAAAAACTGAATTATTGAAAAGATTTATGTACGATGGCGCGTAGCTCTTTATGGTAGTGATGGTGTTTACCCAGGTGTCAGCGGGGGATGGAGACCAGGCGGCACGTGGCTGCAGACAGCAGCCGGCAGATTGTCTTTGATTTTTCTTGGTGGCACAGATTTTTTTGGATCTTGTCATTTAAAGTGTACCGCAAGATCTATTGTCTGCCTCAGACAATATTTTCTCACAGGAATAAAAGCTGTTTGAAACAACCCTTGTGGTGATTTTTTTTTTTATGAGAACCGGCGGTATTTAGACAGATTTATCCAACTTTTTGTTTCATAGTGTTCGCACCGATTCAGATGTCATTTAAACAAATTTGTTGTTTAAGAAGAAAAAAAACTTAAAAGCTGTAGTCGGCTCCTAGAATCTATTATTTTATAGAACCATAGTTGTGCATTGATCCAATCGGTGGTACTGTAGCTCTGCCTGTATGTTTAGGGTCATTATCTTGCTGGAAGGTGAAATTGAAGGTTAAATAAAAAAGTCAGTTTATCAAATCCTACAGACAGGTTGATTAAACTTTGTTCTTTTTTCTGTAGTTCCTTTTTTCCACATGCCCTTGCCTCCTTGTCCTTTATTTCCTTCTTGTCTTTACTTTGGCCATGTTTCCTTTCTTACTTCCTCCACTCTTCTTCCTTCTCTTTTCTTTTTTTTTATATCTCCTTAATTGATTTACTTCCTTTTTGTCCTGCCTCCTTTCTTACCTTTGTTCCTTCTTCCTTGTGTCGTATCTCCATTCCTTCAGTCCCTCCTTGTGCCCTTATTCCTTGCTTCTCTTCCTTGTGTCCTCATTCCTTCCATCCATCCCTTCCTCATGTCTGCCCTTCCTGAACATATTTAAAGCCTGTCCACTAATTAATTTATAGTTCGTTAGTGTCAGGCTGCTCTTCCTGGACCTCAGCTCTGCCTTCAACGTGGTCATTCAACTAGTTGTCTGAACTTCACAACCTTGGCCTGAACGGCAACATCTCCAACTGGACCCTGGACTCTGTAACCAGCCACCCCCAGGTTGTTAGGATGAGAAACTACATACGGTAATACGGTTCTTGCACCGATTACCATCAACAGTGAAGGAGTGGAGAGGGACGTCAAGCCTTAAAGCAACTGTGTTTTCTGACATTTTGCTCTTTAAACTGATGCTTCTGCCACATTTATTTATTCATGCACAGATCATCTTGCCTGTTTTTACCCCTCATTTCAGTTCACTTTTCTAAGCTACGGCTTGTTTAGAACCGTTCATGTGACAGTTAAAGATTCCTCAATGGCTTCGAAACCTTTTTATTGTCATCTAATCTAAGGCTTATTTTTACTTTTGTTTATTTTATTTCTCACTATAGCACAATTTTGCTGTAATGCTGACAACGGCGTGCAATGACAAATAATCCTATCTTCATTTTAGTATTTTATATTTTCTAAATAAACGGAGGACGGAGAAAAGTTGGGTGCGTTTTTGTTTTCATAACAAATGCAGGAACCCTGAAAGAAATCTTTGCAAAAATAAAAATAAAAAATTGTGCAATCTGAAATTTATTTCATGAAACAAATTCTGTTAAGACTTGAATTGACCGAAAATCCCTCAGGAGACACAAGTCTGACGATTTCATGTACGAGAAGAAAGTCGCTCCGAAAAAGGTAAAACAGCCGAACTCTTCAGGCGGTCTGCAGACAAACGTGTCGTGAAGTCTTCCTCCGTAGCTCGAGAGACGGTGAACAAACTCAGCAGCTTGTGACGATGACTCTGAGCAGAGACCAGGATGGGATTGCTTACTTTGTTTCAGCAGAAAATGTAACATAAATAAATCGTGTAACTTCTCTCTCAGCTGAATCAGCACATAGTTTTAAAACATGATCCATGAAAGTCAAACTTTTTTTTTTCTGTGGCTGTTCCAGTGTCATTATTCCAGTTTATGTGGATCTTAAAAGGGAAAAAAAAAAAACTAATTATTGCATACTCCCAGCTCCCCAAAGGCTTACAAGTGACCTATTTTTTTAATTAAATGAACTTAAATAAGACAACCGATGTAGCTTATGAACGAACTGTCATCTGGGTGATACATTCACAGTCCGTGAGGACAAAATCCTCTCTTTTCCCGTAATAAAACAATATAAAAACCTTTTCACTTAAATATTCTTTTTTTTTTTTTCGTCCAATCATGCTCCACCACAGTTCAAACTAAAACGTACAAGTCCCGCTTCGGCCCGGCTGTCTCCGAATGAAAGCCGTGTTGCAACAACATGCTCCCGTTCCCGTGTAACGGAAGAGAGACCCGAGGCTTAAGTTAAATTATCTAAAACGTAGTGTTCGATTCTACTCGCCAGTTTGTGTCAAGTCCAGTGGGTCTCAAAAAACTGATTTTGGAAAAAAATACCTGCGAGTCAGTGTAAAAATGATTGTTGAGCGAGGGCGGCGGCCTTTTTCTTTTTACAGCGGCGCTACCAGAGTCCTATAGGAGAGACAAGAAGCCGTTGTCTGTGGCGTCTTGCTGGTCTGATCTGCTGCTTTTTGAGCTCTTGCTGGGGTTCGGAGTGGTCGAATACTTGGGGGGGTATCTGATGAAGAGGCGGTCCTCCTCCTTTTTGATCCATCTCAGAAGCTTAGTGATGGCAGTAATAGCACAGGTCTTGGTCACCAGAGGGCTGAAGCAGGTGTAGAGCTCAAATTTGCTGGTCACCTAAAAAGAAACACAGATTTCACAGAGGATGAGGAACTGGTTCGAGTTAGTAGCTTAGCAGTACCTGACTTTCAAAGCTAACATTAACAGACCATTCACTAGGGCTTGGCCTTTATCTCATCGTTTTATTGTTATTGTTAATGCCTCTTATCATGATAAGAATCTGGGTTCATCTTGGCAACAATAAATTCCAATTAGAAATGTCTGAAAACCCCAAAAACTGCCAGTGTTGTCAGGATTGTAATGTTTGCCATTTTCTCCACTGTTGGTAATAAATTCAAAAATATAATCAAATGCTGTTAGTGTGTTCAACTTAGTGATAAAAGTCGGATTTCTTTGTGCAAGTTGTGTCCGGACTAAACATATTTCAAATTTTGTTTTAATATGTTACATTATTAAATGTGTTTCTTAAGGGCAGTATTCGCATCCGTGCGGCTATAATTGACATGCAGTCACAGCCACACTGCTACCTAAAAAGACTACAAGAAGCTGGTAATAGTCTTTTATCATCACTTTTATTGTTATCACAATAGGGCCACAATAAGAGGCGATAAAATTTAAAGTCCGTATTGCCCACCCCTACCAGTGACTACTTTACATATACTCATGTTTAGCCTCTTACCTTCAGGACAGCGCTACAGAGAAATAATTACTAAAACCAGCCACCATAGAGAAAGTTTTTCCCCCAGGTTGACTCTCAAAGCCAAAATCCTTATTTGTGTGGACAAACATGGCAAATAACACATATTCTGATTCACGGAGCCTTTTCTCCAATACCGACGCATCTGAGCTCCGCTGAGATGTGCAGCTATCAGCATGGAAAAGACAAACGCTTTTTAGAGGTTTCATCACCTCTAGAAAGGTGATAAAACCTTTCTAGAGGTTTTATCACTGAGCAGCTCAAAGACTGAGCTGCTTTTCCACGATGACAGGAAGTATGTTTGTCCAGGTGAGGCAGTAAAACCTAAGAACATATACTCTGTCAGACATGATGGTGGCAGCATCGTGGTGTGGGACTGTCCCACTGCCAGTGAACGGAATAATGGGGGGAAGAAAATGTCCATATTCGCCTACTGTACCTAGCGAGAGAGTCGAAGGTTGGGCCTATTTGCCCCAAACCAACATCCAAATGGATGTTGAATGGAAAAAGCAGGCTAATATTAAAAGGAGCCATAAGAGACCGGGAAGCCATGGTGAACGAACCACGGCAAACTGCTACTGTTGCTAACGCGACATCCCCGCGTCAGATACACATTTCTAGCGTTTGTGGTTAAAAATCTCCTCATTTCATTGCTTTGCTACGTGGATGTTTGTAAACTGCTCCACGTGTTTGTGTGTGCCTGAGCAAAGGACCGCTATCACATAAAGTGCTAATACCACGCTGCTAACCAGTAAGATCTCCGTGGGAACACATGAATGCGCGCACACGCGGGTCAAATTCAAAAGAAAAGGCGTATGAAAAAGGGTCAGAAGGAGCTCTATTTAAAACATTTTCTCCTACAGATGACTAAATCTGAATCTCAAAGACATTTTCAGAAGGATTGTATACGTAAAATATCAAGTTATCACTTTAAGCTAAAGGAATGCTCCTCCCAAACCTCAGGCTTCAGTCCAGGAGTCTCCTGCCTTTGAGGGCTGGTGCCCTGCAACTTTTAGATGTGCCCCTGGTCCAATACGCCTGAATCAAATGGCTCTTCAGCAGGAAATCAAGTTCCAGAGTCCTACTAATGACGGCATATTTGATTCAAGTATGTTTAAACCAGGGGTCCCCAGGTGCCGCTGTGGACACCTACTGCCCTGCAGCTTTTGGACGAACCCCAACAGACCTGAATCAAATGAATGACAGGCTGGTGAGGGGATTCAGCCATTTGGTTGGTATAAATTAATTGTACGTGGTTTAAAACCTTTGCACGATAACGCACACGCTAAAATGTTATTGATAAAATGCATATCAATGACGAGCGAACCGCATCTTCGATCACTTATAAAAACAAGAGAGGCGGGCGTAGGCTAGAAGTCTTAAAAGTAAAGCGATCTGAGCACCGGTCTCCATCTTCTGTGTACATTATGCATGACAACAATGAGGCTGTAACCTAAAGCCCAGCTCCTCACCCAGGCCAGCAGAGTTTCCCTCTCAGCAACGTGGTAGATGAGCTTGAGCGGTCGTGAGGTGCTGTGGATGCGGCTGTGCATGTAGCGATACAGATCCAGGAGTCGCATTTTCTCCTCTTCGCTGCTGTACGGAGCCTCCATCTCTGGACTACCATCGGGTTAAACACACAAAGTCATGTGAAGTTACACTTCAAGAGGAAACAAATTACTTGTTCTTCAGGTGTTCTTCACCTGAAGAACATTTCCAGGACTAAAGGACTAATGTCTCAGCAAGATCTGGAAAAATTAATCCATGCATTTATCTTTATTCAAATTGATCACTGCAACGGTGTTTTCACAGGTCTGCCTAAAAAGTGGATCAGACAGCTGCAGCTGATCCAGAACGCTGCTGCCCGCGTCCTCACTAAGACTAAGAAAGCAGAGTACATCACCCCAGTTCTAAAGTCCTTACACTGGCTCCCTGTATCTCAGAGAATATACTTTAAAATACTTCTGTTAGTTTATAAATCCCTGAATGGCTTAGCACCTAAATACATCACAGACTTGTTATCAGTGCATCAACCCTCCAGACCACTAAGGTCTTCTGGCTCCAGCCTACTCTACATACCTAGAACCAGAACCAAACATGGAGAAGCAGCATTTAGTTCCTATGCTCCACTGATCTGGAACAAACTTCCAGAAAACTATAAAAGTGCGGAAAGCCTGAGTTCCTTTAAATCAAGATTAAACACATTTGTTTAGGATTGCCTTTGACTGTTCTAGTTAATCTGTTTACTGAAACATCAGTAGTTTAACTTTGTAGTCCAACTGTTTTTAATGTTTGCTTTTAGTTTCTATTTTTCCATGTTCTATTTTGTTTCTACATTTTATTCCTACTTGCTTTTATTCTGTTTTATTTTATTATATCTTTTAATCATGTAAAGCACTTTGCATTGTCTCTGAAATGTGCTACAAAGACATTTGCCTTGCCTAGAAATTATCTGAGCCAAGGAGTTTTCCTCTTTAGTTAAATAAATGCTCCAAAATGACATGATATTTATATCATCAATATAATGATATTAATTGCATGGTTCTGTATCCAAGGGTCCAGCTTCTCACTATCAGCACATCTAAAGCCCCATTTACACTATCCTTCTGAAACCGTGACGAGAACGGTCCGAGCTCAGTAACTGAGATAACTATCGATAGATGGAAAATATACATACCTGGTGAACTGAGTGAGCTGGCGGTGGTTGTCCGGCACGTCGAAGGGTTTGTACATGAAGTGCCTGAGGTCCGAGACGCCGACCTGGCTCACGCTGTACGACTGCGCTTTGGCGATGAGGCTCAGGGAGTTCTGAGCCACCATGGCCTCCTCGATCTTCCTCTTGCACTCGGCTACGGCGTAAAACGCCTCCTTGTCTGTGGAGAGCAGCAGCAGACACACGGTGCACTCCGGGGGGTCCAGGTAGGAGATGTATGCATAAAAGTAACAGTCGGGATTAAAGAGGGGCAGGCAGATGGGAGTCCAGATCTCCCCGGCCTGAAACGCAGAGGAGGCTCCGATGAGGTTGAGCAGAAGGTGGACGTCGGCCGGTGCCAGCCGCGCGTCCTCGATCACGGTCTTCTCCTGGACGATGGTTAGCAGCTGGTTTTTGGCGATGAGGATGGAGAAAACCAGATTGGGTGTGATGGCCTTTTGCAGGATCTGGCTGAGAGAGTCCCTGAGAGAGGAGGCCAGAGGCAAGCAGTGCACTGCGGCGAGCAGAAAGCTGGGGTCTGAATCCACCAGGTTGAGGAGGCCGTCCAGGATCTTCTCTGAGCCGGCCAGGAGCCTCCTCAGGTCGTAGTTTTTCTTGTGCTCAAAGATGCGGGATATGCTGGCCTGGGTGAGCATGCTGACGATCTGGTAATACACGTAGAGGAGCTCGCCACGCAGCTGCTGCTCAGACTGACGACTGTTGGAGACGCACACCAGAACCAGGGGCCCCTTCTGTAAGAACACCACCGTGTGCTCCTCTGACAGAGCGGAGACAGAAATCAAGAAAAGTGGGTTGAAGATGTGTTCCTGAAAGCATCTGACGGCGTGATGCCATTTATTAAATACGATACTTTGCACGAGTATTACCCCGCCTTAAATCTATCTTTACATTTCTTTAACAGGACCATAAACTTCAGTGTATTTTATTTGCACAAAGCCATGCAGGCCGTGCAGGGAAATTATACAGGGTGGCTTTTACAAATAAAACTTAAAATTTAAACAATGTACAAAGAGGACTTCTTTCAACAAAGGCTTTCTCCTTTCAACTCTCCAGATATGTTGACAAGCGAGACCTACAGCTGTCCCGTCCACACAATCTCCCACATGAGCTGTGGATCTGTGCAGCTCCTCCAGAGTCACCACGGGCAGTTTAAGTTGAAATCCCAATAAAATTCACTGAAGTTTGGGGTCATAATGAGATAAAAATAGTATTAAAACCTAACACTCTGTCCGTTTTGACAACAAAGACCTCGCTTTGTGTCACCATCATATTGGACACATGACAACATCTCGTATAAGATGCTGCCATTCCATATATTATGGATATTTTTGAGTTGCAACATAAAAAAATACTTCCTGTGTGTAAAATATTCCCTATAAATGTAACTGCAGTCATTTCAGAAATGGGCCTCACCAGATGGTAATGATCAAATAATCAAATTATCTGTACAGCAAGGGAACTTAGATAATAATAATAATAAAGAGGTAATTACTGGAGTGGGTCCAGATCAAATCGGTCGTGTTTACCATGAATGTCAGCGCTCTCACCTGAATACACTGAGCGGATGATGTTATCTCCACTTTGGACAAAAGACACCAGCGCCATCATGACGCCCATCGTGGAAGAAAGAGCCTCCTCGCTGCCATATCGGGAATAAATGGGCTTTCCCGCTTCGCTCAGCACAAAAACATGCTTCCTGTGTCGCCGCCAGCTGTCAGCTGTAACATCCTCGTCACGATGACACGTAAACGAAGGAGGCTCCGGGATCCCTGCCTCCAGTAAAGGAGACGATCTCCCCTTTACTCCTATACCTTGTTCTTCTAGCTTGGCCTTGGCCAGCATTGTAACAACAAACTCGCCAGAGTCGCTCTGAGCGCCGCCGACGCCGGCGTCCTCGGTCCCCCTCCCAGCCGGGGGGGCCGGCACATCGCTCTGACACTCTGAGTCCTGAGTCACCGACTCTGCTCCCAGGTTGGGAGGAGGCCGTGCGTCCGGACCCGGATCCTCCGCTGAAACGTCAGACGGCTGCAGACTGGCAGGCTCGCTTCTGTTAATGCTGGTGCAAGCGTTCGTCGCCACTGGATCGGGAAACATGTGGTTCCCCAAGAGACAGAGAGAAGTGGCCAGGGTGTCTGCTACAACGAAAGCAAAACCAAATAAGGAAACAATAAGAAAAATGACAGATGAGCCTCAATGAGCTGTTATTCAATAAATATCTGGGACGCGACTTTTAGTTCAAGTCTTCACTAAATAAAAACAAAGAGTAATCCCAACCAAGACTGCAGGAATCATTAGGAAATAAAGAGAAGGTTGAAAAGTTTTTATAAATGGTCAATGACAAAAGTCATAAAAGAATGGCAATTTGTCATTTTTAATATCATTTTTGTCTGAAATCTGTAAAGAGAACCTATTACTATCAACCCAGAGTTAATTCACCTGCTTCACCAATACATAATATCAAATTATGTATTGGTGAAGCAGTATATAAATACAATTACAAATAGTCTAATGTCAAATTATGATTAATCAGTGATAAAAACAGTGAACCCAGTGTTCAGGAAGCAACTTCCGTTTTGTTTTTTGATCTAAATATCAAAAAAAGGTTTGTAACTTTTAGTGATTTCCCTGCACTAATCTTCCAGGCCAACCTTTCATGAAATAACAAGATGATATGTAAACCTTTCAAATAGTTTTTCCTCAGCCTTCTGGTGTATATTGTAAGATTTTTTCCAAATAACGGAAAGGATCACACAGTCATCCTATAAAGTATTGATAGGTTTTATGTTGCAGAGTACAACACATTAAACTTTAAATCTGAGTGTTTTCAGGAGTATGGTTAGCCCTTTAATAGATTTCTTCTTCTTTTGGCAAACAAAAAGTTATTTTGTCATTATCGTAATTATGACTCACATTCCAAGCAGCCCCCAAAAACTTTATGAAGGAAAGTAATCCCAAACCTTTCAGATGTTAATGATTTAAACATAAAAACAATGTAAAGTAAGGAATATAGAGGAGCAAAAGTGCCCAACTCCAACACATAATTATGCTGTTAGCTAAATATTCCAGTATGTGCCATGTGAAAGATAACATTTGTATAAAATTGTATTTATCTAATTATTAGTTCCTGCGCCACAGACCTTCGGGAAATAATTGAACCTCATTGTGAAAAAAAGACCCGGAAGATCCGACTTGTGTTTCATTTTTGTCTGGAGCACCGGAACCAAAACTAAATACTAATACATTCTAAATGAATTTTTATATGATTTTCTTTTGATTTCTATTTACATCTAAAAATGTAAATAACATTGCTATAATTTCAAATATTTCAGTAATTTGTGGTAAGTTTATATTACTGATAATCTTTGTATTATTATTTTTATTGTTATTATTGTTGTCATTATTATTATAGCTTGGTTGATCAATAAAAGTTTAGCCTCATTAAGATAAAACTTTTAAATCACCTGTCCACCTAGCTTTAGTTCACTTAATGGTAATCTGCTTCAGCTAATTTTAATTCAAATGCCTAAGCCTTAAAGCTCATACTTCAAATGCTTTGAAAGTCTAATGTATCTTATGCAAAGTTCTTGGCTGTGTACACCTGAATATGTTAAACAAGCAAGACAAAAGCCGGGTGGCTGTTCAGAATGAGCTCATATTTACCAGGCGGATCGCTCTCAGCTGGAGGACCAGAAATCTTCGCTGCCTGTGCCTCTCTGTCTTGATGAGGGTCTACCTCCATGATACCATCCCAGTCACTGGAGATAAAGGAATCCACATTTAGGGCTGATGATTAAAACACGTTCACGCTGAGATGTGAGCACCTCGGGTGTCCTCGTGAATGAGGCAATTTATTATCGAGGTCACATGAGAACAGAGGATCGTAACACCTCCAGGACATTTAAATCAGATTACAGCTTCAGCAGCAGATCTGGTGTCACTCACCAACAGAGGTCGGTGAGACGAAGAGGGAGCGAGGGGGAGCTAACGTTTGCCTCAAAATAAGTTTATCAGCAATGTGCGCCGCCATATCTGCTACCACAACTACGTTTAACGCAGATAACCTCTCTGTAACGACAAATGTGCGGCGGTGGATTCCTACACAACTCAGCAAAAGGCTGGCTGTAGAGGCGAAGCTAACAGCGCCCGCTGCTAACAAGCGAAACACACAAACAGACACAATTTCATGACCTCGGCTGCTCTTCGTAAAAATGGACGAATAAACACGAACAACAACACTTACGTTTGTAAAATGTCAAAAAGTTGCCTTTAAAATTTACAATTTGCTTCATTTACTTTCCTCTGCAGCCCGGTGGCAAATGAGCTGTCAAGTAGGAGCCGAAAACAAATCTTGCTCTTACAACAGCGAACTTCCGGAATCGACGATGACGCGTGTGGCTGGCCAATCAGAATGCTGGTAGGAGCCGGTCAGTTCCGCCCCCTCAGGAAACCTCAATATCAGAGCGTGAACCCACGCAACCACAGGGAAACCTTTTCAACTGTTTGCACGTTTTGCATGTAAGACACGTTTCAGCGTTAAAGTTGATTCCCTAAACTTATTAATCAACTCAATAGCGATTGGGCTAAAGTGTATTTTAAAGATAAAAAATGTAGATAATGTTTGAAGATCGTGATGTTTCTCTGACATAAATTTGCTTTGAGTAACCTACCTCCAGTGTACAGAGTTTCAGCCTGGAGGCCCACTGTACACTGTAGTAGACTGTGGCGTCTTCAGTCTAAGGTTGAAGGTTTCTTCTTTTTCCACTCACATTTTGATGTGAGCCTGGCAAGGCACGTAATTATTTGTCTATAGGTGTATGGATGTGTGTGCAAAATTGCAAATGGGTGAATGTGGCCCCAGTTTTGAGTGGTCAGTATGACTAGAAAATCACTATAAGCACTATAAACCAGTTCCATCATTTCATGACTCTCTCCTGGAGAAAGTCAAGAAAAGGCTCAAATTTAAGTGGTTGTGCTGACAGGGACACATGGAAAATAGTTTGTAATGTGTGGAGATTATTTTCTGAAAGCTACAATCTGCAGTGCTTTAAAAAGTAGATTGCTTCTTATTTGCCACTGAAGAGCTTCAGATCATCAGATTGATTTTAAATTGAGATAAAGATACTCAGAGATAATAGAAAAGGTAGTTTTCAATTGATGATTTTGTTTATCGAAGCAAAGAAGCTTTGAAAATGTAAATACTCTTCTTTGTTAAATCATGATTTTTGCTGTGATTCACCACTTGCTTTTTTTGGAAGGCTGAATTTAAATTCACACGCCACACCCAGCTCTAACTACTGCCCAGATAGCTGGGACCACAACAAATCAAATTAGAATAGCATCAAATAATATTGTAGGGAATGGAAAGCCACACAACATGGACACAATGGATTTAAGAATGACTACATTCCCACCATCAGCTATACCATCTTGAAATATAACCACGCAAGTGGTAGACTGAATTTACCAAGAAAACTTTTAAATAAGACCTGGATTTAAAACAGAATGGGCTCTAGAAAAACACTAAACGATCCAATCTTTATTCTCACACATTGTTTGAAAGATCCTGAAATACCACACACTCCAGTCGCTTCCTTCATTTCACAATATTTTTTAGCTGCAAAAACAGAACAACTGATTGTTTACTGGTCTACATAATAGGACTCATAGGAATGTTGCTATGCTGGGTCAAATGGTAACATTGAGAAGAATGTAATAAAAGCTGCGGACTTCCCCAAAGCATAACAATGTGAAAATTGTCAAGCAGTCAAGATATTTCATGGAAAAATATTCCAGATACACTTCCGGCTGCATAATGTCAGTTTCTTTATTTCTTTTATTTGGAATCCTGCCCATGCAGGTTTAATCAATTTATCTTTATTTGTCAACTCTTAGTATATGCACACACAGATAAATCGAATAGAATTTCAGAGAGAAACGTGAATACCTAAAACAAAAGATGGATCAAATAAACAGATGAAATCAAAGCTGCCGTTAAAATCCAGAGTAAGGGATTGGATGAAGAGATTTCTCTTACATTAAAAATAAATCTATACCTTCACATAATATGTAGTCTTCTTTCGCAAATGCATAAATTTGACTTGCATCTATTATATTTATAATAAATTGTTTTATAGTATATTTTCAGTTGCTTCTGAAAACTATAAGCAATATTTTGTTTGATGTTTTGTGGTAGTGAGTTCCATTCCTGCACTTCTCAAAACATCACTGCACGCTGGCTAAAACTTGTTTTACATTTATGGCAGAGTGAAACAGAGTCTAACCGTGTGCCTTGTTGAGTAATCATGGGTAAATCAGAGATGGTGTTTTTACTGTAATTATGTTATTACGAAAGTTTATTAGTGCATACAACCCTCTATCCTTTACCAATAACCAGGAAAGCTGATTGTGCATTTTAGCAACATTTGTCCTAATACTACATTTTTAAGCCACACCACACATGCTGCATGATTTTGCCCCAGCTGTATTTTTTTTTTAATATTGCTTAATGACGCATTGGACCAAACAACAGAGCAATAATCCAAATGTGACAATTTACTAGAGTTTGAATGACATATGGGATTGTTTGTTTAGTTAGATATTCTGAACATCTTTTGATAACAGACAGACTACTACCCATCTACTACGCTCAGGATATGTTTATCCCAAGAGAGTTTACTGTCTATGAGAATTCCTAGGAACTTCGCCTCCTCCACTTGTTAAACAGCTACACTCTTTATGCAGAGATCCAGTTGAGGTTTGGGTCCCAAAAAATGATCTGTCCCAGTGACAATGCTTATTGTTTTTGAAAATCGTCAGAAAAATATTTCTATGCATGTAATGAATCTATGTCATATAAACGAGTGTCACTTTTTGAAGGAAATTACTGAAATTATTAAACTTTGAATTTACTGTGACGCACCTGAGAACACAGGTCAATCCTGGGTCCGGTAGGCGGCAGTACTGCGCCTTTACGTCACCAACAAAACAACAACAAAAACCACAGAAGAAGAATCTTCCCCTATGTAAACAACGCTAACGGTGGAGGGACAGGTTGGTAATATGTCCTAACCAGAGGGATGTCTTCAAAGTGAGCAAACAAAGGGCCGACCCCGCTTCTTTAGGCATTAACCTTAAAAGCGGCCAGCATGGAGGAGTCATGGGACTTTGAGTTCCTATCCCGCATCACTGACGGCTGCCTGTCGTTCCTCTCCGAGTTCGTGGACGACTGGCTCGCCAACGACATGAGGGTCTCCATTTTCAAAATCCTGCTCAGCTGGCTGATCTTCAGCCTCGTCGCGATCCACTTTGCGTGGAAGGTCTACGGGAGCACAGTGAACGACATGTATTACCGACAAGGTGGGTGTTATCCGCCCCGCAGAGGGACATCTTGCTTCTTCACTCCCTGCTAGCCACGTTAGCATACGCTAACCGTGTCTGTGTTCACCTGCAGGGGCTGGACAGAACGGAGGAACCCCCGAGGCAGCGGCTCACCTCAGCGGATGGTGGGTGTCCGATGCTTGAATCACGCTACTGTCTGTAAAATAGCTTTATTTTAATGAGTCTATATTAGTCTTTATTTTCATTTGTTTCCATGGTGATGGTCCGCTTTAACGTGGGTTCGAACGCCTAATTGTTCCGATGTTAAAGCACACATGTGTTACGTTGTTGTTGTTTTTTTCATTATTATTATTATTCTGTCATCTTGTAGGGAGAGTAAAGCTGGAGACCCTCTGAAGAGCCACCGGGATTAAGGGGACGCTCGTCTTTAAATCTGGGCTGGATGCTGAATGAACAGGAGCAGTTTTGATTATTTTGTGGATATGAACAGCTATCAGTTTTTTTTCCAGCACTGGTTTCTCTGCAGGACACGTTCTCCGCTGGAAGGAATCAAATCAATTGTGTTGTCAGAGTGGATCACTTGTGGTTTGAGTTAGTGCCAGCCGTGGTAATGTGAAAACACTCATGGTTTGGGGTTTGAAACGGCGTTAATACCGCTTCTAATGCCACACGGAACTACATTTGTATGAGGCAACAAATAGGAAAATAATAAAACATTTTATGAATATGTTTGGGATTAGTGGAGCTGGACGAGTAGTGGTGGTATATGCTGTGTGTAAATAGTTATGGCAAGAATACTACGAAGCAAAAGATGTGTGTGGCCAGTTTTATTTATGCAATTTGATAAATAAATTCTCCTGTGTAAATAACTGTTTTATTGTGTTTATCAACCGTCCAGATTTTTACTGTCTTGCAACTTACACTGTTTCGCGTTTTGTTGCGTCACGACAAACCTCTATGTATGCTATTAGGATCTCATATAATATACCAACACAAATGAGTGCGTAGTTACAAACGTGAAGGAAAATAATACTGGGTTTTTATTTGACTTTTTTGATTATTTTTGTTTTTTGACATATTTTTCTGCCTCCCTGAGCCAGAACTTTCTAAAGTCATCTTTTGGTGCAGATATGGCTGGTTATGTCTCCTTCAGCTCAGTCAATCTAAAGAAGAAATTTTTACTCATTATTCTTGGTAAAATAGTTCAAGTTCAGTCTAACTGGATGGAAAGCATCTGTGAGCATCAATTTAAAAGTGTTGTCAAAGATTCTCAATTAGATTTATGCCTGGACTTTGACTGGGCCATTCTAACACATCCATATGTTTTGCCCTGTATTTGCGTCCATACATCTTCCCATGTACTCAGAGTAGCTTTCCTGTCCACGCTGAATAAAAGCATCCCCACAACATGATGCTGCCACCGCCATGTTTCAATACATGGATATTATGGTCAGGGTCATGTGTCTTGTTAGCTTTATACCACATGGAGCCTTTTCTATGTTAATTAACTATAATCTCGTCTGACCTGTGCGCCTTCTTGGTGTTTGTCATGTCCTCTGTGTGACTTGTGGAAATTTTTAACTGGACTTAGTCTTGGATTCTTTCAGCAATGTCTTTCGTCTTGCAACTGATTAAAAGCAGATTTACAGAGAGCACAGGGAGTTGTTGTCCTGTCTAGTTTGGGATATTGTTTTATAACCCAACGTAGGACTGGAAGATATTGGGAAAAAAAGCATATCAATAGAAATCATATTGATTGATATTGATAATTATCAACAAATTCAAAATATATATTTTAAGTGCAGCCCTGGCCATTTTATGCTGTTGCTTAGCGACCTATTTTAGATAAACAACACACAAACACTGAATTCAGACTGCCCTTTATTCAACAACTTTTTACCAAAAGTTTTTCAGAAATAAAAAAGTTCTCTCTGAACTCTTTGATGGTGACGGAGCGTTCTTGGGTTTGCGTTGTGATTGGTTGGGAGGATGTAATGACTGTAATATTAACCTACATGGCTAGAATGCAAAAGGAAGGAAAACTGTTATTCTTCTGAACTTTTGAGTGACCCTTTTTTCTCTCGATGATGTACATCTATCGATCAATATATACTGTTCAGTGTTTCCCGCAGGAATTTGGTTATGCGAGGCGGGGGGTTGTTGGACGACACGTTGCCCGCGGACCGACTCGCGGAGCGGGGGGGGGGGACGACACGTTGTCCGCGGACCGACTCGCGGAGCGGGGGGGGGAGACGACGACACGTTGTGCGGGGGGGGGGGGGGGGGGTTGTTGGACGACACGTTGCCCGCGGACCGAATCGCCGGGGGGTATCCATGTGTTTTTTCCCTGCCATTCACGCACGCGCGAAAGCAACAACAACAAACCGCGTGTTAACGTCACTTTTTTTTTTTTTTTGGGGGAATGTTGGCGAGGCGGTAGCGTGAGTTTGGCGAGGCGGCCGCCTCGCCAAGATAGCGCTGCGGGAAACCCTGCTGTTATTGAGTTATCATCCAGCCCTAACCTAACGCTGTGTTACTTGATCTTCATGATGCTTTTTGTTCACTGATTTTCTCTAACAAACCTCTGAGGCCTTCAGAGAACCGCTGGATTTAGACTGAGAGTAAAGAATTCAGAGGTGGATCCTATTGACTAATGAGATGACTTCTAAAAGAAATTGGTTGCACTGGATTTTATTTAGAAGTATCAAAGTAAAGATACTTCTAAATAAAAGAATACAGCTCGAATACAGTCACTTAAATCTTCAGATGTTAACTATTTAAACAAACCTGCTTCAGAAACATTGATTCTTTTTTCACTGTATGATTTTGCACTACTTGGTATTTGTCTGTGACATACAATTCCAATAAAATACACAGGTATTATAAAATGAAAGAATTTGAAGATGTTAAAGTGGAGTAAATATTTTTGCATGGCACTGTATGCAAATAATTGAATGCCATTATAAATGCCATTGTTTGTATAAAATTAGTGAAGTGTTGTTTTTTTTACCCAGTCTTTCAAAGCAGTTCAATGGCCAAAGTTCACAACCTGATCAAAGCAAAAAACGTTTGGCAAAATACTAAATAAGTGCACAACCACACTTGCCCCAATTTTTGCAACACAAAATGGCAAATATCCCCACAGACTGGCAAATTTTGGAGACCTGTTGCTCTTTGGGCTGTAAACCTTGAGGACACCTATTCAGTGCCCCCCATTATCTGTCCAATTTAAATCTAAAGAAGACAAAATACTGATGATTTATACATTGTGCTTAGACAAAAAATATTCAAACCTACAATGTTTGACAAGATCAAACTAAGAAATGTATTTGAGAAAAAACATTAGTGCCATGTTAGAATTTGTTGTTAATGATAAGAAGAGGACAAATGATATTTTAGTCCTTTAATGTAAAAAGGAAAAAACTGTAAACATTTTGAAGCATCCAATGGTGCAGCACAAGTTTTATTGTAAAAAAGAATGTCATATCTATATTTAAGTACCGTTCTCTTTTTTTTAGTTATGTTAAAAATATATTGCATGTAGCTTTTTTAATTAAATCTTTATATGGTGAATCAATTTTTGAAATTCACAACAAAAATGTAATTTCCAGAAACCTTACAACACACGGTCTAATTTCATAACTAGATATATAGAACCCAATTCAGTCCAAATTCTACTAAAATCTGACCATTTAATTCAAAAACAACTATAGGCGTCCAGACAGATTTAAATAGCCTTACATACACTCCAACTGAGCTGTAATTCTGATACAATTCAAATAAATTCAAGTGATTATATAATGGCATTTTTGTTGGAAAATAACCTAAGGAAGGGTTGGCTGTTTGTATTCAGTCCATTTTGCAGCAATCCCTCCTCCTGAGTAAGCGTGTGGCGACGGCAGACAGGAGCATGGGGGTTGCAAGAGCTGGGAATTGAAATAAAAATAAAAACTTTCAGCAAGCCTGTATTTTGAATTCCAGGTTTGTTACTGTTTATTTACCTAAAAACCTGTTAATTTCCATGAATTGCGTTGGTGAACATTCTCAGTCATCCAGGTCATGATTCCATGAATTACTATTAAATCTCATAATTATCCCCTGAAAGTTTCCAGTTTGAAAAATTCCTGTAATTGAACGACAATGGGAAAGGCTCTCTTTTAACGGGAATACACCTCCAGGAGAACCGGGCTCAGTTTGAGCACCTAGTTCGGCTGCAACTGGTTACTCCATGACTGTCAAATTTAAAAACTCCCCATGAAACCTCTCATGTCTATAAATCGATCTACTGATTATGTTACAGTGGTTCGCTTTTCTATCAACTTATTTTAATGGGAATTGCTGGGATAAGTAGCACGTGTACGTCCATGACATTGGTGCAGGTCAGGCCGGGCACGAGTAAACGCTGTGCAGCTGACAGACGAGAAAAGAAGGTATAAGAGTCATTGTTACTGAGGAAGCTGTCGACGTCTAACCCCTGTGCTCGGGCTTCATCGTACAGTCCCCCGTCGGTCACGGCCCCCGCAGCTTCCGTGGGTCCGTCCTGACCGTCGGTGCCCCCGCTCAAAAACACGGGCCCCTGAGGTGGGAGCTCCAGGCCCCTCAGTTCCAGTCCCACTCGCAGAGACAGCTCCTGGTTTCGACCACCTCGCCCCTTGCCCGTCAGCTCCACGGTGGGCTCTCCTCCGGCTAACAGACACGTGGCGCCCCACCCCTCTGCACGCCCTTCGCCCAACACCTGCATGCTTCGGCACAGGTCCCAGCTCTCCACGCCCACCTCCGGCCCGAGCCTCAGCACTTCGGCTGCGATCTCCGGCGGCGGTTCCTCGCGGGAACAGGCGAAGCGCGCCAGGAGGCCGTACAGTCTGGAGACCAGCCGCACGTCGCCACACACTCCCGGCGAAAGCACAACAGGACGGAAACCTAGCTCTCGAGCACGCCGGCCGGCGCACGTGAGCGCAACGGTGTTAGAGCCGATCACAACGTTGACGGCCTCTCCAGACGAACCCGAGTCCTCCTTATTCTCTTTCCAACGGGGACCCTGTCTCGCAAGGACTTCCTTTACTGAAGCCGGCATGGAGTTGAGAAGCTTGTATTGCTCAAGGATAGATAAGACCTCCTCTGGCCACACCTCGCATGTCACCGTTGGTCCACTTGCTATCAGATCAAGCGGGTCCCCGATCACGTCAGACAGAGTGAGCGAAACCACCTTTGATGAAATGATTGGAGGATCCCTGATCAGAAATATGCTGTTTTTTCAATAAAAATACATTTTTGTACAATTGCTGGGAGTTACCTGTGCCGGGTGAGCGTGGTGTGCAAGCCCTCCACCCTTCAACAAAGAGAGGGCTCGACGTACTTTGTTAAGCTCTTGGATGGTGGCACCAGCAGCCGCGAGCCTGCGAGTGACATCAAGCTTCTCCTGCAGCGAGACTGGAGGTATCGGTGCTGGTAACAGCGCAGAGCCTCCACCTAGACAGGAACAGACCTGCTGTTTGAGGGGTAGAACAAACGGACATGACCCTAAAAGAGAAATTCATGCGTTTTTACCTGATATTAACACAAGCAGCAAATCTTTCTCTGTCAATTCACTGGCTAACTGCTTGATCCCTTCAGCTGCCTTCTGAGAATCATCATCTGGCAGGTTGTGTTTGGCTCCCTCCATGACTTTGATCCGACTGTCTTCTTTTAGCAACAGATGGCTGTGGTAGATATAGAGCATAAAATGTAGACATGTTGATATTCTTACTAGTATTTTAGGTGGCTTACGGTATTCTAACAAGTATTTTCTGAGCTTTTTCACATCTTCCAACACAAAGGGGCACAGAATTGTGAAGTGAAGGAAACTTAGCCAAATTAGCCACAAATCGGATTTTCTTCAACGACAGCCCTGTATTAAAGTCTATGGGCCATTCTAACAATAAAATATCACCCGTGCTGATTTCCACTGGAAGGTTAATCTCCACCCCAGCCTCAGATTTGAAGAGATCACAACTAATAGCTGTGTTGTTAACAGATTCTTTCACGTGGGCTGTGGATTTCTGCAGCTCCTCCAGAGTTTCAGAGAAACCTTCCAACTGAGATTACATTACACATGGGTGGACATTATTCACTCATTAGGGGACTTATAAAAGATTCAAACCGCCTGGACAGGTGGTTGGATTTTATTTAACAGTATCAGTAAAGAGAAGTCAACGCAAATGCACGTACGTTTCTGATTTCTAATAGTAAAGAAAATTAGAAAACCACCCATTCACAATTTTTATCATTTGAAATCATTCCAAAAAAGTTAAAAAAACAAAGTTAAAAAAAATCTTCACCTTCATTTGAAATCACAATACTAAAACTTTTTGGATGGAAAAAAAAGTTGGTGGTTGTGATTTAGCAATATATATATAAAAAAAAAACAGTGAGAATGAACGACTGAACATCATCTACGTACCTTTTTCCATGCTGCCGTAGCGTCTGCTGTATCCCATGAGGCACGCTGATGACTCCTCTGACTAAATGGTCACCCAGAATCCGCTCTACCTCCGCAGCCATTCCCAAAACGGCTTTCCCGAAGCCCACGAGGTGCAGGTTGTGTCTGAGTGGGAACCTGCGTCCGTCAATAATGACGGAATCATTCTGCCGCTCCATGCTCTGCCTGACCACACGGTCCGGCTGCACAGCTTCCACTGCGGCTCTGAAGATTTCCCGTGCCCGCGAGTCCATGGACATTTTGCAGAAGGTCGGGTTCCCTCTGCCCAGGAGGGCCAGAATAGGCGGAGGTCGGAACAAGGAAAGGATGCGGGCCATTGACACCTCAACTGCTCTGAGGAATTCATACATCAAGATGTGCTGAGTTAGAAAATCCTGTAGTACAGTAATTTAGGAAGATTATTCCTGCATAATATCATGTGCATCTAAAATTACAAAGATATGTTTTAAATGTAAAACCCAACATACAAACGATATGTATGCAAAGTTTTATATAAGACGGTTATTTGTAAAAAATAAAATAAAATAAAAAAAGGGTACACTGATTTCAAAACATCCATTATTGTATAAGTTAACACACACATTTGAAAACAAAATCCCAAAGATTTATGCCATAGTTCAATCTCTTCCTCCACATCTTAGCAAATCAAAACGTGCAACATGCTGTGTGTAGTTAAACTCACACAAAAGGACGTTTCATGTGCTTTAGCTGACATTTTAGTTTATAAGGTATAGATAAAATTGAGGTACGCTTAGTAGATTAATTTGTGTTTAAACAAACAGAAGGTATACTTTAATTATTGTATTTATTATACAAACTCAGTGACTACGTCTCACTTCAAATCTGGTATTAAGTCAGCCTACCTGCTTGGGTTGTGTACGGCGATTACAGCCTGCAGATTCCTGCCGCAGCCTGTTGTGTGTGTTCCAGCTCTGCAGTGAAGCCAAAATCTAACCAAACAGTAACTGGAGTTGTTTAAACTGTGTTTAATGATTAATTTAAGGGATCGCTGCCCCTGTGAACTTGCATTTCAGCTATCCATTTATCTCTTTTTATTATTTGCACAGCCTAGGAAATTATAGATGAAATGGCTTAGTCAAACTAAATAATTTAATAAATTATATAATTGACATTATCTTACACACTGGAAACAATTTGTTTTAATCATCAGTATGCTTTAAGGAGGAATGGGATTTAATGTGGCACGGTTGTTGGTGCCAGACGGGCTTGTCTGAGTATTTCAGAAACTGCTGACCATTGTCGTGTACAACAGAAGAGAAGAGGTATACAGACTGCCATCTCTGAAACCCAGAAGCAGATGGCCTACAGCAGCAGAACACTGCACCAGGTGCTCCACCTGTCAGCTAAAAATAGGAAACCGATGCTAAAGTTTGCAGGTTTGCCAAAATTGGAGTCTTGATTTCAGCTGCCAGATCTAGACGGTAAGGGCACAATTTGGCAGAAACAACCCGAACGCATGGATTCATCCTGCCTTGTGTCGATGGCTCTGATTGGTGGTGGTGGTATGATGGTGTGGGTGGGGGGGGGGGGGGGGGGGGGGGTTGTTTTTTGACACACTTTGAGCACCTTAGTGCCAATTTGCACAAAAACGACCTGAGAATTACCGACCTGATCCATTATTTTATGACCACAGAGTACTTATTCCCAGCAAGATTATGAACCATGTCACAAAGCGCAAACTGGTTTCTTTAGCATGGCAATGACTTCAGTGTGTATTTTTGAAATGTTTTCAGTTGAAAGTGTGCCACAACGAATTAAGGTGGTTTTATAAGAAAAAAAAACCCTGAAAAAGCTCCAACCCAGTATCAGCTCTCCTTTGCCAGTGAGTGTGTTTATTAGGCATACAGATCAAGCACATCATTATTAATCATAACAGAACAGATACTGGAAATATAATTGCAAATCTAATTACAGATACAAATTTTTTACTATTATTGCTCTAAACTACTACAGTTATTTCATATTGTGTTCAAGCCATTCAACAGAAAGACAAAAACAAGCAGAGCAGCAGTTATAAATGACTCATACCTTAGGCTTAGAGTTTCCTTTTTGTGGGGTCAAAAGTCCACCATGAAGTTTCTTCATGACCATGTTTGTTTTGCTGCGGCTGCAAAATTGCGACAGAAAGCGACTCGCTGTCCTTATTTATGACACAACGCGCTGGTAGTGAACACACAACGTGATAGACATTTGACACATTTGAAACTAAGCAGTAAAAACGGCAACCTATGTGGTTATTCGAGTGTTAAAAATGTACCATTCATGTTGTTTACGGTACTACGCAAGTCTCGCGATAAAAGACGGTGTCGGACCACTGCGCCTGTCAGGTGACGACTGACGTGGCGAAGGCGGTGCAGTTCGTCCCTCCCTCTGCCGTGGACTCAAACCACCCTAGGCGGGATTCCGTCGCCGTTTTTTGGGAAGCTTTCTCCTTTTCCCCCGCTAATAAGATTTTTTAGCACCACTGTTGCTCACATATCTTCGCATAATCCCCACAACTGTGACGCTTGAGTCGATTTAAAGCGAGACGAGGGCCAGCTTCCCCTCGGACACCAGGACGGGCCACCATGAAGCTAACGGACAATGTGCTTCGGAGCTTTAGGGTTGCTAAGGTGTTCCGAGAGAACACGGACAAAATTAACTGCTTTGACTTCTGCTCAAACGGGGAAGCAATCATTTCCAGCAGCGACGACGACTCGCTGGTCCTTTACGACTGCCAGGAGGGAAAGTAAGAGTGGTTTGTTTTCAGTTTAAGCTCCAGTTTTATCTTCATGCTAGCTATGCTAGCCGCGGAGGCCTTCGCTGCGTAGGGCGACGCAGCGAGAGCTGTAAAATAAATGAGCGATGGTTAAATACCGGTCCAGTATTAATTCTGTTATATTTTTTAAAAGCTGCGTGCTATCAATTTTTCATCTTTAGATTTTTTTTTTACAAGCGAAACATTCTAATGAAGAATTTTATTACTGTTTAATTAAGTGGGGGGCGAGACCTACATGGAGAAATGTAGAATATGTCAAGAGTTTTAAGTAAATCCTATTATTAGGACCACATACCAGCTGCTGCAACTAGTCAAATTTAAATAGCGTGATATTAAATATTTAATCTAACTGCCGCCATTTCCCCTTTTGGTTAAAAAGGGACCAACTGTCCAGCACAACCTAGTTGCCATCCAATGCTCACTTAGCAGCTTTTTAGTGGTCATCTGACAACTTTAATGCGATTTAAAAGGGATTTAGTTACGAATACTAGGGTGTTCAAGTGGATAGGTCCAGATCTTTAACTTGCCTTGCTCAAGTACTGATCATTTTCACTTTCCAGGCACAAGTTTTAACTTGTAGATCAACACCAAGTAGTGAATCATTGTGAGCCAGAGGACAGGATTCATTGGTTTTCAAAATATACACAGACAAAAAATCTGGGAGCCCCCTTTACTGACACCCCGAAATAAAGTCCAGTGCAACCGATTGCTTTCTTAATTCACCTATTTTAGTAAGTAGAGTCCACAGGTGGGCGCTTTGATCCCAGTATAAATTGAGCTGCTTTGTGAGATCTTCAACACACGAAGACCAAGGAACACAGCAGGCAGCTCGCGGATAAGGTCGATGAAGAGCTTAAATCTGTGCCCCAAGCTTTGACCTGACTAAGCAATATCATCGGAAAATAGAGTATGGCACAACTTTTTCTCCTTTCCATGTAACCCTACCAATACGTGGTCTTAAGCACCCAAGAGCTCTGGATGAGCTGCGGAGATTTACAGCTCAGGTGGAGAAAAAGTGTGTTGGAAGAAGGTGCTCTAGCCAGATAAGTTAAGAAATACATTTATTGTCCCACAATGAGGAAATATGGCATTGACAGTGGCAAAACCAGTTACACATGAGATTAGAAATGAAAACACAAGCTAATCTGAAGTTAAGTTTGAGAGCAACAGAAGAACACTTAGCAGAAATGAAAGTATTGCACAATTATGGGTAATATGGCATATTCAGATAAAAATGCAATATTCAAGTTAAAAAGGAAATACAGCAGCTGAGAAAAAACATGCAATGTGCCTGATAGTACAAGCAACATCTCGGGGAGGGGGGGGGGAGCTAAAGATGAGGCCAAAGCTAAACCCTCTAACCTGCATGTAGCAGAAATGAACACTGGCTGCACATTAAAGCCATCATGGTGGAGCACGGTGGTGAAGGCTTCATGTCGGGGGGGGGGGGGGGGGGGAGCATCAACCCTGCAGCAGGCACGGTTGATGGGAGATTGGTGCTAGAAGACAAGCAATTGGCCAAAGAGTTGACACGGGAACGGAGGTTCACCTTCCAGCAGGACAACGAAACAAACTAGGTCAGTGGAGTAGTTTAGAGCCGGTCAAGACCTAAATCCATTTCAGAATCGGTTCAGGTTCATCAACACTGCCGTTGGAGATCTGCTCTCATTCTTTCACGAAATGCCGAATTAATGCTGACCCCACTTACTGAATTTTAAAGCCTCTCTTTGTTGTTGTTACTGAAATGTCCTGCTTGTCGACACATTTTTGAAGTGTTTTTGTTACTTGATGCGCAGGGCTGGTGGGGACTGCAGCAAAGTACGGGCTCAAGGCGCTCTGGACGTGCCGCTATTTATAGATTTTAGGTTGTTGGAAAAGAAGAACAATCAATCCCTTTCCTTTAACTCTAGTTATCTGCTGCGTTTCCCTCCGGTCTGAACCCTGTAAGGTCGTCAAATGAATCGAAAAGTGTTCAGCTGTTAATTGCTATTGATTCATTTATTTTGATTTTTTTTTTTTTTTTTGCCCCTCGTTTATGACAGACCCAAAAGGACTCTCTACAGTAAAAAGTATGGAGTGGACCTGATCAGGTACACGCATGCTGCAAACACAGTGGTCTACAGTTCCAACAAAATTGACGGTATGTATTATATGATAAAGTGTGTTTTCGTGCAGGAATTTCCCCTTTTTCCTTCCGCTCTGTAGCGTCGTTGGCTGTTATATTGGCTCAGGATGCGAACCCCTGGTGTTTGCTGTGGCATAGCTGCTCGTCACGCTGCTCGCTGTAGGCTGAGGTAGTTGTTTGTACAGTTTGAGGGTCTGTGATTCTACCCCATACAGGAGCTAACTGTACAAGGGACTGCCTTGCCTACGGTTGAGTGTAATCTTCAGAGGAGCTTGTGAATCTGTGTGTTTGTTCTGTTTTCAGTGCATGAAATAATCTGACTCATCTTGGTCCGTTGGTGTCACTTATTTTGTTCTTTTCCTTTAAGACACCATCCGGTATTTGTCTCTTCACGACAACAAATACATCCGCTACTTTCCTGGACACAACAAAAGGTGAGGGTTGCTGTTGTGCTTCTGTGAAAGGTTTATGCTTGAAGTCGCCGTGCCTTCATGTTTCCTCTGTGTGTTGTGATCAGAGTGACTTCTCTGTCCATGTCTCCTGTGGACGACACCTTTATTTCCGGCTCGTTAGACAAAACCATCAGGCTGTGGGATCTGCGCTCACCGAACTGCCAGGTTGGTATTTAGGTAGAACTTCTCAGAATTTTGCACTTTTATCAGAAATAAATCAGTGATTTTCAGTTCTCTGAAGGTTTGCACCAAAAAAAAAAAACTGAAGCAGGATTTCTTGTAATCGTTGCATTTTTAGGGCTTGATGCACCTTCAAGGAAAGCCTGTGTGCTCCTTTGACCCAGAGGGTCTCATTTTCGCTGCTGGGATAAACTCAGAGATGGTTAAACTCTATGATCTGCGGTCGTTTGATAAGGTAAGGGAAGAGGATGTTTTTCTGTTTGTCAGAGAGAAGTTTGATACTCAACGAAAACAAAATCTCCCACCAACAGGGTCCCTTTGCGAATTTTAAGCTCCTGTACGACCGGACCTGTGAGTGGACGGGACTCAAGTTCAGCAACGACGGAAAACTCATCCTCCTTTCAACGAACGGCGGCGCCCTCCGCATCCTGGACGCTTTTAAGGGGGCTGTGCTGCATTCTTTTGGGGTAAGAGTTACTGCGAAACGAGGAATAGAAGTCTGTAAAAACGAAGCCGCTAAAGGAACAAATAATAAAACGTTTTGTTTTTATTGTTTTCTTTACGTTGATGTCCGGGTTAAATAGTTTGGCTCATCGCTGCCGGGGTTTCTGTCCACAGGGCTACAACAACAGCAAAGGCGTAACCTTGGAGGCTTCTTTCACTCCAGATTCTCAGTTTGTCATGATCGGTAAGTTCAGGGAAACATGCGTTTGTTGGGCACGTTATGGTTAAAAATAGATTATTTCACGCTGTATGCCGTGGTTTAAATTAGCAGTGTAACAAAAATAAGATTTTCTTAATTTAGGATAAAAAAATTCAGCCTTCAGACGACATTTAGTCAGATTTTATTACATTGTTTCTTTACCTCGCAGTATGATGTAAAGACATTAAAAAGGATCAATAAATCTTCGCCTTTGCTTTGGATCATGTCACAATCTAAGGCTTCTTGATTCTTCAGCAGCTGCCAGGAGGTTTTAGCTTTATTTAGAGATTTTGTGTTCATTCAGTTTCAATCCAACAACAAACTAAAACAAATGTAAACAAAGATGGAAAGTTTCTGCTAGGTCCATGACGGAGGAAACAGTAGTTAGTGAGGCTATTCATAATTAATAAGATCAGTTATGAAAGTAATTCCTGTATTTTCAGGACTTGCCTGCCAGTCACTGATCAGAGCTGATCAATGGGAAGCTGCCAGATTTGTTGGTGCTTTGCCAACATTTTTGGATTTTTACCCAGTTCCTGTCTTTTTTGGCGAGAGGCGGACAAACAACCATCCACACACAAATCCACATCTAAGGGCAATTTAGAGCTACCAGTAACCCTACCGTTCATGTTTCTGGACTGTGGGAGGAAGCCGGAGTACCCGGAGAGAACCCTTGCATGCACAGGGAGAACAACGGCAACCATAAAGAACCCAGAACCTTCTTGCTCCTAATAAATACGGCTAACAACTGCACCACCGTGCTTCCCGTGACAAGATCTGGCTTTTAAAAACGCATGTATAGGGAAATTAGGCTAATCATTGCATCATTGCTAAATATTATATGTTCAAGCTCAGAGTAGTGGAGGCGTGAAAAAGGAAGACGATGTTTGTTGACCAGAGTCAAGTTCGCTTCTGCTTTTCAAATATTGTCATTCTACGTTAAACTCTAATCTCCGACTGATGTGTCCTAGGCTCCGAAGACGGAAAGATCCACGTGTGGAACGCTGAAAGCGGCATGAAGGTGGCGTTACTAGACGGGAAACACACGGGCCCCATCACCTGTCTGCAGTTCAATCCAAAGTTCATGACGTTTGCCAGTGCCTGCTCCAACATGGTGAGTGCAGCACGAGAAACATCGTCCCTCTTAATGTTTTCTCAGCCGTAGCCAATAGATAAACTGATGAATAATTTAACGGGAAATGTGGACAGTTACGTTTAGATTTTGACTTCTATATATGTGGGGCTTTCATATACTGTTTTAGTTTAATTTCAGTCTCTGTGGAAATTAAAATATGACACAAACACATGTTTGCACTCAGCTATTTTTTCCGCCTAAGATGTGGGAAATCTAACTTCAAAAGTAACTGGGATGCAGTTTCCTATTAAAGCCAAATTTAGGGCCAATTATGTTTATGACCTAATTCCAGTAAAAATATGCAATTGTTTTTTCCCCTGCCTCTGCATGCAGACATAAACACTCAAGTCTTAATCCGTAAACAAGTTATGGCTGAAGTAATTTAAATGTTGGTGAATTAAATCTTTCAGGCGTTCTGGCTGCCGACCATCGACGACTGAGGAGAAAATTCAGGCTGACGTCGCAGGAGCCGCTGACCAGCAGGGGGCAGTGTGAACATCAAACCAAACTCAAATTGTAAATAAGCAGTTGTAGAAATAAAATGTTTTTTGGGTTTTTTTGTATTTAAAATTAAAAACATTTTTTTGTAAAAATGATGGATCTGTCTTTTTTTTGTTTTTGTACCAATGTCTTGTTGTCTGTGATGTTTTTGAAATTAGTGTATGAGGACTATTTAAAGTGATGCATGTTGAAATAATGTAGTTATCTCCCTTTTATGAATTATATTGGTTTTAGATATTTGGAGGGAAAAAACAATTTTTGGGTCATAAATGATTAATTAAAGATTTAGTACAATTGAATTTAATGTAGTTCAGTATAAGCGTGGTTTTAATTGTTTTTTTTTTTTCCTTAGTAAGCTTAGAGGCTGGAGTTATGTTGAAACCCAAAGGACCGGAGGTTTTATGAGAGCATAAACATCTTACACAATCTGTTGACCGTCGTATTTGTCTCATGGAAAGGTTTGAGTCAAGCAAGTTGGGTAAAGTTTCCAGCGCACTGAGCTTCCAACATCAAACACCTGTTTTTTTCCCATCATATTTCATATCTGCCTGTAACCACGTCCTCTGACCAGATTGGTCACCGTTTGCCCGTTGGATATCTGCAGGCCTTTAGCTTTACATCACCTCTGTCTGGCATGTGTGACCGGGATCACAGGCCAGGGTGTCCTGCTCCCTCTCTGGCTCTTTACGGCCCAGCACCCCGGCCTGGACAGTCAGAGATGGAGCTAAATTTGGGAGAGAGGAGATCAGGTTCCACCTCTGTGTGCACATGACACTGTCCCAGTTACTTGAGCAGTGTCCTGTCTCCTACTGTCACACTCCCACCGAGCCCAGACACACAGAGAGACCCAGCAGCCGGCCCGCTAACTGGTCCTGATCAAAGAAGAAGGCCTCTTCATACTTTATCCTTCTTTGGACTGAACGTTTTGGTTGTGTGGAGTTCTGGTTTTAATCCAACTGCCTCGTCTTCGTCCGCCGTCGCCTCCCTCCTTCAGCAACCCACCACCCAGTTACCCTTGGCGGGAGGAAGACGCAACTTGACCCGCCATGTTTCTGGCACTGGTGGTGACGCCTGAGCTGAGGCAGTTCCTGGCCAGGGCGAGAGGCGGAGCGGCGCGCCTCATCAAAGTCTGCATCAAGGACGGTGAGTGACCCAGCGGGTGAGCCGGCCCTCTCTGGGTCAGCTTGGCTGTGGTTGGCACAGATTGCTTGAGCCCTGACTGAAAGGAGCCTTTAGGGACAGACTTACGTTATATGGTCTTCATAGGAAGATCCCAAAACGTTTACAGCCTTTGAATGTATCAGACCAAAACCTGGATAGGGCTCAGGTTTATAAATAACTACTTTTTTATTTTATTATTTTAAATCATCCATGCTATTTCTACATTTTGCAACTTACATATTCTTTATTTGTACATTGCAGCACTTTATAAATAAAGTTGCTATTTATCAAAGTCTGGCTGAGTTTCAGTACACTGCTTGATTTTAAAGGCCCATAGTTGAACCTTTATATACTTAGTCATTCCAAATCTCGGAAATGCGTTCAGCCTTAATCCAAGTCCTGGAAACTGACCTTTTGCTTTTAAAGACCTTAGAAAAATGATGATTCACTCTGACTCGAATGTAACCGGCTCCAAACTATTTTCAGTTTGACGGCTGGCCTCCCTCCAGCAACAGGGAACGCGTTGAGGGCAACTAAGTTGACTGGCGTTCACAGAAACGATGAGGCGGAAAAAAGAAACGTTAGGCTTGTCCTCAGAAAACGCAGAAAGCAGCCTGTCAGAAACGCTGCATGAAGCAACAGCTTTCCAAGCAACCGTTTCTTCACAAGGTGATTACGTCATGTTTTTGTGTCGAACCAAAGTCACGCTGTAATATGACTCGTGCCAGATGCAATGTGGGACGCTTTTGGGGCCCTCGTCGTGAACCAAATAGATGTCTGGTAATATTTGGTTACATATTTATAGGGTCGATGATTGACAGTGTCGAGGAGAAGGGGCTTCAGTCTGATACTGTGACAGACAGCCTTCATGTATGGGCATACAATTCCTCACAAAAGGAAGATAAATCTTTATTGTCATTATACCAACAAAATTGTTCTACTGGGCCATGTAGGGTGCATAGATGAACTCTAATAAAAACTATGTATATAGAATGAAATACACGGCATAAATAGTGCAGCCATGAATCAGAAAGAAAATACAAGTTCCACTTCTTTATTGCACATGGCCCAGAGAACTGAAGTGATTAGACATGTATCAATAATGTAAAAATGCCCTTAGAGCTTTGTTCACATCACAGCCTCAAAGTTCAGTGTTCTATTGGGATTTTGTGTGATAGACCAACAAAAAGTAGTTCGTAACTGTGAGGTAGAAAGATAAATTGTCTTAAAAGATGTCTGCATTTGTCTCCAACCCTCAGGATCGATAATGACTAAAACAATCTGTCCTTGCAGTTAAAGCTGCATGTCCTTTTTGCACACCCGGAGATGTTATCACCCAATCTTTGCTAAACAGCTCCACCAGATTGGATGGAGAGCATCTGTAAACTTCACTTTTAAAGTTTTGCTCAGATTGTCAACAGGATCTGGGTCTGGACTTTGACTGGGCCATTTTAACACATGAAACTAAGCCACTCTGTTGCAGCTCTGGTTGTATGTTTAGGGTGAATATCCTGCTGGAATGTGAACCTCGCCTCAGACTCAAACTTTTTGCAGCCTCTGCTTGTATGTTTTCCAGGATTTTCTTCTTCTTTTTTTTAGCTCCATTGGTCTTCTCATCATCTCTGCAAAGCTTTTCTGTTAGAAGATTCAAATCTAGTTTGGTTAGAGACACAACCAGGGCTATTTCTGGGTGTTTCTCTCAACCACGTATTTCTTCTTGCCACTCCACAAAATGTTTCAGGAGTGCATGAGTAACTTTTGTCCCATCAACAGATTTGCCCACCTGACTGTGCATCTCTGCAGCTCCTCCAGAGTTACCACGGGTCTCGTTGCTGCTTCTCTGATTGTTGTTCTTTCTGTAGGTCCTGCAGATATGATGTACTCTTTCCATTTTCACGGATTAAGCGGTGCCTTTTGAGATGTTTAAAACTTTGGATGTCGTTTCATCGCCTAATCCTGCTTGAATCTTATGCACAACTTTATTCCTGGCATGCCTAGTGTGTTCCTTGGTCTTCATGAGGCTGTTTTGTTCACGGCTATTTTATGCCAACATTAAATTACATAATTATGAACTGTATTTACTAATAAAGTAACTTCTAAAGGAAATTTACTGGATTTCATTTAAGGATATTGAAGTAACATGAGCTGGTCACGCCAAACCTGTTTACATTCTTGAGTATAAAATGCTTAAAACTGTGGTGCTTTCGTTTGACTTTGTGCTATTTTGTGTTTTTCTCTCGAAATCCCAATAAAACACGACATTGAGGTGTAGTTGTAAAGCGAAAAAGTGGGGGAAAAATGAAAACATGGTTCATAATTACTGTTATTATGACAAAGTTGACAGTAAAATAAAAAATTGGGAAAATAAGTACAAATATGACACCTTGTAAGGCATCCGTGCTTAGACTATCTCTGAACAATAAATACCATTTAGGTTGCATTCTGATATTTCGTCTTGGATGCAGGTGTCATTAAGTATTACATAGTAGTACAGATGATGCTTTGGGAGGTTTCATGAATTCAAACACAAATACCGAATTTAGGTGGTAAAAACGGGATGATTTCACTCCATCCTAAATCTACCCCAGTGCACTATGGCCTCTGGTCGTTGCTCGGCTATTTGAACCAACATGAGACATGTTCTGCTGCCCGTTCCTGTGTCAAAGGTAAAACAAGATCCCTGCAGCTGATTGCATCCCCCTCACGTTCAGATTTAACAAGCTGTTCCTTCTGAGGCCAAGAAAAAGACATTAAAAGGAAATGAGAAAGTTTTTACTTCGTTTCATATTTATTTAGACCTACAAAGACAGGAAAGAAATGCTAATGGAAAGTATGTGCATGCAGATCAGGAATGCGTTGCAGCTCAGAATAGAAACTTGCCCCAAGAGAGTCGGAGGGGAAACCCCCCCTACACCCAACAAAGGACACCAGACTTTAGGTTTCTGTCTGTGTTCATTAGTCTTGTCAGAGGTTTTGAGCCAGCCACAAATTAATCCAGCTGTATTATTTCTAACTCCGAACCTAATCTTTCCCTACTTTGTTTCAGACAACTCAGACAGCTTCAGGCCTGTCCAGTAGATATATGAGGGACAACTACACTTTTGATTTGTTTAAACTGTTTTTAACCTTTTTTTCCTCCATCATTTTTCAGCTCGGCTAAGCACTTCATGTTTGGAATATTTACTTGAGTGTTTGAGATGTTACAACATTTGAAACATTAGCTAAGATTTTTTAATTGTAACTAAAAAAATAAAGAATGTTGATTTTTTTGCACAGAAATGTATTAAAAGAGGAACAACATATTGAGCATTTCTTTGCTTTGATGCAGAAAACAGATAAAGCTTTAATGGTTTGTTTCTGTTCTTTTTCCTTCCATAAAATTGTTTCTTTAATTTAAAAATATAGCTTTTATTGTAAAGAAAATAGAAGAATGCAAACAGCTTAAGCCTGGTGATTAATATTTATGTCATAATGATACTCTGTGTTTATTCCTGCTGTATAATCAAGACCGTGTGGCCCTGCGGGCTGCATTTAGAGAGGCTTTGGTATGTGATGAGCAGTGGTCTGATTTTCAGAGCAGCTGGTGCTGGGGGCCTACAGAGAGCCACAGCAAGACTGGGACCAGGATTATGACCACTTCCTGCTTCCTCTCCTGGACGCCCAGGAGCCCTGCTACATCCTGTACCGCCTCGACTCCCAGAATGCTCTGGGCTACGAGTGGATTTTCATCTCATGGTCTCCGGACCAATCTCCAGTAAGGCACACAGCATGTTCCTAACGACAGCTAAACATTAGGGCGCCCCTGAACACTGATTCTAAAAGATTTTGTTTTTGACAGATACTTTTCACCTGACATGCTGAGCATCTCAACCTTGATGAGGGTAGACAGTTAAAACACTATTTTATTTTAAATTAAACGTACCTTACTATATTCTAATGCTTTGTTAGAATCTGTCTTTCTGGGTTTTTATTTTATTTATTTATTTTTTGTCTGGTACCTTGTTTAGAGGTGCATGTTATTTCTTAGCTTGCAACCATTTGAAACCAGACATTATAATGTTTTATGTAAAAGGACAGAAACATGTTTTTTTCTTGTTGTCTAACATTAAATGAGACTAAACATTTCCTGTTTGAGGTCAGTTCAAGTTACCAAAATTATTTCTACTTGCTAAATGCTACAATAATGAGAGAGGGGGATATTTTCTAAAAAAATCTTTTAATTGCTTTCTTCAAATTAAGAAGTTTTCATAAACTAAGGTTAATACAACTTATGTTTGAACGGGACCTAATATGTGAAATTTACTTTTTGCATGCTTCTAGAAACAGTCCAAACTAAAATAAATCAATACAACATCCAGAAATTGTTTTGTAGTAAGTAAACATTTTATTGGCATATGTAAAACGAGCTGTTTCAAAAGCCTGCCTATTATTACATCACAGTCGGCGGGCACTGCCCCTCACCTAGCAACCCATGCGTAGCTCCGCCCACTTCATCAGCTGGTTTTTACCTCTGATTGTGCCGTACAATGGCTCTTCAGCATGAACATGCAAGATTTCCCCACTGACCCAAATAATGAGCAGCTGCTGGAAGTCTTAAAGCCTGCTAACATGTAAAGTACAGCCAGAAGAAAACACGAGAGCCTCTCTACAGACAAGATAAACACAAAAGCGTTGTTTGGAGGAACTTTCCCAGGCAGACAGACAAGAAAAATTAAATGCGGAACAGTGCTACATGCTAAGCCAACAGTACAACACAGATGTTTGTGAGCAAGAAGAAGGTCAGTAAAGCTCCTGTATCTGCAATAGTGAAGCAGTAAACCTCCTGGACAACATGCCGGGTTCACATGGCAAGATAATTGGCTTGATTTTTGCCCCGATCTTCCCCTTCCAACATGCCCTGATTATCGGGAAGGCTCTTATGATCATCTTAAGAGGTATTCCTGTTGTGTGTGATGTGTTAAGAGTGATCTGGTCCGCTCAGAAGAACGCTGGGGCAGCTCTGACTGCAAATAAGGGATATTCAACATGCTGGATTGTCTAGGCCCGATATCCTAGTGTGTGTGGTGTGTTGCTCCCTGAGGACAAATGAGCAGCTGTTGAATGTGATGTGCAGCCAGTCAGAGAGCGAGGTGAGGAAACCCGGAGAAAAAACACACAACTCACCTCTATATCATAGTGTAGCAAATGTAGAGCCCTCCATTCGTACTGTATCCACTCCTTTAGCCAATGCTTTTTCCTTTTGTGATTTTTCTTTGTTAAAATTAGTCCACAAACTGTCACCATTCTTCTTCCTCATTGTCCAACTTCATTTACTCTGAACTTGTGTTTAATCTTGAGAGGTTTTGCGAGATGTCCCGTCTGACACCTGGATGATCCTGAGTAAAATCCATTCGTGTGTGGTGTGTTGTGCTTGCTTTATGACCGGACCACACACACTGTACGAGCAAGTCTGTTATGTGTGGTGTGTCTCAGGTTTTGAAAATTGGGCCTCCAAACCTGACCCAATTACTCCAGTTCTGTCTGGAGGATTGGATCAAAATTACGGCAAAAAATGTTTAAGAAGCTTGTGGAAGGATGCACCAAACGTTCGATCCAACTAAATGCTATGAAAATGTATTTAAATTTATGAATTATGAAAAGTAAAAAAAAAACTTATAGTTATGCCATTTAGCAAGTAAAAATCATTTCAGTATTCCTAACTCACCAGAAACAGGAAATATTTAATCTGATTTAATACTAATAATTTTTTCATACAAATATCTGGTTTCAACTTTAAATGCTTGGGAATATAGTCCTCATGGTGCCATCAAATATGCTGCCAAAGCCTTAAGCAAGGCAGTAAGGTACATTTTACTGCAAGGCCATCATGTTTTCATAACCTGTGAATAAAAGGAAAAGATGAAGTGGAAAAATAATCATTCAAAACACGAGTCCCCTAACCTGAGCCTATATGCATGTTGCTTAATTCATGGTCAAACCATGTATCTAAAAACGATGGTAACCGTCTTTTAATGACCTGTGTAGTATAAATGAAGAAGAAGCCTCTAGCCAAGCATATTCACCTAATGTAATTAGGTGAATATGAGAAAATATAATACATATAGCTTTTAAGATCTCACAGCGGAAAATGTTTTCACCACAGAGACTCATCACCTGCAAGAAACATCCATTTTCTAACACGTCTATCCCTTGTGGGTCACAAGGGGTGCTGGTGCCTATCTCCAGCTGTCAATGGGCGAGAGGCGGGGTTCACCCTGGACAGGTCGCCAGTCTATCACAGCCATGGCTCTATAAAGGGATTGATTTAAACCATTTGAAGGCCATCATACTACAGAGAGAAAGGGAAATAGAGACTATAGAAGCTAAACATCCAGCTCAATGAAGTAGAAACTTTAAGAAAATATGAGAGCACATATCATGTTTGGAAAGTTGCTGAGTGAAGGACAAGACCTTTTGAACTTTGTCCTCTGGTGAGATGAGACCAAAGTGGATTTGTTTTGGTTTTAATGCTCAGCATAATTTCTGGAGAAAACCAAACACAGCAGATCCAAACAAACCCCTCATACCACTCATTAAGCATGGTTGTGGAGAGGTGATGGTTTGGGCTTGTTTCGCACCCACTGAGTCCTCTGCATATTAAAAGATTCTAGTGTCAAATGTCAGGCCCTCTGAAGCTCAAACTTGGAACAAAATGGATCATTGAAACAGGAACATTATGCCAAACACAGCAGTAAATCTACAACAGAAAAATAAAAAGAACCAAGGTGTAGCAACGGTCTAGTCAAAGGCCAGACTTCAGCGTGAATAAAATGTTGCAATGGAACCTCAAGAGAACTGTGCATAAAAATAAAAAAAAACGCATGTATTCCCCAATAAACTGAATAAATGTTTTGATGAAGAGACCAAACTTTGTCTAAAAGAATGTGAGTCAAGCAGAAAACAACTGCATCCAGTCAGAGCTGCTAAAGGTGATTCTTCAAGCAGTTAGATCGCACGGTGTACATCGTTTTTCACAAATATCTTTTCCATTTTGGCATCACTCTTGTTTGATAAATGACAGCAGATACCAGTCGTGCGGCTTTTTACTCTTGAGGTTATCTTTAACAAATTTTCAAAACATTTGTCCTGATGAAATACATAAAATGTGTCTGTGCTAATAGTCCCCTGGCTTATAGAGGCTAAATTAGTAGATAACACATGAAAAATTGTGATAATCTGTATCAGTCACTACGCTGTTTGCCCAGGCTGACGAAAAATGTACAAACTGTCCATTGTAAGCGCACGGTGCTGCGCCTCACCATTGTTTTGTAGCTGTTGGTATTGTTCTTATGTAACGGATGAATAAAATAAAACCAAAAATATATTCTAAATACATAATATCTACAAATATGAGTATCAATGCAGGAAGAAGATTGATGCATGCATGCTCTTCGGATGTTTGCAGGTGAAGCAGAAGATGTTGTACGCTGCCACGCGTGCCACGGTAAAGAAAGAGTTTGGCGGCGGCCACTTGAAGTACGAGATGTTTGGCACCACGGAGGTGAAAAACCTTCTGAACGCACCACTCCTTTGATGCTGTGTCTTTATGGCGTTCGTAAAAAAGGGCATTCTGCTTTCTTTGCCGCCGCAGGAGGACATCTGTTTGCAGGGCTACCAGCATCACGTGTTGTCCTGCTCGGGTCCGGCCCCTCTCACGTTAGCTGAACAGGAGCTGCAAAGGATCAAAATCACAGAGGTGAGAGGTCAGCATGTCCTCAGCAGTGCCGTCATCGCTGCACATAGCTCTGCGTATGACCAGCTTCCCTTTTTTGCTTCATGCAACGGTCTCCTTGTGTGTTCATTACAGTGCTGTAAAAAAGTGTAAGAATGTGTCCCCTTGCAGGTTTCTTCTGGTTTTTTTTTGTCGCAGTTAAATGTATGAAATCATCAAACAGATGTTAATATCAGAAAAATATAACCTGAGAAAATGTACAAAACAACAAAACATATTTTCAAAATATATTTTTTCATTTATTGCTTTTCAGACAATTAACCTGTGAAAAAATGTTAACCAAACTGGAATCAAATCATATAACTGGCAGTCAGTCCTGGAGAAATTATCTTTTTTATTATAATCCAGACACATTGAAGGATTTCTGAGAAATAACGGTTTGTTTGAAGTTATTCTGCAGCACCTGAACCGGACTTAAGTCTGGACTTTAGTAGGCCCCTCCAACCCCAGCCATTCAGAGGTGGACCTGCTGGTTTGTTGGATTATTGCCCTGCTGTGTAACCCAGTTTGAGCTAAAGGTCACAAACCCAGGGCCTGACAGTCTGCTTAAGGATTTTCTGGTAGAGAGCAGAATTTGTGGTGTTGTGGTCCAGTTCCTGCCAGACAGGGTTATTTTTCTCAGGTGCTGTTAGTTTTACAGCAAATGTAACGGGCCTCACACCTTTGAAAAAGTTTGTCTCATAGGTCCACGGAATACTTTCCACAAATTCTCTGGAATTATATATATATATATATATATATATATATATATATATATATATATATATATATATATATATATATACACTAATTTATTTATTTATCTTTTATAAATGTAAGATGGGCCTTTGTGTTTATATTTTGGTCAGCGGACGTTAAATGATGACATTTTTGCCAACTTTTTTCCAACACTGATCTTAACAGAGATGAGACCTGCAACGCTTCAGATGTTCTGGGTTCTTTTTTAAAGTCCTGGATGAGTTGACCATGCATTCCCGAAGTCATTTTGGACAACCATCAAAAAACGACTTTTATAAACCTTTCCAGATTGATTATGTCAATGACCTTGTTTCTCATCCGCCCTTGAATTTTTGCAGGTCAGGACATGATGTGTTGCTTTTTGAGATCTCTAGGTCAACTTCATGTTGTCAGACAGGTTTATTAAATTTAAGTCAGGTCAGCCAGTAAATCATGCCTGGGTGTGGTTTATACACTGAACCAGAACCATATGGTTAATCGAGGTTCATTGATTATTTAAGAAGGGGAGCACTTATGTTTTTATATAGGGCCAGGTGGGTTTGGATTGCTCTATTCCCAAAATAAATAAAATAATCGTTTTAAAACTTCAACTTTATATTTATTCAGCTCATCTTTTCCTGATATCAAAAGGAATCTGAAACATTGAAGTGAGGCTAAGAAGCAAAAACATAAGAAATGTTTACGGAGGCAAATTCTTTTTCACAACATGGTACATTTGCACTTTTATTTTAAAGGTAACTCTTTGTTATGATTTCCTTTCCAGAGCTGGGTGAAACAGGTATGTTTATTAATTGTTACTGTCTCTGTGTGCTTTTAAGGACCCCTGGCTCCTAATTTTGGAAAAGCAGAAAGTTTATTTTCCTTCCAGTATAAACACGTTTTGTGCTTTGGGCCCTTAAAAGGCATTTTGGTGAACCCGGCAATGTGGTGCTGCCCCCTGCAGGTGAAGACAGAAATCAGCGTGGAGAGCAAGCACCAGACACTTCAGGGCCTTGCCTTTCCGCTGCAGGAGTCAGCCAAAAGAAGCCTTCATCTGCTGGCCCAGAAACGCATCAACTATGTGCAGCTGGTGAGCAGGAAGAGCTGTCCCGCTAAAACATGCCAAACGCTTTGATATAGATGTTCCAGCATCAGGCCTTTAGGTTTACGAAGACCAACAAATAAAGAGTAGTTTAGTTTCTTAAAAGTAAGAGGGTTAATCTTTTCTTGTTTTCAGAGGCTGGATGTGGAAAAGGAGACGATAGAACTGGTCCACTCCAACCCGACAGAAACTCGTGATTTACCCCGAAGGGTTCCCAAAGACACTCCCAGATACCACTTCTTCCTTTACAAGCACTCCCACGAAGGAGATTACCTGGAATTAGTTGGTACGCTACTGATCATTGTTCCGTAATAATCCTGTTTTTACAACAGTGCTCTATCTAAACATCTGTGTGAACTCAGTCCAAGTTCTTCTCCTGTCATCACTTTGTGGCGCTGTATAGAGCATGAAACAAGAGAAAGTAAATTGAACACATTGTTATTATTATTATCCAAGCGACTTGATTCTCCAAAATGTGCAAACAGGCTTGTTTGCAGTCGTAACACACGGTTTTAGAAGTAAAAGCTTCATTTGTCATGTTTCAAGTGTTAAAGTATGAGGGGAAAAAAGGGTCCTTATTGGATCGGACCAGAAAAGGTGTGCAGAGCCCTGTTGGGATGTCAGGTTTCTTAATGTGAAAAAGTGAAAATAAACGAAAGTATGATAATTATATGTTTAAACAGGTTTTTCCTGGGGGATGCAGCTGAAAAAGAAACAAAACCGGTATTTGATTGCATAAGTGTGCACACCTTTAAACTGCAGCTTTCTTCTGGGTAGGGGTCTATCAGCCTCCCACACCTTGACCCATTAACAGCTGCCCGTTCTACCTGTTTAAAGTTCTTCCAATCAGAAAGTCAGACTGAGAGGACATCTCTTGTCCACAGCCCTCTTCAGGTGACCCCACAGATATTCTGTCAGTTCTGGGTCTGAAGTCTGGCTAAGCCTTTCTAAGACTTCAGTTTTCTCATGGTGAAGTCTTTCTTTTGTTCATTGCATCCAGGTTCACTGTGATGCTGGGAAAATGTAATAAAAAAAAAAATCTCCAGCTTTCTATGAGACATTTCAAGGTTTTGCATAAAAACTGGCTGTTATTTGCAACTGTTATGTAATTTCATCTGGAGAAAAGTTATCCCACAGCATGATGCTGCCACCGCCGGGTTTTACTGCCGGTATTGTGTTCGGTTGTCAGTGTTGTTTTGGTAGCAAACATAGTTTCTGGAATCTGGAAGTCCCAAATTTTCAAGCGTTCACACGTAGATCACGGCCGGCTCTTACCAGAAAGACTTGCGGCTTCTTAAGTGTTGCTTTAGGCTTCTTGCAAGTCTTTACTCTTTTATTTTCATCAATTATGGAGGAAGATCCTGTTTTTGTAATGTCACGGTTGTTGCATGCTTTGGATTATTATTATTTGTGCCCTTCTTCTTCTTGTACAACAAAATCAATTTGATGTTAAGTAATGCCCCATCATGGCTTTAGTTAAAGATTTCAGGAAAATGCAGATTCCAGGAAACACCTTCTAGAACAGCAGAAATGTATTTACATTTGATCAGAATCTCTATAAGTGATGGCAGGAGTGAAATCAAGAATACTGAACGCTGGAAATGATTCAAAAGATGTTTCAATAAGTAAAGGCTGTGCATATTTGTACAATGTCGGAGTTGCTAAAACCTTTTTTTTAATATTTTATATATTCCAACTAAAATATTGTTCAGGATAAAAGTGTAACAATTTTAAACAGATTTATCTTAGTATCAGGTTTTAATCCAGGAAAACCCTAAACCTTTGTAGGGCTTCACTTTTAGAGGCTCTCATGAGTGTACGAACCCCTGCCTTCCACATGATGTGACGCATATGTGCAATTTAAGTAGAAACTAATTTACTGAAAGAAAATCTGTCACAAAAAAAGCCGCAGTAACATTACAGAAACGCACAGACCTTTAAACTTGTTCTTTGTCAAAAACACATTTTCATACAATTAGAGCATTTGGTCTTGTTGAATTCACGCCTGCCACCAATTATAGAGAATCAGATTAACTGGAAATAAAGTTCAGATGTGTTCCTGGTGGATATTTACTCAGTTTGATCCTTTAGCTATAACCAAGGCTTGCAGAGCGACCACCAAAAGATCAAAACTGTCTCTCTGTGTAAAAAAAAATAAATCCACAGCATTAAATGTATATGCCACGACACAGAGAAGATAGCCTCTCAGTAATTGGAGAAAATATGGGAAAACCGTAAAAGGACGTTTCTCTAAAACTGATGAAAAGACAAGGATTATGTGGGGTTGGGGTTGCAAGCAGGACGTATTTTCTTCCAAAGGAATCACTCTGGCCTGGTTAAAATCTCCTAAAATGCTGCATGAGAGTGTGTTATGGTCCGACGAAACCTCTGATCCCAGATCCACAATGTTCGGCAAAAAACCAACAACTCATTTCCAAAAGGACACAGTGAAAATTGGTGGTGGCAGCATCACGATCTGGGGTTACTTTTCCTCAGATGGAAGAGAAGTTTTTGTCAAAGTGGCTAAAGTTAGGAACAGCTCTAAAGAACCTGCCAGTTTTGGCCCAAAAGCTTTGTGCATCTGCTGAAAAGTGAAGATGGAGAGGGATTTTGTTTTTAAGCATCACGGTGAGTCCGAGGTTGAACCTACTCTGACTTCGACAGAGGATAAAGGTTTTGATTGTGGTCGAGCCAGAATCCAGAACCAGATCTGACAGAAGATCCGTTGGGTCATCCGAAGAGGGCCGTGAATGAGAGATGTCTCTGTTCTGATATATTTGGGGAACTTTTGCAAATCAGTGTGGGCGAATATGACCAAACCCAGATGCATATAGACTTCTGCCAAAGAAAACAGAATGCTGGAACTAAACCAAAAGGTGCTTTTAACATTTACTTCAAGGTTGTACCCAGCTGGGGTATTTCCGTTTTTTTTTTTCTCTAGGATTTTACAGGATAAATGCCACATTACATGTGGAATAAAAAAATCTGGAAATTATTTGTATTGGTATAATTGTTTTATATCCCAAAAATGGCCTTTTGAACAGTGTTGCGCACACTTTTTAGAGCCACTGCTACTCCAAAATTTGCATCTATCCTTCAGTGTTACCCTGTGGCTTTAGTGTTCAGTGTTACCCTGAGCAGGATATCTATTCAAAAATACACCTAAGCCTTCACACCATTCGTTAAGCCGGAGAGATAAGAAATGTTTCCTGCCGCCGACTGTTTCCCGAATCAATTTCTTCCCCTTAAAGACATGAATAAAATGCTCTGCAGGGTCGAAAGACCAGCTATTCTGATCGTCCAGGAGGGAGTTTTCAATTTTCTCTGGCTTCTCTACATCCTTTGGTCCTATTATACAGTTCAGATGCTTGAATAGCATGTTTTCACTTTTCAGTCCTACATGCTTTAAGTAATACCCTCGCCCTTTTGAACCTAAAACGAAGTAGCTGCTATACACGTGTTTATTCCGTTGTTTATCCAGCTTTTATACATTTGTGTCTTTTTTTGACCGCTGTTCACACTTTTTTCTGCCTAAATTTTCTGCCTGTATGACCTTTTTCTTAGAAGCCACATGTCAGATGTAATTTTTCAGCTAAAACACGGTTTGAATTAGTTGAACTTTACTTGATTTGAAAATCTGAAAACCCACATATTTTCTGCAAAGTATCTGCATTTTGTCATCACAGATTCGCTTGGACTATAAACAGATAATTTCCGTATTTATTTTTCTAAGTTTAACTTAAAGACACACACACACAAAAAAACACCCGATGGCGGTGTGTATTTCTGATTGTGGTGATGCTTGCCTCTCTGCAGTGTTCATATACTCAATGCCAGGATACAGCTGCAGCATTAAGGAGCGGATGCTGTATTCCAGCTGCAAGAGTCGGCTACTGGAGGAAGTAGAGAGGGATTACCATTTGGAAATAGCCAAAAAGGTAACAGATGGATGGATGGAGAGGTGGGGGTGGGGGGTGGGATGGGCCAGAACATTAGATAACACAGTTTCATACGCAGATTCATTACTCGGGTCATGCTGTGTACTTCTCTCCCCCATGGTGAGCATTTCTAAGTAAGAATTTCTAAAATTGCAGCTCCATATTGAGGCAAGACATCCGGATTCACAGGAACTCCTGCTGACACACCAGCTAAAACTTACGCAACCAGAAGATGATTTATTTATGCCGAAGCTGTGTGTGTCCAGGGGTTTATAATGAATTATAAAAGGACAACTCCACATTCTGAATCATGCATTTTCCTCACCTACAACTCTCTGTGTATTTGTTTTTTTGTTGTTTGTTTGGTGTCCTCGTGCAGCTGGAGATCGACGATGGAGATGAGCTGACGGAGGAATTTCTGTACGACGAGGTCCATCCCAAGCAGTACGCTCACAAACAGGCCTTTGCAAAGCCCCGGGGCCCTGCGGGAAAAAGGGGACATAAGCGTCTTATTAAGGGGGCAGGACAGGCCATTCAGGACAGCTAGAGGCAGATGATAAAAAATAAAGGGTATCTTATAGTAGCATCTGCATTTTCAGGCCTTCCTTCCTGTTTCTCCAGATATTGAAAATGTTTTTGTTTCCTTTAGTCAGTCACTGTTGACCTTTGTGATAATGTTTTACAGACAAATTGTCACTTGTATAAGACTAGCTGCTCTCAAGGCTTTGTGATTTGTAAAGTATGCATGCTTAAATGTTCAGGGAAGCCTTTAAATTCAAATTTTTCATAAACATTTAGAAGAAATGAACAATATGGAATGAAATCCATAATACCCTTTTGTTTACACCGTGGTATGAGACGTTTTTTTCTTAAGATTTTTCCATTTTTATTGTCTGCAGATATCCAATATATTTATTAAACACACAATATGTTGACGTGTTATGTTTTATTAGAGACTGGAAATTTAATTGACGTGGAGAATTTAAATAGATCAGCAGCTCTACATTCAGACCGCTGCAGTTCGGCATGAATGCTGTTTTAATTGTGAGCTTTTATTGATTCAATGGAACTGGTGTTTTTTTGTTGTTGTTGTCTTTTTAAATGTACAAGTTTGAATTTGTTGTAGAGCTATACATATACACTTGAACAGAGATACAAATCCAGTCAATGGAAAATGTAGCTGCTGATACAGACGACCAAAATTCCTTCCAAGAGAGGTTTCACGGTCAATGAATGAGTCCATCATTGAGTGCATGCAGTGCTGCCTGCTTTGTCCAGGTGACAGTGGGTTTGTTGAAGCAGGTGTATGATGTCGTCTTCTACTCCAACTCCACGGCACTAAGCAAACTGCAGGGGGTCCTGATATGTGCTGGTTGGCTTACACTGGTGGGCCAACAGGAGTCTCTCCAGGACCTTCATGTCAGGGCAACGGGTTTGTAGTTGTCATTGATGACTGATGGGTGAGTTTTCTTTGGTACCGGAACCAAACAGGTTGTCTTCCACAACAGCAGTACCTTCTCTGGGGTCAAGCTTAGCCTGAAGAGTTGCTGCAGAACCCCACAGATCTGCTCTGCACAGAGCTTCAGGACTCTGGGGCTGACACCATCTGGAGCGGCAGCCTTATTGCGGTTCAGTCTCCCCAGCTGCCTCTTCACTTGACTTCTAGAAACAGAAAAGTGGGAGGGGAAGGGAGCAGCAGCCTCTCCTGATTTGGTTGAAGACAAACGAGTGGAAGCAGAAGAATTCCTGACAGGTAGAGGATAAAACATCTGAGGTGTGATAGGAAAGCTGTGGGTCAGAGGAGGGCGGTATGTCTGTTAGGCTGAGAGCAGGAGGGGAGGATAATGAACCTGTTCCTGAACTGAACCCACAGAAGAATGTGTTCAGCTCATTTGCTCTGTCCAGACTTCCATCTGTACAATCCTCCTTTTGCTTGAAGCCTGTGATCTTCTTCATCCCTAACCACACACCTCTGATGTTGTTCCTCTGCAGTTTGCTCTCCAGCTTCTTCCTACACACCTCCTTGCTGTCTCTGATCTTGACGTTGAGCTCAGAGACAGCAAGGAGGTGTTAAGGTGTATAGGTGTTAAGGGCAGACGAGGCAAAGATTAAGATATCTGGCAACAATAAAAACAAGTATGTTCAGACGCATCAAGGTAAGGCTTTAAAATCTAACAGAGCTGTAACAAATGTCCTGCATGGTGGTGGCAGCATAATGCTGAGGGGCTGTATTGCTGCCATTATGATACAGGTGCGTTGCATAATGTGCCCCATATTTCTTTAACTTCACCTCTGCACAGCATATAGAGACATCACACCCATAATTGGCTAAAAGTCCCTTAGGAAGCTGCACCTCCACCAACACAATACAACGTGAGTTTCAGATTGCTTTCGACTGAGAGAGAAAGTGTCTGTAAAGAAATAAGCTCCCGCTCCAAAATCAAGCATCAACGATTAAGCCTCTTGGCCACAAAAAGAAGAAAAACACTCTAATTGGGCAAAGTGAGGTTTTCTAACCTAAAAACAACATGCCAATTATTTAGTATAGTGGTGGCAGCATCATACTAAGGGGAGGGGGGTTTCACTGCCAGTAGTACTGTTGTATGACGGGAAAACTATGAGATAATGAAGAAAGAGGAGAAGCTTTACAACTTCAAATCCTGGGAACACTGTATCAGCTGTCAAGCATTGTGGTGGCAGCATCATGCTGTGGGGCTGTTTCCATGCGAGTGTTACTGGTGTGTTGCACAACGTGAATGCAGGGATGAAAACAGTGGGCTACCTCTGAGTTCTTCAACTAGAGCTGCTGTAATATGGACTCAGTGGGGTGAAACTTATCAAAGCTGAGTTTGAAAGAGACAAAACATGCTCCCATTAAGCATCTGGAATACCTCAGACCGTAATATTATTAAAAATCAATGGAAACCAAGCAATTTAACCAGGTTCCAGCAGACTGATCAATTATCCAAACATAGTTATGGCAGGAATGTGTTTATGACAACAAAAGCCATGTGGTTTCTGTACGTCTTGCTAAAGGATGTTTATCCAATTATTAGAGGGGATGTATGTATGAAAATATGAGAATATGTAGGTATAATGTTGTTCCTTTTTCAGAAATGTTCCACTGATTCTTTTTTTTTTTCAATTATTGTTGTTTAATCTGCTTTGAAATAAAACTAGCAAAAAATTAATTACTAAATGCTTCAACATATGACAATCAAACAGAAAGACTGGGTTAAATAAATGATCAGGATTTCAGCTGGAAGTCAGGGTAAAAATCTGCAGCCATGATACAGAATGAAGATACTCGGTTGCAAGACGGATTTCTGCTTATTTTAGGACTGAAAAAAAAAACAGTCCTAAAATTAACAGGTCAAATTCCTTAACAATGTCCTGCACTTACACCAGCAGCTAGATCAGCCTGTGTGGAAGTTGCAAACATTTTCTTCTTGTTTTATCGTTTTTAAAGCACGCAAATGTCACATTTCAAACTCTTGCACATTAATTTCTGGTCTTGATCAAGACTGATGTCCTTGGCGGAAAGTAATTCAGTGTTTTGGTCATATTACCGAATGTAGCGGTCGCTCGTTCTCAGAAGATTTGTCGTTTGGTTTTGGCTTTTTGCTGAGCAGCTAATTTATAATTCTCTCATGGAAGTCATGGTCAAGTCTGAGAAGTGTTATAATTACATTTCCAAAAAAACAAATCAGAGCAACTTGTACAATTGGTAATGTTGGCACGCAATACTGCTAAAAACTATTATCAACAAAAGCAGATTACAGAAAAGAAGTCATGTGGTGGAACAGCTCGAGACAGAAAGTACCTTTTAAAGAAAATTGAGATGGGATCACTCTGTGAAAGATGTCAAGTTGCCAAAGAAATTGCAGATGCCATTAAAAGGTTCAGAGAATCAGGGGATTTTCCCCGTACTCTTGCGTGCAGAGAAAAACAATGTTTGGCTAGTAATGAAAAAGCAAACCAAAAGCAGAAAGGACTGCAGTTGAAAGCACATCATGAGGTCAGGACAACTTCTGAAAACCATTCAGTGCTCTGTCGCATAAAAACTTAATACTCTTCTTGGAAAGCCTGAATTCAACTCTTGAAACTCAAGAGAAGAGCGACTATCTGCCCACACAGAGTTTTAAAGCCTGCATCTTGCAGGGCATGAGGGCGCATGAGTAATCCTTTTTTGTCTTGGATGCTCACTGATGATACATCCAAAGAAAAATACGAGTCCTTGAGCAACAATAATGCTGCCATTCAGACCAGAAAGGTTTTCCAGGAAGGCCTGCGTTTTATAACACTACATACTGCATACTTGGTTGTCCAGTAAATAAAGTGCAGTCCACAGCAAATGTTGAAAGTATTTGTTGCACAATGCAACAAAAGCAGTAATAAATGGGATTTCAGCAACTAATCACTTGAATTTCTCAATAGAAAACTATTCAGAAAGTGCAGTAAATGAAAGGGTAATATACATACACCGCGTTGCAAAATTTTACATTTGAACCATTTTCACATTTTGTCGCATTAAAGCTGCAAAATTTTATATATTTTATTTTGAATTTAAAAGACATGTTTACAGGTTATAAAAACGCTATTTTCGGTTTTAGCGCCATGCAATCCATCATCCGAAAATGACCAACAGCTCAGCTGGAATCTCACCTCAATAAATATGTCTTTAAGAAAGAAGGCACTTTGATCAAAGGAGAACATAACTGAACTTTTTGGCCTACATGCAAAATGCTGTGTGTAGCGGAGACAACAGGACCCGCCATCCCAACGGTGAGACACGGTGGTGGCAGCATCATGCTGTGGGGATACTTTTTAATAAAGACAAAGGAAGCTGGTCAGAGGTAAAGCGAAATACTGGGCAAAACACGTTAAGAGGGTGGGAAACACAGCGAGAGCTACAGCGGGATGGTTTAGATCAAAGCATGTTCACGAGTCAGGATCATGGCCCAGTCAAAGCTCAGACATAAATCTGCAGCAAGGCTGGAAAGAAATATGTTAATTTACCGTCCAACCAGTCTGAATGAGTTTGAAGTGTTTTGCAAAGAAAAAAATGGGCAGTTTGCTCAGTCTGCAGGTGTGCTGTCGGGAAGAAAAAGACCAAAACACTTGCAGCTGTGATTTCAGTGAAAGGTGGTTCAACAAACGGTTCGTTCAGAGGGACTCTGTAAAAAGGCAACCCGCATTTTTTAGGTTAAAACCGAAAAAAAGAGCAAAAAGATTACATTTATTTGTTGCCTACTGCTATCAATATGTGAGCATTGTGTATAAAATCACTTTTGAAGGTTATACCTTACAGAGCATCACGGAGACGGCATTGCGCAGCTGGAAACTTGAATGGCTGGGAAATTATTTTATGCTGCACGAATTGACTTTTATTTTATGGCAGTAGCCGTGAACACAGTTGCATTATGTGAGGTCTTGGAAATATATTTTTCCCTCCGCATTTTAGAATATCAACATATTAAATAATTAAATGAGGCTCCAAATGTTTTTTTTTTTTATATTATATAACACACTTAATGAATGAGAGCCTACGTGGAACCAGCAGAGTGGCCAGTGCCTTTTTCTGCTGAAAGATGATTCATCTGCACTCTGAGCCACAGTTTCCCCTTCAAATAATGGACTATTGAATATGTAAAGTAGGAATAGGGGACATTTACCTTAAAAACAAATTACATCATTTTAAAGAGATGTTGTCCACAGGCTGTTGGGTTTTGGCTCAGTCACCGAAGAGCAAAGATTTGCAGAAACTCTCCAATCTGTCAACAAATGAATGAGAAACCGCCTGAAGCGTTTAAAAGCAGTGATCCTCAATGATGGAAGGACATTTGCAGTTTTTTTTTTCCATTGCAATACCTGGTATCATTAAACAAATGATGGTGCGGAAAGGTCAGGCTTGTGAATCTTTCTGGCCTAAAGTGCAAGCCTGTAGATACGTTAACTAAGACAATGCACCGAACAAAAGCATGATATCTTAATTTTAAACACTTTTAAATTGAAAATACAACACTGACCACTGTAGACTTTGATTCCAAGAAACCAGACTTTCTTGTAATCTTTTAAAATGGGCTTGATACATTTCTCTGTAGGTTTTCTGAATGGTTTTCATTGGAATTTGGCTCCTTTTTCTAAAGCATTTTCCTTCCAGTGACGGAACATTTTCATGAGAATGTTATTTTGTTTGTTTGTGTGTCCATTAAGCCTCTTAACTTTAGCCTGATTCAGGCATGAAAGGGCTGCAAAACTCAACAGATGCTCCAACGCTGATGTGAACATGTAACGGAAAACTTTGTAACAGCCTAGTTCCAAACTGGATATTTATATTTTATATCCTTATACTTTTCCTCATGTTGTCATATTGCAACCAAATACTAATGCGTTTTATTGGGGATTTTACAACACAAAGTAGTGCATGACTGTGAAGTGGGAGGGAAGGGGTACACATATTTTGTTTTACAAATAAAAATGTGGCATGCTTTATATTCTTTTCGCTTCATTCTATCACCAAATGAAATTCAGGTCAACCTCCTGCCTTCAGAAGTCACTGAGTTTGTAAATACAGTCCATGAGTGTAATTAATTTCTTTTATTAATCAGGCTGTTCTGTGAAGGCTTCGGAGTTTTGTTAGAGGACATAAGAGAACGAACAGCATCGTGAAGACCAAGTGACACAGCAGACAAGTCATGTCTAAGGTTTTTGAGAGGTTTAAAGCAGAATCAGGTTGTAATGAAGATTTCATAAGCCTTAAACATTTGAAGTGCCACACAATCCATCATCTGAAAATGGAAAGAATACCGCACTCTTTCAAATCGCCCTACACTGACAGACTGGGCAAGAAGAGCATGAATCAAAGGAGCTGCCATAAAGTCCATGGTAACTCTGGAGAAGCTGCACAGATCTGCAGCTCAGGTGGGGGAATCTGTTGACAGGTATTAGTTGTGTGTTGTCATGTGGACAAAGCAAAAAACGTGGAAGAAGTTACACCGATGAGACCATGATTCAACTTTTTATCCTTTCTTTCCTTTCCTTTCCTTCATTATCCCACTGAAATTGACTCTTATATCTGTGGTTTTCTTCTGTTTTCATCATGTAAAGCACTTTGAATTGTGTTGTAGCTGAAATGTGCTACACAAATAAACTTGCCTTGACCTGCCTTACATGATGCAAAATGCTAAGTGTGGTGAAAAACTAACTGCACATCAACCCAAACCTGCAATGCTTCTTTAATAGGTCAAATTATTAGGGTGGTGTTCAGTAGAAAATGGAGGGAGCTAAATACACCACGACGCTTTAAGAAAACTGGTTGAAGGCTGCAAAACCCCCTGAGACCTGGTCAGGGGTTCACCTTCCAGCAGGACAACGGGCCTACAGAGCCAGAGCTACAATGCAATAGTTTCAATCAGGGCTGTCCAAACTTTCCATCATCTGGACAAAATGTTCAAGTTAAAAGTACTTGTGTAAAAAAAACATAATAATTTAAAAACAATTACTCATACATTTTTTTTACATACTCCACAAAATATGAGCTTACAACATTTTAATTCAATAATTAGTCAGATGTTTCTGTGTAAATTATTGTATATTCAAAACCTAAAAGGGTTTTGCACATTAAAAAAATGGTCATCCAGTTTGCAAAATCTTTTGGGCTCAATTGAAAAAAACATCAAACAAATTTAGTTCATTCCCAGCAACAAGAACAGGGTTGGGGTCAGTCTTTCTTTAATAATTGTCTGCTGCATTTAGTCAATTTTGATAAATGAATTAAAAGCAAATTTTGGTGAAGCAGAGTCTGCTTTTGAGCAAAGGTCATAGCATCTGACAGGACATGAGGGTACACACAATACTTTGTGTAGACCTAACTATTTTAAATTACAAGAAGATTTTAATTTGCTTGTAATAATGTTGCCCTAATTAAAATTAAAAGTCTCCATCTGCATCAACCACCCATGCTGGTTCTTGAATTGCAGTTGGAGGCCGCAAAAAAATCGGTCCAATGTCCACAAATTGCCCCAGAGCCACCCTTTGGACACTCCTGGTTTAGATTAAAACAGATTAATCTGTTAAAATCCTTGATTTAAAGTCCAGACCTAAGTCCATCTGAGAATCTGAGGCAAGACCTGAAAAAATTAAGTTCTCTGACACTCCCTATCTGAGTTTAAGTTAATTTGCAAGAAAAGTTAAAGATAATAGTCTATAGATGAGTTGTCGTATCAATCTTCCAAACCACTCAGGTCCGCTGGTTCAAGTCGACTCTGCATCCCCAGAATCAGAACCAAACACGGAAAAGTAGCATTCAGTTTTGTTTTCTCCACTAATCCGCAACAAACTCCAAGAAATTGGCACAAGTGCTGAAAACCTGAGTTATTTTACATCAAGGTTAAACACACATTTGTTTAGAGGTTCTTTGACTTGTCTATTTAAACTATTCACTGAAACATCTTTAGTTTAAGTCTGTAGGCCAACTTTACTTTCCGTTACCACTGCAATGTACTTTATACAAAGAATATTCTCTCGCCTTGAAACATGTTGCATCTCCCAGGTATTATGTCGGCTCTTTGCAATTTCTTTTTCTGTTTGTCTAAACAAACTCTCAGACACTTTTCTATCTGCTGTGTAGTTTTTTTAGTCCTTATATGTGTTCTTTAATGCCACCATTTGCCCACTTCATTCATTTTTATAAGCACACAATACAATACGCTTTTACTGTGGGTTAAAAAGATTGAAAGCAGACCAAAAAAAAAAATCTGTAAATTTTCCACCCCCCCAAAAAAGTGAATTAGTATGACCTTGGAAAATTAAAGTGTTAATGATATTTACCCTGAAAGAGATTAACTAATATATTTCCAATGGTGAGATACAAAAATAAAAACATATTGGGAATAACATTTAAAACTTTGAATTAGAAGAAAAGACTTAGAGCTCTTGTGATTTGTGTTTTTTAGTGTAAAACAAATGTCCAAACTGTACCTAAAACTTTTCATTTTCAACAACTTTTCATGGAAGTTGAAAAAAAATCAAACTTTTTTAGATATTGTGGGAATGAAATCAGCCACAATTAGCTGATAATCAGAAACAAACACTTTGTCTAGCTCCTGAAAGACCTACTTGAACTTTTACATCAAGGCCAATCTTCTTTGATTAAAAGTCTGCTGATGAACAAGGTTTTCTCTCCTAACTCACAAAGAACAAGTTTCTCCTGCACATTCTGAGCAGCGGGCAGGTTTTCTCAGAATTTCCTTGATTTTTTTTTTTTCTTTAACACCCAGGGAGGACAACTGTTATTCTCTGTATCCTGACATCACCCGATTCTCAGTGAGTTCTGGGTAAAGGGAGGGTGTTTACACCAGAAAAGTTAGACATGTTCAACTCAGGAGCATGTGAGTGCGGCCTTGGATTTTGTGTGGCGTTGCTTTGTGGTTACCAACCAGCAACTGTCTAGTGGTGCAAAGTGGAAAATAACAAGTCAGTCACAGTCAAAACGTAAAGAAAGTTGTTTGTGCACAGAGCAGAGGAGGAAACATTTGGAAAGTGTGAATACTTCTAATAAGTCATTAATAATGTCTCATGTTCTAGGCTTTTTGTGCAACGAGTGTAAAGCACTCCTTTTAGCCAAAACTGAATAATGAAGTAATAACAAGGTACTTCCTGTGTAATCAAATTGTGATATCTTAAACAATACACCGAATTCAAAATGTGGTCAAATGGAGATTATTTTCACATTCCCAAAATGTTTTAGAGACAATGTCTGAAGAACAAGTTCTTAATCTTCCTATACTAAAAAAAAGCCCAATTTACTGGAGTTCTCAGAGTAAGGAGGCAATTTAAATGAAAAAGGTGAACGCCCTTCAGTCTTTTTCCACTTTCAGTTGTCCCAGAGTAAATTAAACTCAGCTTCCCAAATTTTTTTTACCATTAGTTAAGTCGTAAATTTCTGAGCTTGAATGCTTTGAAACAGAGGTCACCAACCTTGCTGAAACTGAGAGCTATTTAATTGCTACTGTGTCTTACTGAGGGATACCAGTACTGAACTCTGAAGAGTCAGAGTTAGCCTTCACTTTATGTAAAATTGACATCTATAGCAGTTTAAAATTTGTACTTTTAAAATCTATATAGTGCGAGTGTTTTTTTTTTTTTTTTTAAAGGAAGAGCGCTGAAATTAAATAAAATCTGGTGGGCTGTGCTATTTTTAGAACAGGCTCATTGACGTGCTTGTGGCCTGCGCTCTAAAAGAACAAGTGCAGATTAATAAATCTGATCAAAATGGTAATTAAGTCGAGTCACTCAATTCAAATACTGAAACTTGTATTCCATTTGTCACACACTAAACAAAAAGGGCTTCACAATCCTCTCAAGGCTGCAGTCACACCCACTGCATGTGCGTTCTTACCGTACTTCTGCCTTCCACACAATTTTCCACTAATACGCTTGTTAACAGGCAACTTTTAAATTGTTTAGCAGAGACCATTTGTTGCTAACACTTACTTGTGGAGGTTGTCACTGACTGCCCGCTGGACATTTGTCGAGTCAGCACACAAACCCTTAATTGTGTGGGCCCAAGCAAAACATTTCTCTATTCATTTTTTTAAATTGTTTTATGCAATGCTCAAATTTTCTGAGAAACTGAGTTTTGGACATTATTGGGTTTTTTTTGTATCCACTGGTACAGAATTAGAACAAGCATTAATTCAAATATAATAAATAAGAATATCCTGCAGACCCGGGACAACTGGACATATTTCATGGTAAAACACAAACAACTACAAGCCTTCATCCATGCATTTTAATACAATGCAAAAATAAATGCAGTTTCCTTCAGGACTAAACCGAAGCAGAAATGATTAGTCAACAACCATTACCTGCTGCTTCAACATGATGCAAGTGCGGATGTAATAAAACCTCCAGATGTTGACATTTAAGTAGCTGGAGCCAGATTCTTTCCGTCTTCCAGGAAAAGCCCATTAAATATTTTTTGCGAACAGGCAGACAATTTAAGAAGGAGGAGCATTTATTGGCTTTTTTTTTTGCTGCCTTTCTAGAAAATGGTTTCAGTAATGAAAATAAAGACTGTTCACTTACAGGGAGCTCTATGCAAACATGCAGATAAAACTATCCCAAAATGTCCTGACTGAACCTAATGTTCAGAGGCACTCTGCCTGCTTATCTCATGCTTGAAGCTATCGTTGTCCTGTGAATACAATTATTTGTTTAAGAGTACTCACTCAAAAAATAGGACTTTAAACTGATTTAATCCAAAAAATGAAATCTGTGATTTTACCAAATCCTGTTTAATTTTCCCCAGCCACGTTCCTTTCATCATTTAAAGTTTTTTGGTTCTAACATTATCCCCAGATGTGAATGTTTTATTTCCTTTGTGAGCGACAAAAAAAAGAAGACAAAGAATACACCCAGTAGGGATAGATAAAGTCCACAAGACTTCTTAGAAACACGCTCATTCCGAAATTCCTGGGACGAGGTTAAGATTCCGCTCCCTGGGGTCAGGAGAGTTTTTCAGGAATATAGATGATTCTGATCTTGTGTGTTTTGATACAGCTTCAATATTACATTTACACATGCAAGAGAGGGTTTAGAATAGCTAATCTAAAAAAAAAATCACAATCCTGATATCAAAGGACTTTCCTTAGATTTATAGCAAAAAGAGAACGGTCTTGTTTAGCTTTCCCCAGTGAAAAATAGAGTAAGTATAATGAATATCAACGGCAGTGCACCAAATAAATAGGCCAAGGAATAAAACCACCCAGATCAAATCTATCTGGGTCTTGTTTAGCTTGATACAGTATAAAATATAGTGGATAGCTACTGTATTAGACTAAATAAGCAACCGAAGGCATGGCTATCCTAGATTACCAAAGGAAATGTCAGGAGAGATAAAATGAGCAGAAGTGCTACTTCAAGTAGTCCAAATCATTCCAGGAACGGACCACACGTGTTAATACATAAACCTTAATCCAATAAAATCCGCAAAGTGGCACAGATAATGTCTAAAATGAAAATTTCCCGGGCGTAACAGTAGACTTTAGGCCGTTTTTAAGACTATTTTTTACAACAACAACCTGTTTTTTGCTCTGAAGCTCCGCGAAAAGCTCCAGCCGTATTTTTCCAAAAAGGATCGAGGGAAATCTATATAACTGGAAATAGCCTGTGCGCATTCCTATTATCTTTAATGTCGAGGCGGTGAATTCCCAGAATAAGGGCTCTGTCAGGGCCGCCCGGCGGGGCGGAGCCAGGCTCCGCAATTATTCCTGGAAAGCCAGTAGGCAGAAGCCGCCGCGCGGTTCCTGGGAGCGACCGCGCGCCGCTTTTAGCGAAGCCGGGCAGAGAACAGAGCCGCGTGAGACCCAGGGAGGAGGGCACCCTCCAGAAAAGAATCCCGCGCGGACTAACCGAACACCCACACACATACAGAGAAGCTCCTGTCAGACTGCGTCGTGACGTGAGCGCGGCGGCTGGAGCGGTGAAAGCGGCAGCGACAGAGAGCGGCAGTGAGGCGGCGGGCGATGCGGCAGCTGTGACGTCAGAACCGCCGGCGCTGTGAGTAGTTCTCAGAATCGACTTCTAGGAAACGGTAAATTTTAAAAGCCAAGCCTTTAGCCTCCGTCCTTCACAAATTTCAATCCCGTCCCTGTGACAACACACTCCGAACCGCTGCTGCTGCTGGACCGACCTTTTTTTCGGGAGAAACTCGGTTGTAATTCTTCAACCTGCTTCTTGTCGCACAGGGAAGTGGCTTTTTTCCCCCACCACGATTAATGACAGCAACATATCCTGGTTGGCTCCGTGTTCGCCGCGTCGCTCTCAGCCTACACCTTTTCATGTAAAACCGACACTACTGGTTTGATTAAAAGAAAAAAGAAAACCAGCTGTCCCCACAAAGACAAAGTGCTTTTATTCTCTGAAGAGTAAAAGACCAAATCGGATTTTTACCCCTGAGGATTTTATAGCATGATTCTTTGTGAACGAGGGTGAGTAGATCTTTCTTTGTTTCCTCTGGTTTCGCGTCAGGGCGCAAAACTGCGAACATATAACATTGTCTATCCGCAGGAAAGCATTTTCGTGTTAAAGTGAAAGTTTTTTGAAAGGCACAATTAAAACAAATAAATCCACCAAAGTCCTTCGCTTAGTAAAATACTATAATATGAAATAGTAATTACACACACACATACACACACACACATATATATATATATATATATATATATATATATATATATATATATATATATATATATATATATATATAATTTGGATTTTCCTTCCAGATTAAGATGTCTAGAGCAGACCAAATTGCCTCAAGTGAACATGCAATTCTGATCAACGCAAATACACATGTTAAAATGCGATTTTTACTTTTTTCCCCACAGCACCATAAAACCAAAATCATCAGAAAAGTCAAAATAGGAGCCCATAGTGCGTGGGCCCTTTAATGAAAGCCCAGAGGTGTAACTCTTGGTTTGTCTGTGATGGGGTTTACCTAAGCCAGTTTTAATCATTTCCCCATCTTTTTCCCTCCCCCAGCCCCAGGACTCTTCTTCCTGCTGCTCCATCGACTCAAGCCCCGTGGGGCATGCGGGAGGGAACAGCAACCCCTGCCCCATGCTTTCAGAGCGCGCCTCCAAAATGGGACCCCACCAAGGACCTACGGGCGATTGCCAGCAACTTCTGCTATCTAGAAAATTCAGGTAATGTGATCTTTATCTGCACAGCCTCTTTCCGCTGCCAGATCCATGTTTTTGTGGGCTGTGGTTTCGTGGAATGAGAGTTTTAGTTTTTTTTTTTCACCTGATTGTGAGATGCTGTGTGTTTTGTGTTTAATCTTAATACTTTATACAGGGGATGCCTTCATTATATTTTTATAAATATGCTTTCTTGCTGTGTGGTAAATGGATGTGAAAAATCAGTAAAATGATCAAAAGTAAACTTTAAAATAAGATTTTTTTTTTAAACGGGCATTACTGTTAGGTGGATGTTCCTCAGTTCTTTCTAGAGTTGGTCATAGCAAAATTACTCCAAAACTAACATTTGGGATTGTCTGTGTGCAGGATGGTACTGGGGGGCTATAACTGCAGCCCAGGCCCACGCTGCCCTTCAGGAAGCCCCAGAGGGAGCCTTCTTGGTACGAGACAGCAGCCACCCTCTGTACATGCTGACCCTGTCGGTCAGGACGGCGCGGGGACCCACGAGCATACGGATTCAGTACAGTGGCGCCCAGTTTCTGTTGGACTCTAGCTCCGGGGCCCGGGCCAGTCTCTCGTCCTTCCCCAACGTGCCCAGCTTGGTGCAGCACTACATGGGCGCGGAGAGGAAAGCGGAGGAGAAGAAGGTGGAGGAGCAGGCGGCCCTGGCAAAACCCTCCGAGCTGTCGGCTCAGGAGACGTCCGTGGTACTGAAACTGAAGCGGGCCGTGTACAAGCCCCAGAGCCTGCCCTGTTTGCAGCACCTCACACGCCTCGTCATCAACAGACACACAGACTGCGCCGAGAAGCTGCCACTCCCGAAGCCTCTGCTGCGTTACATACAGGACTATCCCTTCAAGGTATGAGGAGGAGCGGAGGCTGGGGGTTTGTTATACAGACCCCGTTTATTCTAAAGGGAAGAAAACGACCGTCAAACACATTAATTTGTTCCTGAATAAATTCAATGAAGACTGACGTGTCTGTTTAGGACTTAAACCCTCCAAGGACTGAGCTTGAGGAGGAAGGGGGGGGGGGGCAACACACCCCACAAAGGACGGTACTGTAATCTCCTTTAATATTGACGTGGACTTTGTCTGGATGTACATACTGTTCGTGAGAAATGACACTGATTTCACTGAGACATCTTTTATGCCGTTTTATTTTTCTTGACAAAACATTTTTGTACTTTTTACTTGTGTACATTTTTTTTCTATTAAAACTGGAAATTACATCCTCTGAGCTGCTTGAAACAGTGATTATTCAGAGGGTCAGAACCACCACTCATCATCACTAACAATCACATGCTGACTGCCTTGTGACACTTGTTGCAAAATATTTTCATCCATAAATCACATTTGAAACACAAAGGCTTTGTGCGGCCTTTGAGCTTTATTTCTGTGGAAGGGAAGCGGACTGTTCGAGAGAAGCGAGGGCCGCGTTGTGCGTTTTTTCTTTTTTTTTTTTGCTCAACAATGCTTATGGCCAGAATCTGAGTCAGCGGGGTGGGCAAGTGAAAGGGGAGGACCGTTCATCAGTGGATTCACAGAACTACTGAATGCTTCCTGGGAGAAGTGAGACAGATTCTGAGAGGGAGCGTTCTAAGAAAAGCTTTGGTAATTACCTTCGGCTCTGAGCCTGCTTTTGTGCTATTGCCCACAGATTTTACATTGTGAGACGGGGCGTGATTGCCTGCTGTCGACAGGTTAAAAGTGCAGCCCTGATATGGAAACCATTTGGGAGAAATTGTTCATTTTCAGGAGGTGGAATCAGGCGGGGGGCAGGGGAGCGGGAGGCGAGCCGTGGCTGTGGCGACCTGAGCTAAAGCCAGCGTAATAGGATCTGGGTTTCTCAATCCTGATCCACCTCGGGGTCCTTATGTGACTCCTCTTTCTGGAGGATGCAGAATCGCGGCCTAAGAAGCGAAAACAAACCAGACAGAGATAACAACACCATTTACAGTGCAGGCTTTTATTTGAACTGAAACGGACCGAATTAGGGCTTTCAGCACTGACCGGCCGCTGACGTCGTGTCGTGTTTCCATGTACCGCAGCCCCTTCACGTTGTCTTCTGCCCACCGGCGAACGAGCGGGGGGTGCCTGGGGTCCACCTCCAAGTAAACGCGGCTGTTGTTTATCAGAAGGCAGGGGCGACATGAAACAGGGCTTGAAATCAAATTAACACAACAGGATTACAGGAGGCAACCTTGAGATGAGGTGAGTGTTCACGGGAAGCCTTGCAGAGAGCTCGTTAAACACGCAACATGATACGCGTGTTTTTCAGAGAGCGACGGGTCTGCGACATGGTGCCGTTAGGAATTAAACCCAGGTGTGTGTGTGTGTGTGTGTGTGTGTGTGTGTGGACACAATGGGCTGCCTTACCCACGGTTTGACAGAAAGTCTGGAGCCAGAGCTAGAATCTGTCGGATCACATTTAGTCCATCTTCACCTCCGTCTAAAGCAGCATGATCCTCAAACCTGGAAATCGTAAATAGAATAAAGTCAATAAGGTACTTCTGTGCTACGTGACACGTTTTAAAGAACTACATTTTTCACCTTTTGCCTCTAAAAAGATTTCCTTATTCAGAATCAGACTTAATCGTTTTACTAAATGCAACAAGATTATTAAAGGCTTGAGGGCAAGACCACAAAAAATACATAAAAACAGCATTTGACTCGTACAGTTTAGCCAACAGAAATATTCACACCCCTGACAGGTTTAGGGTTTTGGAGTGACCAAGCTGGAGTCCCGACTTGAATCTCTCAAAGAAACTGTGGAGGGAGTTTAAGATTAGGGTGATGGCAAGGAGGCCTTCCAATCTAGAAACACTTGGAGCTCATCACCAACGACAAAATCTTTAAAATACCAGTGGAAAAATTTGGTCAGCAATTATTAGAAGGGTTTGATGCATTGACATCATTTGTTCCCTTCAAAATCACAGTTCAATTTCTTATTAGGCCCCTGGTAACCTTGGAGGAGCTACAGAGCTCAACAGCACAGGTGGGAGAATCCACTAGGATTGATGTACGCCATAAATCTGGCTTTTATAATGAATGGCGACAATTGCTGAAAAGAAATCCGAAGTGAAATTTGCCACAAGCCATGCAGGGGTCACCGCTAACATGTGGTACCAGATGTAATGACAGCAAGAAGTAGTTGACAATAGGTCTGTCACATAAAACCCCATTAAAATTAATTAAAGTTGGTGTTGCTAACGTGATGAAGTTCAAGCAAACATTATGATCTTTGACACCAGCACTGTAAAATGGCTATTTTATTTATTTGTGCACATGTTGAACCCAAAACCCGAGCACACTGAATAGATACAATCTTTAACTCAAGCTGCTATGTGGCAAATCAAAGTTTAAACATTAAGGTACCATCAAAAGAGAAATCAGTGTAAAATCTACCTTGTTTTTAGAAATTCAGATCGTTGGATCCGTTAAATGATGGATTAAAGTCTGGAAACAATTTTTTTTTTTACATACATGTACATTTCCACAACTTACATAAAAAGTTTTCCAGATTTTTTAAGCCAGAACTCTTTGTTAATGAACAGTTTGAGTAATTAATCTGATAATAAAATACAAATAATAAAAACTTACCTGTCAACAGTGGTTAGTGCATGTTTACATTCAGCTTGGTTTTGACTCTTAAATTTGTAGAAATTATTTTATTTTTTCTGAGAACTAAATCTTCTAAGAACTAATATCTTCACTAGCAAATAAATTAACTTTATTCTATAAAAGCGCTTTTTATAAAAGTTATTAATTGGTTATCAAGGCTACCCACCCTAAAACAAACCCAGGCTATTTTAATTTGCATGCACTTAAGGATAAAATTCATTTTGATCTTATTTCAAGATATTTATTGACAAATGTTAACCATAAATCTGAAACTGAACTGATTTGTTTGCTTGATTCTTGTATATCTGAATGAATTACCACAAAGCAGTTACCTCTGCTCTAATAAAAGTCTTTATAAAAGCCTTTATAAATGTAGAATCATGCCACCAGCAGTCTGAATAAGCAGCTATTAAACATTTTCAGACTCTCCCTTGTAAAGATTTGTTGCCAATTTTACCTCACCTGAGAATTTCAGGCTCCAGCGTTGCCATATCCTCTGAAAACAGGTATGGAGGGTTACTGACCAAAGCTGAAATGGAGCTAAACAGACCTAACATCCTTTCTGCATCTTGGAAAAACAAAAAGAGGAATCTTATGAATCAGGTTATTTAGAGAAAAGCACAGCATTTTCTCAGTGTCTGTCTTTTTTTTTTTTTTTTTACCTTTTATTACATCCATATGATAAACCTTTAGTCTGTCCTGGAGGCCCAACCTATACAAGAAAGTACTCTGAGCCAATGATGCTTACAACAACGTTGGGAAAAAAAACATGGAAAGAGTAAAATCAAACCTCTTGGAAAGTCACAGCTTGTTTTCTGTGTGCTGTGGCGCAATTACCTCAACGCATTCTCTCGGCTTAAATCAACCGCATCCTGGCTCCGGTCCAAGGCAAAGGCTTCGAGCTAGTGAAGGAGAAACAAACACGTGGAGTAAAAAACATCCCGTTCCCAGGACAGATTTCTCATACGCGTGTTTCTCTCCACTGCTCAGCATGAAACTATTCCTTTTTTTTAACTAAATATTTAAACAAAAGACAGAAAAGAAAGTGTCATTTCCCTCATATTTATTATGAGCCTCAGAGTTCTTTCATTCTATCAACATTCATCTTTATTTCTACCTTCATATTAGACGTCAAAACACAGCCATCATTTGAGAGCCTATTAATTCACAAATGCTTAGAAGAAAATAAAGCCTAGAAGCTGTTTCGTTCTTTAACAGACTCCACGATAAAGGTCTCGTTAGTTTGGGAATAGCATTACAGAGGAAAGTTAATTCGCAGCAGGGGAGAACTGAACGTACGCGGTGTCTGCATTCACCGCTCCAGGCAAAAGCCAACATGAGCCTCTACCTACACAACACAAGGACACACACCCAACTGATCCGACAGGTTTTAACAAGGAGGTGGAATGTGGAGAGGAAAAACATGGCACCTTAACCTGTCCTTCGAGAGTCTCAGGACCGATGAACTCAAATATAAGCCTTACAGTAACAGCCCTCTAATATACACTTAGAAAGATGATAAAATAGGCGTAGGGGATAAATCAATCCAACAGATCAATAACTGTTTGCCAAATTCCTCATAGAAATATAAAAGAAAATGCTAAAAAAATTCCATCTAGTCAAAACTACAGAGAGCTAAAGGCTCAACAGAGCTATGCCTGGGTGTTAGTCTGGCTGCAGAAGTAAAAAAAAGACACATGGGATTACTCTTTTGTCCCCTATTAATGATAAGTAAACATAGTGAGCGGTGTTCCCAGAGCAGAAGCTATTTTTCCAGATTCTAAAGAGATCATCCCTATTCTAGGGACCCATATCTTTTCCAGTTTCCTGGAGGTTTACTTCAAAGTATGCAAGAGGCGTACAGAGGCAACCCTGTGTGAATCAGCAACATTCAAGGAATCTGCAGACGATAAATTAGTTAACTGCAGCTGCAATATGTTAGTTACCTATCAACAGATCTGTATCAGATGGGTTATTCTGATTTTACAACTATTGTAGATATAATATTGTATAACAATTTACTGCATAAACAATTGTATATTAAGAATCCAATGAAGTCGTTCCTACTAAGAGCTAAAGATATGCAGATCTGTGGCTCTGTGTTAGTCTGGCTAGGATACCAAAAACAACAATTATAAACATTTTTTTCTGGATTAAGTAGGATTTGGCTAAATTTGTGGTGTGCCCCCCCCGCACACCATTTTCCTGGAAATTTGCTTTTAAAATAAGCAGCAGGTATTAACCTATAAGTAAGCATTATTGTATAAATATGTATAAATATGGTTTTACATATGGTGCACAAATGGGATCAGTTGTTTTATAACAACTAATTTTGACAGAAAAAATATTATTTATAATAAGCGCTAAAATAATACATGGCTCAGCAGAGCTATGAGTCTGCGTTAGTCAACTATACTAAAATATAAACATTAAATTATTCTTTCTTGGTTCATTAATAAGTCAAATGTACATTGTAGTTGATATAAGGCTTTTCATACAGTAATTAAATATATTATCTTGACTAAGAAGGAATCATCTAAGCTCATAGAGCTCACTTTTTTTTTTTGCAGTTTCCTGGAAGTCTGCTATAAACGTAAGCAGCACATATTAGCATGTACGCTATTGAGAGTAAAGGAAAACGCAGCTAGACAGAGCTACGACTGCATGGTACTAAAAAAACAAGTCCAGGATTACTGGTTTACTCCTCTTGGATAAATAATATGCTGTTCCAGTTTTTAAGGTTTATTTAATGCAATAATAAACTGATGTTCCCAAATTAGGTAGGACTCTCCTCTGAATTTGTAAACCTTTTTTTCTCTAATTTCTTAGAGGTTTAAAGTATGCAGTAGGTATTAACCTGTGTATCAACCACACTGTCTAAATCAGCTACACGCCTTTCAGTTTATTCATTTTAACAGAACATACTATTTTGTTACAGCAACGCATTTCTTTTCTCACTTTCAGTTTATGATTAGTACTTTTTAATTATTTAATACATCTGTCTTTTGTTCCTGCAGTTGAACAGAGTTGTTCTAAATGCATGTAAACACAGCAATCTTGAGTGATCAAGAATCTTTTTCCCCATGTGAAAGCTTCCTAGAAAAACGCCACTAAATGTTGCACTTTTTAACCCCTGCCTCACATGTGAATATTAAGTTACAAGTCTCAGTTTACAGACAGAGCATTTAATATGCCAGGGGAGGTTTCAAGGAATCAGTTTCCAACCATGCATGCCAGCTATGCTATAAAGTTGCAGTGAAGAGACAAAACAAATTCCTGAAAGTTTCTGTCACATAGCTTTCTCTAGAAATATTTCTTCGATCTCAGGCCTTTGAATTGCTTTATCTAAGCCATGCAGCCCTGTGCCGAAGAAACGGCGATATGAAAACCCAGAAGTCAAAAAGGCCCTCTCTTGTAAAACTGAATGCCCTCACTGAACATCCTTGTGATTCATCCACTGCTTGTTCCTGTATTTAAAAACAGGCCCTGAGCAAACTGATTATGTAATTCCTAAATGTGCAGCCAAGAGCCTTCAGGAATTACATGCAATATGACGCATGATGGCCGCTGTGAGGTGAGGCTCAAAAGTAATTTCTTACTACAACCACGAAGCTCACCTGAGGCAGACTCTTCAGCAGACTGAGAGAAACGGCACCAGAACCACAGCCGACTTCCAAGCATGTTTGCCGCGTCTCTCCAGCTCCAGGATGTTTCTGCAGATCTGTGAGCACCAGTTCAACCAACTCCTGCGCCGAAGGAAAAACAGATAACATAAAGTTGACTTAATATATATGTATTTATGGACCAGAAAGCAGAGCATTACAATAATCTATTTTACAAGTTAAGAACTAAAGCTTTTGTATTGACCTAGAAGAGAAACCATAACCCTCTGGCAATGTTCTGTAGTTATCTTTTATAACATTACTATGTGATGTGTGAACTCAGACATGATACTGAGGTTTCTGACTTGCTCTGAAGGATTCATTGCCAGTATTTTGAAGCTGCACTGTGAGTTTTCTCTCTAAATGTCTCTACCTAAAGCTAAAACTTCAGTTATGTCCTAACTGAGCTGACAGAAAGTCTCTGCCGGTTAACAAGCTCATCGGGGAGTGTGGGGTCATCAGGAAACACTGTAGCGGAGAGCTGTGTGTCATCAGCATAGCGAGGAAACTTCTCGCCACGTCTCCACATGGCCCCACCAAACTGTAGCATATAGAGATCAAAGCAGTTTGTGCTACACTTGGCTGCATGAGAAGGGTTCTATAAATAAAGCTTGACTGTTACTAAATGGACTAAAGTATTATTCTGTGCAGTGATTTGTGACCTCGGTTTCCGGCCTGGGTATGAAGACTGGAGGCCTCAGCTTTAGCGTCAGGTCTCTGAAGTCCCACTCCTCGATGATGTACTGCACCGGCATTCTGCACATCAGTGTATAATAGTTACTACAAACAACTATTGAATGTGATTTTAGACAAGGACACTCGTGCGTGCAGGCACTCACCTAGACAAACGTCTGGTGCAGAGCTGCCAAACCTGTTCCATTTTCTCTTTGCTGAGGAACTCTGTTAACCTCTGCTGCTCGACGCTTTCTATCTGGGTGGAGATCAGGAAACACCATCAGTTTGAAAGCAGCTGTTGAAAAGATTAAATAAGAAACGTTGCAATGAGTTCTGCTGTAGGTGACTCACTGTTTTAGCTCCAAGCAGATGAGCGATGATGTACTGGCTTGAGTGTTCAGGCTCCGTCACACCTTTCTCCTCAAAGTGCCTCTTCCAAACATCCAGAGCCTGAAGTGCTGTGATCCGGTCAGCAGGTAAGGCCGGAGCGCTGCATATGGGCCTGGAGCGGAGGCTCCAAATCCCCTTAAAAAGCTGTTAGTCAATGCGCGCACATCTACCAGAATGTCAAAACTTCTTGTTAATATGTGTACTCTGTTCAACCACATTTTCTCTTGTTTAATAGAATTTACTTTATTTATGGCTATCCAACACCTAACAAGATGGACCACTTACGAATGCAAACAGGAAAAAATATCACTTTCAGAAAATTACTATGACTTGGGTAGAGAACCTGTTCTTTTTTTTTTACTTTGGATGAAGCTGAAAATGTTTTTTTTTTTTTTTGGGCTTGATTCAATTCAAATTCTATCATCTTGTTGAGCATTCTTAAGTCACTGACTGATACTGACTCAAGAGATGATGGTAGAAGAGATTGCACTTCCCGCAACAGAAGATAGAGAAGATCTGCAGCATCATGCTGCAAACACGGAAGGACCGGAGCTTCCTCAATACGTACAGTCTGTTCTGTCCCTTCTTGCAGAGGGCTTCAGAGTTGTGCCTCCGGTCCAGTCTGCTGTTCAGGTCAACACTAATGTATTTGTACCTCTCAACAACTCCACCGTTTCTCCAAAGATGGAAACAGTGTTTCACATGTTCCTGTTCTCTCCTGAAATCTACAATCATCTCCACCAACTCCCTGAACTCAGCTTCTTTTCCATCTCCGACACACCCGACGACTGCAGAGTCGTTTTGAGTATTTCTGCAGACTTTTAATGATGCAACATTGAACTTCAATGTATGTTACTGGGATTTTATGTAGTAGACAACCCAAAATTAGGCTATGACTCTAAAGTGGAAGGAAATTATACTTAGTTTTATTTATCTATTTACACACGAACATCAACTTTCAACCCGTTACATAGATTGTTGTATAATTTAGGTCGGTACTTTGACTGGTCCATTCCAACACATGAATATGCTTCGATCTAAAACCTTCAAATGTATGTTTAGGATTGCTATCCACCTAAAAGGTGACCCTCCACATAGACATCATATACGTAGACGCCCCGTCGTTGGGTGGGAGGCGTGCCGACAGAGCGGCCATCTTAGGTCAGACCAAGCTGCCCTCAGAGAGAATAACTTACACGTCAATTTAAATTAGCTGACTGAAAACGTCACCCCTTTAGGGGCTACATGGGACCAATTGGTTGAATTAAATGATTGATAGTCTAACTTAATACATAATTTCGATTTTGTATTGACAGTTAGCAACTTCCAGAGCTACTTCCCAGGATGCCCGACTTTTACTCCGCTTATGGGTGCGCAAATAAAAGGACACTACAAACCACATCCTGGGGAATTACCTTCCATAAGTAAGATTTTATGAGTATATATATATATATATATATATATATATATATATATATATATATATATATATATATATATATACACTCACCGGCCACTTTATTAGGTACCCCATGCTAGTAACGGGTTGGACCCCCTTTTGCCTTCAGAACTGCCTCAATTCTTCGTGGCATAGATTCAACAAGGTGCTGGAAGCATTCCTCAGGGAGTTTGGTCCATATTGACATGATGGCATCACACAGTTGCCGCAGATTTGTCGGCTGCACATCCATGATGCGAATCTCCCGTTCCACCACATCCCAAAGATGCTCTATTGGATTGAGATCTGGTGACTGTGGAGGCCATTTGAGTACAGCGAACTCATTGTCATGTTCAAGAAACCAGTCTGAGATGATTCCAGCTTTATGACATGGCGCATTATCCTGCTGAAAGTAGCCATCATGGGTTGGGTACATTGTGGTCATAAAGGGATGGACATGGTCAGCAACAATACTCAGGTAGGCTGTGGCGTTGCAACGATGCTCAATTGGTACCAAGGGGCCCAAAGAGTGCCAGGAAAATATTCCCCACACCATGACACCACCACCACCAGCCTGAACCGTTGATACAAGGCAGGATGGATCCATGCTTTCATGTTGTAGACGCCAAATTCTGACCCTACCATCCGACTGTCGCAGCAGAAATCGAGACTCATCAGACCAGGCAACGTTTTTCCAATCTTATTGTCCAATTTCAATGAGCTTGTGCAAATTGTAGCCTCAGTTTCCTGTACTTAGCTGAAAGGAGTGGCACCCGATGTGGTCTTCTGCTGCTGTAGCCCATCTGCCTCAAAGTTCGACGTACTGTGCGTTCAGAGATGCTCTTCTGCCCACCTTGGTTGTAACGGGTGGTTATTTGAGTCACTGTTGCCCTTCTATCAGCTCGAACCAGTCTGGCCATTCTCCTCTGACCTCTGGCATCAACAAGGCATTTCAGCCCACAGAACTGCCGCTCACTGGATGTTTTTTCTTTTTCGGACCATTCTCTGTAAACCCTAGAGATGGTTGTGCGTGAAAATCCCAGTAGATTAGCAGTTTCTGAAATACTCAGACCAGCCCTTCTGGCACCAACAATCATGCCACGTTCAAAGTCTCTCAAATCACCTTTCTTCCCCATACTGATGCTCGGTTTGAACTGCAGGAGATTCTCTTGACCATGTCTACATGCCTAAATGCACTGAGTTGCCGCCATGTGATTGGCTGCTTAGAAATTAAGTGTTAACGAGCAGTTGGACAGGTGTACCTAATAAAGTGGCCGGTGAGTGTATATATATATAACAAAATGGTCCTAAATCACTGGACGGAAATGATTTATGGGGAAAAAATAACAGAGTATTGTTCTTTTTGCTATAATTTTGTAATCTCTTTGATTCTAAGATGCATTATTTAGTTTTTTGTTGATTCTTTTTCCTTTTCTTCCACATTGCAGTTTGTATTATGTCATTTTTAAATGCTGCTATTGGCGCATCTGCTCTCACTTGTCTGTCTATAGTTTTGCTCCTATGTAGATCAGTGCTGCTGTCATCACATACTCTTAAAAAGTGGCAGATTGTCACTGATGATGAGTATCTGTTTTTTGTACAGTTTAAAGTGCCATTTGTAAATGTACATGAAGTAGGAAGCTACCCTGTTGGAGCCGATTTATGATAAAAGGCATTGCGATGAATAGTCTATGAAAATATATATTTATCAAAAAAAATAATAAATAAATAAATGTATATATATATATATATATATATATATATATATATATATATATATATATATATATATATATATATATATATATATGTATATATATATATATATATACATATATATGAGAGAGAGATATGTGTGTATAATTTGTGTGTTTATTATATTAATGTGTAACTGCAAAATATATAACTGCGTGTATATATCTCATCCAGTTTGACTTCAGTTTAAATTGTTTTGGTTCTGAATAAATATGAGTATTCTAACTGAAAGGTCACCAGCATTGTGAACATATGATAAAAATGAGATCTGAGCTGCCTCCTATTCATTCTGACAGCAGCTGTCTGATCTGTGGTCTGACCCAAAATGGCCGCCCCGTAGGCACGTCGCCCTAGCGGCCAGCAACGTCCAATGGGGCGTCTACGTATATAATGTCTATGACCCTCCACCCCAGTCTCAAAACGTTTTTCCAGGATTCACCTGTACTCGGCTCCATCCATTTTCCTATCAACATCCCAGCTTGGCAAAGAAAAGCATCCCCAAAACATGATGCTGCCATAAATGTATTTGAGAGAAGGGATTGTGTGTTTAAGGTGATGTTCAGATGCATTGTTTTATTACCAGAAGAGTTGTCCTATGTCATCTATCAAGGCTTATAATTTCATAACTGGAAATTATATATGACAAATGATGTATTAAAACATTCTTCAATTTAGATTAATGAATATTGAAAATACATATTTTTGGATAAAATGTGTGCGCCATCGTGTCCACTTGCACTGTAACGGCCTGGAACACACCACACTAAATACCTGAGGTTTAAACAGGGCAAACCTCTCACAAAATGCAGAGCAGTTATGTTTTTATCATCCATCCTAGACTTTAAATATGTGATTTAATCCATTGAAAGCAGGATTAAATGTGGGTGTGTCCTTATTTATTCGGCGCCAGAAAGTACATTTTTATTGCATTTTCCAGACATTTTTAAGTCTTTTCTTTAGTACTTTTCTTCATAATTTATATTAGTTGAGTTCTTTAGAATTGTTAAAACTGATATAAAAGTTCAAACACATTTTTCCTTCATTAGTTCCTAACATCATTATATAATTATCACTATGTATTGAGTTTTTGTTTTTAGGATTGGATTTTCTGCACAAACACGGTCTTTTTGAACTCGAAAACGCGCCAGCTGCATGTCAACAATGGTTAATAATAGCATGATGTTTGTTTATATAACTTTCTGCCTGAGTTGTTTAGCTGCAGAAACTATAAAAAGTACAGATTTGTTGTGCCTCTTATTTTAGACTCATTCCCATGCACTGTCATCAGTCTTCACCCTGCTGTTCATTGATCTTCCACCGTGTTCTCAGCAACTTGTGATGAAGAGTTTATACACCAAACAACGCATAATTACCTTTGCCCCAATGCGCCCGCATCCTAAACAGCACCTAGAGCTTCTGCTGAGGGTCCTTCTCCACCACATGGTTAAGTAAATACAGTTTCTAGATCTTCGCTAGTTCTAGATCCCTCCTTTAAAGCGACAGTATATCAGCCAATTTTAGCTCTAAAAGAAACATTTTCTAACTCACTTAGCGACATAAAACATCCAAAAAATAACTAAACCTGACAGCACATTTGTTTTGCTTCCGACGTATGGCGTAAGCACGTCGTTTGCGTTCCTATGACGCAGCACGTTTCTACGCGTGACGTACCCTACGCAGCGCTCTGACTCCTGGGAGTAGTGCCTCCTTTAAAGTTTGTGGTAAATTTGACCTTCATTGAGTTGTTTTCTTATAGGTAGGCGTCAAATAGCAGAGGAATCTTTCAGACGTGAACCAACAATCTTTTATCACAGCTGTTCGGTATAAATTTAATGGGGGAAAAAATCTGGTAATTTAAATTTTCATATTTTATAGGGAGCATTTCTTTCGTTCTGGAGGACACATCGGGACCAGACATATTCAAAACTTTTAAAAGTGACTAAAGTAAAACTCAACCCATTATATGGTTTTATTTTAACAGATTTCTAGTCTTCACATGCTTTCGATTTCTTGGCTAGAGTGTGTATAGGGGTAAATTCCGTGGAGTCCCTGAACGTACCAATGTTGTTGTACCGCGGACTAGTTGTTAGTTAGGACGGTGTGCTTCAAACCGTGAAGCGTTTCTGAATGGTGGAACACCGGAGCGAGGACACTTTCTCTCTAAAACACCCCCATATCACTGTTGTGCGAATGTCGTACGACACTCGAGCTTTTTGTAGACAAACCCACCTGCTTGTTTTTAAGGTTACAGCTACAAGCTAGCATAACACGCAGGAGGAGGATCCAGTCATCTTTGATTTAACTGGACGGTTTAGGTGAAACGTCCATATGGAGCATGGCCTCTCGAATAGAGTGCATATTCTTCAGTGAGTTTCACCCCACTCTGGGCCCAAAGATAACATATCAGGTAAGCGAGCATAGCTGTTAAAGCCAGGGGTGCTTAAGTCCAAGTCCTGTAGAGCTACTGTGCTGCAACCTTTAGATGTTTCCGATCTCCAACACGCCTGAGTTAAATGAACGACTCGTTACCAGGCCTTTGCAGAGCTGGATGACCTGCGGATGCGGGGATTCAGCCATTGGAATCAGGGTGCATGTAAAGGTTGAAGGATAGTAGCTCTCGACTACTAGACTCAAAGTCGCTTTAGATACTGTTTGTCACCAAAAGAACCAGGTCGTGATCAGCCTTTACATTACGCTAATAAACAAACAAGCTTCCACGCGCACACGCCTCTAGTGACACCACAAAAGCTGCAAGGGGCTGCGTAATCAATGTTATTTGATTATGTATATGTTAAATCAGTATTTTGATTTATGACGTGTGTGTAAATTAAGGGACTGGATTGGATAAGCCATTGCTTCTTCCTGTTCCCTTTTCTAACGCCCTTTGTTTTGCATTATAGAATATTTTGTTGGATATCTTATGTTGTTGCGTACATTTTTTTATCTCTCTCTTTGTTTTGTTGAATTTTTCAACTTTTTATGGATCGAAATAAAATATATATATTTTTTTACCTCATTTAAATGCATGCTTTTCATCAAATCACCTCCTTAATGGGTGTTTGCGCATATTCTGTTCCAGCAAAAAGCTCGAGTTGTGTGTGAGATGACTATAAAGATTTGTCCGAATATATACAGAAGAGAGTCAAAAGTCTCTTTTCTTCCAGAGTTTTTACTGATGCCGGCTAATCAGCTCGATTCTTGTGATGTCATCGACCTAAAGGCCCTCGAAGCAGAATCCACTTTTTAAAGTCCTGCTCGGTGTACATTTGTACAAAAATACATCAGTGGATAGTATGTGTAAAAGTTGGAGTCAGGATCAAAGGCAGTAATGTTTCCATACATAGATGTGAATGTTGTCCCCTGCTGTTGTGAGCTTTCGTGTTTGTGGATTTGTTTTAGTTGACTGTAAAAAGACTTGATCCCAGAATATTGTGGTGTGCATTGATTCCTCTGTCCTCTCCTGACAGGTCCCAGAGGAGTACATTTCTCGGGAGCTTTTTGACACAGTCCAGGTTTATATCATCACCAAGCCAGAGCTACAGAACAAATTAATAACCGTGTAGGTCCTCCAGCACTGTCCCTCTGGCTAAAGTCCTTTTGTTTTAGTCTTTGTAACGATTGATTTTTAAACCTTTATCTTTTCTAGGACAGCTATGGAGAAGAAGTTAATTGGCTGTCCTGTGTGCATCGAGCATAAAAAGTACAGCCGAAATGCCCTCCTCTTCAATCTTGGCCTCGTCTGTGATGCTCAGACCAACACGTGTGCGCTTGAGCCAATTGTCAAGAAGCTGGCCGGGTACCTCACGACTCTGGAGGTAAGGAGCAATAAATGACTATTATCATACTGTTCCAGCTGTACTCATCTTTTACTCTTCATAAAGTGAAATGTTTTCCTCCCCTGCTGTGTTGCAGCTGGAGAGTGGCTTTATATCGAAGGAGGAGAGCAAGCAGAAACTTTTACCCATAATGTCAACGTTGTTAGAGGATCTCAACGCGACAGGAGCCTGCACATTACCCATAGGTAATATTTTGTGTTTTTGCTTTTGTTTTACTAAATTGTGCAGACATTGCCATTAGAAATAGCTTTGCTGTTGCTACACTGTGACGCATCTGTATGGGAGAGATCTCAGCAGAAGGAAATCCTTAAGCATCCTACAACAGAACGGCTCATTCTAGCGCTAGGGATGGGAATCGAAAACCGGTTCCTGTTCAGAACCGGTTCCGTATTTTCCAATTCCATGGAACCGTTTGGCAGCGCGCTTAACGATTCTCTTTTCGATTCCGTCGTGCTCCGGCTCTGAGCAGCATGACGGTAGCAAGTTACGCAAGTTACGTCACGTTTTTACGCAAGTTACGCACACGGCATTCAGTAAGCAAGTGCGGCGTGACCAGGCTAAAAGCAAAACAAAACAAATGGCGCGGTCGGGTCGAAAGTTTGGCTTCATAGAGAAAGATGGCAACGAGGCGCTTTACAATCATTGCAAAGTGGCATTTACATCCGCGGGAGGAAATACCTCCAACAGGCACACAACATGGCATACATTTTAACGAATCCCGTGTTTTTGATTCTTACCGGATAGAAGCTAAAGTTACGACCAGCATGGAAGGCAACTCTGGTGGTAAGTAGCTAGTTTTATATCACTGGCTGTGCTTAATGTGGTGCCTAGTAAATTATATGCCACATTACTCCAGTTGCACATTTGCTGTGGACATCTTGACCTTGTTAGTTTGTAAGGTCGTGTGATAGTCAAGTAAACAAAGTTGATGCTCATCATCAAACTGTTTGTTCTCCTTTTTCCCCAAATTGGAATCGAAAAGAGAATCGAAAAGGAATCGAATCGTTTCACAGAATCGATAAGGGAATCGGAATCGTGAAAATCTTTTCAATTCCCAACCCTATCTAGCGCTTGTTCCTGCTGAAGGATTTCTAACCAGCATTCAGTTTATTTTCTTTATGAGCATCTCTAGAATATATCTTTGGTACCATTTTCCCAAACTGGAGATAAGATATGGTATTCATATCACCATCAACCTTTAAAGACAACTGAGGTAAAAATATATAAATAAATAAAAGTATTTTTTAAAAGAAGGAAAAACAAAAGAAATATTTAGAACCCAAATTGTTTTTTAAAATACTCTCTATTGCATCCGACAGGAAGGAACAGGGTGGAAATGCCTTACATGTTCCAAATTTAATTAACTAAAACACAATTGTTAATTGCCACATAGTCATGCTTTAATTGTGTGCAATTCATTGACTATATATTCAATATATATATATATATATATATATATATATATATATATATATATATATATATATATATATACAGTTGTGGTCAAAAGTGTACATACACTTGTAAAAAAATCATAATGTTATGGCTGTCTTGAGTCTTCAATAAGTTCTACAACTCTTATTTTTCTGTGATAGAGTGATCGGAACACATACATGTTTGTCACAAAAAACAGTCATAAAGTTTGGTTCTTTCATAAATTTATTATGGGTCTGCTGAAAATGTCACCAAATCTGCTGGGTCAAAAATATACATACGGCAACATTAGTATTTGGTTACATGTCCCTTGGCCATTTTCACGGCAACTAGGCGCTTTTGGTAGCCATCCACAAGGTCCTGGCAAGCTTCAGGTCGAATGTTTGACCACTCTTCTTGACAGAATTGGTGCAGTTCAGCTAAATGTGATGGTTTTCTTGCATGAACCTGTTTCTTTAGCACTGTCCACATGTTCTCAATGGGGTTTAAGTCAGGACTTTGGGAAGGCCATTCTAAAACCTTAATTCTAGCCTCGTTTAGCCATTCCTTTACCACTTTTGATGTGTGTTTTGGGTCATTGTCTTGTTGGAACACCCAACTGCGCCCAAGACCCAACCTTCGGGCTGATGGTTTTAAGTTTTCCTGCAGAATTTGGAGGTAATCCTCCTTCTTCATTATCCCATTTACTTTCTGCAAAGAACCAGTTCCACTGGCAGCAAAACATCCCCAGAGCATAATACTACCACCACCATGCTTGACAGTAGGCATGGTGTTCCTGGGATTAAAGGCCTCACCTTTTCTCCTCCAAACATATTGCTGGGTGTTGTGGCCAAACAGCTCAATTTTTGTTTCGTCTGACCAGAGAACTTTCCTCCAGAAGGTTTTATCTTTGTCCATGTGATCAGCAGCAAACTTCAGCCGAGTCATAAGGTGCCTTTTCTGGAGCAAGGGCTTCTTTCTTGCACGGCAGCCTCTCAGTCCATGCCGATGTAAAACACGCTTGACTGTGGAGACTGACACCTGTGTTCCATCAGCTTCCAAATCCTTGCAGACCTGCTTCTTGGTGATTCTTGGTTGACTCTTGACCATCCTGACCAATCTCCTCTCGGCAGCATGTGATAGCTTGCGTTTTCTTCCTGATCGTGGCAGTGACACAACTGTTCCATGCACTTTATACTTGCGTATAATTGTCTGCACAGTTGCTCTTGGGACCTGTAGCTGCTTTGAAATGGCTCCAAGTGACTTCCCTGACTTGTTCAAGTCAATAATTCGCTTTTTCAGATCCACACTGAGTTCCTTTGACTTTCCCATTGTAGCTTTTGTAGCTGAGTCTAATCACTGGGTCAAATGAGCCCTATTTAAATGGGCTCATGAGAAGTCAACAGCTGTAGTCAATCAGAATCACTTAGAAGAAGTGAAGAGGCCATGACATGAAGCTAATTTGATTGACACAACTCGCTACATCACCAAAGTTGACAAATTTTGTTGCTGTATGTATATTTTTGACCCAGCAGATTTGGTGACATTTTCAGCAGACCCATAATAAATTTATGAAAGAACCAAACTTTATGACTGTTTTTTGTGACAAACATGTATGTGTTCCGATCACTCTATCACAGAAAAATAAGAGTTGTAGAACTTATTGAAGACTCAAGACAGCCATAACATTATGATTTTTTTACAAGTGTATGTACACTTTTGACCACAACTGTATATATATATATATATATATATATATATACACACAATTTTGTGTTTTCCATGAAAAGTCACACTTATTCACCACCATACGTTGTGAAATGAATAGAAAATAGAGTCAAGACATTGAAAATATCAGGAAAATAGACATAAGCTAATAGGGTTTTGCTTAACAAGCAATTGTAGGATGTTATGTAGTTGGCTTATTTTAAAACTTGATAAAGGATAATAATCTTTATAATGTGCTGATACAATAAACCATATAACTGTAAATGGGTGTGTGTCCTTTTCCCCCAGCAACTGCTCCAGGTAATGATAGCCTGGTGTTGGTGGTTTTATAACCCGCTTATAAAGTCTTTGTAATGATTATAATCTAGCGCTGCCTGTCAGTTTCCAGCTACTAAAACTCTTTTTTTAAATCTGTAAAACGGAAATTTAGAGCTTCAAGGGCACAAATGTTGTTTGCTGTGTGGTTTCACTTTTTTAATATATATTGAATCATTATTTTTTGCTAAGTATATAGCAGCGTTTATATCCATTACAACCACAAACTACAATGTGTTTTATTTGGATTTTACAGACCAACACAAAGCAGCGCATATTTGTAGAATAAAATCAAATACAAAATTACAGCAGCAAAGTGACATGAAAATGAGAACACACAGAAACACATAAAGTTAAGTAATAATAATGAAAATATGTTAGTCTCTACCGTAAGGTCCCATGTACAAAAACTACATTGTTCTGAAAAAGAGCTCATTCGGATTCTGAGAAATGTGCAACTGAGTAAGATAATTAAAAAAGCCTATGCAAATTCTGAGTTATCCGTTCTCAGTTATAATAAAAAAATATTCAAACTATTTATAAGAATATGGAACACTGTAAATAATAGCAGGAGTGTTACTGGACTTGTTGGGAGCAGTGATAGGCGTAGAGTCTTCCGGCTGCTGGGAGGAAGGACCTATGGTAACGCTTCTCTGTGTATTTAGGATGCAGGATGGGAAGTGAGAGCTCAAAGAATCCTTTGCTTCACAAATGAATTTGTGAAAAACCGGGAGATAAAGCCCCCCTGAGTGAATACTTTGTAATGGCACCCTTCGTTGCCATTAATGCTGCAAGTCTTTCTGGGTGTCTACCAGGTTCATACGTCTGGAGGCTGGCACTTTTACCAAACAAAAGATTGAATGGAGAGTTTCTGCAAACATAAATTTCCAATTTTCGCCACTTGTTATCAACTGGATTTAGGTCTGGACTTTGACTGGGCTGTTCAAAGGCATCGATATTCTTTGATCTAAACCATTTCATTGAAGCACTGGCTGTATGTTTATTTTACTTTATCTGCCAAATTTCCAAGGGTTTGGCAATCCCCATCAGGTGCTCTTGAAAGGATTGCTGTGTATTCCTTATTACAAACAAACAGTAATTAAACCTGTGGTTATTTTGAGCTAAAGCTGCACTTTTGGCCACACTGTTCTTTGTACCTATCGGGTTTTCTCATTATACAGATATACCAAAGCAGTCATACATACAGCACAATTTTTGACCAGCTTTCCTCTCCCTGCTGAAGAAATACACCGCACGATTCTGCCGTTTTTGCATGTAGGCCAAAAAGTTGGCCAAGGCATCATCCACCCCTGTTTCTTGTGTCCCCCACATGGTTTGAGGCTAACTTTAAACTGGACCTCTTATGCCTTCTTGTCCACAGTGACTTTCTTCTTGATATTTTTCCATTAAAGGTCAGAAAAATACTCACAGGTGTTTACAATTTGGGGTTTCAATGTGAAAACATTCTCTAAGACACTGCACTCTGTGATATTCTGAGAAAGAGGGACTGTCATAGTAGGAATGGGCGTCTATCCTTATCGTTACCGTGGTAAAATCTTAAGTCTTTACATAGTTAACGTGTCCATTTATCTTTGCCCGTTTCATTCTCCAGACGACTCCAACACCATCCAGCTAAAGCTCATCCAGCAGCGAAAGGACCCCCCCACCGTCCAGGAATACGACGTGCCTGTCTTCACCGAATGGAAAGAGCTGTTTATTAAATCCCAGTGGGACCTCACCACTCAACAGGCAGGATGAGCACTGTGTGCTTGCTAATATCAACAGATGTTATGATAAGACTTATCCTAGGTTTCCAAGAAGCCGCGGTAAAAAGATTAGTGCGTAACATTTGCTATCACGGTGGAAAAAGGCAATGTGTCCACATTGCCTTTTTCCAGTGCTATGCACGGGAACGAGCTTCTCTTATCGCAAGAACTTTTCTTTATTGATATAGTAGTGTTGTTACAGTAATAAAATAGCATGTTCTCACGCTAATACTAATAAGGATTGCGTTCTTCAAAGAAACAAGGCTGTAGAGATCCAGATGAAGGTGTTAATTTTCCTGTTATGATGTGTTATTCAGATATTGCCTTACATCGACGGATTCAGGCACATCCAGAAGATATCAGCCGAAGCCGACGTGGAGCTGAATCTTGTTCGTATCGCTGTGCAGAATCTGCTGTGAGTACATCACTGTAACACAGCACCACTATGCCCAGTTTCCACCTTCATGACTGGATCAGCTAAACTGTTGCAGTTCGTGTTGACTGTAAAAACACAGTTTTGGTGCAATTTATTGGGTTGAAATTATAAAGCTATTTGTGATTGAATTTGGGTGTGTTGCTGTTTAATGTTCCCACGACTTCTAGAGCAAACGACCAAAGCTGATATGTGTTGTATCTACCTTATTCTTCCAGGTATTATGGTGTTGTGACTTTGGTATCGATATTCCAGGTACTGGACTAATTTTACAACGTGATGTTTAATGTTTACCATTGTTTGCACATTTAGTGTCATGAAATTAACCCAAAGGTCAACCATGAAATGTTAAATAGTTGTATATGATAATATTAGTAGCTCTATTAACAGAATTCCTGCTTTTCTGTTTTTTTAAAGGATGGAAAATGATGTTGTTTTGATTGGTTTTTAGCATTATTCAGGTTTGGATATGTGAGGAACAACACATCTTTCCAGACTCTTACTTTCTCTAAGGCATTGTAAAAACTTCATAAAGTGTCGCACACATTACCTCCATATATGATTGGAAAATTTTACTTTCTTCACAACATCCTTTTAAACCCAAGGCCTTTCACATGATTAGGGATCAGAAATCTAACCAATAATCTGGATCTGAACCGAGGCTTGTTCAGGTCTGGATCCAGATAAGTCTGTCATTTGGGAACCTCTGCACCACACTGTAACATAATTATACAAAACAAACATTTAATTGTTGAAGACTCCAACCCTGTGATTAAGGCTATAGAGATTACTGGAAAGTGATGTTTTCATTCGCTTTTGAAGCTGCGTTCTCCTCCGTTGGAGCAGTCGGCTCTGTTTTTTTAGTGCTTCTAGATTTAACGGGATCCTTTGATGTGGTGGCTCATGGTTTTCTGTTATTGTGTTTGTAACACATTGATATGGAAGCTGCAGATCTGACCTGGTTTGATTATAGTTCACAGGCAAGAGGCCCTTCTGTTCGTTTAGGCAGCTATTCATCCTCATTTGGAGTCCTCCAGGGCTCCATATTTGGTCCATTGCTATTCTTCTTGTTTCCCTGGATTTAGGGAGCACAATGTTGTTGTTTTTTTCTTTTCATTTTTATGTTAACCAAATTTAGGCTTTCCCTGCAGTTAAGATAAACAGCAGTTATCCTGTTACCGCTCCTGAACTGACTGAAAAAAATCAAAACCTGGAAGCGGCACTATTGGCTACATTTTCTAATCCTATTCTCAGTTCAGTGCATATTTATGGTTCTCTAGCTTCTGAAATGTCACTCTGCTGTGAATATGAGGCATAATACTGGGCAGCTCTCTTAAACTCTATTTGTAGATTAACACTTTTATAAAATCAGTCTTTTTCAAACTAAGAGTTGCCACTAAAGGTTATACATCCTTTTATCACATCTCTTCTGGATTATTAAATGCTCTTTATGTAGTAAATCAAGCTTCCCTGACGCATTTAACTATCCAAAATACTTCTCTTTTAACTGGTACCAAAAATCATGAACATATACACCTCTGGTTCTTAAATCTCGCCATTGGCTTCCTCTTTGTTTTTAAGTTGGTTTTAAAATTTCATTGCTTACTTTTGACATTTTAAATAGTCTCATCTTATTTATATGACCCCTTCACCATCCGTATACCTCGTAGAGCTCTCTGGTCAACCAGCTTGGTCCTCCTTGATGTTCTGAGATAAAGGGGATGAGGAATAGCTATAAATCTGCACCGCTCAGATCATAGATTTATTTAAAACTCAATTGTTTTTGTTGCCTTTTGGCTTAACTTGAGTAGAGTATGAGACCTTAAATAATTTTTGTTGGTATTATTTGATCTATTTTAAGGTTATGTTGGACCTTATATTCTATTTTTGTATGTTTTTGTTTTTTTCTTGGCTAAATTGTGAAAAGCTTTTTGTTGCGTTGGGATAGCTAAATAATAAAAAACGGAGGTAAATGTTTTTAATGATCTGAAAATCTGAATCTGGAAAAGTTTAACATTTTTAAAATAGCATCTTTGTAAGAACCCTGTGATTTACAGCCAGACTTTATTGACTGTTTTTGGGTTGATTGATTGAAACGATTATGTGGCTTCCTTCAGTACTCCAACGTCTACTGCACAACCCCAAAGGTTCAGAGCCTCATTGATGACAAGTCCATTCAGGACGAATGCCTCAGCTATGTCTCCAAACAGGGTGAGGAAAAAGACCTGCTTGATAATGGCATTTTGATTGATTTCCAGATGTTAATGACGGTTTGTTCTTGTGTCGCGTTCAGGTCAGAAACGTGCCAGCCTCAGGGATGTTTTCCAGCTCTACTGCGGTCTCAGTCCTGGAACTACAGTGCGTGACCTTTGTTCGCGCTACTCGCAGCAACTTCAAAGGGTTGATGAAAGGTCAGCGTAGCTCACTGTATGAGTTCCTGAATTCACATTACTGCTCTGGAAATGTAAGGTCAGAGCGAGTCTTGTTTAACAACAGGTTGTGTGTGTTTTTTTGTGTTTTTCTGTTGGCGGGGGGTGTTCTCAGGAGACTAATCCAGTTCGGGCTGACGAAGTCACTCATTCGACGGCTGCAGAAGTATCCTGTGAAGGTGGTCCGAGATGAGAGAAGCAGACCGCCTCGCCTCTACACTGGTTGCCATAGTTACGATGAGATCTGCTGCAAAACAGGCAAGTTCAAAAGCTCCCTCTAAACACATTTTTTTAATATTGTACAGTCATCCATTTTAGATTGTAGCACGTAACTCATCCTCATACTGATGCTCTTTTTTTGGTGCTTTGTCAGTCACAAGGAACAATTCTGCAAAGAAGAGTGGTCAAAGTGGGATATAAAAGACTCATCATCAGTTATCGCATTCTCTGCCATAAGTTATCATGTTTAGGGGTCACTTACACTATTTTATGTATTTCCTTGTTGATTTATGTAACTTTTTCCCCCTTAATGATTTATTTCATTATTTGAAAGCTACATATTGTATTTACTCAGTTTATGTTTGCTGGATGACAAAATTTGGTTGACGATCTGAAACATTTAGTGTGACAAAAAAATCAAAAACAGAAGAATTCTGTGAAGCAGGGAAATGCTTTTTTTACAGCACTGTTTTTCATGTTACTGATTTGAATTAGAGTTTGTGTTTTTTTTTTTAATCAACTGTTAATAAATGTGATGTTAAACAGCTAATCACTCCAGTGTCAAAAGCAAAAGAGGAACCTCGTGTGTCTGCTGGTGTAAAACAAGTTTGTCTTACACATTCTTGTTTTACAGGGATAAATTACCAGGAGCTGGATGAACGACTGGAAAACGACCCTAATATTGTCATCTGCTGGAAGTGATGTTAAATGAAGCCATCGACCAGGACGCCTCAACCAAAGCTGCCACGAGCGTGAAACATCGTAAACATCGAATTGTTTCGTGATTTTCATCGCTTAAATGGTTTTGTGTGTTATTTATTCCACTATGACTAACTTCAGTTTGGATCTCGATTATTATTGTTTTTCTTTTTCTTTTTTTGTAAACAGAGCATTACTGTCTGGTTAATAACTAGAATGTACATTAAAATTGAGTTTAAACTGTTTCATACTCAGTTTTACTGTGTTTTTTTTTTTTTTTTTACAATTATTGTGTGAATAAACCAAAATATGATCATTGCTGTTACATATCGTGCCTACATAGTGACAAAGGAAGTCTGTATTTACTGTAAATACCAGGAAACATTAACCTTTGCAGCAACACTGAGCTTTTGGTAAATGGCCTGCAGACTTTGGAAATGCTGAGTAGGATGTGCTTACATTTATCTAAGTCTTGACTTTAGTTATTGTTGCACATATACCAATTTTGAAATGGCTCCTCATACTGTAGGTCTCAGACTGGAGAAAGTTGGTTGAATGAAACAAAAACATCAAATGCTGGGATAAGCCTTTAAAATGTCACTTTTAAGTGAAAATGTGTCATGATTATTTTTCTGAAACTTGCAGGCAAACAAGTGAGGGCACAAAGTATGTCTTTATAGTAAAAAATAGTTACATTTAAAAGTTTCAGGACACGTGTTTGTTTTTACTTTACGTACATTTTTTCCAAGTTTCTGTTCAACAGGCAGTAAACTCTAAATTTGACTCAGACTCTTGAGTTTAGAAGTTTACAGTCATTGATTATCTGAATTATTGGATTTTTTTTCACATGTTGTATCCAAGTTACAAATCATCCTGTGAAATGGTCTTGATCTTGGTCTTGTTATCCAGGTTTCCTTAATGAATTCCAAATTCTGAAGTTTTCTTTGGCTCAATTAAAAATTAATTTCAGTCTGAATTCATCCAGCTGACCTGACCATGACGTCAATTGTGTAGCTTATGTATAAAGAAAAGAGAGGAATTTGTTTTAATGTTAGCTGCTGGAAAAACCTTGATATACAAAAAAGCTAATTGATATTAGCCCCAAGTCCTCTTACAAAGATCTCTTTGGAATAAAAAATAAACAAATTTGGATTGACTCAAAATTTTTGCACAATACTGTGCTTCCTAATAAATATAAGATTTATTTATTTAGGTTGTATTAATGTATTTTTTTCCTCGAATTAAGTAAACTCACGGGTTTGAACTTCGCCTCGCTCATTGACGATGCTGTGATTGGCTACAATAATACTGAAGGCGCCGTTGCTTAACAACGTAAGAGCCAATCAAATCGTCAGCAGTCGAGACAAATCATTGGCCGTTTCTCAATTCACGAGAAGGCGAGTCCGTATATGATGTTTATGATACAAATAGATATCTGGCGCCTCTTCGTGGCCACAACTGCAAACTGCACTTTGGTTTACGGTCACCCTGGCAACCGCTTGTTTCTCTTCTCCAGCTGCTGGTCGCTATCAAGTTCACTGAAGTGGCTGTAAATGATAAATATCTTCCGACATTATCTGGGATAATCAAGACTGTGGAAATGGATACATCGGTGGTGCTACCTGTCGAGGCTGAGGGGTTTATCCAAAGTCTGGAAGCTTTCTCCCTCAAAAACGTGGGTTCTGCGAGGTACGATCAGACGCTAACGTTAGCATGAGCTAACGGAAGCTAAACTCTGTCTATTTAGTGGTTATAAGATGAAAAGTTTCAGAGAAAAAAAAACTCATACTGTAGCTTCGATATGAAAGTAAAAGTATGTATATATACTGCTCCAAAACATTACATTGTGTTGTTTAAATGTTCCTTTATTTTTTTGAGCATATATATATAAATTATATATATGTATATGTGTGTGTGTGTGTGTGTGTGTGTATGTATGTGTGCGCATATATATATATATATATATATATATATATATATATATATATATATATATATATATATATATACATATATACATATATACATGTAAAAATGGGTTAAAAGCTGTTAAAAACTCAACTGTAAGAAATAACAAACCCTTTCACATTGTGTAACAGTAAATATTCACTTAATGGTTTCTGACACTATTTAACATTAGCAGCTTCAAAGCTTTAAAGTTATTGTAGCTCACTTATTAGTCCAATAAGTCAACCTTTGGGCTTTTGTGTATTTTATTTCTCTTTGAGCACTTTTTTTTCAGGAATCATCCAAACTGCCGCCAAGCGGGAAGAGTCAAGCCAGAGCTCCGTTACGCTGAAAATACATTTTACAGATGTGGCGTGAAGAGTTGATCATGAAAAGTAATAGTAATACCCTCTTTTTGTTTCTTTCTGTGGTGACAGGTGGTTCAAACAACATGAGCATATTGAGAAACTAAACATGCAGGCCATACTGAACGCTTCGGCCATGCACGACGAGTTCGTCAAGGAGCTCCTGGTGTCCCTTGGAAAGGTGACCTCCGGCTCTTACGGCGATCTGACGCGGAAACGTCAACTCACTGCGAGGCTATTGATAAATTCCTCGTTGCAGATACCTGTCCTGGTCCACGAGATGATCCTCGTGGAGGTGTGGAAGCAGAAGGTGTTCCCCGTCTTATGCCAGCTGCAGGACTTCAACCCTAAGAGCACCTTTCATCTTTATATGGTGGTACGATGAGAGAGATGGGATGTGCAGCATGTCTGATCAACCTGTCCTGCTGGTTTGGTTCATTTTCTTTTTGTCTGTCTTCCTTAGATCCACCATGAAGCTACCATCATTAACCTGCTTGAAACAATATTGTTTCATAAGGTCCGTAAGTCTTCGAATATTTCTAATTTCTCACGGTTTGTCCTCTGCGACATACTTTAAAGGCTTTTAGCTTGTTTGACCAAGCAAGGTAAAGAGGTTTCATTGTTTTTAAAACTATACTACATCTTAATGTACACAGCGCCTTGCAAAAGTATTCATACCCCTGAAACGTACATTTTTAAAAGATCTTTACAACCACAAATTTCTTTTGTTGAGATTTTAGATGACAGACCAACACAAAAGGTGGAAGAAAGAGGATCTCTGTTTGGTTTTCATCTTTTTTTTTTTTTTTTTTTACTAATAAAAAGGTAAAAAGCGGGTCATGCAGCTGAATTCAGCCTCCCTGAATCAAAACTTTGATGACCCACCTACTGTAGAAATCAGAGGAATGTTTCAACCAGCTTTGGACAACTAGAGGCAAAAACGGCTGATGTTTAGCTCATCATCTCTGACCTGCTACCGTGTCCTGGCAGAAACATCCGCACACTGTGACGCTGCCACCAACATATTTCTTGGTGGTGACGGTGTGTTCAGGGTCATTATGTGCAGTGTTAGTTTTCTGCCACATGCACCTTATTTTGCATGTAGGCCAGAAATGTCCATTTTGGTCTGACCAGTGCACCTTGATCCAGTTTCTTTGTGATAACTTTTGGAAATCACCGTGCATGTGTTTCATGTCTGGTTGACCAGGATTCATGTGAGGCGGCTGATGATTCCCTTCTTGACCTGGTGGATTACTGCCATCGTAAGCTCACTCTGCTGGCAAGTGAAGCAACCAAGGACCGCGCTGTGGCTCTTGATGGACAGACCCAGATATCCTCTATAGAGGTAAAATTAGATGCTTCTCCGAGCATTCTTGTGCCTTCCCCGCTCCGTGCCGCCATTTGACCCAAGGATACAAGTCACATCATTTTATTTCTCAATCAAGGAGCTGCAGGCGCAGAGTGCTGCACTGGAGTTTGAAATCTCTCTGAAAGCCGTATCTGTGCTGGGCTACATGGCAGAACATGCTGACAGGTACGTGATGTGGGAATCGCTTTAAAGTCACATTCTGACCACTGTGTCAATGTACCAAATGAAAACGGACACGTTCAGCATCTCACAGATGACAAGCAGGATGCAGAAGACGAAACAAATGTGTCATCTTCTTCCCCTCAGCATCAGCGTCATCAATCGCATGCTGTGCACGCACAATTTGCCTTGTGTGCTGGTTCAGCTGATAGAGTCCTGCCCTTGGAGTCGGAGCAGAAACGGTATATCGCACAATCTGCATTTCAGATGAACAAAAAAAACACGATCCTGTGTTCAGTTCAGCATTAAACCTACACGGTTTTATAAAGCTATAAAATCCTAGTGCTCACTTTCAAATCTCTTTGCAGGCTGATAGTTATGGTTCCCGCTAAACGTTTAGGATCCATAAACATTTTTTCAGAGCTCACAATCTTCTCCGTTAGATTCAACCTTTTAAGAAACTTTCTCCAACCGCAAATCCAGTCATTAAGCTTTTTTATTTATAATAGCAACTCAATCATTGGTTCCTTGGAGTAAACGAATAAAAGGACACCAAGCCTTTGCTCTAAGAAGACTTTTAGTCCAACCTGCTGTGCCTTGCTAAAGTATTCTCAACTTTTTCACATTTTGTCATGTTCTTGTTCTTGTGTGATAGACCAACACAAAGTAGGGCATGGTTGTGAACACCATGATGGATGATAGACTGAACCATTCTCTGCCAGGTTTCACGCTTTTCAGATTTTTATTTGTAAAAACATTTGAAAACTATCTATCCTTTCTTTCCTTCACTTCATGGTTATGACTAATTGATTTATCACATTGTGGACAAGTTCAAAGAGTTTGAATGCTTTTGTATGGCACCATACCCTCTCTTTTGCCCCCTGTAGGTGAAGTAGAAAAGTACATCAATGGCATATGGCAGAGGATTCCTGCGGAGGACCGTTTGAAGATGACCAAACTTGACGGCCAGGTCTGGCTGGCTCTTCACCATTTGATACTAAAGGAAGAGTGCCAAAGAAAATACGACTTCAACAATTTCAACAAGAACCAACTTCTAAAGGTACACAGTGGGCCGATCCTTTATGTGTTGTGTGTGTTTTAACAGGATGTTGGAACTTCCCCTGTAGATGGCAAATGTCGAGCTGATATTTGGGAAGTGTCAATGTTCCAGATTGTTGTCCGTTGCATCCTATCTGATCTCCTCCCCTCGTAGAGCTCAGGTTCAGTCTCCAAAGGTTGCTGTTTCCTCCTATTATAAGCTTCCCATCCTCTTCCTGTGGCAGTAATTATATAAACAGAGAGCCTTGAGCATCCTCTTGCATGCACGTGTTTTTTTTTTTTCCTCCCCCTGACTCTGGTGGTCTCTGGGTTCTGATGTCTGAGCACTGCTGCTGTGTTGTTCACAGCTCAGGGGTTTCCTGACAGACGTGCTGATCGACCAGTTACCGAACCTGGTTGAGCTTCAGCGCTTCCTGGCCCATCTCGCTGTTACCGACCCGGCCCCGCCAAAGAAAGAGCTCATCCTGGAACAGGTACAGTCACTTTGGAAGAGGCGCACTCTTCCCTACTCCTGTGCACTTAGCCTTAGATATATATATATATTTTTTATTCAGATCCCAGAAATGTGGAGTCAGATTGTCAGAGACAATTCTGGGAAGTGGAAAGCAATAGCTAAATATCAGGTCAAAGAAACGTTCAGCCCTTCCGACAGTGACTTGCAACAACAGGCCCAGAGGTAACACTGAAAACACTGACCTGAGTGGGAGGCAAAGGTATACAGACAGATAACTCATGAGCTGTTACTTTCAAAATGCTTTAACAAGGTTGGCCGAGACGTACAACTTGGACGTGATGGAGCGTTTGCTCCCAGAGAAACCAAAGTGCGGATCCTGTGGTAAAGAGGCTACCAAGAGATGCTCTCGGTGCCTGGGAGAGTGGTACTGTAACAGGTAAGACATGTAGGGCTAAAACGGATGCTGCACTGGATTACAATGGCAAACCTCTAATTTAGGGCTGGATCGATAGACGTATATCGATGATAGAAAAAAAAAGGCCAATAAAAAGTTCAATAGGATAACAGTTTTCCTACTTTACCCATTCTAATCACGTAGATTAATATTACAGTCACTACATCCTCCCAACCAATCACAACGCAGACCCAGGAAACGCTACGTCACCAAACTCCGCCCCCTTCAAAGAGTTCAGAGAGCACATGCTCTTTTTTTCTTTTTTTCAAAAACTTGCAGTTTTGGTAAAAAGTTGGTTGAATAAAGGTGTGAGCTTGAATTCAGTGTTTGTGTGTTCTGTATCTAAAATTAGGTCGCTAAGCAACAGCATAAAATGGCCGGGGCTGCCCTTAAAATATATGTTTTGAATTTGTTGATAATTGTCGATATCGATCAATATGATTTCTATTTTATCGATATGCTTGTTTCTCTATATCGCCCAGCCCTACTCTAATATACTAGTTTCTTGCACAGCTTCTTGCAAAAGTATTCACATCCTTTTTGTCACACCTTAACGCGCTACAACTACAAAAACTACCGCATTTGACTGAGATTTGAATTCATAAACTAACCCTAGGAGTGCGTCATTGTTTACATGCAAGGTAAAAGATATATATTTTTCCCTGCATTGATATTCAGCGTCTCTTATTGTGATACGCCTAATTAAAATCCAGCAAAGCCAGATTGCCATCAGAAGTCCATCTGTGTTTCATTTAATTTCATCCTAAATCCAGCTGTTCTGAGAGGAACTCACAGTTTAGTTAGAGAACAAACAGCAGCCGTCCTAGCGAGACGTGGCCGTCCACCCAAATCGACGGGTCGGGTAATGAGAGCATTAATCAGAGAAGGTAACTCTGGAGGAGCTGCAGGGATCCGCAACTCAGGCGGGGAAATATTCCTGGAGGAAAGCTGTTAGTTGTGCCCTCCACAAATCTGCTCTTATCAGAAAACCATTGTTGAGAGAAGGCCATAAAGATCATTGTGTGCAGTCTGTCTTAATGAATGTAGGCGGGACAACAAACACGTGGACGAAAATGAGAATGGGGGTAGAGGCACGTCTTTCAGCAGGACAACGTCGATACACGTACAGCCAGAGCGACAAGAGAGCATTTTAATCATACCCATCTGTTAGAATGGCCTAGTCAAAGTCCATGCACAAATCCAACTGAGCATCTGTGGTAAGACTTGAAAATAGCTGTTCACATGACGCGCTTCATCCAGTCAGACAGAACCTAATCATTTTTAAAATTGTCAGTCCGTGTTTAAAGACAGGTTCAGAGCTGTGATTTAAGCTGAAGGTGATTGTATTCACTCAGGGGGGCTGAGTGAATACACGTCGCTCTTTTTTGTTTTTTTAGTAGTAAAAAAAAAGGCTAAGTAGTATTTTCTTACTGATGTACTTTAAACCTCTGTCTTGTGTTTCTTTTCTTCAGACAATGTCAGGTGAGGCACTGGCCTAAGCACAAGAAGTCCTGTCAGCTCATGAGTGAGACCATGGAGAGGATCCAGGGGGAGCAGCTGATAAAGACCTGAGATAACCTGCGTTAAGCCCATGAAAGGAACATTTCAACATATAAAAAAACAAATATGCTTTTGTACAATGCTGAAACGTAACATTTTATGCGAACATCTATATTCCCATGTCCTCAGAGATTATTACAGAACTCAGTGTCTTGGTTTTAAATGTGATGTAATAAAGTTTGAAACCTGCTTGTTTCATGCGGTCTCTTTTTTTTATTATTATTTCTTAATGTTCTTACTCAAACAAAGGAGAAAGTGATGCTTTTGCGAAACGCTTCAGGGGAACTTCCTTAATTTCCTCGGGGACTTCAACCGATGTACAACTCAGATTTGTTGGCTCATTCATTAGGTTAATACTCCTTGTAGTCATCATTAGACTTTACCCCCTCTGGGTGCTGAATGGCTGACTTCTTGCAGGGGGGGGGGGGGTGAGGGGGTCAAATCATCAGCCATTGAGGCAAGCCTTCGGAAAATATATCTGCATGTATAACTGATCGCAGATTTGATTCGTCTTATTTGCATGTGTTTTTGAAGTTTTGTTCTGCTGCCTCTGCAAATGAAACCTCAGTCTGTTCCTCCCGGGACCGAAGGTTTGAGGGGTTGGGGACTTTGTCCGCCCACTCAGCTGCTCTCCAGACACGGCAGCACCCCCACCCACCCCTACGTGAAGACATTCCGGATGTCGGTGCGGCTCAGTCTCATCTTTCACTCGGTTTTTTTTCACCCGCTTCCTCCTTCGGCAGCTCAGGCCGACTGAAAAGTGATGTTCTGCTGAGGCTGAGCCCCGCACGTCTCTCCTCCGAGCTCCGCGGTCCGGGGTCGCTGCTGCTGCCGCCGCCGCCGCCGCCGGTGATGGTCGACCGGTTCCCGGAGATGTAGCCGAGGCTGCGCAGCTCCGGAGCCTGGACCCAGTCCGACGATTCTGCGGAAAGTTTGGCTCTCCTCCTCCTCCTCCTCGGATGGAAGAAGTTTTGAGACAAAGCGACCACAACGGGGTGGTTTTCTCCTCTGTTCTGGTAAGTCGCACATTCGGCTCCTGCTCCACTTTTACCCATTTAAACCAGTAAAACATAAAGGCTAAAGGTTACAGTTTTGTTTCTTAAAGGAAATCATAAAAACAACTTTATTTTATTTTTTACTTTTTTTTAATGTACGATATTGTTTTTATAGTCACAAGACTAAATGAAGGTGAACTGTTCCTGTTTTTCTTAATAAACTTTCTTAATATGTAAGAAAAAAAAACATGCCTTCCCGACTTTTTAGAAATAACCTGTTATAGATTTTTTATAAAAATCCTTATAATAAATTCATTGTTTATATCACTTTAATTAGGGGGAAAATACATTAAGGAATATTTGTTTTTAAGAATATGCTCTGGACTATTATCGCTACCCTTTGCAATCCTGTCAAATAAATATAACAGAGGTTATTTCTTAAATTATTTTATATATACACTACCAGTGAAAAGGTTGGTCTCACATTTGTCATTCAATGGCTTTTCCTGTTTTATATGACTTGTTTTATATAAACTGTAAATATATTGTATACACATCAAAACGTTGACTAAAGTATATAGAATTATATCAAAACTGTGAAACAACTTAAAACATCTTAGACGTTTTCGATAACAGCCCCCCTTTTGTTTTGATTGCTGCTTTGGTCACTCGTGGCCTTCTCTCGATGAGCTTCATGAGGTTTTCTCCTGAAATGGTTTTCCAGCAGTTTTGAAGGACTTCCCAGAGGTAGTAATAAAAACAAAGACAAACCTTTGAATAAGAAAAGTCCAAACCTTTGACTGGTAGTGTAACTACTTTTTTTTAAATGAAAAATTAATAACTTTTTGTTTTAAACTATGACCTACACACAAGACCCAGGTCTCTTTGCCTCTCTTCAAAATAGGAAAAACCAAAGAACACCCCACTGAAGATGAAGAAGAGGTGTGTTGATTTTCCTTAGAATGTGAAAAAAAAAATTTGAAACCGACAAGCAAGCCTGGACGAGGACTGGTTCTGGTCCACACCATCGCCTTTTGCACATAAGAAATAGGAAAGATTTTTATTTCTGATTCGCTTTGTCTTGTTTTTGTTTGAGTAACTCAGGATGAACGTCACCATTACAAAAGTAACACCACCCTAACCATAAGGCAGTGTTTCCACTTTGGTTAAAAGATGGAAGTTCATTCATTTTACATTGGGTAAAATGATCTGTCTATTTCATGTTCCTAGCAGCATTCCTACAGAGTTGACTCCATGTTACACTCTTTTACATTTTCCCCCTCTCAGTGACGATGTCGGGAGCCCAGCTCTGACGGTTCGTGATGTCTTGGGGGGAGTTCATCGAGCTCCGTGACCTGAACTCTAGCACAGACCAGATAGCACTCGCAGGCCCGCATTCGCCATGCTCACCCCCACGCCTGGAGAGGACGAACGCGTTGAGGATCAGCCCGGGGAAGGTGCCCGACCTGCTGAGCCGCGCGGGCATCATCCGGGTGCTGAGCAGCTCCCAGGACCCCCAGTTCGTGGAGGAGAAAGGAGAGGGACACAACTTTCAACCCTGCAGCCACGCTCAGCCAACGTGGTGCGATCTGTGCGGTGACTTCATCTGGGGCCTCTACAAGCAGAGCCTGCGGTGTGTCAGTGAGTTGATTCAACGCCTCTGTACACCCGCACGGTCAGGGAGAGCAATGAGAGATTCACAGCCTCTGCTATATTTTGGTGTGGTTGAGAAAGTTTGCTCGCAAATGAAGGCAAATACCATGTGTGGCAGAAAGCTAACGCCGCTCATCCCCATAAACACACCATCCCCACTATGAAATAGTGGCAGCATCATGCTGCGGGATGCTGTCGGTGGTTAGGGTGGGGGAGGCTGGTTGGACTTGATAGGAAGCTGAAGTCGGTTTGAAGTTGTGCCTGGTGTATGCCCGCACAAGGACAGCCAAGACCGAGTTACTTCAACAGCGAGAAATGCAACTAGTGCTGCAGGTTTGGCATTAAATGACCCTCAGCAATATGCGTCCTGGTGTTTAATGCCATGCCCGCAAGAGATCATGCTTCTTACAGGCATGCAACACACTATGCGTGGTGGGAAGACTAGCACAGTAGATTACCCTGAGCACATCGTTCCTACCGTGAAACTATGCCGGTGGCGGCATCACGCTATCGAGTGCGTCACACCAGCAGGGTCCGGGAAGCTATTTTAAGCCGCAATGCGTCTATGATATACATCTGTGTGTTCAGAAACCACAAAGACTCACAGAAGCATCCCGCCAGTACTGCAGACCATGCAGGCTACATGCTTGTTTAGCTTTTAATACAGGTTCAAAAGCAAACGCTTCTAGCACACTACAACTGCTTGGGTGGTTTTCTTGCTGTGGTCATAATCAAAGCTGCAAAGATCCATTTCCCTCATTGGTCACTGAGCTTCATTGAATGATCCTTTAAGTCACCTGAAGAGAAGAAAAGCGGCTGTGGTTTGCGCTCTACATTAAGTTTTTTTTTTAACCTGTCATCTAAATACAAGCCCCAGCTAATCAATTTCCAGCTACTACAGTTGTTGTTCGTTTCTGAATAAAATCTGAGTGACTGCTGCAGCTGCGACCTTCATCCGTGGCCAGTAAAAGAAAATCATCCATTTACAAGCACTGCCAGATAATGTTTTTTGGTGTTGTTGTTTTTTTTTTTATCTTTAGTTGTGTCTCTGCCCTAAACCTAGCACCTTTCTGAATGTGCAGACTGCAGATTCACGTGCCACTACCGCTGCCGTGCCCTGATTCGGCTGGACTGCAGCTGGGAGCGAGGCTCTGCGGCGGACCTCACGGCTGTTGTCGAGCACACCATAGAGACAGACACCAATGTGGTAAGCCCCTATTGTGTTTGGCTGCGATGACTTACTAAGCATGCTTGTTGGAAGTGGACGCTTGTCCACAGGCAGAACAGGAGCCCTAGTAGGCGCTGTTTCTTCCTATTCATGGCTGTTAAATCAGGACTTCTCCATAAGCCTCTTTTAGTGCAGGTTGCTTAGAACTGACAGGCTTTTACAAGCAAAAACCGGAACCTGTGCATTAAAAAGCTTCCTTACCTGGGTTCACCACAGGTCATCTAATGTTGCTTGAATTGCCGGAGTGTTTTGCACAAACCTGGTTTGCGATAAACAGCGGCAGCTTTGGAAAGAGAAGTCAGGTGATTCAAAGGGGAAGTTTGTTACCAAACGCTGTTTTGTGCAAAAAATCTTGGTCGGTTCAGTTCAATCACTGGAACACGTATCTGCGTGGAAAAGCTTGAGTGTTTGACGCATCATTTCCAGAAAAGCTGAGCCGCAGGAAAAAGGGGGACAACAGTACGCTCGTTTGCATATTTTTGTTTCCTATATAAGAAAACGAAAGAGTAAATACAGTGTTCGTGTTTTGAATGTCTGAAGACGTTGCTGCACACGATGGCTTCTTAGTTTGCTTGAAGAGTGTTTTGGAAACTACCGGCAATCTGACTTTTTCTATTCATGTTTTCCATCCATTACATCATCTCTTCTCGGTTACATGTTTTGCCACATCTTCTATTTAATTGCTGCTGTTGTTAAACACAAAAATGAAGAGATATCTTTTTACAGATAATGTCGTCTGTTTTAGACCATTTTTGTTCTACGACACAAATAAACCAGCAAAGGAAAGGCAGGAAAAGTAGTTGAAATGTATGAAAAGTGGCCTACCTCATATCACAGAGCATGGATGTCTAGGTGCAGCACGTCATATTACCTGACTTCCAGGTTCACACTAGGTGGCACCCAAGTGTTTCCTGAATACTCATCTACACATGGTTTTTTTTCTTTTTCCCAACTTCAGTTTCAGCCTGCTTCTCAACTGGAGAAGAAGCGATAAAGAGCGAAAAAATACTGCCAGGCCAGAATACCTTTAGCCCTATTGGTTCTGCTCAGCTCCTAAGCAAATTGGTGTGGAGGTTATGTTGTTTCAATTAAAAAACCTGAAACATTCTTAAAAATTATTATTATTAATAGTAGCAGTAGTAGGATTTCAAATGATATAAGCTCTTGAAAGGTCAGAAGCTGCTGTGGCGCTTATGTCTGCTTATTTTACTTCGAGGGAAAACTGTATGATAACTTTTAGAGAATAAAAATATTTTTTTTGTGGATCTGTTTTAATATTAGACTTAGACGACTTTATTGTCATTTTGTATGTACAGGGTGCATACAGAACGAAATTTCGTTGCATACGACAGTGTAATGAGATTGCAGTTGGAATAAGATAACATTACAGTATAATGGGCAGCAGTGATCAGAATGTAGGCTCAGAGATAATGGTGCTTTATTAATCTTTATTAATAAAGATAATATTGTTTTGTTATTTGGTAATTATGAAGGAAGGAAGGAAGGAAATATAGATGTGAAAGGCATAATAGATGGGGTAAAGGTGTAAAGAGCAGATGAAATTAAATTCTTGTGTGTGATTGTTGACTATAAAATCTGCTGGAAACCTCACAAAAAATATGTTCAGACTAAATGCAATTCTTAGTAAAACAAAACATTTTCTGAATGATCAAGCATTACACATTTTCTACTGTTCACTGATCTTACCAGACCTGAGCTATTGTGTAGAAGTCTGGGCTAACACCTACAGGGCGTCACTCAAACCGCTCTGAACGCAGCTGAAAATAGCCATTAGGATGGTTCAAAAGGCTGGCTGTCACCACAACACTAATCCGTTATTCTTCATTCTTGCTGCTTAAATTCTCAGATCTGGTAGAATTTGGAATATCACAGTTAATGTATGAAGCCAGACATAAACAGCTACCAAACAGCATCCACAAACTGTTTGTTGAGAGAGAGGGAGGGCATAATTACAGGGAGAACCTAAACTTCAAAATCTTATGTGCTCGAATCAACACGAGGACAATGTGCATTTCAATAAGTGGTGTGAAGGCCAGGAACAAACTCAGAGTTGAATTAAAGCAATGTTTAGAAAAAGGCTCAAACTGGATTTCTTAAAAAGATGTGAGCTGAAAGAAGAACAGTGAACACACCAATGGGTGCTCTAAGCCGCCGCACATGGGTGTATGCTTTTGCAATGGTTGTTTAGGAGCTATGGGTGCATGTGAATGTGTATATTGATTTATTTACTTACTTAACACTTTGAGTAGTATGGACCCATAAGTAAAGCAGGAATCAGGAAGATTGTTGGTGCTCATAAATATAAAAAGAAGAAAGGGTATGAATAAAAAAGTTTTACTTCTTCATACAACTTTCTCCTTTTGAGACATAATCACAAAATAATACATATAATTAGATATATATCTTTATTTATACATAATATTTGTATGTGGTAATTACATTGAATCATTGAATGAAGCATTCATTGTTCATACTATACTTAATCTCTTTAATCATGTTCTTATCGACATGCCTGGACTTTTTTTTTGTTTTGTTATCCTCACGATATGAAACCCTTGACTACTAACAGAATGAACACTAAAATGTGCATTACTACTGCTTTTACTTAAAATAAAAAGCAGCAGTTTATCCTTCTGCTGCCAAAGTAACACTGATTATTGGGGAGCGAGGGAAAATGTTGTTGCCCCTCTTCAGCCTCTGGCATCTAATTGAAAGGACTTTAATCCATAGTAACATCACGGCCCAGGCGTTCCCATTTAGAGACATTTCTGGATTTTTTGTCAGCAACTATTCATATTCTTAGTCCATTATGGCTGAAACAAAGTGTTTAAACATTGCCTTAAAACTTTTCAAGATTTATTATAAAGAAATTTTATATTGATCAATTTTTTAAAATGTTCAAAATTTTGCTTTAAAAGGCAGCTAATGGTTTTGTTCTAAGCTTGTTGGGAATATTGTAGCAATGAGTCGCAGGTTTTTTGGGCTTTTGGGTGATTTTTGCCTGAAAGTAGTTTGGGGTCTTACTTGTTGTTACTTTATGGATGTCACGAGGATGTGAGATGAAAAGTAGCTATGGGAAAGTAACTTCTTGTTAGGGCCATAAAACGTTTTAAACCGTTTACAGTAACTATGGAACGGCATGTGGTTAATTTAGGCTGTTTCGCTACACGTTTTAAACGTCGGACCAAAAGATTACCATCTTACCCGAGTCGACTGCATTCAAACACAACCGATAAGAAAAACTTTGAGGTTGGCTTTCTGGCCAGGAGATAGTAGCTTTTAGTGGACTTTGGTAATAATAATTAGTGATAAACGTTATTTAAAAAAAAAATAGACATCATGCACGAAGATTGGTGAGGTTTCTCTGGCTTCTTGAGCTGAAAATGCTGCTTTGATTCTTTTGCTGCTGAGACTTAAAAGGGAACTCTGTTTTTCTGACTTCCTTCTTTAAACAATCCTAAATCTTTATTCCTTTTCTTCACAATACTTCTGCTTTACTAACTGCAAAGTGCTAGCATCTTGGGAGTTGTAGGTAGGAGTTCCAGTGCTTCTTTTTCAACAGAATTATAATTTTTTTTTCATCCTTCTCAAGCTTGGTTTGAATCTAAAATTGTGTAACAACAGGGCTGGCATAAAAAAAAAAAATGGTGGTGTGCATTTTTTAAATACTGGGTTATTTAACTGTAACATCAGGCTGTGTGTGGTGTAACCATGGTAACTGCCACATCACGTGACATTCAGGAGGAGGGTGAGGAGGCGGAGGATGGAGCAGCAGCAGAATACCTCCTCTGTGAGAGGACGTTCAAACTTTTGCGTTAATTCAATCTGACATTAGGAGTGAGGAGGGGAAAATGCAAGTAAAATGAATACGTATAACATGGTTGGCTAATTTAAAAAAAAAAATCGACATTATTTTTTTGGTTTTATATCAAAGTTAAGTACAACGGTTGGTATTTTTATATTGTGTTATGTTGTATTTAATTATTTTCCTTCTAGAATTGTATTTAGTTATTTAATGGAAAAGGCTAATTAGTCGTTTCTTTGTGTGTTTATATTAATTATTTATTTCAGAAACTTGTTTTAAAAGGGTTACACGAAGATATTGAAGGAGTTTATTTCTTTTTTCTGATATTTATGGTTTACAGCTAATGGAACCAAAATTTTACATGTTTATGTTTAATTTGAATATTGTAAAGACCAATAAAAAAACGATGCTTAACACTAAAATGTTGGCCTACTGAAAAATATGCCCATGTACTGTATAGTATGCGTTCGCTCTTTTTGCATGAATTACTGCATCAGTGCAGCGTGGCACGGAGGTGATGAACCTGCGGTACTGCTGAGGAGATAAGGAAGCCCAGGTTGCTTTAATAGCACCTTTCCACATGTCTGCATTGTTGGCTCTGGTGTCTCTCATATTCTTCTTGAAAATACTAAATGAATCGTAAAATTAATGGAGGATGGTTGACCTGTGAGCAACAGTTATTTCCTGCTTGTCCTCCGCCTGGTCTAAACGCTTCAAACATCTCCGGTTCTGGAGTGACTTAACTCAAGAAGCGTGACAGTTGTAGCTCAAGCCCTGGAAACACCAACGTGTTCTGGCTCTTGAAGCTCTGGGTCTGGCCACACTCCATGCTCTGTGATTCTCCCTCCAACTCCTGACTGGGCTTTTCTTCACAAAGCTGCAGTTATGTCTATAACTGCAGCTTTGTATGCAGTTTTCCACATTTTTTCCTTCCACTAAACCTCACCCCAAAATATTCTTGGATACAGCACTTTGTAGCCAGCTTTACAGCCAGCCTCTCTAGCAGCTACCTTTTGTGGAGGGTGCCACATGATTGTGTAGTAGGCCATAACACAACATTTCTGCTTTATTTGTTTTTTAAATTGACTTTATGTAATGTTAAATATTTCGAACATTTTGTGTATAAAAGCTGTAGCGATGCCATAATCATCTAAACTAGTGTAGACGAACGCTTGAAATAACAATTTCAGCCTCACTATTTGATCTGAAGTGCTTAAAAACAAATAAACTTTAAAGTTATGTCCTGGTTCACTGCAATTGTTGACACATCAGTCGCTCTGTCTGCGCCTTTGATGCGGGGACACAGGTTCGAACCCCGGCTGCGTCACGAAAGGCAAACCGGCGAAGAAACTCTATCACAAACTCTATCTGTGCAAGTTGCGACGGCTTCGCAGCAGCCGAAAGAGCTCATTCACTCTCTGAGATTGTGGGTGCCGAATAAAGTTGCATCTGCGGGCAGAGAGGGTGGAGTGCAGGCTCTGGCATTTCCGTCCAATCGCGACCCTCCTCGGCGTTTTGTGTATTTCTGAACTGGAAACCAACGGTCTGGGTGGGGCCTCGGCTGAGGGGGGGAAGGAAGCACGGCAAGGCGGGGCGGAGAGCTGCCATACATCCTGTTTCACACACACTGGAAACGTGGCCGGTAGTTGAGAGACACAGAGAGGAAGAGGGAGGGGAAAACCGGGTGAGGCTGCGCGGTTTGTTGTGGAGGACTCATAGCGACTGTTCATCGTGCGCGAGACAACCGTTGAAGCTAGCTTACAGTTACCGGTCATTTAGCCGAGGCGCTTCTCTTTAGCTAAGTTGTCGCTGTCAAATCAGAACCTCGTTCCCGAAGTGGTGACAAAGAAGTTTAAAGTTTAGTTTTGATCATTTTTGCTCTCAAAGCGACAAGAAGCATGGCAAGCGAGGCGAGCAGCTCGGACAAGACCCCCTCCTTCGAGATGACATGGGGCAGCTCCACCAGCAGCGGCTACTGCAGCGAGGAGGACTCCGACTCCGAGTTCGAGCAGTACTTCACCGCCCGGACATCCTTCTTCCCCAAAAACCCAAAGCCCAACGTTACCGATAACAACGTTAAGAAGGTGAGACGGGAAGAAAAACAGCTGTGAATAAAAATCAGATAAGGCGTAATAAAAGTTTAGTGAATAGGGAAGTGAGAACAGCAGACAGGGTTGGGTGGTTAACTCTCGCGTTATTTCGCTCCTACTTCTTTTTTCTACACAAAAAACAACTTAGTTCATGTTTAACACGGTAAACAAAAATGTGCACATTTCTGCACTGTTTCTACCTTTAAGAATCATATGATAAGTTAGGTCCAGGGAACTCCACCAGGCGTGATCCTTACCGAACAAGTTTCCTGGTTCAGGGTGGAGTTTTGCTTCCTCTATTTTCTGGTTTCCGCACCCGAAAACCTTTTTTATTCTTTTCAACTCATTTTTAATCTCAATGAACGTTTGGGTAACACACGCTTAAATAGGAGCTGCTTTCTCTTTCGTTGTTACAATTCCAGGCCAACCGAAGGATTCCCGTTGAAATCCTCCCAGATGTTATGATCTTGTGACGCAGATTTGCTTCTCAAGTTTCCAGCCCAACACCCACCATTCATTGGCGCCTCGTCTTTCGGGTTTTCTGACAAATTTCTCACTAAGTGACTCACGGAATCTCTTAGTTTTGATCAGTATCTCTCTCTTTTAGTCACACACCCGCACCGGGGTGTAGGATTTCTTCTTTCCCCTGAGAAACAGAGGTAGTTTACAGTAGACATAATACCTCATCTTGCCTTGCAGAAGCCTTGTTTTATGTTTTTGTGTAAACCCAGTTTTTGTTTGTGTGACACTCTTTATGCAGGCGTGTGGAGGCACGGTTTTTATGTATGTTCCTTAAAACCTGCTATGTTGCAAAATGTTAGTTCCCATTGACTCATTGATTTATTGACTCAGTAGCAGCACATTAGTTCTCAATCCTCCATGTTCCATCTAAGGATCGGGGACTATTGATCCTTCACTTGAAATTGATCTATGTGCTGCACGTATCTGTCATTTCTTCCAGGATGTCTTTTTTTAAATAAATAAATAAATCAGAAAGTCACATTTGGTTTTGAAATTAGAAGGTCCAGATAGAGATACACCGAGTAGTCTGCCACAGACTCATTTGGGTTTTAATTACTCAGCAGGTCAAACACTGAAAAATCTGAATTTCTTTCCCTCTGAGAAGTGCTAAAAACTCTTACTATTTTCTGTGTATAAATGCATCTGCCACAAGCATGCATTTTGATGCACATTTTTATAAGGCCGGCCTAAAAAAAAGTAGGTGAAGGCAACTCATAAATTGTACTAATCATGTAATTTTTGCAGAACTTTCTTTCCCCCATTAAAATTAATCTTAATCAGCAGGTCGAATCTCAAAGAAATCAGTATTGATCAAGAAAAGCATCATGGGTGCATTTCAGATATTTCGGCTTAACTTTTCTGAAGTCTCAGTTCTTGCTACGGCTTAGTAAATGGTGTATAGTCTGATTAGAAGGAGTGTGTGCTGCAGGACGGGGCCAAATTAGGTTACTGGTCATCTATGTGCCAGAGGCCAAATGTGCATGACTGCAACATGACTGTAGGTGTGCGGTTTGTTAGGCAGCTGACCTAATAGGATGTGGCTTTGAAACAAGGGATAGCTTTGTCTCTCTCACTTGTGGGAGTCTGAAGTTGGGGGGGGGGGGGAGAGCTATTTTTACATGAATACCAAGCTGAGGAATGCAATGCCGTTGGTTGCAGTCATTACACAGCTGCAACTTATTCCCCTCTTCCTTTTTCCTCATCCTCCCTTCCTCCTCCGTTCAGGCCTACGCAGAGGGATCAGAAGAGTTAAGCAGGCCCCATCAGGGCTGACATCATTGCTTTTGCCTGTGCTGCGTTGTCAGGAAGTTGAGTCTGATGCAACTTGTGTGAACCTTTAGGGAAAAGAAATCAGAACTCATTAAGAGTCCAAACAACAAGTATGGAGAAGGATGTTTAGGTCTGATGGGCGTCTTTGACTCTTTGTCAGAGCATATGCAAAACAGATTCATCTTTAGAAACAATATCACATTTCTTTCAAACATTTTGTACTATTTTAAAAAACGACCGGACTCTTATTCATTATGACTGCCGAACAAATGGCAGCTTGTGTCAGGAGCTGTAAATATAATAATGAGTAAAATCAATAAAACATGCTTATATAGATCACTAATAACCACTTTTTGAAGTGGCATGTGAAAATATTTTTTAGACACCCAATTTATTTATTTTTTTCCAAATTGTTCCGCTTATATTTATTCATTTATGTAATTTTTGGGGATTCAACTAGAAAAAAGGATGTGTATTTATTTAGTTTCTAATAAAATGCACCTACTGGAGAGAAACACCGCCACCTGGTGCTTCAGCAATGTAACGCTTCATTGTCTTTTCCAGGATGAACAGATTGAGTCTGGAAAACAGGAGCTGACCACTGCTGAAATTCTGCAGAAAGTGAGGGAATACAACTCCCAGATCAATAGCAATCTGTTCATGAACATGGTGAGTAGTTGCTGTTTAAACCTAGTCGACGAGTTTGAGCCGAAAATTTTTTCTTTTCTTTTTTGATGTCATGTTTTTGATAATATCTTTTTTTTCTCAAACAGAATAAGGATGGTTCCTACACCGGTTTTGTGAAGGTACAATTCAAACTAGCACGGCCTGTGTCGGTTCCAGCGCCAAAGAAAGGAGGTCCTGATGCTGGAGGGAAGCGAGCCAGCGGGGTGAAGCGTCGCACCTCCTTCTACCTCCCAAAGGACGCCTCCAAGCATTTGCACATAAGTTCCCGTACATCTGCTCGCGAGGTCATCGAGGCTTTGCTGAAAAAGTTCACTGTGGTAGACAATCCCGGCAAGTTTGCACTGTTTGAGCGCAGCGAGCGCCACGACCAAGGTATTGGTTCTTTCTAAAAAGGTACAAATGAGAAATTGGATCCTATTTTGGTACTTAAAAAAACTCCTCTGCCTCTATCAGTTTATCTCCGCAAGCTTCCCGATGACGAGCGGCCCCTCCGTTTACGCCTGAGTGCCGGGCCAAACGAGAAGGTCCTCAGTTTTGTTCTGAAAGAAAATGAAACTGGTGAAGTAAATGTAAGTGAAGCGTCCACATAGAGAACCACATCAAAGCTATATCTACCGTTCCCCTGGACTAAATTAATCTTACCGTGTCCTTTTTATGTGTTCATCCCTCCTCTTTTGCAGTGGCATGCTTTCTCCATGCCCGAGCTGAAGAACTTCCTGCTCATCCTGCAGCGTGAAGAAGAAGAACACGTCAAGCAGATCGTGCAGCGATACACCGTGGCTCGCACCAAGATGCTGGAGGCGCTGTCCGGCTCGACCCCAGGCTGAAACCACTCTGCGCTCGGGGTTTTGATGTGCAGCTCCTGACTGGTTGATCGTGACCGGTCGCGGCTGCACGCAAAGATCCCGGAGAAGACGTCAGGAAAAAAAAAAAACACCTCTTGGATGAACGAGAGAGTGAGATAGGGCGCAAGACTATGAGAGCGAAAGAGCTAGCGCGTATGTTCGTGTGAAATGATGCGAGAGATGAGAAGTGCCTTACACCTGGAGAGTCTGTGCCTGAGAGAATGAGTTGAGAGGACTGAAGACTGGCAGACAGGACAGGGGTTGTAATATTCTACACCTAACGGGTGCCATCTGATTCTTCTGTGCCTCAGCTATCAGACTTCAGCTTAAATAAGATTTTTTTTTTATATATATATATTTCGTCTATTTTTGTGAAAACCTGTCAAATGGTAATACCATACTTTAACCGAGTCTGTTTAAAATACAGAAAACTAAATTGATGTGTTTTTAAAGCAAAAATGCTTTGACCCTTTAGGTTAATTTTCATTTCAAACGTTCCAAAAAATCTTAGATCGGCTCAACATTCCTGGATCGTTATTCTTTATAAAATGTCCCATGTCTATAGCTGAAAGGTATTTTGGATTTTCACGGCACCCAAGTCCAACGTGCTGCCATGTCCACTCTACACCCCTGATGGGTGCAACTCAGCGGTCACTTTGTGAGTATGACTGACGTATGGACATTTGTATGCAATTATGAATGTCAGAGAGCTGTGTCACAAGTCACTCTAGGTGACTGGATTCGTGAATGACTGTTGCCATGTTTGTCTTTTAACTGGACACTGCTTATCATCTTTTATATTCGTGTTTATTTTTCTTTCTTTCTGTTAATCACCAAAATGTTTGTCTTCTGTTTTCTTCCACTTTTCCGGCAGTCTATGCACAGTTTTAAATGTAGCAGTCTTATGAATGTGTGGAGGTTGTACACAGCGTTTAATAAAAAATTAAAAGTGTATTGGCTTCTTTAAGTGAAGTTTTGTTGTATAGCACATTTCAGCAACAAGGCGTTTCAAAGTGCTATACATCATGAAAACATAAACACATCAAACACATCTAAACGGATACAGGTTGTGAGACTAGTAACAAACATGAAATTGTGTCAGGTGAAAACACCAATGCACATCAAATTTGTTGGTCAAAAGCAACTCTAAACAGGTGGGTTTTCAGTCTTGATTTGAAGAAATTCAGTTTTTCCACTGGTTTGCAGTTTTCTGGAAGTTTGGTCCAGATTGGTGGCCCATAGAAGCTCGATACGGCTTCTCAATGTCTGGTTCTGGGTAAGCAGAGCAGACCAGAACAGAAGACCTGAGTGGTCTGGAGGGTTGATACAACACATCTTTAATGTATTTTGGTGCTAAGTCGCTGATTTATAGACTGACAGAAGTATTTTAAAGCCTATTTTCTGAGCTACATGGAGTGAGTGTAAGGACTTTAGGAAACACTGAAGGTTCAGGTCTGAGTCCATTGCTTCACCCACATCACTAGTTTGTAGTTGTAATAACTGAAGCTGCGTGCTGACTCTAGTTCGATCCTCTTTAGGTCCAAAGATAACTTCAGTTTTGTTTCTTTTCAGACGGAGAACGTTTTAACACATCCATGCATTAATTAGGTCTAAGCATCCGTTCAGTGCGTGGATGTGTCACCTGGTGACATCATAATGTCGAGCTGTGTATAATCTGCGTAGGTATGGTTACTAATCTTGTTTCTTGTAACCTCAGCTATTGGGAGCATATACATATCGAATAGAAGGGGTCCCAGGATTGAACCTTGGGGTACCCCACATGTGACGATTAAAGATTAACTTAATACATTTATAGTTAAACATAGAGGGTTAAGGAAGTGTAGAAAGTTTTGAAATGGTGTACTGAGAGGTGGGGTGCTAATTCTGCTTTTTGTATGTTTAGTTTTATATGACAAGAGGCACAAGAATGAACATGATCTTGCATTAAACGTAGCTGTGAAATCACAAGGGATTTTTGGAAGTTTTCAACGGACTCTGAAGCATTCAGGTTGTCAGAGATGGAGTCTGATTGTCCTTTTTCGTGATTAAATAGATTTTCAGAAAAGAAATGATCTTCCTTGAAAAAGAGATGGTTAATTTCAACGGTGACTTTCTTGGTTGAATAAAGGTTTAATAAAAACAAAACAGAAAACTAAGCATAACATTGTTCTATAGTTGGCAAGCTGAAACTACACCTTTAAATTGCCTTGATTTGACAGAAATCTTTTGTAAGTTGCCTTAAATATCAACAGGGATATTAAATCTTATGTTTTTCCAAAAATAGTTTAGATCTTGTGGATTATGTGCCTCAAAATGTCTGGCTATTCCTCTAAACGTTGCAAAAATCTAAAATATTACTAATAAACGGCAGACATCTATCCATATTACATCATTAATGACACGTTTCAGAAGTTGTGACCAAGAATCCCGTTTGGGTGATTTTAGAGCGGCACTCGGCTGTGTGTATGGAGGTAGATTATTTTTTGATTGAATAATAAAAAGAACAAATCTCCCTCCATGTAAATACCGGATGTCGGAGTTGTGACGTAACTGACGTTCCACTGTTGAGGACGCCTCGGTGAGATCAGCTGATCGCCTCATCCCTTCAGACTGCTGCTAGCCGAACAGCTGACAGCGATGGTTCCGCTTGTCCATTTGTCATAATGTAGTAAGGTGAGACGATTCGTGGTAGGTTTTTGTGCGTGGCTGTGTGGAAAAACCCAGGAATTCCGCGTGTTAATGACCTAGCTGCCCTGCTAGTAATGATTGTAGCCGTGGAAGCTAACATGCGTCAGCGGTTGGAGCTAACGCTGCCGCTGTTTACTGGTTGTTAAGCGGCTTTTTTGTGTTGAATACAGATGCGAAGCGTCAAAACTAAGAAAACACGTGTTATTTATTTAATATAGGGAGCTATCTAGCCGTATGAATTAAGTGGTTAGCGATGTGTTTGTGTGTGTGGCCCACCAGGTTAGCTGTCGGTGAAGCTAGCATAACGGTCAAGGTTCAAAACGAATTACCCAAGGCCACATGAAATAATACAACGATCAAATTTGAGTTGAATAAATAAAACGTCATAGTCCCAAGGGAATCCTCTGCACACTGCTCTTTGTGAATAAGCAGAAACTCAATACATAATACAGCTATAATGATTGTCTCGGAAACTTCAATCCAAATTAGAAACTCTTATGGTGTACACATAGTTACACACAGATTGACTATATGTGTAAATGCATGATATATATTTATACACACTGCTAAAGAAGTTAAAGCAACACGTTGAAAACCCATCCGATCCCAGTTGGAAGACCCACACAGGGCTTAATCTGCAGGCACACAGAAAGCCTGATCTGGCAGGCTGAAATCTCTTTACACCAACTCAAAATTGTGCTCAGTAGTTTATATGGCCCCCAAGTGCCTGTATGCATGGCTGACAATGTTGGAGCACGCTTCTTATGAGATAATGTATAGTGTCCTGGGTTATCTCCTCCCAGGTCGTGACCAGAGCATCTTTGAGTTCCTGGGCATTCTGAGGTGCAGCCTTGTGGGGTCGGATGGACCTAATCATGATGTCCCAGAGATGAGCTACTGGATTTAGGACGGGGGCGAGCCAGTAGCTATGTTTACATGTACAAATTCTCACGATTGGATTGAAATGTATTCGGATAAAAAAAACAAAGAAATAATCGGGTTGTACCGTTTATATGAGCACACAATCGGTTAATCTGATCATAATGTGCATTTATATGCACCTGGCTTTATTCAGTGTTGAACCACTCTGACAAGCGCAGTTATTAAATTCCACTAAAAAAAAATAACAACCAAGAAGTACTTCCGTCTTTGCTAGACAACAAAAAATAGTTAACAAAGCAGTACGAGTTAGTTTGTCTTCTGAGCTCCCAGGCTGGACTTTCACGAGGTTTTAATTACGATTGAGTCATTACAGAAAAAATAATAATTTTGAGCTCTTTTAATGTTTCGAACAGGTTGCATAGGAAGCCCCGACAGTTTTGCTTCCCAGCGTATTTCCGCAACTCACCAACACGTAAATACGTCACGCTTACATCGGCCGCACACGCCTCATTCAGAATAACTTGAGCCTGACAAGCGTTTACATGATCGGATTATCAATCGTCTTAAACCATCCCTCTCACTCAGAATGCAATTTCATTCAGATTGAACTTAATCCGATCATCATATTCCGATTGGCTTGTTTACATGACGCTTTTTTATTGTGATCGGCCCTTAATTCCGATTACTTTTGTCCATGTAAACGAAGCCTTCGTCTTCCAGGAAATGCCTACCTACTCTTGCTACATCCGGCTGGGCGTTGTCATGAACCACCAGGAACCCAGGACCCACTGCACCAGCAAAGGGTCTAACAGTGGGTCTAAGGATTTCATCCCGATACCTAATGGCAGGCGGCACATTTACATTTACTACAGCTTCTCCAGACCCATTCACGTCTGTCACGTGAGCCCAGAGGGAACCTGCTCTCATCTGTGAAAAGAACAGGGCGCCAGTACCGAAGCTGACCGTTCTGGTGTTCTCTGGCAAGTGTCCGTCGAGCTAAGTGGTGCCAGGCAGCGAACACAGGGCCTACTATAGGATGCCGGGCCCTTAGGCCACCCTCATGAAGTCTGTATCTAATGTTTTAGTCAGAGACTTTTACTCCAGTTGCCCGCTGAAGGTCACTTTGTAGGGCTCTTGCAGTACTCCTTCTGTTCCTCCTAACACAAAGGAGCAGATACCGGTGCTGCTGATGGGTTTAAGGACCTCCAACGGTCCTGTCCAGCTCTCCCAGAGAAGCTGCCTGTCTCCTGGAATCTCCTCCAAGCTCTTGAGACTCTGTGCTGGGAGACACAGCAAACCTTCTGTAAACGGCACGCATCGATGTGCCCTCCTGGTAGAGTTGGACCGCCCGTGCAACCTTTGTAGGGTCCAGATGTCGCCTCACGCTATCAAAAGATAAATTGAGCCACCGGCTTGAGAAAATGTAGGCGCAGGAATCTGTCTCCGTGTGTTATCTGGCAGCTTGTCAGCAGTCACTAAGCAAACAGCCGGTACCTCAGACTGACCAGGCATTCCCACGTCTGATTAAACGCCGTTTTTCTCCGTGCGCCCTTTCCCTCTCCAGCTGCCGGCCTCGCTGAGAAACTGAGAGCATCGGGGGCCACGGGGCGGAGCGGAAGCTTGAGCTGGAGATAAATGATGTCGTATCTCTGAGGATGGGAGGAAGTGGATCCAAAGCCAAAGGTGCCTGGCCTTTCTCAGGCAGCGGAGGGGATTCAGGGGCCGACGGAAACGAGCAGTCTTTGGCCCGTCTGAAAGGCTCCAGGAACGCAGCGCCGTTCGTCTTCACAAGGAGGAGGTGCAGAAGGGTTTTTCATTTTAAATGAATTTTTTTTTTTTCATTTTTGTAATCTAGGCACCATCAATGCAATATTAAAACATATATTTTTTTGCAATATTATAAAAAGAACTGCTTGTGAATCTTGAAACATTTTCACCAGTGGACACCTAGTCTGGATGAAGGGGATGTCTGAGCATCACAATAATACGGTTTGGTTCACCATCCAGACGGCATAAAATGAAACATTAAGGTTTCTGACGGTGAATTGAAATTAAAACTTTTGCAGGCACCTCTGTAGGCAGATGCAACCTGAGCTTGCCAGACGTTTGCGAGACGACCTCGCTGTTCTTTCTGTGTAAACAGTTGACACGTGTCTTTCAGTGGCCTTTGCTCACAAATCACCTTTAAACACAAAGCGAAACGTCTTGGATGTAGACATCCAACAAAGTTATGTTTCATTTTTTTTCCCTGCCGAGTCATTTGAAAACCCCAACATTTAAAACAGTCTGGAAACGTCTGGGATTTGACTTCTGTGTTTTCTAGTTTCTTCCTTCCTTGCTTCATTCCTTCCTCCCTTCCTTGCTTCCTTTTCTCCTAGCACAATTCCTTTCTTGTGTTTTCACTTTGTCTTTTCATTTTCGTTCCTTCCTGGTCTTCTACCTCCATCCTGTCTTTCCTACCTTCCTTATGTCCTTCCTTTCTTCTTTGTCTTTCCATCCTTTTGTCTTTCCCTTGTCATACCTCCCTGCTTTTTGTTCTTCCTTACCTACTAATGTCTTATGTCCTTCCTTATTTTTCCTTTCCTTGTGTTCTTCACTCCCCTTCTCTGTTTTTCACTTTGGAAAGTGCTTTGAGATGACATGTTTCATGAATTGGCGCTATATAAATAAAATTGAATTTTTTTTTTTTTCCATTTTCCATATTTAAAGCCAACCCACTTTAGAAATATCTCATTTCAATTTAAAGTAAATCTTAGTATGTTACATTTTAAAATAAACGTAAAGGAATTATGACTTTGGAAAGCCGGGTCTGGAAATGTGCAGGAACCGTTTAAAAGGCTGCTGGCAGTGCAGTTGTTGCCGTAGCTCTCCAGGCATTTCTCTTTCTCACACTGTTGCATGATCTACGTATGCAATTTGGTTTTCAAAAATAGTTCTCAGTGAATATTAAGTAAGTTTTTTTAATTGGGAACAGCTGACAGCTCATTGTGTCGACCAGTTGTTCAGGTCTCCACCTGCTAATGAGGGAAGAGGTGACAAAACCACTGCTATTCTCAATAGCACTCTATCCTTTATCTCTCACATCAATAACATCACCCGTTCTATTTTCATTTTTTCATCTATGCAACATTAATCGCCTTCGCCCCTCCGTTTCCTCTAACTCTGCATCACTTCTTGTCCAATAGCCTCGTCACCTCCCGCATTGATTACTGTAATTCTCTTCTCTTTGGCCTTCCTCAGAAAATCCCCCATGAGCTACAAGTCGTTCAGAATTCAGCTGTTCACATTATTACCAAAAGCTCCTAATTTCATCACATCAGCCTATGAGTGTCTTAAGCTGGAAGGTGGTGGAAACAGAGCGAGCTGATTGGCTGATCCACCGCCTAAACAGTAGCGGAAATGAGCACAGAAACTTCTATAACAATCGTACAATTATTAGTATGTAGTTAAGATAAACTATATCACCTCCATAGGGGGAAATTAATTTGTTTCAGCGGCCCGACGGGTTAAAAGGGCCACTCTAGCAACAGAATTTTATCGATAAATGTTAGAAAATATATTGAATAATCATGAATAAAATGTGGAGAACAGCTGAGAAGGTAAACAAAACCATAAGTAAATCAAAATAGTGTTGAGGATGTAAGGTGCATTCAAACAATTTGAAGCTGTGTAACTATCAATTAATTTAGCCAAATTTCATCATTGCGACACACATTTTTAAATGCAGTCTAATCAGTTAATTTCTCTCCTTTAAATAAGCACGCATCTGTTTGTGTGTTGTTGGTTTTTCTCGTACTATCAACTAATCGCAGCTCTTAAAAGATAGCGTCACACCCAGCAGCTGGGATGCTCACTACTAAGATAAAATCTGTCATTTCCTTACTCAGAATTGCTCTCAGCAGCGATCTGAATCACTCCTAAGCTAAGACTCCTGGGTAGGATGTTTTTAGGCTAAGATAGGAGATCTCTGAGAACCTTTGTGAATACGGGCACAGATCTTCACATCGCAAGCCTCCTCTTCCGTTCACTTCACTGTTCCTCCTTCCCGCCTCAGCACCATGAGGAGCGGAGCTCTCTCCCGTTCAGCTCCCAAACTCTGGACAGCCTCTGCCACAGGGGTCACCAACCTTTTTGAAACAGAGAGCCACTTCATTGGTGCTGTGTTGTACGAAGGGCTACCAGTTCTTACCTTTGAACTAGAAGAGTCAGAGTTCACCTTAACTTTAGGTAAAATAAACACATTTTTCAAGCTTTGTTATAGATATTGTCGTTTTTAAATCTATATAAATGCAAGTGTGAATAAACAAGACGAGTAATGGAATAAAATAAAGTTTTAGATGCAGCTCACTGGTGGATTTTGCCTTTTTAGAATAGGCTCATAGGCACCACATGTGGTCCTCGGAGGCTACTTGGTGCCATGTTTTTGACCCCGGCTCTACCAGTTCAAGTCTAAACTTAAACCCCATCTGTTCAAAAGTGCATACTCTGTGATTGCCGGTTGATTGTTAACTTTTATTGGTGGTTGTTTTATATTTATTGCTCTGCTTGTTTTGTACTGTGTCCTTGAGTGTTCTGAAAGGCACTTTTTAAATCAAACGTATTATTATCAGTAACTATCATTTGATGACTACATAATCAAGGTTATTTCAGCTATTTAGTGGATTGCTGGGCTTATCAAACGAAAGCAATCTGGAGTAATAACTTCCTGTTTCGGCAGCTCCTTGTACTACGACGAGGACGGGGACCTGGCCCATGAATTCTACGAGGAGACGGTGGTGACCAAAAATGGCAGAAAAAGGTCCAAGTTGAAACGGATCCAGAGGAACCTGATTCCGCAGGTGAGCCGGGGCACGCCGCAGCAGTATTGACCCGGCAACACGCTGTTAAACGCTTTTCCGATGAACAAACGGAACATTTCTGTTTTCCAGGGAATCGTGAAGCTCGATCACCCATGCATTCACGTAGATTTCCCCGTCGTCCTCTGTGAGGGGTGAGGACTTTCTCGGCTCGGATCTCCTCTACACATCTCGCCGCGGATTCTTGTTCCAGTCAGACGGGATCGTGGTGAAGACTGGAAGACCGGTTCTGCTCGGGGAAAACATGGAACGCTCAGCCCACCTGCTTAAAACGCTACGCGTGAACTGTGGCTACGGAGAGCGCCGTTCTCTGCTCTCCTCACTTTGACTTTGCAGAAGTAGTGATTGAAATGGTTTATTTCACAGAACAAATCGTCTGACACGTAAGCCGTGTTGCAGAAGTGTCGGCAGTGTATTTCCCCCCCGTGAGGTTTTGTTTTTCTTCTTTTATTTGCAGGGAGAAACCTCAATGATGTGAAAAAGGCAGTAATGGTTTCTGCCTGCTGTGAAACAGTAAACTGTGTGTGTTAAAGTGTACAGTTCTGTTCCTTGTTGGTTAGATGAGGAAGAGGGACGACGGAGTAAAGGGTAGCAATAAAAGTGGACCTTTTTCATTTCTTATGCATATTATGCTCGCGTTCTGTATCGTCGCGTCTGAGTGTGTCTTAGTTTCTAGAGCTCAGACCTGCACTAGTGAACATCATGTACTGTAAATACTTTCTTAGTTGGAAATACTTGAATAAATGGTTTATTGAAGTGAGTCACGAGTCAGATCCTTGTCTTAATGCCATTAGGTTGCTGCTTTTAATTTGGAGATGTAACCTCCTGACTTTTTTTTCTCACACCGAACAAGCCAAAAGATTAAAGGTGAGGTGGTTATAAAAGGGCTGAGTCTCGTTTCCTGATCTTCTACTCATGCCTTTGTTCTTGGCCTTTAAGCTGAGGTAACACTACAATTATCATCCATCGTTGACAAGAAATATCGATTAGTGTTTGAAACTTCTAAGGAAGATCATGCAGTGTGACTGCTGCTGCGACAGACATGTTATCCACAACTACTTTCACCTCTTTCTTCTCCCTCCTCTTAAGAGTCTCATCTTGTAGGATTGTTGTTGCTAACTGTTGCTTTCCTTGTCAGATTGATGTCAGCCGGAAAACTGCTGCTGCAACAAATTTTAATGCCCGGTATCTTCCATCATACTGTTTGCTACAGGTTTCTATTAGGATTTTACAATATCAGGCTTGCACAGACATGTTCAAGTCCTGTACAATTTATAAGATTGCAGAGTGTGTGCGTATGGCTTTTATTAACAGTCACAGAAAGAAAGAGTTAAATACTCTTATTTTCTATCGATGGACCCAATTTTGCTGTGAAATGTTATTTTTCTTTTGCATAACCCAATATACACGTGGCGGTAACTTCATTAGGTATATTTTGCTCCTATGAGGTCGGAGGAACTACATCTTGTCTTCAGAACTGCTTTAATTATTTGCGGCATAGATTCACCAAGTTATTTCATTTTTTATGGAGGCGTCGGTCCATATTCACACGATAGCGTCACGCATTTGCTGCAGATTTGTCAGCTGCACGTTCATGGTGCAAATTCCCGTCCCACAACCTAAAGGTGCTCTATTGCTTTGAGATCTGCCAGCTGAGGAGGCCGTTGGCCTACAGGAAACACGCCCTCACGCTCAGTTTCTGAACCAGTTTCAGATGATTTGAGTTTTTTGACCAGGTGGGATCATGAAGGCATGGACAGTCAGCAACAATGGTTGGCTGTGGCGTCTGAACAATGCTCAGTTGGCACCAAAGGGATCATCTGTTAAATTTTGGTCAGCTTGTGTGAACTGAAGCCTCACTTTCCTGTTTTTAGCTGACAGGAGTGGCACCAGGCGTGGTCTTCAGCCAATATAGCCCACCTGCTTCGAACCACCTGGTTCAACATGTTTCCCATTCATACCTCGGTTATAACAAGGGAGTGTTTGTCATGTCATCTTGAACCAGCCTGAGCGATCTCCTCTGACCTCAACAAGACAGCCAGAAAATGGACTCTGAACATTGGTGATGGTTGTGTGTGAAAACCCCAGAAGAGCAGTGTCAGAAATCCTCAGACCAGCCCGTCTGGTGCCAACAACCGTGACATGTTCAAACTCCCTTCAATCCCCTTTCTATCCCGTTTTGATGCCCAGCCTGCACAGCATGCTGTCTCCACCGAGTCTAGACGCCTAAATCCAGTGATTTGCTGCCATGTGATTGGTTGATTTGATGCTGGTGTCAAAGTATTGAACAGCTGTACCTCATAAAGCGGCCAGTGAGTGTGTGGTGTCGAATAGTTTTGCCTGTGAGAATGGCTTAGGTTGGGCTGTCATGATGAAGCAGGAGCTGGGCTTGTTTTAAAGTCTGAGTTCTTGGTGTTCAAAGACTCATGAAAATGTTTTTATAACATTTCATAAACCTTCAAGTAATTTTCCAGGTATTCATAATGGTTTTTATTTTTGTAATTTCATTTAAAGCCTTTTTAAATGCTGGTGACTTATCCCACACTCAGGACCATTTACTTCTTAAAAACCTTTAATGCCAGCAGAACTGATTGAGGATGATGGTGTCTGGTTTTTGAGCGGACCGGTCAGAGCAGACCTCCCTTTCCCAGAGGGTCCTACTTCCTCTGCGTCTGTTTGACGAGGATGAGAAGGTTAGACATCCTGACTTGATGAGTTTAGTCTGCGTGCAAGCAAGCAAGCACAGTCCTATAAGCAGGTCATGTTAAAGTTTAAGGTTAAACTCCTCAACCTTAAGCTGTACATATACTTGGAAGCATTTAATTTGTGTAATTATACATAAGTATTTTTATTTTACCGTTGCATATGTCAAAATATATTCACAAAGCTGCTTTTTACGTACTATTTAATTTTGTACATAAATTAAAATATTTACTTTCAATGGGCAAAAATATAAAAAAATATTCATGTTAGGTAGAACATCTTTTCAAAAAGCATTTAAAATCTTCAGCTTTTCATCAACAAATGCAAAAAGCATCTTGTCTTGATTCTGACACTGTGGTTTGCAACATACATTTTGTCAAGTCACAACCAGCGTGTATTTATGAGGATTTTATGTGCTACACTAAATGCCACTTAATTATGAGGAGCAAATAATAAGAATAAATGGTTTTGTGTCATTACTGGAGGCTCTGCAGAGATCCACATGTGAAACATGACAGGTGGAGGAAACAACACTGAAAGCACCATCCACAAGGTGAAGCATGACAGTGGCAGCATCATGTCCTGGGGATGCTTCCCTTGAGCAGAGAGGGAAGCTGGCTGAACCTGAAGGAAAACTAATGTGAGGCTGGAAAAGACTGGAGCAGACTGGCACCTTCAAGCAGGATAATGACCCTAAACAGACATCCAGAGCATCCAGGACAGAGGCCCCTGAGGACCAGGATTGAGAAACACTGGTTTTGATTACATGTTTCATACTCCTGTTCTTGAGGGTCATTGTCCTATAACTTTGAGACTTTACTCTGCTTTGATATGTAAGAAGAAAAAAAAATATGTCAATATCAGGACTCTGAAGAACTTAACTACAAGTTCAGAATACGATGTGACCATTTGAGTCAGGTTGGATGAGGGCATATCTAAAGGTTGCACTCCACCGGCTCTTGAGAACTAGAATTTAACACCCCTGATTTTTAACAAAGCATATTCATGTGTTTGAATGGCCTAGTCCAAGTCCTGTCCTAAATCCAGTCTGAGGTTCTGTGGCATGGCTTAAAAATTGCTAGTCGCAGATGTTTTCTGTCAGGCCTGACCGAGCTTGAGCTATTTTGCGAGGAGGGCTGGCTGAGATTTTAGTCGGCAGATGCGCAGAACCAGTAGAGACCTATCCCAGCAGACTAACAGCAGCAGTGGACTAACTACAATGTTTAACAAAGTATTTACAGGACAAATACAAACGATTCTGTGCTTTTCAGATATCTGTAAATAATTTATAAAACGATGCATAATTTTCCTTACACGACAATTATACACTACTCTGTGTTTGTATATTACATAAAATCTGATTAAAATACGCCAAAGTTTTTGATTTTGATACGAAAAAAAAAACATAAAGAATGTTGTAAATGTAAATGTAATCTGGGGGAATGACATAAACTTCTATAAATATTTATTTCATCATGTTTATTTCATAACTTCTCAACAAAAACTGAAATTACTTACCTTTTCCAAGCATGAAAAGATAAAATGTATAATTTAGCAATGTAACTGTCATAAACGAACTGATAATAATTTTTATATTATTGCCAGATACAAAAGCCAGTTTATTTGTGTTACTGTCTCACCGCTAGATGGCAGCAGAAAGCTACTGCTGCTGAGACGTCAGACGTGTCCTCGCGTGGTTTTGTGCCAACAGCCTTATCATGCGTTCTCATATTTATCTGATAAAAACGTTTTTCTAAGGCAAGATATCAAAATAAATAAATAAACCCCAAAACTGAGATTAGATGATCTGAGGCAAAGCCCAAAAGAGAAATGTGACGTGTTTGAGGTTGTTGGTGGAGTATCAAACTTTAATGGTAATGTAAATATATATTTCAGTGTGTGTGTGTGCTAAGTTCCCCACAATAAAAGGGTAGGGCTTCCTTTGCAGCCCTTCCCTGGTGTCTGTAATTGAGTGGAATGTGGTTTGGGTGCGTTCTCGGGCCAGAGGTCAGCCACTTTGATGTGTTTCCTCTCCACTCCTCTTTTGAAGTTTTTGCTCCAAGTTCATCCTATACCAAAAGGATGCAGCATAAAAGTTATGAACCTCCTGAATGTGACAATGCGAAGCACTGTTCTGATTCCTGGAATGTGTTCCCTGATGTATACAATGTGCACTTAAAGTTCTGGACGGGAGAGAGAGAGAGAGAGAGAGAGAGAGAGAGAGAGAGAGAGAGAGAGAGAGAGAGAGAGAGAGAGAGAGGTCCGTGTGAATGTGGACGTGAGAGTCAGTGGTCATGAATTATCTGCAGTTCTCGAAAAAGTGCAGAAATGTGCTTCGAATTATAAAGAATGAAAAAAAGAGACATTGCTTTCCTAGAAGTCTGTAAACTGCAGCGCTTTAAAGTGAAACATATGTGAGTGCTGTTGCTGATGAATTATGTTGCAATATATATACTACCATATACATTTGAATGAGAGGGAGCTAAAAAAATATTTCCAAGAAGCAGTTCCCCTTCTTAGACAGAGGGACAAAGAGAACAATCCATTAACACTGTGCTGTGAAAAAGTATTCGCACCATACAAGTTTCTTATTCTTTGGTCTCCACGGCCAAATGTTTCAGGTAATCCAACAACAATATTAGTATCAAAGATAACCAGAGTAAACACGAAAGCAGCATTCAAACGACAGGTTTCATTTGCTAAAGGAAGAAAATCTGTTCGAATTGTCCTGTCCCCACGTGAACCCAAGTCTGGTTGCAGCCATGACTGCTGGATCAAGAAACGCTCAAATAGAACCTGTCTGGCGAGATGAAGCAGGTTAAAATCTCAAAAAGCAACACATCATTGCTCTAACTTAAAAAAAATTAAGAACAAGAGAAAAAAATAACTAAATCATGGACATTGACCAGCCAGGAAAGGAAAAGCCCTTTCCAAGTCTTCAGCGAACCACAGGGAGAGCTGTTATTCACAAACGGGGAAAACTTGGAACAGTGGTGAACCTTCCCTGGAGTGGCCAGGAAACATCTAAAGCCCTGCAGGCCTTGCTTGCCTCAGCTAAGGTCAGGTTTCATGACTCAACAAAAAGAAAGGGACTGGGCAAAAAATGGCAACGGCGGGAGAATTTCAAGGCGTATACCGCTGCTGACCGAGAAAGGTCACAGACGTCCGTCTCACATTTGACAAAAAAACAAACAAAAAAACGACTTCTTGATGAGACAACATTAAGCTGACACAGCATTTCAGAAAAAGAGTACTCCTCCTAAAGTCAACCATGGTTGCGGTAGTGAGATGTTTGCAGCCGCTTTTGTGCTTCAGGACCTTAAGTTCAGGAACCCTTTGGTTACGCAGCTGAACAATTATCCAAAGAACACCAGCAATCCCACCTCTGACTGGCTCAAAAAAACAAACAAACAAATTAAGGTTTTTAGGGTGTCCTAGTGAAAGTTTGGGTTTAATTCTTATGTTTGTGCTGGAAACCCCACAAACGAGGCTGAATTAAAGCAATTCTGGAAAGAAAAGTGAGTCACAATTTCTCCCCACGGATGCCAGAGACTCAATGTTTTTGCAGATGATCAATAGTAGTTGTTGAAGCTTGAGGGGCTGCAACCAGCTATTATATGTGTAGGGGGCAATTATCCTTTTAAGGCCTCTAAACACACTTTTTGATGCAAAGAGAAAATAATCTCTTAATTTATGATAGTTTTATTTGCCTTTTCAGCACTGAGGACTGGATTTAGTTTATCAACTCAACCCTCATCTCAAGGTCCTTTACAAGGTGAACAGCTATATCAGGAAATACATCATTAAATGAATACAATGCAATCGTATGGAGTGATTAAAATTGAGGTGCATTCTTTCCATTCATAACCTGGTTATAATACAAAGCTGGGTCTTAAAAAAACATCTTAAATTTTGTTTAAGATGCCTTTTGACAAAAAAAAAAACATCTATCTGAGTTATGTTTTGAATGATTTTTTTCAATTTGATTATTCAAATGCAAACTCGGCGTATATAAAACTCGATGTTTTTAAGTCGAAATATATTTTCTCCTGTGAGCATAACGAGGATGGCATTCAGGATTTCCCCCCCAAGGCAACGCAGCTTACAGTGTTCTGGGAAACAACGTAAGAGTGGCACCGTGTGCTTCCATTTTCCCTGCCATTGTTTTCGCTTCCTGACACTCGCTGGCTCCTGCATCTGAACTGTAAAGTTCAGATGCTCAAAGTCAAAGGGAAGCTGACACAAGAGGAAAACGGAGTCGATTCTCTGTTCCTCTCACCCCCCCCTTCCAACCTCTACGTCCTCACTCAAGGGTCGCCCGCCTTCTAGATTTCCCCTAACCCCTCTGCAGAGAAAAAGAGCACGAGGGACAAACCGATGACACGGTGAGGTGAGTCAGCAGCACAGCTCGGAGGACAGGCAGCGGAGCCGACCCTGACAAGGGGAAAACGCCATCTTTCTGCGTCAAAGCTACCCTGGTCATGTGCTCAGGCATCTTTTAAGCCTCGCCTCGTTACAGGCCTCACTTTGACCTCTTAGCTGGAAAAGTTAAAACAGCAGGACTTTAAGCAATCTTCAGCACGTAGACCTTCAAAAATCTCAGAGCCACAGAGGCTGACACTGAACTGTTTAGTGGATTCTGTGTCAGCCGATGGGTCCAAGTGTCCTCTTTCCCCATCCATATCTGCTGTACTTGGCAGCACGACAGCATGTGGTACTTGGGTACTTCAGTGAGTCATTGCCCCTGGCTGTCATCACATGCCGGCAGGCAGGCAGCAGTGACATCTGCATACCAGATGCCTTGTGTGCCCACTGTCTGAAGTGTGCTCAAAGCACTGGTGGAACAAAAAGTACCAACGCAGCCACGAAAAGGGTTTGAGCAAAGCTAAAAGACTTGCTCACAGTTTTACAATTCTTATTACTGTCTATGTTTTAGATATGCAGCGAGCAATGTTGTTTTATCACTAATGCCGTTGTAGATTTGAGCATTGCTTTTAGCGCTGCTGCCAGCTGCTTCTTAATGTCTTTAAGTGCAGTTTTCTTCCTCGTATTTTCATCCAAGGCTTCTTCAGCTTTACTGCGCTTGAAAGGAAACCGCCGCTCTTTTACTTCACTCCTTTATGCGAACAGATGCGCGCATTCACAGACTTCACAAGTAAAACCCGGTTTATTTTTTCAAATGATACGCAGAGGAAATAACAATGCTGACATTTCTACTCTTAGATTTGAGAGCACACACTATGCTCTTCATCAAGGTTCAAAAGGCCTTTTGAAAAAAAACAAAAAAAAGTGGACACGAGGCAGTTTTCCGATATTCAGCTCTTTCACTCCTGAAGTGTCTGTTGCCAGAAAGATCTACATTAATCTCGTCTAATCACAGCACATAGTTCCAGTGAAAGTCTCTGTCATGTTTATGTTTGTGACAGTAGGACAGAAAAGTGTTTTATTCCCCCTGCTGTTTGTCCCATGTAGATGGTGTCTGAGGTTTTCATGGACAAATGGTGATGCCCATGTTGCCTCCATCGAATGCGGCTCTTCAACTTTGGGCTTTGGAGATTTTTTAGCTCTTTTTTATCTGCTTTACTGTGTCTGGTGTCAACGTAAACATGGATTTTTGTCCAGCCCAGCTTGAAACAGTTCCTGTTGTTTTAAACATTTTCAACATTGCTCTGACTGTAAATACGGACCAGTCTGGGCCAGAAGTAGGGCTGCACCTTTAGCAGTTACAATGAACCTACATTTTTCGTTCCTTTCCTTCTTCGCAATATTTCCAGCACTGTTTCCGACTTTAGCATTTCGGCCAATAAAATGTACGTCAGGTTTGAGCATCAAAAGCTGTGAAGTCCATCCAGCAGCTGGAAATCCAATCAGTGGCATGCATAAAATTTAAATATAAATTTTGCACCCATTGCGATTGTGACATTGTGCACAATGATAGAGAGATCATGATTGTGATTTGATGGATTGCGGAGCTTTAAATATAGGCAATTTCCTTGTTGCCATTTTCTCATTTATGAAGATTCACACATGGCTGCCTTACTCCAAAGACCTTGTTTTCTCATCTTTCCCATTTGTGAGAGAAATTAACCTTACAATCAGGGAATCAATTACTTCAAAATAAAAGATTCTCGGTTTCTCGGAATGCTGCTCTGCTTAGAAAATAACGTATAAACGTTGAAATGCTTTGGTAGTACACATGTAGCAAGTAATTTTGTAAAAATACAAAAACAAAACTATTATCCCAATATGTGTTTCTCCGTAGAAGTTTGCATGTACTCCCTGTGCGTGCGTTGGTTCTTCCCGGGCACTCTGGCTTCCTCCCACAGTCTAAAACCTTGACTGCTAGGTTGACTGATCTCTCTAAATTGGCCTTAGGTATGAGTGAGTGTGCATGGTTGTTTGCCCTGTGTGTCACAGTGTTCCCCTGTAATGAACCAGCGACTTGTCCTGGGTGTACCCTGCCTCTCACCCAATGGCTGCTGGAGATAGGCACCAGGCATCCAGCGACCCAACAACCAGCTTGTATAGACAATGGATGGATGTTTTTTAATCCTCCACTTCATAAATAACTGTAAATCAAAACTTTTTTTTTTCTTTTTAAATAATAGACATTACCAATGCAATTAAAATATTTTTACATCACTTTATTATGGTTGCCAAAAAGTGTTAAGGTCTAAAGTTCTTTATTGGTCATTATACATACAAAGTAGGTACATACAACAAAATTTCTTGGATCAGACGGAGGGTTAGCCTGAGCCGCTGCGACTGAGTGTGCCGCCACTATGGCCGACCTGACCAGCATGTCTGTAATGGTAGGGGAAATCGGAGCGTCCGGAGGAAACCTACGCAGACACAGGGAGAACATGCAAACTCTACACAGAGCCCAAGACTCAAATCCATGACCTTGTTGCATTGAGGCAAGAGTGCTAAGCCCTGCTCCACCGTGCCACCAAGGGGACTCTGTTGTGCGTTGTTCATCAGTTGTGGCCTGGACCAGCCCCTATTTCTGTGCCTCCACCACCCACAACCCCCCTGAAACACATTTGACTGGTGAAGCAGCTGTCCCACTCACCATTAACTGAGCATTCAACTAAGTAACAGAAAAATCACTGGGAAAGGTCAGCTCCATTTTTGGTATGGTACTTTGCATTGCCTGCCCCTCTCTGCGAAGGGCGCCATATTGCAATATTCCACTAAAGTGATTGTAGATAATCTTAATTTAATGGAAACCCAATGCATATTTCTACTTATTTATGAAATATGGCTATAGATGGCTTTGAGGCTGACTTGCAAAATAATGACATTTTTTATTCGCAAGGCGACTAAAGCCACATCAAACAAATGATCATTAATTGGGAACAATATTTACGAGATGTTGTAAAGCAAGTGTTTAATCACCTCTTAATAGTTTTTAAACTCCAGTTATTTGTGGTGAGGATACAGCGTTTGATTGTTCTATTTAAAGCAGAGGAAACCATTGGGCCATCTTGTTTATTTGTGTTTCCAGGGGTGAAGTTGGACAGAAACTTTGTTTTCACAATGCACCAATCTGAATGGCGCTCTGGAAAATCCTACGTCTAGGAAAGTGGCCAAGCACCCACCTGTTGCTCTGGATAAAGTCAGCATTTTCATATTTTTTGTATTTTTATTTTTTGTTGCGCTGGACTCAACCTCAACCTTAAAGATCAGGTCGTGTACAGTATCCTGAGATACTGGATCTGAGTATCAGGGTGTGCTTTGAAGTGTTTTTTTTCTCTTATCAGAACAATCTTTTTTTTTGTAGCTGCTCATATGTTCAGACATGTCTCCTTGAAGTCCCCTCCATTAAGTTGTATCTCAAGGTTCTGTCTTTGAACCCTTGTTCGTTCTATTGTATATGGTTCCTCTACAGCACAATTTCAGCCTCTTTAAAGACATTACTTGTCATTTTAATACAGATTATGTAATTTATACACACATTAAGGCTATATAAAAGGTTGAATGGCTGGAAAAAATCACATTTTACTTTGTGCTCCAGATAAAATTATAATTTGAAAAAGGCATCATCCGTCCGTCCGTCCGTCCGTTGTCTTCCGCTTATCCGGGGTCGGGTTGCGGGGGTAGCAGCTTCAGTAGGGAGGCCCAGACGTCCCTCTCCCCAGCCACTTGGGCCAGCTCCTCAGGAGGAACCCCAAGGCGTTCCCAGGCCAGCCGGGAGACATAGTCCCTCCAGCGTGTCCTGGGTCTTCCCCTGGGCCTCCTCCCGGTGGGACGTGCCTGGAACACCTCTCCAGGGAGGCGTCCAGGAGGCATCCTGACCAGATGCCCGAGCCACCTCAACTGGCTCCTCTCGACGTGGAGGAGCAGCGGCTCTACTCTGAGTCCTCCCCGGATGACTGAGCTCCTCACCCTATCTCTAAGGGAGAGCCCAGACACACTACGGAGAAAACTCATTTCAGCCGCTTGTATCCGGGATCTCGTTCTTTCGGTCACGACCCAAAGCTCGTGACCATAGATGAGGGTAGGAACGTAGATCGACCGGTAAATCGAGAGCTTCGCCTTTTGGCTCAGCTCTCTCTTCACCACAACGGATCGGTACAGCGCCCGCTTCACAGCAGACGCTGCACCAATCCGCCTGTCGATCTCCCGCTCCATCTTCCCCTCATTCGTGAACAAGACCCCAAGATACTTGAACTCCTCCACTAGGGGCAGGACATCCTCCCCAACCCGGAGAAGGCACTCTACCCTTTTCCGGTTCAAGACCATGGTCTCGGATTTGGAGGCACTGATTTTCATCCTGGCCGCTTCGCACTCGGCTGCGAACCGCTCCAGTGAGAGCTGTAGATCACGCCCTGATGAAGCCAATAGGACCACGTCATCCGCGAATAGCAGAGACGCAATCCTAAGGTCACCAAAGCGGATCCCCTCAACACCTTGGCTGCGCCTAGAAATTCTGTCCATAAAAGTTATGAACAGAATCGGTGACAAAGGGCAGCCTGATGATGAAAAAGGCATCATCTTAAACCTATTCATCTAGCCTCTTATGCTCAATCTTCTATCTGAGAACTTGGATGATATTTGACGCCTTTTTTTACGTCAGATGTTCATGTCAAATCTCTGGTTCACTTTTATCTGTTAAGAATGAAAGCAAAGTTGAGTTTGGGGTCAGAACTGAACATTTTAATTTATTCAATAAAGTAACTTATTATTCATCTACCTGAACCCTAACCCTAACTCTCCATCTGCAGATTGTTCATAAACGCCACGGCCACACTTCTGACTGACTCACCTAAAACGTAACGCATGACACCGTTTAACACCACCTTCGAAGGTTCTCCATCAGCTATACAGGGTCTTTGCTCTTAGTTAAAGAGCTCGACTGTACAGAGAAAAGCACCAAACACTTAAATCCATAAAACTCTAGCAGGTCCCTGAGGTCCTGGGACCAGGAGATGCTGGCTGGGATACATAAAAGTCTGAAAAGGGGGACAGATTGTTTGTCACAATGGCCCCAGGACTCTGGGACTTTCTCTTTTTTTATGCGATCAATGGATATCCATACGGTTTATTGATAGACAGCAATAGTTCACCTTGTTTAACCAGTTGTGTTGAGTACTTTTCAATGTTTTTGAAGTGTTATCTTTTCTACGAGTATTGAATTTATATGTTTTTACAAATGAAACATCTGGGAAGTGTGGCGGACAATGCTATTCAGTCGTCTGAGTCAGTTTCTACAGATCCACCTTTCATTACAGGGTCTTAGTCTTTTGGGGAATGTCTCTTCCAGCCTTTGACATCAAGAGACTCAAATTTTGTTCTGTTCTTGAAATAACTCATGATCATTCATATTCAATAAAGAATGCATTTCAACATATACTTTCAAATCTTGTCCTAGATGTTTAATTTGAATTTAGTCTGGACTTTGACTAGACCATTGTAACACAGAATTATGCTTTCATCAACCCATTCCAACATCAGGCCATATGTTTAGGACAATTGCCCTGCTGGAAGATGACACTCTGCCCCATTCCCCAGTCTTTTGCAGTCTTGAACAAGATTTCTACCCAGATTGCTCTGAATTTAGCCTCATCCATCTTTCATCAACTTTCCTTCAGCGTGATCATGCCACGTATTATATTGTGGAAATAGTATGTTTAGGGCATGGTTAGTTTCCCTTTACACAGACATACCATTTTGTATATAATGCAAAAAGTAGAGTTTTGCTTTCATCTGTGTCCTACATGACCTGTGCCAAGACTCCTATGGCTTTTCATTGAGAAATATCCTTCTTCTTGCTACCCCTAAGATTTGGGAATTACACAATAGTTGTCATATCAACAGATTCTTCCAACTGAGCTTTGAATCGCCAAAGCTGCTCTACAGTTACCATGATCCTTTATGCTGCTTCTCTGATTATTGCTGTTCTTGCCTGGCCTCTGCCATGATAGGGGCACCATCATGTCTTAGAAGGTCTGAAGCTGTGCCACAGTCTTTCCATTTTCCGATGATGGATTAGACAGTGCCCACAAGATGTTTAAAGCTTGGTATATTGTTTTAAACTTATCTGCTAATCCCTGACCAGTCAGATGTGTTTGTTGGCTCACTCCAACAAACTTCTAAGGCGTTCACAGAACACATGGATTTATACTGAGACTAAAGTACACAGTCTTTACTGATTATGGGACTTCTGATGGCAATTGTTTACAATGGATTTTTTTCACGAGTGTCAGACTAAAGGGGGTTGAAGAAATGTGAATATCACGTGCAGTTTTACAACTTTACAAGAAAAAAAATAGTTGTAATTTTAACTCACTTAAATATTAAGTCCTGAAAAACATTCCTAGTTTTGAAGCTGAATGTAGCAGTTTTTCAGAACAAAAATGGTCTTGCATGACTATGACAGTGTAAGGGTTAAAATTTAGCAGTCAACTGTTTCCATGTGCAGTCGTGGATATAATGTATCTGAAATGTCATTAGTGAATTTATTTTGGGACATGGCAAGCTGTCCTGGCGTGGATCTTGGTGGTTAGTGTGTCCGTCTCACTGCTGCTGCTGGTCAGCTTCTTGGACTGGAACATTCCGGGCTGACAAGGGTACACAGTGGGTTGTTAACAATTTAAAAAAAATGGATAAAAAGTGTCCAGATTAAGGTCCTTGAACCCACTCAATAGATACGTAAGGGAGTTTCTTAAAGTGAACGCGTTTTATCGAAGAAACTAATCGTGCTGACTGAGTTTTTAGGACGCCCAGAGAGCCCCCTCCCCCCTCTTTTCAAGCCAGAATGGTACATCCCGAAATTGGTTCGAGCTTCTCGGACTTGGGGAGGTTTGGACTGACAACATCGCGGGGGGTAAGTTCACTTCTTCCCCGCTGTTGTGGCCGTGGGAAGACCCGGGAGCCGAGCTGACAGGGTGCAACACTCTTCCTCATGCCTTTCCAAGGTTTTTTTTTCCACCCGAGTTTTGACACCCGGAGGAAATGTTTGTTTTGGTGAGACGCTGAAACGCGCCTGAAGTTTCTGGGTCTTGTTTTTAATATATGGGAATGCTTCCCCAGTCTGCTGTTCAAGGTAGGTCCATCCATCCGCATGCAAGCTGGAGGGATCGCTTTACTGCTGCTCGTTAAACTCCAAACTTAATTTTTTGTTGTTGTAAGAAATAGTTCTTTTAAGTTCTCAGCAGAGTATACAATAAAAGGACGCTTTTTATGAGCACTAGTTTGATTTTGCTAACTTAGTTTTGCAGATGGCCAAACTAAATATGTTTTCAGCAAGTAAAATTAATATTTCTCTCGCAGGTTTGGATGCTGTTATTTAATTTTTTTAAGGAAGTTCTAGGCTGCATTCTTTACATCTCTTTTTTTAGTTTTCATTTTATTTCTTGTCCCCTTGTCATGTCCAGCTTCATGGCAAGCAGAACGGGGCCCCGGTTGCCGTAGTTATGCCAAACATATTTGCTTTACCAAAGGAGGCTTCATACCTATAAATCCTCCCTAGATGCCCAACCCTTGTTGATTCATTTTATTGCTAAGGTGTTATTTACAAAATGGGGTGGGGAGGGACAGCAAGGACAGGGTGAGAGCAGCAATAAAATAGTAACGTGTGTCTATATTTCCTTTTAAATATTTATTCTATGATTAAACATACTATGATTTATTGTTTTCTTGTGTGGTAATTTTCACTTTTTTTTTTTTAAATCTGCTGTACATGCAAAATGCATTTTTTTTTTAAGATAATGATTTCCTTTTGTGCCCTATGTGGAAAAAGTAGTTTCTCCCCCTAAACCTAATAACTGGTTGTGCTACCCTGGGTAGCAAGTGTCTGCAATAAATAGCAATGAGTGGAGGGATTTCAGCTTCTTTGCATAATTGTTTTTAACTCCGTCACATAGGGTTAAGATTTTGGAGCAAGAACGGCCTATTTTAAGGTCATGCCACAGCATCTCAATTGCATTTGGGTCCAGAGTTTGACTAGGCCACTCCAAATCCCTCATTTAATTTTAGTTTTACGCATTCGGACTTTGGATAACGGTCCTGCTGCATAATCCTAGAGTGTTTGAGCTTAAGGTTATGAACTAATGTACAGACATTCAAGGGTTTCATGGTTCCATCCGTTACTGCGAGTCGTTCAGGTCCTGAAGGAAGCAAACCAGCCCCAGACCGTCACACTACCGCCACCATATTTGACAGTATTTTCCAGTATAAATTTGCATTTGGGCTATGTAACCCTTACCAGGTTGATGGATGTCAATAATTTTGTGTTTTGTTCTTGAGTTTTTATAGATTGGGGCATAATGTGTTGCTTTTTCCCAACTCTTGGCCTACTTCCTGTTGTCAAACAGCTTCTATTTAAGTGGTTTCTTGATTGTACAGGTTAAAGGGGGCTGCTGAAATCCCATTCAGCTTTCCAAAGTATGTGGTCTGTCACAGTTATTTCAACAGGGGTATTTATTTTTTCCACATAGGTTCAGGATAGTTAAAGGTAGCCTTTTTCTCCTCGCTATTAACTGAAATCGTAATCTGAAAATGACATTTTGCCTTTACTCTGGTTAGTTTCCCCCAAATATTAAAGCTTGTTTGATGATTTGAAACATACTTCAAACAACATACGTAGAGTAAGGAAATGCAGTGCAGGAATTTCTAATCCTCAATTTTCCCCTCTAAATTGTAGAGCCAAGAGGGACACTCTGTTCTGTGGAGACGCATCTGAAGACATGTTGTATTGGACTCTTTGTGACTGGAGAGTGCCGCTCCTGATTGTTCTGCTGTGGGACGGACTCTGTGCGTTGGAAGTGAAGCCCACGAGATGGCCCCTGTTCTCCCAAAAGCCCCTACTCCTCGCTTGGAATGTCCCGACTCAGGAATGTGGCCCCTGGCACGGCGTATCTTTACAGCTGGACCAGTTCCAGATCGTGGCCACGCCAAACGAGGGCTTTGTCAGGCAGAACCTGACCATTTTCTACAAGGACCGCTTGGGCTCGTACCCCTACTTTGAGGCAGATGAAACTCCGGTGCGCGGGGGGCTGCCGCAGATTGCCAGTCTCTCGCAGCACCTCGGCGAAATGCAGAAAGGTGTCGACAAGTACATACCAAACCAAGAGGCCGTAGGCTTAGCCGTTATTGACTGGGAGGAGTGGCGGCCCCTCTGGATACGAAACTGGGGAGCCAAAGACATCTATCGCAAGCATTCCCGTGAGCTGGTGCGCCAGAAGAACCCGACGTGGTCCAGCGAGCAGGTGGGGAAAGTGGCGCAGCAGGAGTTTGAGATGTCGGCCAGGAGGTTCATGCTGGACACGCTCAGGCACGCCAAGCACCTGAGGCCCAACAAGCTGTGGGGGTTTTACCTGTTCCCCGACTGCTACAACCACGACTACCTGCGCACTCTGGACAGCTACACGGGCCGCTGCCCCGACGTGGAGGTGGCCCGCAACGAGCAGCTGAGGTGGCTGTGGACCGAGAGCACGGCCCTGTTCCCCTCCGTGTACATGGGCACGGTGCTGCGCTCCTCTTCCTCAGGACGGCGGTTTGTACGGAACCGTGTGAAGGAAGGGATGCGTCTGGCTTCATCCGGCGGCGGGCTGGCACGTCCTGTCTTTGTGTACACGCGGCCCACCTACGACAACTCCCTGGAACAGCTGACAGAGGTGACACGCGGGCCCTTTTTAACCCCTGCTGCCGACACGTTTGATTTATTATTCAGAAACCTTTGTTTCCGGCGTCATATTTGCCTTTAAGCGGTGAAGTGGAAACGTGATGTTATACACTTGTGTCATCCCTCAAACAAGCAAGTTTCAATCACAGCGGGGCTCTTACTCAGTCCCCCCCCCCCCCCACCTCTTCCTCCATGCTGAGTGGAGCTTCAGCTCTTTAGTTTTCCTTATCGCCAGCCACAGTCCTTTCCTGTTTTGGTAGCAGTCAGACATCCCATATACCTTTGAATTTGTGCGGAGCGGGCAGGAAGGGTGTTGGTTACATTGAAAATCTGCCTAATCACCCATGAAAATAGAAAAGGGGAAAAAGAAAAGCTTGTTTTGATCTTAAAAAAAAGAAAAGAAGAAGCTCCAAATCCGTTTTGTTGACCTGTAGAATTGAAAAAGCTGAATCCTCTTTTCCAGTTTGACCTCGTGTCCACCATCGGGGAGAGTGTTGCTCTGGGAGCAGCGGGGATTATCCTGTGGGGAGATGCAACACATGCAACCAACAAAGTAAGCATCCACTCACTCGGTACCGCCTTGAGTTTTTTTGTTATGTCTTCACATGACAACCGAAAATGTCAAGGTATTTTAATGGAGTTTTATGTTGCAGATTAAAGCAAAGCGATGTTTCCTGGTGACGTGGAAGAAAACGGTTTCAGTTTTTTCGTGTCCCAACAGCTTTGCACGGCTAGAGATTGAAAACTTTGGCCCATTCTTCTTTGCAAAATAGCTTCGGCTCGGTCAGATTGGACGGTGACAGAGTCTCCTGTCCCCTCAAACGCATCCCCTCAGGATGATGCTGCCGCCACCATGTTTTATTGTGGGGATGCTGTGTTCAGGGTGATGAGTGTTTTTTGTTTTCCTCCACACTGCATTTTGCCATTGAGACTCAACAGTAAAATTTTTGTCTCTTCTGACCAGAAACCCATTCTTCCACATGTTGGCTGTTTCCCCTACATGGCTTGTGACAAAATACAAACTGGACTTCTTACAGCTTTCTTTCATCCATTCAGCAATCATGGCTCTCATCTATAAAGGCCAGCTTTGTTGAGTGCAGAACAAACGGCTTTCTTTTTACCAGATTTTCCCTCCTGAGCTGTGAATCTCAGCAGCTCCTCCAGAGTTACTATAGGCCATACTTCTTTGATGTTGAGACATACTCTTTTTTTCCCCTACATGATGGATTGAACAGTGCTTTGTGAGGCGTTTAAGGCTTGAGATATTTTTTTATAACCAAACCCCTCCTCTCTGACCTGTTCCTTGTTTCCGTGGACCTCACTGGTATCGGAGTAAAGGGGAACAGGCGCATGCCGCACTTTTCAGATTTACAATTTCTATATAATTTCTATATAGTTTATACAATTAAAAAACTACGTACCTTCTCCCTTTCACTTTATGGTCACAATGTACTTGGCTTTTGCCTATCACATCAATGCCAATAAAATATATTAAAGTTTGGGGCTGTAATATGACAAAGAAATGATACGTTGAATGTGAACACTTTTGCCAAACACTTGTTTTGATCCTCTGCTTGTCTGTCACATGTGAAGTCACTTGATACTCAGAGCTCCGGTTCGGTCACTAATGAAACTGTGAGCCACTTGTTCGGCAGACACACAAAAGATGCTTGTCTGAAGGAACTTTTAAGTCTATGCTTTTAATGATGGCTGCTAAAGGTGCAACTGGGAGATTATTTCAAAGGCAGAGACACACGAGACATGTAAAGTCATACAAAAGTGTGGTTATCTGCGTAACTTTAGCGCTTTGTCTTATTACGCTGTGTAATGGATGGTGTCTGGGCGGCTTTTAGCTACAGGGGTTGTAGACATCAGTCTGGGACACTTTGCACGTATGTGGGCTTATAAAAACCCTCTGCAAAGTTCAAATCTCTATCTCCTCCCCCAGTCGGCTCTCTCCCTGTTTGCACATCTGTGCTCACTTGGCAGAACAGAGGCTTGTATGTAAAATACATCAAATCCAGGAGCTTCTTCCAAGATTGTGCAGGGCTGTAATCTGGGCCAGACGTGCTTTTTGTGCCTAGTAGACAGGTTTTTATTTACTGATTTGTTCTGAGAAAGAAATTACAAAATGTATTCTCTTGTCTGTGAGCACCTTTAACTCAAACCCTTGTTGGATGCAGCTTAAAAAGATGAATCAAAGGGAAACGCTTTTTGCTCCCCATTAAAAGATCAGTAGTAGCTTGTGTTTTCATTGCCATTGTTTATCATTTTCTTTCATTCATCTAGGTTTATGGAACAGCTTTTCTCTCCAAAGCCATAGGGATAACAGGTGCAAAGATGACAGAAAATCTGTTTAGTAAAATGTCTGTGTTGCCGCGGCCAGAGCCTAAATTAGCTCAAACCTTAAAGATTTCTTTCTTTCTTTCTTTTTTCAATAATGTGTTTTTAAAAACGGGCAATGAGACCTGGACCTGGGAATTAAATTAATTATATTATGACGTGTTGTAGCTGCAAGTTGGAAAACCAGCGAGGCTGACAAGCTAGTGATGATGCGTGTTTCAGTATTTTCTTCGGTCAGACCAGGGCTGCATGATGTCACGAAAATATTTCGTTACAAAACTGTTGCTGAAAATTACAATAAGGGCATCTGTTATGGTAAACCCAATTTTTTTTTACTCTTTTCCATTGCAAAAAAGAAGCATATTACCGCACATATCACAGCATTGTATGCAATCAAAGCCGTGCAGGACCCTAAGGTTGGGGTCAACTTTGCAGGTCGGATTTCCACCTCAGGGGCCACTCCTATTGACTTTTACCAACACTGAACTGAGGGATTTCAGAGTAGAAGTTGCTTGTAAAATTAGACCCAATCTGTGTAAAACCAAGAAGAACAAAAAAAAAAACCCTCCCCCTTATGGTGTTCACTCAAATTACTGTGATTTTTATTTTCTTTTTTATTCAAGCTACCAACCTGAAAAATCCCCAGCTCTGAAGATGTTTTGGGTCCTCTGTAACAAGACTTTCTGGTTTTCCACTGCAGATTAGACTTGGTAAATGGTCTGTATAGCCCTTTTCCTGTCATAGCAACCACTCAAAGCGCTTTACACTAGAACCACAATCACATTCATATACCAGGACTCGGATCGTTGGGCCACTTGGGGTTAAGTGCCTTGCCCAGGGGCACATCTAAATGTGACAAGTTGGAAGCTGGCTCGAACCCACAACCTTCTTTTGCAAGACGACTACTAACTGAGTCACTTGTGACTTGCAATGAACGACTAAACTGCCCCCCACCCATTAGTGGGTGTAGAGCACGTTTGCTGTAAGTCTTTATTACATCGGAGAGTCAAAGCTTGTTGTGATTCCTTTAAAAACAACCTCAGAAGAAAAACAGGCACATTTTAACCTTACCTGTTTATTTCAGACCATTTTAACGGTTGTTTTCTGGTACTGCAGAAATGTGTGGCCTTTTAATATTTTTCTCGTAGTAAGCTAATAATGAGTAAGTTACAAATCATTGACAGATATTGTTTTTTTCTTATGCTATAAATCTGCCCTTAAAATGCAGTTTCTTGTTCTTATTTTATTTTTTAACTATTTTTTACCCTATATTTGTCTGCATTCTTCCGTTTTCTTTTTTATTTCTTCTGTTCTATATATTTTGCTCTCTTTAGAACACCTGCTCTGACCTGAACGCCTACCTTCAGGGCACGCTGAGTCCATACCTGCTCAACGTCTCCACGGCAGCGGAGCTGTGCAGCCGGGCGCTGTGTGGCTCCCACGGCCGCTGTCTGCGCAAACGCCCCGACAGCGATGTTTACCTCCACCTCAACCCCCTCACACACCGCCTCGAGAGGCACAACGGCAAATTAACGGTCAGCGGTGAGCTGGGAGACGCCGATCGGGTGGATTTCCAGGCGGACTTTCAGTGCCAGTGCTACAGCGGCTTTCAGGGCGAGGCCTGCGATCGCGAAGACCCTCTGCACCAAAGAGGAGCTGCAGCTCCAACCCGAACACCAGCAGCGCTGCAGTGCGTGATCTTGTTGATAACCTTTGCGCTCTTGGGTTGATAATACCAAAACACAAATCTGCAGATACACTGCCATGCAGAACTTTTTTTATTTCCATATTTTCACATTTTGCTCTCCCAAAAACCTGAGTTTATTGTATTGGGGTGTTTTGTGGTAGACCAACACAAAAGGGTGCATAACTGAAAAGATCAGAAAAGGACCACAGATTCTCAATTAGATTCAGGTCTAGGACATTCTAACACATGAATATGCACTGATCTAAACCGCTGCATCGTGGCTCTGCCTGCATTTTTAGGGCTGTTGTCCTGCAGGAAGGGGAACCTCCACCCCACTCTCAAGTCTTTTGGAGCCTTGGTCAGGGGCTAAATCTAACTTCCCATTAACTCTGAATAATTTGCCTGTCCCTGCTGAACAAAAGCATCCCAACAGCACGACGCTGCCACTTCCATGTTTTAACGTGGGAATGATTTTATCAGAGTGGTGTGTCCATTTTGGTCTCATCTTATCCGAGCACCTCCTTCTACAGATTTTCTACATCTATAAGAATTAAAGAACAATTACCAGACTTCTAATACATTTTTTTCCCCCTCGCCACGCCACTCATTAGTGATGTGCACAACTATTTCGTTACCATATTCTGCCATCTGAGCTGTGAATCTCTGCAGCTCCTCCAGAGTTACCATGGATCTTTTGACTGTTCCTCTGATTAACCTTTCAAAGCCTGCCGGTTCAGGTGGACAACCGTGTGACCTGGTAGTTTCTATTTTAAAATGATTTGAACAATGCACTGTGAGATGCTCCGGGGGGTTTGTTTAATAACCCAATCTTGCTTTAAACTTTCCCCCTGACCTGTCTGCTGTGTTCTTTGGTCCTCATCATGATGTTGGGTCACTAATGTTCCCAAACAAGCATCTGGGGCCTTCGCAGAGCAGCTGTAGACGGAGATGAATCTTGAATTTTTAAAGGGTAACAGAGTAAAGTGTGCAGAAAAATTGTGACAATGTTTGAAAACCAGGTAACACTCTGTCGGTCTATCACATAAAATCCCAATAAAATACTTTTAACGTGGCAAAACGTGGAAGTAGGGATATAAAAGCTTTTTGCAAAGCACTGCTGGCAAGCACCAAGAGGGATTAGTTAGTCGCTCTCTGCTGCAAAACCTCCGTGACAGAAAGTCAAACTTCATTATAAACAAGGGGACTGAAAAGTGATATTTGTTTATATATTATAGGCATCTTTTTTTTTCAAGCAGCAGAGGGCTCGCTGGAAATGACACTGTTTACATTTAGCTCTCTGCTTGCCCCTCGGTCGGCGTTTCCCAAGGTGTCGGGTCCTACGTTTCTCTCCCAGGTCCGACGCTTCTGTTGCAAATGTGTTGAATGACGTGAAGAAATAAAAGTTGTTTGTGGGTGGTCGGGGTGGAAACAAAGCACTTACACCAGCTTAGAGCACAACACACCGGAAGTGCCGGATTTCGTTTTATTTTTGTTTTTACAACTCTCCACCGTGACCACTCTCTGGCGCCCGATGTTTTCCGCGCACCCGGTTGCAGTGTGGCTATTTATTTGAATGTATTTGAAGGTGATTCCTAGGTTTTTACGTGTATGTCTGAATCATGACTACTAATGCCTTTATACAACGAACTGTGTGTGTGTGTGTGTGTGTGTGTTTACCTCAAAAGCACAATGCAAGAATCTATTTAGTGGATAGGTTTGGAAATAAATTTGCTTACCCTTGCGAGGATACATTGTTTTCTTCTGATTTGTCACTGTAAATAAAGAAATTTTTTCGTGAGGCTGTGCAGTTTCTTGTATTAATTGCTGGAAGCATCAACGGCAAGACCGGGTTCTGTCATCATAAAGGTGCATTTTTGTTGTTTTCAGCTAATAAAAGTAAAGTTTCAACGGGAAGCCTGTGACTTATTCATCAGGGAAGTCCGAGCCGGCTGTTCCCAGGAGGCGTGCAGCAGCAGCAGCCTCTAACTCCTTCCCTGTGTAATTACAGGGTGTTGTTAGCCAACAGTTATTTATACTACTTTAATGAGCTGAGCAAAGCTTACATATGAATTTGGATGTGTAGGAGTTCATTATGGCTTTCTTGATTGTCTCTTAGTACCCTGTGACCTCTCCAGGCGACCTCAATAAGCCAGCTCTTTTTAGCTCTGCTTATGTGTTTGTATTGAAAAGTGCAGGGGGGAACAGACGCGTTCAATAGGTTTGATCTGGCCTGTGACTTTAAGGCTGCTTTTACAGGATTTGCATGTCTCTTCTCATTTGATGGTGGAAACCGTGTGCCGGCGCCGGATTGGCTCCAGTTTTGTTCTCTCACTTCCCCTTTGCCTGCTTGGTTTCCCTCCCTGTTTCAGTCAGATCATGGGACTTCTGGTGTGTTGAGCAAATCACAAATTAGAGCCTCTTGAAGGTTGTGCATTCGGTAAGTGTGTTGTCTTCCCCTCATTACAAATGTAAAAAAGTCAGCTTTTTTGTCAATCGTTCTAGTTTATTTCACTTTACATGACATTAGTTGTTGTCTTAGTGTAAGTAATATACTGTACACCAGATTACAAGTCTTGCCAGGAGTCTCAGTGGGGTTGTTTGTGAGTGGATCATTCCTACACATTGATTTAAACAAGTCTGCTGTGGCTCTTGCCAGATGTTCAGGGTCGTTGTCCTGGAAGGTGAACCTCCACACCAGTCGCAGCCTTTAACAGGTTTTCTCCCAGGACTGCCTTGTATTTATCTGCATATGTACTTTGGCCATCTTCCCTGTCCCTGCTGGAGAAAAACATCCCCACAGCAAGACGCTGCCACCACCGTGTTTCACTGTGGGAACCACATGGGCGGTAGAGCTCTGCTGCTCCTCCAGAGTTACCACGGGCTTCGTTGCTGCTTTTCTGAATGCTGTTCTTGCCTAACCTCATCTTGTGTTATTGATTGCTGGAAATGAACGTCCTTCTGAGCCGTAAGCCTTTTGCAGCCTCGGTCGGGTCCTGAATTTAGCTTCAGGAAGGAGGAAAGAGATTGCCACCATCATGTTTTACCATGAGGGATGGTGTGTTCGGGGTTCTCTTAGCTGAGCTCGGTTCTCTGCAGCTTCATTAGACTTACCATGGGCCTCTTGGCTGCTTCACGGATGATACTCATCCTCCTTTTAGGTCTTGTTGACACTGTGCGAAATTATGACAATTTCTTTCAAATTTTTCTGTTAATTTTCTCTTCTGCAATTTGCAAGTCTTACTGCAAATTTATAACTGGATGTAGGTCTGGGCTTTGGCAAAAGATTGTTTTCAGTTTTACATTTTGTGTTTGATATAACTATCTCTATGACTTCTGTATTTTTACGTGGTACTGACAAAAACTTAACATTGTTTTGTAACTTCATAACATTTCACAACACTTCTTAGTGACGCCGCTTGGTTCCTCTTTTTTTTTTTTCTTTTTTTAGCCATGAGGTCCTTTCACCCTAAGGCGCTGCTTCTCTGCGGTCTGCTCAGTCTAACTTCAGGGCTGCAGGTTGCCTCGCCTTTCACCCAGGTGCCGTTCCTCACTGTGTGGAACGCCCCCACTGAGAGCTGCCTCTCCCGGTACGGCGTGGATCTCGACCTGGGGATGTTTAGCATCGTCCAGAACCAGAATCAAAGCTTCTTTGGTGAAAACGTCACTATTTTCTACGCCGACAAGCTTGGGCTGTACCCGAGGTACTCTGCCCAGGGTGTGGCCATCAACGGTGGGATTCCACAGAACAGCAACCTGGAGGAACACCTCAGAGCCGCCAGCGAAGACATCGATTACTACATCCCGAACAGAGACTTCCAGGGCCTGGCTGTGGTAGACTGGGAGAGCTGGAGGCCTGTGTGGGAGAGAAACTGGGACAGTAAACAGGTGTACAAAGAGGGGTCAAAAGCACTGGTGAAGTCCCGGCATCCAGACTGGAGTCCTGCTCAGGTGGAGGCAGCGGCCCGGGTGGAGTTTAAGCAAGCTGGGAGGAAATTCATGGAGGAAACCCAGAAACTGGGACAGAAAATGAGGCCAAATGGTTTGTGGGGGTTTTATGGATTTCCCAACTGCTACAACTATTACAACGAGAAGAGCATAAACTACACAGGAAAGTGTCCAGATGTGGAGATAAAGAGGAACGACGAGCTATTCTGGCTGTGGAACGTCTCCTCCGCTCTGTACCCTGACATCTACCTGAGCCTCGAGATGAGGGGCCTCGGCAGGGAGGTGCAGCTCTACGCTCATCACCGCATCCTGGAGGCCATGAGAGCGGCGGACCAGGTGACCCCTTGGCAGCTGCCCGTCTTCCCCTACGCCCGCATCGTCTACACCTACACGCTGGAGCCCCTCTCCAAGGCAAGTGACAAGTCCGTGCCCTCGAACGTTTCCTCTTCGGCGTGATCGGATGTGAAGAATGTTCTGTTTTCACTTTGCAGGAGCACCTGGTCTACACTGTTGGGGAGAGCGCTGCGTTAGGAGCTGCAGGGGTGGTGCTCTGGGGAGACCATACTTTTGATAAATCCAAGGTATGAAAAATGCTGAAACGATCCAACTTGCCTACAGATAAGGAAACCCTCATGTTTTCCTTTTGTGACATGTTACAAACCGTATTTTGCTTTTTGGCCTTTTTACAAGCATTATTACATGTTTTCCAGCACTGTTTTTAGCATTGCCGACAGGAATGTATCAAATATGGGTTGTGGAGACGTTTAAAGACAGAGGGTAGGATATAAAACAATATTCCAAGCTTTCAACATCTCCTGTAGCACTGTTCAGTCCATCTTTTAAAAATGATAAGAGTAGGGCAACAGTTGAGTATCTACCAGGACAAAGCCTTCCACCTGAACTAACATCCTGGGCAAAGATCAGAGAAGAAGCCAAGAGGTCTTTAGCAACTCTGGAAGAGTTGCAGAGATCCATCAGCTCAGGTGCTGGAATCTGTTTACAAGCCAAAGATTAGTTGTGCACTGTATAAATCCGGCCTTTAATCAAAAGAGGCAAAAATAGTAGAGTTGTTGAAAGAACGCACTGAAAAGTTGCAACAAGCCATAAGCAGGAAGACTAAATATGTCAATGAAGGTGCTCTGGCCAGATGAGACCAAAATTAGCCTTTTTGGCCTATATGCAAAATACCGTGTGAGATGGAAGATAAACATCCCCAAACAGACCACCCACACCACAGTACATGGTGGTGGCAGCATCCTGCTGTGGGGATACCTTTCTTTCAGCAGGGGCGGGAAAGCTGGTCAGAGTTGATTCAAAGACAAAAGGAAAAGGTTTTACAGGCTGTCATAAATAAAAAAAATCTGGATATTAGGGCAGAGTTTCACCTTCCAGCATGACAAAGATCTTAAACATAACAGCCAGGGCTGCATGTAAGGGCTTAGATCAAATTCTTGTGTGCTTGAATGGTCCATTCAAGGTCCACACTTAAATCCAGGCAAAAAAATCTGTGACAAGTTTGAAAAAATGTACGTTGACAGACGGTCTTCATCCAATCTGACTAAAGCCGAAGACTTGGAAATATATTGCGGCTAAAGGTGTTTTCTACATACCAAAGTCCTTATTTTGGCCCTGAACGTACCATGTGACTTGGTTTGCTGCCACAAAATGACTTTATAGAGACAATGAAGTGCAGATTTATCTTTGCTTGATCGCATGCCATCTCACCTGCTTTTATACGATCTTTTTATAGGGTCAGCTGATGTCACAGGACACATGTGACCAAATATGCTTTAACACGCACATCGCTTTTTATTGTATACTGTTTTCTCTGTGTTGGCCAGGCTACATGCGAGACAGTCAAATTCTACATTGACGAGACTTTAGGTCCCTACGTGGTCAACGTGACATCAGCTGCCATCCTCTGCAGCCAGGTGCTGTGCTCCTCGCAGGGAAGGTGTCAGAGAACGGACCCGAAGTCGGGGGCCTACCTCCACCTCGACCCGGCGAGGTGGAAGATACTGTCTGAGAGGAAACCAACAGGAGGGAAAAACTACAGGGTTTTAGGGCAGATGGATGCACAAAGTGTACTGCAGATGAAGTCGGAGTTTCAGTGCAGGTGCTATCCTGGGTGGGGAGGGCAGAACTGCTCCAAGCCAATTTAGAGATCAGAATAGTTTTAGACACTAAAAGAGGAGGAGTGCAAACCAGACTCTTTCTGAGTGGAGTTTGCGGGTTGCGTGCTCTGGTGCTCCAGAACCATCGTGCATTTCAAGAGTATTGAGAACTCTAATTTAGCTTTCAGGTGTGAGAGTGTTTGCGCAGGTTATCTGTCTAGTGTGTCTCTGTCGGTCCAGTGATGGACTTGCAGCTCCTAAACAGGGTCAAAGGGGTGTTGAAAATGGATGAATGCATGCATGTTGATTCCTGCTCCTTTCAAAACTGCTAAAATATTTTTTTTATATCACGATTTATTTTTGTATCTGTATTGGTATTTTCAATGTGCACTGATAACGATGTTATTTTTTTTTTTTACATAAATCACTATCCTGTCATGTTGTCTGCCTAAAACGTCAAATCCTTCTGCAAACTGTACCTTGCCAGTTTTATGGGAAATATGTATATAAAACTTTTAATCCCCAGCCAGAATTTCTTTGTTTTACAAGAATACAATACTTCAGATGGTAAATTTTTGTTATGATTTATCTTTCATCCTGTAAAAAAGCATTATGCAAGTAACATTTACTCCTTTTTACTGAACTGTTTCCATGCATTTTTTTATTCAGCTTTAGATGCTGGAAGAAAACAGAAATTATGAAATCAGCCACGTTTCGGACATCATGAACTTCCTAAAACAACAAACTAAATGCTTTTTTTGTAAAGGTCATCTCAAGTTTTGTCATTTAGATATCAGAGTGGAGGAAGTCTTTCTCATTATCTTATACCAAAGGTAAGACATGTTGTGACTCTTAAGCCAGTGATAGTTCAATATGTTTAGCTCCCTCCAGAATTACTGGCAACCCTGGAAATATTTAGCTCCATAGCTTTCCACCACTGTGTGTGTGGGTCGGGTCCGCATCCTGCCTTGTTTGTCAAAGTTCCTGTTATCTAAAACTTTTAAAATAGTATTCTGAATGTGGATTTAGGTAAGTTTAAGCTGAACCTATTTTACTTACAAACATTGCCTAACTTGACATGCATCTGCCTTAATTGAAGGGGATGTGTTCTTGTCTTTCCCATTTTGAACAGTGGCAAAAAGAAGAAAGTTCACTTAAGAGTTGATCAGCAAGAGTTTTAAAAAGTGAAATTTAACTTAAAATATCCTAGAGGAGCCACTAATTTAGGTACTAATGATAAAGTTCTCAAAGTGGATCTTCATTCACTCTTAATAAATGTGCTCAAATTAAAGTTTTATTTTGAAATGATTTTTCAGTGTGAGGTTTTGCTGCTGCAAGAAACCTTTCCTTTAAGGACTTTTCTTTTTTTTACTAAGGGTAGCAATGAATTAGGTTTTGTATAGAAAAATTACATAAGTTAATTACATTAGTGTTTTATTTTATTTCTTTTTTGTATTTTTGGTTTTTATTTAAGTAAACCCAGAGAATATTCAATAAAAGCTTAAAATATGTGCTTACCATGAAGAGGCAACTATATATATATATATATATATATATATATATATATATATATATATATATATATATATATATTTGCTTTTTAAATCTGTTTTTATGACGTTTTATCTATTTATTTTTATTACATAGAAGATTTATTTTTCTTGCTACCTTCCTAATAAGTGCACTGGGGCTTGGGCATTAACATGCTTCTTGGTTCATGACCAGCAGGTGGTGCTGTGGGACAACTAACCAAAGGAAATCATCAAGGTCACGGCTATGAGAGCTTTAATTTGCAAAAACAGTCAGGTCATATTAAGTAAAAACATGATTTACTCATTACGTTAAGTCATTAGGATTACAGCTCGTCTCTGCAGCAGTTTAGCATCTATGATGAATTAAATCTGACTGACTGAACCCTAGAGAGCGTGAGGTGACCTTGATTGATTTAGGTGTGGCATGGACAATGTTTCCTTATCTGATCGCCACTGCTGCTGCTAACCGATGTCACCGATGGTGTTTTTTCCTCCCCTGTGTCCCTGTAGGATTAGACGGCTGAAAGAACAGACTCGCACAAGCCCCCCTGCTCCCTGCCTCCAGCTTTAATAGGCTGAATTGTTACAAAATGAGGAGGAGGTGGGTACTTTGTTTTGCAAGCAGAAGCAACACATTTCCAGCATGTGCTTTTTACAACAACAACAAAAAAGAACATTCACCGCTATAGTGCAGCAATTGTCTGAACAAGACAAATTGCCGAACCTGTTTCTTTCAGTCCAAGGACGAATGTTTACCTTTGTAATGAAAGCGGGAACATACAAAATGGCTCTCTCGTACACATTCAGGGCTGATTGTCAGTCACTTTGTGGTTATTTGCAATTTTCCTTCATCCTGGCAACCTAAAATTTGCTCCGTCTACCCAAATTAGAAGAGGACCGTGCTGCAGTGTAGCCTATTAATGCAACGCTGCTTTTAGAAAGCTTGTTTCAATAAATTGGATTTTCTACAATGTGAAAAATGATTTTGTTAACGCTGATGTTAGATCAAAACCATGAAACTTTACACATTACAGTCTGAGTAAGACTGAGCTGTTGCCAGCCCCATTTCAACAGGTTATATCACAGATTACAGAAGCGTCCCCGTACTTCCACAGAGGGCATTTGTGACCCGTGTATCTCCTCTGAGGGGTTCCCTCGTCTTTCTCCAGCCTCTGCCACGTCTGGCAGGCCTCTTTTATTTTACTATCCCTTCCATCTCTGCGTTTCTTCATTTTGGCGTCTCGCTCTGTCACCCCCCTCCATGGTCACGTCCTCCCTTTTCTTCGCCGCTCGGTCTGCAGATCGTCTCGCTTGCTCTGGGTTTAATCACGGTTTTGTCACGCTCTGTCTCAGTGTCCTTCAGAGGACTCCTGCTCTTATCGAGGCTCTTAAAGATCCTGTGCTCATACTTGTTTACATAATTTATGTTTGTATTAAGTCATCGAAGCTCTCAGTCAGTGTTATGCACTGTTCAGGCTGTTAAAAGCAGGCTATTTGGCTTTAAACGCTCAATGGTCCGGGTTAAACGGGCAGATTTAAGGTCGGGGTTTTACTTTTGTTGCGCAAATAAAGAAAGAAGTCATTCATGCTGGTGCCCATTGTTTTCTACAAGGCCTGGGTAATTTCTCTCCTTGAATTAATTAATCCTTGGCTAATGTAGTTATTTCTGTTCTATTGAATTTGACAGGTTAAATACCACTTCTAACGTCTGATCATAAGATCCAGACTGAAAGACAACAATTCAGGTACAAGCAGCTGAAATGAGCCCCCTGAGGTGGCCGGGCTCAGGGTGCCCCCTGGGTGCCTCCCAATGGAGATTTTCCGAGCACTGCCCAATGGCAGGAGATGTAGAGCAGAATTGGAGCTAGCAGAATTGATTATATATCCTTTCTCGCCTAGGAATACGTTGGGATCCTATAAATAATTTCTTATCATTTACGCCACTCGAAACAATCTTGAAGATGAGGTATTTACCCGTTTTTTTGTCACATAAAAAGTTGTGGTTGTCAGCAGGTGGCGAAAACATTTGCCACAACGTCGGAAACTGAGCAAACATATTAATCTGTACATCCTCAAGTATCTTTCCGTCCATCCGCCATTGACTTCATTGGTTAAGCTCAATGAGAAATCCCATTTTTGGTCCACGCTGGAACAGACTTTCAGTCATCAGACGGTCACATGATGGTAGATGGAGAAAGACTTGAAACAACAGCTCGTTTTGCCCGCTGATCTCAGTCCAGGCTGAATCCTTTTGGACCTCCTGTCTCCACACATCTTCAGCCTGTAAGACATACAAAGGTGGCAGATGCCACAAAAACCCGTTGCTGGAATTTAAGTAGAGGTCGTTTGAAGAAGTTTTGTACTCAAGAACAACTGTTAACCCTCCTTGAAACACACAGAAACAAACGAACAGAACTCTTCATAAATCAGCATAATGCACTCCTAAGTTTAGTGTTTGTAAGATTTAGAAAATGTTGAATTTGAATTTTATTGGTTTAAAAACTATTCATATATCCAGATAGCGTTGGTCCTCTTCTACAGCAGCACAGAAAGAAGCAGCTATTTTAGCATACACCAAAACCTCTTGAATAAGTTCAGAACCCATATGTTTTGTGATTTACAGGCAAACTTACATCCTGGAGCTCTAAAGCTGCCGTCGCAAAGCTTCCTACCTTCGAATATGCCGGTGTAGTCAATATATTTTATACGAACTTTTGTGGAACACGAATTCCTCCTTGAAGTCTCATTGCTTTCGCTGCACTCGTGGTTTGAATAGTTTGTTGTGATCAGTGGTGTGAAATTCACAGTGTTCAAGTCTGTCATCACTGGGTGAGTTTTTCAATAAAAGTTTATTTATATAGTACCAATTCACAACACATGTCATCTCAAGGCACTTTACAAAATTTTCTTCCTGACTTTTCTAAAAAATACACATTTTTCATTCAATAATCTGGGTGTTTTGGATCTTTTAACAGCAGTTTATGTGCAGTGGTAAATTTTGTTTAAACTTAAAATAAAATGTGCCGATGTAAAATGTTTTCAATTTAATTTAATTCAATTCAATTTTATTTTTAAAGTGCCAATTCATGAAATATATAATCTAAAGGCACTTTCCAAAGTCAATTTCAATCAGATTAAACAGATTGGTGTCACGATTCGGTTCTGGTAGATGTTGTTATTTTGGTTATGTTGGCTTTCCTTAGGGTTTATTTCTGTTTCTTGTTTTGTATTGTGTTGGATTCATGTTTAGCCTGTTTACTGTTTTAGTTATCTGCTTTCCTTTATTAGTTTTTATTATAGCTTGTGTTCTGTTCAGTCTTAGCTTTGTTTTCTATCTTGGGTTTGGTCTTTATGGTTATTTTGGCTCTTTAGTTGTCCCTCTTAGTTTCTGGCCCATCAGCCTCTCAGTCACTACTCTGTCACTTCCTTTCCCCTGATTAGCTCCACCCATTCCAGTAATTAGTTTCACTCCATTCACCTGATCACTCCCTTACTTATACCTGCCTCTGCCCCCTGCAATCTGCCACATCATTGTTTGTTTCTGCCATGTCCATGGGTGAGTTTTGCCAGCATTCCCTGTACTGTGTTTTTCCTCCCTTATCTGATTACCTGCTTTTTTGCCTTGGACTGTTTTTTACCACAAGCTTTGTTTTTGTCCTGCCCTTCATTTTTGCCTGCCTGTATTGGTTTCTGCTCACATCTGTTTTTGGAAAAATAAACCGTCTTTAACATAACCTCTGCTTGTCTGGTTGAATACTGGGTCCCTCTGTCTCTGGTTCTTGACAATTGGTCAAAAAAATTCCTCTCTAAGGGAAACCAGTTGATTGCATCAAAGTCCCGACAAGCAGCATTCACTCCTGGAGAATCGTAGAGCCACAGGGAGAGTCGTCTGCATTGTCCATGGCTTTGCAGCAATCCCTCATACTGAGCAAGGATGAAGCAACAGTGGAAAGAAAAACTCCCCATTAACGGGAAGGAAAAACCTCCAGCAGAACCAGGCTCAGTATGAACAGTCATCTGCCTCGACTGACTGAGGGTTAGAGAAGACAGAGCAGAGACACAATAAGAGAGACAAACAAGCACAGAAGCACACATTGATCCAGTAATCTGTTCTACATTAGATGGTAATAGCGGGTGATCTGTCTTCCCTGGATGACGTCACAGGTAACGGTACGCCAGGTGTACCTTCTATGAAGAAAAAAAAGAGAACAAAAAGTTAAAAGCTGAAATGACAACAAGCAATGCAAATTGGAGAACTCAGCAGAGTGAGAGAAATAGACCCAGATGTCCTCCAGTTGCCTAAGCCTATAGCAGCATAACTATAGAGGTAGCTCAGGGTAACCTAAGACATTCTAACTATAAGCTTTGTCAAAAATGAAAGTTTTAAGCCTAGTGTTAAAAGCAGACAGGCTTTTTTTCCCACAAATTTGGGCCAGTAATTACTCAATTGTTTTTATTACCGTCTTAAATTTGACCTGTTGATTTTAAGTTCTTGATGAGAGCAGTCCTATATTATCATAACAGACAACAACAACAAAACTAATGTATCTTTGCATTTAATCCTGTCAAATCTTTTGTGAGAGCATCCTTGGATTACCTTTTATAACATCCCACCTCCTGTAAATTAAGAGTACTGAATCAGAGGCATTAAATGTAAAGGCTGAAAAATGAAAAATTAGCTTGAAGGTCATAGCATCCTGTTTGTTAAGGGATAGAGCCCCACAATCCCCCCCCCCCTTTTTTTTTGCCTACAGTTGCAATCGAGCGCCACACCACATCCCCAGAGCATGTGTGGCTGCTAATGAACTCATGGTGATCATTTAACCTTCAGTTAAAGGAAAGCACAAAATGATGGGGATAAATAGCACCAGTGAGGCTGTATAGGTGGTCGTTATTTCTGTAGCACATTGGCCTCCTTGTCTACATGCCTTCTGATCAGAGGTGAGCTGACAGACTGTCACATGTGGCTCATCGTGAGATGGGCTTAACCACAGTCCCATAAAACCCCCGTGCAGAACTGAAAAGTGTATTCATTTAAGAGCAACAGGAAACATTACTTTAAAACAGAACGGGGGTTCCTGCCAGAGTCGCACAATAAAGATCCCATTAATCATCTAGTTAGAAAACGATTCGTCCCAAAGACGCCAATCAAACCTCTCAAAGTGCAATTTGTTTCCAATCAGGTGCTCAAAACTGCCTGCTGATATCAAATTTATCCTGATAAATCTTAAATATGCTCTGCTCTCATGAATGCACATTGACGGCATTGAGCACAGTGGACTGATGACAATAAATAAGAGTAATATAATGAGAAAATGGTTTTCTTTAAGTCCCTGTTCCTTCTTTAGTTTGTAATTATTTTAATGTATTTTTCTCCTCAAGCATAATTCATTTTAGCCTTTCCTCGTTCATTTTACAGGATTTGATCTTAGCTCATTTGAATAAACATTTTGCTTCATATTAGTGTGGGTAATGAAGTGGATCTCAGAAGAAAAATGCTTTTGTTAGAGAGCCGAGACTGCCTCTGCTCAAAGATTGTCAAACTGGTCAAATCAGCGGGGGAACTGCTAATTGGATATCAGATTTAATCTATTGTAAAGGGCCAACAATGGTTTGTCATTTTTTTCGGGACAAAGTCTGAATGCCAAGAGCTGGGTACATCAAGTTTAGAAAAGTGCGAAGGAGAAATCACACTTTTTTTTTTCTTTCCAATTTAGGTTTTTGCAAATGATAAATTTGAACTTTATTTTGAAATTTTTTCCCCCCCGATTTATGAATTTGGCAGTTTTTGTTTTCCGAGCAGTTTGAGCACCTCTTGTAACCTCTCCGTAAACGACTGAAGGATCCAAAGACCCAGAAAAATTCTACACGGAGAGCAGAACTTATTTCTGATTAATTAAATTCACTATAATGGAGGTTAGGTGTGGGCCCAAGACAACTGAATGATCAAATTAGACCAGAGTGCTTTACATCATGAAAACATAAAAACATCATAAACACAGTCGTAGGTTGAGAGACCAGTAACAAAAAAATCAAATTGTATCAAGTGGAAACAGACATCACATAAGTTGGTCAATGTTCCTGTTTATTATGGGCCGAAAGCAACTCTAAACATGTGGGTTTTCAGTCTTGATTTAAAGGATCTCAGTTTTTTGTCTTATTTGCAGTTTTCTGGAAGTTTGTTCCAGATTTGTGGAGCATAGAAGCTGGATTCTCCATGTTTGGTTCTGGTTCTGGGTATGCGGAGTAGACCAGAACCAGAAGATCAGCGTGGTCTGGACGGTTGCTACAGCAACAACAGGTCTTTAATGTATTTTGGTGCTAAGCCGTTCGGTGATTTATAAACTAACAGAAGTATTTTAAAGTCTCTGAGCTTCAGGGAGCCAGTGTAAGGACCTCAGCACTGGGGTGATGTGCTCTATCTTCCTGGTTTTACTGAGAACGCGAGCAGCAGCGTTCTGGATCAGCTGCAGTTGTCTGATTGATTTTTTTGGGCAGGCCTGTGAAGAAAATGTTGCTGTAATCAATGCGACTTAAGATAAATGCATGGATGAGTTTCTCTAGATCTCTTTGGACATCGTTCCTTTAATCTTGGAAATGTTCTTCAGGTGGCAGAAGACTGACTTTTACTGCCTTTATGTGTCCTTGAAGGTTCAGGTCTGAAACTGAATTCAACTATTCTTTCCAGATTCTCTCATTTCAGAATCAGGACCTTTATGGAAATTGGTCTCAGACACAAAGAACTATATTTGAAACACAGATGGACGTTTTATTGATATTAGATTAAGGTGCCCATTAAAAAGCAGCAAGAAGAGTTGTTTGCTGCCTCCAGGTTCCAATCTACTCTCTAAACTTTGAATATTTGGGGTAATTTCGTAGTAGTCGTGGCCCCTCTTACAACCTGAAACAAATGGTCTGTTCTTCTTGTTTTTATTTACCAACTGTGCCTCCTTATTCCATTAACTTTTATTATAAACAAAAGAAAATGAGGCCCATCCATGCAGCTGCACAGCGGGTAAGAGCACAGACAAATAACGCACTTACATGAATTCAAGATTGGTCCTCAGCAATCGGGGTTTTCTTGGTCTCAAGAGAAATGTCATGGTGAGTCGTAACCTTTAGTGGAGCACGTTATCTGCTCTGATAGCACGGCCGAGCCGGGATGGGGACCAACGCGACACAATTGGATTTGAAAGGTCCCCATCCAAGTCGTGCCCACCGGCTATCTTGCCTCCGCAGTTCAGCAACACCAGCACAAAGACTTGCCGCAGAGTTTCAAGGATCTGATCTGTCTCTCCGGATCCATGTCTCCCTGGCTCTAATTAATCAGCTGAGGGTGGAGAAGAGGAGCTGGGTCACCCTGTCTCCGAGAGGAGCTGACACATGATGCGAAGAAACATGACACAGAGAGGAACCTAATAAAAAAATAAAAAAACAGTTTGACATGTTTCAACTGCTCCTTTTTTCTCCCCCCCCCCCCCCCCCTGCTTAAATGCTACGATAGAAGACTGTAAGAGAGGCTGCAGGGAGAAAAGACAGATGTAGCAGCGGTAAATAAATGCAGATCTGTTTGCAGAAGTGCTGACATGTATATCTGTCACTGCAGCTCGTGAGTTATGAAACTGACAATGCCAGATACTTGCTTAAGCCACAGAGATCAGAGGATGCCCTTGATGTCAACCTGGATAGACAAATGGAGATCTACAAGGCACAAAGGATGTTAAATTTAAAAAAAAAAGGTGCAGGGATGCGATTCTTTGCATGAAGATCACTAAGTTTCCTCAGTATCAAACGTATGAAATCATTCTCCATCACTTATTTTACAACACCCTCTAAACTAATTGGCACCCTGGAAAACAGGTATAAAAACCCGGGAATAAATAAATAAATGAATAATCTCACTGTAAAAAGGCAGACTTTTCTGGTTAGATTTACAGTGGAGATGAAGGCTGAGGCTGGGAACGATGGCAGGTGTTTATTTGTCCACATTTGGCATAACGTGATGGACAATTAATGGCATGTCAAGCCTTCCAACAGCAACAAAAATCTCTCTCCTAATGGCAAATGGCAGCCTTAAATAGTCTCAGCTGTTTAAGGACTAAACCATTATTTACTCAAAGGGGATTCCACCAAATCCCCTTTGAGCCCTCTATATACAGAACAAACACTTTAATAAATACAAATATATTAATGTTGCCATTTACTGTTAACACTCTAATGTTGTATATTTTAATGTTACACGGCAGCATCATGAAAACAATACAAATCCTCCACACTCCCTTATCTCACGGCCTCCACAGGAACCTTTAAATGGTGTCTGGACCCCAGGGGAAGCATTTGTCCAAACACCCTGGAGGGGGACAGAAAAGACAGATGAGTAAGCACATCTTCACCAGCAACTTTTTTTTTACAAAATTAACACAAAAGCATTTCCGTAGGATTATTTAGGTAAAATAGTAGCAACTATTTTCTGCTCAGAGGCAACCACCACGCTCCTCAATGAGGAGCAGCTCTGTAGGGAACAAAAGGCTGCATGGCAATTATCAAAATAATAAATGTTTAATGAACAATAAAAATTTGTTATGTGCAGATGGTTATTTAATAAACAAATCTGTTTAAAATGCAGTGCTTAGTCCAAAGTGCTGTATTAGTTACTACGGTAAAAATGGTACCAGTATATCACTTTGTGACGATCACACTGAAAATTTAGAAACACACAACCTTGAATTTCACAAATTTAATAGGAATATTCTAATATGAATAAAATCCCCAGGGCCATGAATTGTCACATCTCTGGCAGTTTTAAAATGAGTGTTGTTTAATACACAGACAACCAGAGAACCCAATGCTCAAACCAGACACGGTGTTGGGCTTTTAAGGTTTATTCAAAAAAATAAAAATGAAACAGTTACTCAAAACCCGGCGCAGGCAGGAAAATATCCAGAGTGGAGCAGGCTGCTCACAGAGGGGGTGACGGCAGAATGGACTGGAGGCAGAAACTTGATGGCCGGGACAGGGCCATGCACACAACAGACAGAAAAAAGGCTGACGGGTCCAAAACGGCTGGGCAGGAATTATGGTAAAAAAAACAAAAAAAAACAGTACAAAGTCCAGAAGGCAGATCCAGCAAGGCAAACAGGGAATCCAAGATGAGGAAAACTGATCAGATTCACACTAACGCTGCACAATCTGGCAGAGACCAGCTGTGGAAGGCAGGTACCTAAAGGTAAGGTGGTAACAGGTGGAACTAGTGGAGGTAAAATGATAGCAGCAGGTGTATCTGCTCACTCTAATTAACCAAGTGGAGCAGAGCAGAGACTGTCATGATCATCCTCGCTGTTTATTGTGGCGAGATGAATTTAGGTCCAGGCTAGTGACATTAAAAAATGTAAGTAGCAAAATGTCCCATCATGCAGTAGGCTTAGATTTAGTTTAACCATACATCATGTTGCAATTGTAAAAATCACAAACTGTTTGAGTCAACATTAGTTTCAAAAGTTAAATGTCACCTGCATTCAGATATATCTAGTTTAACAGATAGAAGAGCTTTTTCCCCCCTTTCTATTTATCATTGGACATACAAGTAGTAAGGCTGATCATGGTGTTAGTGTGTGAAGTATGGGAAATACGTCCTCTGCCTTCCCCTCCAAATGCTAATAAACAGCCATGATAACAAGTAATTCTTATGTCTGTGTTTAGAAAATTTCGAATTGCAGACAATAAACCACCAACTTTCCTGAAAATATTTTACTATTTGAATATAACAGAGCAATTTAAGAGGATTTTATCATTTCATTTAACTTTTTGGTGACACTATAGAGGGTAAAATCGATGTATTTACTGCCATATAGCAAGAATGAGGCTGTTATAACAATCCAGCCATGACAAAGTATTTGATTTGGATTGAATTTTGCAAATAAATGTAACAAAAAAAACACACCAAGAAAATAGATTAAAATATTCAGGGAACCGGTTACAAACATGTATAATCCCCTCTAACCCAGCAGTAAAAATCTTCTACATTTGTTTCACAGTATTTGTATGAAAATGATTTATTGTAGTTATAAAAATGTCCTACTTGCAGCTTTTGAAAACGAAAAGTCAGAACTGATTGTTCACAATCCAGATATTTCTCTCTAGAAATCAAACAATAGATGAAAGCCATACCCTGAAAACCTATTTGACTTTCATGAAGTGAAGCTCTTTGTGCTTTTATTTTTACAGACTTCTGGTTATTAGCATTTTTTGAGGTTGCCTCTTTAAAAGCAAAATAAGTATTTGACGTGGTGCTTCATAATACAGTACATTCAGAGAATACGAGCTTTCTCCTCTTTGCCATCTTTGAATAGACTTCCTTTGCTGTCTCACATTTCTGCCGCTGGTGAAAAAGGTCCTCATTTTGTTCCCATTTCTCTAAAGTTTGGCTCCTAAAAGTCTTGCAGTAGAAGGTAAATTTTTGAAGAAAAGAATAATATCCATCATTTCAGGTGTCATGTGATCCATTAATGCCCAGATTGGCCTTTGTGGTCACAGCAGGGGGCAGTAGTGAATAGAGTTTCTAAAGCAAGACGCTGTGAGAAACTCTGCTCCATGGAGTCGGTTTTCTGCAGGTATTTCAGGACGAGGGCCCCCGGTGTGTAGTTCTTCTTTAATGCCATAAATGCTGCACTTCATTTTTGGGGATAAGATCAAACTCTTATAGGTGGATTGTAGGTGATGGCAGTACTAATAAAATATTGATATAGAGATATCAAAAAAATGATCTAAACCTGTTGCAGCCAGTTAGTTCTATTTAAAATTGTCTCTGCATGATTTAAGATGTGCGCATCTGTTGTCATTTTTTTTTTTTTATGAATCATACTTCAAATATGGATTATGCCATCAGGTGACTTCTCTGTGTTTTTAAAGGTCTTCCAGATCCCAGTTTGCTTGCACGGCGGCTTTGCGTAGAGCTGAGTGGCTCCACAGGGTGACATTGGCTTGGCGCGCTGTTGTTCCTGGGCGTTGCTAAACGGCTGCTCAGCCACCATCCAAATACTCCATTTCTGCACCTGTTTCCTAGACAACTGACATTTAAAGGGGCAGCTCTGGCCGTTGACTGCCTGACCTTGACCAGCACTCTCTTTGCTCTTAAAAAAAAAAACTGTTTGCATTAGCCTGCGACACTTTGAGTTCTTGCCACTTTGCCAAATCATCGCCAAGGCAGGGCGGCACAGAGCAAAAACTGAGTGTCTGAACTGTCGCTGTTAGGCAGAGCGACACAAGGAAACGGCGTCATTTCGCCTTGATGAAGAAAAGATTTCAAAAGGAGAGGAGATTTGAGTCAAGGTTGATGCTTAAGGTGGAAAATCTGCCCAACTTGGGAAAACAAATAAGAAAACCCATAGACCTCCGCTGCCAAAATGAGCTGGCAGCACATTTCTTGTCTAGGTGTAGCCATAGATTCACTTGACTAACTAACTAACAGGTTTATGTAGACTCGGGCCCATACAGCGCAACAGCCCCGACTCCAAATTAAAATCAAACAAGCTCAAATGAATGTGGCGGAGAATGTTCCATTCGTCCTCCTCTGATTTGCGGGGAAGGCCTCCTTGTATGTTCTTTCATGTTATCAACACAGGGGCTGATGTTTCAATCTGGCAGCCATCTCCCGTTTCCTGCCGATGATTACGAGGAAATTATTCACTGACAGGTGAAACCAGTCAAGCAAGAATAATGGGATTTCTCATCTCAGAATAGCAACAGAGGTTTTGTGTTTAAAACCTCATGTTTAGTGTAAGAAAGTACAGAGCTGGTAAACAAACGAAAGGAGCCTTTTATGCTCAAATATGGCGAATGTTTAAACACACACAGTCACAGCAAAAAAAAAAAGGAAAATAAGTTCACCCGTGTTATATTCTATGGTTTTTGGGGAGCACTTAGTCTTTTCCTCAACATTCTTGAATTTTGGTTTTATGCTTGTTTAATTAGATGCAGCCTATCTTGTATTGCATCACAAATCAAAAATCCAACCTTTTCTAAAACATTACTGGAACAGGCTGCACTTTATTATTTACTGTGGCTGGTGAAGGTTTGATTTTTACATTTTCGAAATTATTGGTTAGTGTAACTCACCACAAAACAACTTGTTTTGCAGATAAACTGTATAAACTGGGATACTTAGACTTAGACTTAGACTTAGACTTTCTTTATTGTCATTTTGTATACACAGAGTGGATACAGAACGAAATTTCGCTTTCACACAGCTCAGAAAGATTGCAGTAACTCTACAGGATACCTTGCGGTGAATTACAGTACAGGATAAAGTGCAGTGATAAATCGCAGTCACTTACAGGATAAGTTTCAATTGACTTCCGGATAAAGTGCAGCAGTGAGCAGTAGGCTTTAATGTTACTGTGCAATTTCTTACGTTTTGATGTGAACTTGTTAGGCTATGCAATATTTGTCTTAAAACTATCTTAGTGCTGTCCTCTTAGGGTTGAACAGTGGCTTTTGCAGTTCAATTTCCCTGTCCCATTTTTCATCCCACAGTCCCACATTCAGGTATTAAAGTGTCTCAGTCAGACGCACGCCCTCGCCCTCGCCCTCGCCCCAGCCCTATGGTGAGTCAGACACAGGCGTTGGAATCACAACCATTGGGGTCATTGATTGATAGTGTTTAGCGTTTGTTACTGCTGTAGATGTTCCACATTCCCCACACTTAGGGAACACACTTAGCCTAGGAGAGGTTAGCCTAGGACCCCATTCATGCGAGAACCGTCACCTCTTGCTAGATCTTATTTAAAAAAAGCCTCAAACCTTTTCTGCTTTTCTTGCTAACGTTTTGTATTTTATACTCTTTATCAAGGTGCAGTGCCTTTCAAAAGGTGTCATACAATCATGTGGAGAAAAAAAACGTAGGACATGGTGTGAAAACCTGTGTGTTACTCACAGATACTTCATACACTACCAGCAAAAAGTTTGGACTCACCATCTCAATTCAGTGATTTGTCTTTATTTTCATTACAACCTCTGGGAACTCCTTCAAGATGGTTGGAAAACCATTTCAGGAGACTGACCTCATGAAGCTCCTGTAGAGCGTGCAAAGCAATAATTAAAGCTGAGGGGGGGGATGTTTTGAAGATTCTAAAAAACATTTGAGTTATTTTGCAATATACTTTTTTACTGCATAATTATAATAATAATAATAATAATAATATAAAAAAGGTAAAAGCCAATGAATGACAAATGTGTGTCTGAACTTTTGACATCTAGTTTATGTACGACTGTAATGGTTACCGCTGGCGAACCTGAAATTCAGCCGGACACAGAGTTAAGTAAAAAAAAAAAAAAGGGGTTTATTGAAAAAGCTAAAAAACAGACCAGGAGATGCAAGCGTTACCAGTTTTGAGCCGAAACAGGTGGAGCACGTAGACAAACTGAAAATACCACGGTGGCAGGGCACGACTGACGAGATGTGAGATGAAATAAAATGTGAAATGATGATCGTGCAGCGAGTGGGTCTGAGAGGCGAGTATATCAAGGCTGGGGAACAGGGGAGGAGAGTTGGAACTAATTAGAGACAAGTGGAACTGGTCTGGGCACGATGAGTGGTCACTGAGAAGTGGACTGAGGTAATAGGAGGGTTTTCTGTGGCTGAGAGGTGAAACTTCCAGAAAAGTTCAAAACAAACAAACCTAAATCATGACAACAACCTGTTTCGAGTCACTCCAATGCATCTGTGGGATAGGTTTTGGGTCACTGTGTGATGCTAGGTCCACTTTTGCTTCATCTTCATAATAATAATAATAACAACTTATTTTCAAAGATGGTCTTACATTTTTCAAAAGCACCCTCTGACACACTGTAGATCTTACAGTGGAGTTTTTGAGGATGAGCTGGCCAGGTCCTGCTGCAGTAAAACATCTCCAAACCATGACACTTCCACCTCCATGCTTCACTGTAAATATGAGATTCTTTTCCTGGAATGGTGGATTTGGTTCATGCCAAACACTTCCTCTGTTCTGGAGTCCAAATAATACAGTTCTAGACTCGTCTGTCCAAAGAACATCATTCAAGATGGAATAATCTTTGTTTATGTCCTCCCCGGTAAACTGTCTTTCATGGTTTTAGAGAGCAAAGGTTTCCTCCTTCCAAACCTCGAAACCCAGAACTTTTCTGCAGCAAGGCAACAGTGCTGACAACCGGGGTGCCTTGCAGTCTCTGTTGTATAAGTTGTTAAAAAATAGACAATGCTGATCCGTCTACAGATAACAGCAGTAACGCTAACATGTTTTGAATCAGATTTAATCAGTGCTGCTGCTGTAAAGGAGAATGCCTCTGCTTTCTGTGGCAACCCTAGAAATATGTCTATATGAAAATTGATTATCATTTATTTGAAATCCATGGTGCATCTTCTGTAAGTTTATAGAAATCTATAAGAAACTGAAACACAAAACAAGAAGCTCCTTCTTCAGGATGAAACTTGTAAAATCCGTCCATCCACTTACTGTGCCTGCACAGTGCTGTTCATGGAGGCGAGCTGGGGGTCCGTTGTGAAATGCTGCCATTTCCTCACACAGACGCATGAGACAAAGTCGCCAAAGCACCCAGCATGCATGTTTTTTTTTTGTTTTTTTTTTAACAAGACGAGGACACAGAGTACCTGGAAGAAATCCTTGGAAAGGGAGAGCAAGGCAACTCGTCACAGAAAGATGTGGGCCTGGATTGTAACAGGCCACCCTCCAGCTCTTAGGAGACAAGGCTATCAGAGATCAATGTGAAAATATCTGGGATTTCTTTCTTACCTGACCTGAATTCTTTTAGTCAAGAATCTTACTTTAGTCCCATTATAATCTTCTTCACACTATCAAGCCAATCAGATACAGCTGCTCTGCTTTGTACAGAGAACAAAGAGAATATAATTCACCTCAAAGGAAAAGTGGGATTTATAATGTTATTAAAATGATTGGATATAAAAGGGGGGAAAAAATCATCCCAATATACTTTCTGATTCTTGTGAGATGACTGTAGGTGAAGCTCGGCGCTATTCCAAACTTTGATTATTTAATCAGCATAATTATTCAGGACAACAGAAGCCTTGCATAGGAGGTCAAAACTCTATGTATCTTTCTTGTAAACTAAAATATGGACATACCTCAGAAGACATCCGTCAGGAGGAACAAAAGAGGCAGGCAGAAGAAAAGGGCTAAACCTAGCACAGTTGATTTCTACTGTAAGGGGTAGAAATCAACTGTAATCTTGTTCTTACTTTTAGAGCCCTGCACGGTCTAGCTCCTCCCTACATCTCTGAGCTGATACAGCTCCATACTCCGACCCATAGTTTGAGGTCATTGGGCCAATCATTGTTAGTGGTCCCACGCACTTATTTTAAAACTAGAGGGGATCGCTCATTCCAGGCAGTGGCTCTGAGGCTGTGAAATGTTTTGCCTCTCTTTTTACGTTGTATGAATTCTGTTGATTCTTTTAAAAAGCAACTAAAGACGCTGCTATTCAAGCAGGCTTTCAATTAGACGTGTGGTTTTTATGGTTTTGTTTGTATGTTTTCCATCTTGTTTTGGTCATGGTTTGGTCTTTGTCTGGCTTTTTCCCTGTTGTTTTTTTCGGTTCCTCCTCCTGTCACTCAGCTCACCTTCCGCTCCCTCAGATACTAGTTACACCTGTGGAACACTAATTAGTCAGGATTCACGTCACCTGGCAGGCTCCCTACATAAGCTCACCTTAGTCTGTTCCTTGTCGCCGGCTCGTCTTCAGTCAACCCAACGTCACGCCTGTCAAGTCAGTTCGCTCCTGTCTTCAGTCTTCACTACCATCAAGCCTGTCAGTTCCAGTCCTCGTCTGTTTAGTCAAGTACCTGTTCGCTGCGCTGCTGGATTCTGCTCCTTCGTTTCCGTTGTCCTCTGGTCTTCCGTCCTGGTTCTGCAGCAGCCCAGCTCCTCTGGATTTTTCCCCGCTCCGTTCCTGTCAGCCAGCTCCTGCACCCTACAACTCCGTCTGGTAACTGACTCTGGTTCTTGACCATCCATCATCCACTATTTGCAATAAACTCTCAAAACCTGCTCTGTGTGTGCGTGCTGTGTCCGGGTTCATCCAAGATAAATCATGACAGTTTTATAATGTTGTTTATGTATTGCTTTGTATACTGTTTTTTTGTATTTTACTGTGAAGCACTTTGTGATTTTTATCTGAGAAAAGTGCTATATAAATAAATCTTACTTACTTACTTTACTTACTTAAGAGATGATGACAAGAAGAACCTTTAATCGTGGGAAAACCACAACCTTTATTTTGCAATTGACAGAAGCATTGCCCCTCACAGATGTTTTTCTGGTTTTTGCTTTTTTGTTTCACATAAATGCTTCAGATCATCAATAAAACAACATAAACCTCACCAAATACTAAAATCTGTTCTCAAATGCTAATTTCATATTTTAAAGGATAAGAGGAAAAACAACTTACCCCTTTGTGAAGAATAATGCTTCCCCTTTTCAGTTATGAATTAATAATGATTGACCATATATTTTACTTTACTTTCAGTAGTCACAGGCATGATTATTACTTGGCCTTGAGAATAAAAAATAAATCACTCAATTAGAACCAGTCTGACAACACAAAGTAGGCTCAAAGATCTCAAAAAGCATTTTGTATGTACAGAATGCATACAGAACGAAATTTCTTTATGCAATTAGACTGAAAAGGTTTAGAAAGCCATTGTTTTTAAGGCTTTGGGACGCCAGCAAACTGCAGTGAGGGGCATTAATCACAAATGGGGAAAACATGGAGCAGTGATGAACCTCCCAGGATTGAGCAGTTCTTTTAAATTCACTCAAAGTGTGCATTAACGGCTCATCCAGGAAGTCATAAAAGAACCCAGAAATACTTCTAAACCACTGCTGGCCTCACTTGCCTTAGTTTGGATGAGGGTTACTGATTCATCAACAGAGAGGAGATTAAGCCCGCTGCCCGTCCCACGTCCGCATACACACTGATACTGATGATCCACAAGACTTTTGGGAAAATATTCTGTGGACTGATGAGACCAACCTGGACCTTTTTAAAAGGTCTGAGTCCTGCACAGATCTGCAGTATAACATCATGGTAGTAGTGAGATTGCTGGGGCTTGATGGAAAATGCTTGATGGCAACTGCTGCCACCACGGCGCAACCAGTTCGTAGGTTTAGGGGACAACTACTTTTTCCCATTTTTGGTAGTTTTTTTCATGAATCAACTCATTGGAAACTGCATTTTCTAATTACGTGTTTCAGCTCTGATACTGAAATTTGTTTGATCACCTGATAAGCAGATACTTTTCACAGCACTGTATTTGTTCATTTTAGAAACCTCAGAACATGTCATCCCAGGCATCTAGCAGGCCTTGTGTACGGCAACAGAGCCGGCCCAAGGCAAAAGAGAACTCGGCCCCTGTTTGAGTCCATCAGGGGCCTCTCATAAATGCTTGAATTTTAACATAGACCAAAGATCTAAAGTTTTACATTTGTTTTGTTTCTTTAGAATGAGAACATTTGATTCGTTTTGGTTTAAAGAAATTTTAAGATTTCGAATTTAAGATTCAATAGAAAATTCAAGTTTATTTGTTAAAAGTACAAAAAAATAACCTTCTTTGATTGATGTGTTAGAATCGTTCTAATCTGATTAAAGGTGATTATTCTTTTCTTTGTGTTTGAGCTCAGTTTGTTCTCAAACACATCTTAGGAAATATTAACCGGTTGTCTCTGACTGTTTTCTAGCTTGGCCAATTAAACCTGCCCCCTTCTCGCAGGTTCTACCAAACACATATGGCAATGCTGTTAGTAGTTGGGATGTTTTTAACTGGAGTCAAATTCTGCTTTAGGCACCATACACCCTTGTGTGCTGCACATTGTCACATACAGGACTGTCTCAGAAAATTAGAATATCGTGAAAAAGTATACTAGTAGGCTATTCAACTAATCACTTGAATCGTCTAATTAACTCGAAACACCTGCAAGGGTTTCCTGAGCCTTGAAAAACACTCAGCTTGGTTCAGTAAACTAAATCACAAGTATGGGGAAGACTGCTGATCTGACTGCTGTCCAGAAGACCATCATTGACACCCTCCATCAGGAGGGTAAGACAAAAAGAAATTTCTCAACGAGCAGGCTGTTCACAGAGTGCAGTTTCAAAGCACATTCACAAAAAGTGTGTTGGAAGGGGGAAATGTGGCAGGAAACGCTGCACAACCAAGATCTGGCACCTGTCCACAGTGCCAAAACCACCAGTAACTGGTGTACTGACCATGGCATTACTGTCCTTGATTGGCCTGCCAATTCCCCTGACCTGAACCCCATCGAGAATTTGTGGGGTATTATGAAGAAGAAGCTGAAAGATACCAGACCCAACAATGCAAATGAGCTAAAGGCCGCTATTGAAGCATCCTGGGCATCCATAACACCTCAGCAATGCCACAGGCTGATTGCCTCCATGCCACGCCGCATTGATGCAGTAATCTGTGCAAAAGGATTCCCAACCAAGTACTGAGTGCATTAATGGACATTTTCAAATGTTTGATTTTGTTTTGCTGTTATAATTTTTTTTTACTTGGTCTGAGGAAATATTCTAATATTTTGAGATAGGATTTTAGAGTTTTCTTCAACTGTACGCCATAATCAGCGATATTAAAACAATAAAAGGCTTGCGATATTTCAGTTGATTTGTAATGAATCCAGAATGTATGACATTTCATGTTTTTTAATTGCATTACAGAAAATAAAGAACTTTATCACAATATTCTAATTTTCTGAGACAGTCCTGTAGAAGCAGGTCCTAATGATCTTAAGCTGGAACAGAAAAATGATAATAAAGAAAGACATAAATGGAGCACAAGAAGAGACACGTTAGAAATGCTTAATCTAACAAATACATTTGCTTAGAAAGGCTTTCAAGGTCATGGAGATGAAAAACCAAAACCTTAAAGCCTCCTTGTTCCCGTTCCTTCACTACCGCCCTCCTTATTTCTTTGTTGTTTTTTTCTCTTTCTTTCTTTTTCACTCTGCTTTCCCCGCGACGTCTCCCTGATCGGGCCGCAGACAGCGTGTAAGTGCTCTAACCCAGAGAAGTCTCCAGGAGCTCTCGGGATTGGCTGTGCTCCGCAGCACTGTTCACAATCGATTAAGGCACGGTGAGCTCCCGTTAACAGCTTTTCTCTGCTGCTCATGTGGCTTTGGTACCGTCACATAGACTCCAGCGTCGCCCTTAACCCTTCAGATGGTGTCCTCTCCATCGTTGTCTCTGTCAATCTCTCCTTTCATACTTTTGCTTTTTATTTTCAAAACTCCAGAATAACTCGATCCCCTCTATTGGCACTCAAACGTCTATCTTTTTTTTTTTTTTTGCAACTCACACTTTGGGGTTCTGATAGTTTTACTTTTCTGCTTTCTGTCTCTCACGCCACGCCAATTAGAGCTTCTTCTCTCCTCACTCTGTCCTGTCATCTTCATTTTCAGTCCTTGAGCAGAGCGAGAACAAAAGAGGTAAAAGAAAATAGAAAGTAAATTACTGGAGGGTCATCATAGACACTGTATATGTGAGTTTTCCTTTCAGGCCTTCATCTAACAGGATTTATGTGGAATGTTACAGTCTGTAAACAACTAGTTTTAACAGCTTAATTTTAATATATATAAAAAAAACACTATAAAAGACTAAAAGGTTTATGGCAAAAGTTGAAAATTTTTAGTTTAATCCAAAATTTAAACATGTTTCTAAGGCCCAAAGACCACAATCATCTAAAAAATGTATTACATCTTTTAGATGCACTATAGAAACTTGGGAAATAAATACATTTATATCCATTAATTAAATATATAGACCTTATACAGGCGTGTAGACAGGGTGGCCATTGCCACCATAAGCTAATCATTAGCCTCCACAGCCAGCAAAGTGATTTGTTGTTTACATGGAAACACAATTCATCAGCAGAGCGCGCCTCCAGAACAAACAGTTCCTCTCCCAAACAGATGGTGGCAGCACTAAAAGTCTCAAATTGAATGTGAACCACTTACAACCATGGAGGAAGTAGTTTTGGTAGTAGAGGTCAGACTCTGAGGTAAGTTATAAGGGGAGAGATATTTATTCACTATGTTTCAAAAGTCTCTATCTGAGTTTAAGATTAAATGGCTGGTTTGCTGAAAAATGAGGCAATGTCCACCAGTTATGTCCACCTGAAGGAGCCAGGTGTTCAGGTGTGTGTTTGTTAGCTCATAATAGTCTCTGAGCTAACCTAAATAGGTGCAAGGGACCTGGTGGCCCTCCTTTTTGTGCTCAATTTTTATTTCTTTTATTTAAATGTTTTCCTTCAAAGCTGTGATAAGTTTGTTTCTGTTTACAAGAGGAAGAAATTATACAGTTTTATTGTTAGAAGTTTTCACTTTTCACAAAGTGGGTGAAACCACCATTTGCCTCAGTTTATATATTTTCAGGTAACATTCTTTTTTGCTTGATTTAGCCATATCATGTATTCTGCAGTCAGCAAATATATACTATCCCAGGTTTGTTTATGTTTTGCATTTTTCCAGATTATTTACTATAACATCTTGGTTTAAGAAATTCACAATTCCAGGATTGTATTTATTGTTTGATCATTTAACTTGTGCATTTTATTTTGGTGAACTTACCTTACTTACCTGTGTTTCAGGAGGAAGTGTTGCCTCACTTCCTGTGTCCTAAGTTTCTAGTTGTTATATTTGATGTTCTGTCCTCTCTCTCAAAATATGAATATGGTTATGAGAAAAAGTGAAAAGGAACCATCACCATGACAAATCTTCATCAGTTAATGCATCAGGGTTCTGGGATTTATTTGCCTGTGTCCGCACTGAGGTTGGCAGCTAAAAATGATGAAGTAGACGATGAGGGAATGTCCCAGAAAGGCCTGCTTATAATTTTAAATTGTGTTTTCCCTACTCAGGTAAAATGAAGAGAAATATTAAATTACTTCATTAGCAGTGGGTCCAGCAGTGATAAGTGGGAAGGTGGTCAGGACGGGCAGATGTAGACTCAGATAACGGAGAAGAACAAGATCCCCAAGAATCTACTCTGCAAAGTGAATATCAAGGTAGGTTCCTCATGTAATCAGTCAGCTGTCACAGACATGTTGTGCAGCTTTTGTCACTCAGACATTGACATTAGACTTCTCCTCCACAATATAAATGACAAAAGCATACCAAAGCTGGTTCTGAAAGCAGTTTTTCTTTCTATTTGACATTTTTCTTGTTAGTATATTATTCATAAACTGACTATGAAAAACACAATGGTTAAGTATCCACGTTAAGGGATGTACTAACATGACAGATGAAAAACACAAAATTCATTCTCCAGTTTTTTTGTCTTTTTGTCATCAATTATGGGGGAAAAAGCAAAGTTAGTGTCTCTGCAAGTTGGAAATGTAATGAGAGAGACACAAAGAACCACCGCTCCATCTACAAAAAGAAACCCAGGATCTGTTTTCAACCACCCCTCAGTGAGCAATGGTCTGAGTCTGGCCCCCCTTAGAAAAAAGGTTTGAGCTCCGCCACTGAGAGTAAAACATAATTAAGAAATAATTAAATGTGAAAGTCACGGTCAAAAAAGTGTCCCAGCACACCATGAGTTAATTTTCTCTGTGAAAAGTGTGGACAATGTTCACAGATTTAAATAAAGACTTGGAGTTCACATTAGCAGACTGGTTTCAGCAGATTTTTGTTTCATGACTAAAAGACTGAGGCCTAGCCGACACATAGCCGGATATCTGAGAAAGCGAACAGATTTTTAAGCGTTTTGGTCTCATATCCACAGCAAAATCTCCATCTCACAGCACCAAAAATAGTGAATTCTGAAGCCAAAGTGGAGATTTCAATAACTCTGCGTGTGTACATAACAAAACAGAGTTCTAGAGTCTGGTGCATCACAGTCTGCGACAAATAAAGCGGTGCTGACATCACGTGCGACCATTTTTATAGATTTGGCCTTGCAGTTTAGGAAAAATGAATGCTGTCAGGTTGGAGAAGTTTGTTATTGGTGTAGTGATTGACTATCAATGTTAACCTGGACAAATTCACTGCTACGAAATCAACACCATCTCCAATCGTTTATTTCCAACTGATGTTACCAAGGCATCGCACAACATTTCCTGTCTTCACCTCGGTGTTGAGACTTCAAAATAAAAGCACACATGGAACGTTATAAACATTACCGCTAGTTCAGACGTTTTTTGCTTGGTTGTTTATGCAAGCCCAGCTGCTCCAGTATGTTGAGGTGCGAAGGAAAAACAGCATTTGGAGGTCAGCAGTTTCAATGCTGTTCAATCTGTTTTGAAGGATTGTGACTGGCTGGCAGGTTTTAGGCTTTGTGGTACACTCCCCTCTATGCCTTTGGCATGTTTAAAACAATGCTCATTGGCGTATTTTGCGTGCTTGTGTGTATAAAAATGTTTCTGAAAACGATCCCGTCCGTAGGATATTGTCATGCTTCCTGCCTTCTGTTTTTTTTTGGGGCTGGCTGTTTTCCATTCTCTGTTCCACTCCACTCTGTTAATTAGTGGAGCAACTTCAGCTGTGCTGACCTTAATTACCTGCATGGTTTCACCTGTTACTCTGCCTTTAAATGCCTGTATCTCTCGGCGGGTAGCTGGCAGATTGTCTGCAAGCATAGAGTGGGTTGACGGCCAGCGCTCTTGTATGCATTGCCAGTATATGACCCTGTCTTCTTGTTTTGGATTTTCTGCCTCGCCCTCACATGGACATTACCAGGATTGTTTTTCGACCACACACTCAGTCCTTTGGAGCTGTCTGCCAGCCTTCCTGTGTGTGATCCTTGCTCTTCTCACAGAAATGATTTCTACCTCCAGCCCATTTGGACTGTCCCCCCCCACTGCTTGCCAGCATCTCAGCCTGTTTCCTGCTCACCGTTTCCGGCTGAATTATCAGGTTCTCGTTTTCAGAGCATTGCACAATATTATTTCAAGAAACCCATCAGAGGAAGGCTTTCAGAAGTGTAGAGAATGCAATCTGGATGGAATTTGTAAAACTCTCCAAAAAATAAAATCTTGAATACCAAACTGCAAAAACTTTGGCAAACTGAGTGTGACTGAGGTCGGGTTGGGCCGGTTCCCCTCACACACTTGCAGACTCCGACCTCCACACTAACAGATCTTTGTACCGGCCCGCCCCGCAGGCTGAAGGGTGTAGAATGATGCAACTAATCATGTGGCGTGTGTGCATTATCCATAAGCATGTGGGGTTCTTGTGGCTCTTACAGATCAATTTCCATGTGTGTTGAAAGACTTCTCTGAGGTGTTCAATTTTCACAAAAGGGTGTAAAGTTTAAGGGTCTACACATGTTTGACCGCTGTAATTTTTTTAAACAGATGCTTTGCTCAAATAATTAAATTTTACATTGATGTCCTTTTGTGCAGACACAGCACGCCTAGAGAAAATGCTCTTGTCTCACAAGAAGCTAGTTTTAAAGAGAAACGCCAGTTTTTTCCTTCAGTTGTAGATGTACCTCTGTTTGGATGTAATTTTATTTGACAACAAGATGAATAACTTGATGTCTTTGCAATGTTTTTCTCCCTGCGCCAACAATTAAATCATTAGTTTGTCGCAGCCTCTCTGCTCTTCCCTGTCATAACCGCCTCTGCAAGATGAAAGAATCTCAGCATATTTACGTACAATTAGAGATGCAATTCATACAAAATGCGAGGCCAGAATGTGAACTTCCAGCTCATTGTGAGGCTCTTCTTGCCATAGCGAGCAATGAATGGCACAGAGAACTGCCTGAAGAAAATTATGTTGGGTTTTTTTTCTACCCGTGGTTTTTATTGTCAGAAAGCAGTGAACCATTTTGTCTGAAACATAAAATATGTACAGTGAGGGAGGCTAATGGCTCGATCTGCCCTTACAGAATGTTCTTTCTTCCTCCTTTTTTCTCTTTTCTCCAATGAAGTTCACAGGAAAAAAGCTTTAAGTGCTGTTTACCTCTATTCTTCTTGCTGTAAAAATATCCTGCAGCTGCTATACTTTCCTAGGTTCTCAGCATACACGTGTAAGCATGCCTAGAAATAAACTTTTCTTTAGCTGTTTTGTTAACTCAATTACACATTGTTGAAGCTTAAGTTCGGAAGCTGGCAAGCCTTTATTTTAATTCCTTGACGAAGACAAATTTGTTGGAGGTGTGATCTATTGTCAAATGCAGAGCGGAGAAAGAAATGTCTGTGTGCACGTTTCCACCCGTTGGTGGCAGTGACGTGCGGTGAGGTTCATAGCTGGTGAGGCACTGACGTCATCAGAATCAGATTTGCAAATAGATGCATAGATTGACAGCAGTTTACATGTTATGTTTCACTTCTGCATCCTTACACATACAAACTGTAGCTCACAAAACACACATTTCCTTAAAAAACAAAACAAAATAAAAGTTACTACTGTCTTACCTTTACTTATAAATGAAGTCCATCCGTCGCTCCTTCTGCACAAAAACATCCGTCACTTTGTGATAGAAGTCCTCCTTATCTTCCTTCAGTTTTAAAAGTCTCTCTGTCTCAATGGAGATCACTGCCAGGGAAGAAAGCCTTCCTTGATCCGTCCTGTTCCTGCTGTATGTTTTCAGTCTCTTCAGGGCTGAGAATGACCGCTCCACTGACGCTGTAGTAGCTGGCACCGTGAGCACGAGCTGGAGCAACTTTGTCGCCTCAGGAACAGTTACAACAAGATCCTTCTCGGCCAAAAAGTTGAGAAGCTGTCCAGGAGATTTGCATTCATCCCTCACCGTTTTTGAGGGATGAATGCAAGAGAGGGAAAAAATCACTATCTCTATTATAATCTATCGCTGCACTTGACTTGCTTCCCGAATCGTTTAGCCTAGCTCGCTGTCACTTACTCTGCAGTTGAGGAGTGAACAAGACGAACGTCTGGGATCTTGAGCGCCCCCTGCCATGAGGCAAGAGAACTGCCTGCCTCACCTCGAACCTGTTCTCTGCCGTTTATAATCGCTCATTACACGAAACACGTTACACAAACACAGTTGGTGACAAAAAGCACTGTACATTATATACATAAGCTAAATTATTGGAAATAAGTTCACATATTAAACTTGTTTAAACCATTTTATTGACGCCGTACAGCAACATGCTCTCTCCGCTTAGCAGCCAGCGCAGAGCCAGGGGTTGCGCAATCCAAGGTGAGGCAGAGCTCGCTGCTGCCTCACCGGCATCGCTTCCAAGCATTTGAATGGGAAAATAAGAAAATTCAGCGATTTTGAACAAATAAAAATCGAAATTGGTGAAGCTACATGAAAAATAAATATTTTTTAGTACAAACCACCGGATGAATATAACAATTTAAATTACTTTATGATTATATATTTTCTTTCTTTCCATGATGGCTGGTGAGGCACTGCCTCACCTGCCTCCCCTGACCGCACGTCACTGGTTGGTGGATATTTGGTCTCTCTTGGGGTCTCTGTGGTTCATAAGAGAGGGTGTTACTGATGTCTCAGGTTAAAGAAAGGAGGGCTAGAGCTTAACCGAACTATTACCACTTGCCAGAAGCAACCCATAAAGATTAATCACAAACTGTAAAATAAATAAAAAGGAAAAATGTTTTGAATTTAGGTTCAGGATGCAACTTTATGCTTCGCCACGTGTGTCTAGTGTAACAGTGGTGTGTCAAAAGTGCAGCTCTGGTGCCATTTGCAACCTTTGGAATGATTTTATGTGGACATCAATTAAAGAACGGTGCAAATTTGACCCTCCGGCACAGGTATTTGATGCAGATGGACACCATTTGTCATTTTTTTAGGGCAAAGTTTTTGTCTTTTATTAGCCAGGTTTTATTTCTTATTCACATTCATGTAAAGTTAATGACGGTGGGACCACAAACATTCAGACCTGAGCCGATACGTTCATTAAAGTTATCAAAGTAAAACAAGATTTTCTAAGAAAGATAAACTCCCTAATACAATCTAGTGGATGTAAATAGACAATAAATAAAACATTAGGAAAGTCCATGCTTTTCTTTTAATAAAGGTAAACAGTTGACACTTTGTGTTTTTTTGATCTACAAATATTAACAGATCCCTTTTTCTATAAAAATCTGACTTTTTTTCTTTAGAATATTGCATGCTTAATTTATCGCTGAACATCTTAAAATAAAACAAACAAGTGAAAGGAATGATTTTTGTTCTTTTAATTGAAAAACATGAACTGTGGGCCAGAAGTACTTTGAACTTGCCAAATTAGGTTAGTGTAATGTTATGCTACACCCAACAAGTTTGTTAGTCACTAGTCTAGAGTCTTAGTTTGGCGCATATTTCCCTCCTGGTGCAAATTCATTTTCCTCATGAAGGGAAAACATATGGCATCTTTCCTGCATTCAGTGTCTGTCATCTGATGTTTTCTTTAAGAGCAATCCTCCTAACATCCTGTCCTTGAAGAATTAACCTCTAAATCCACTCTTAGCTGGAGTTGCTATTGTAGTCCAAACCACTGGTGAAGAACCTCAAACCCAGAAATGGCTGCTCTGCCGTGGAGACAGCTGGAGTAACCCTCTGCCCCAAACAGAGAGGGAGCTGCAGCTAAGGCTACTTGTGAAGGCAGTGGTTCCACAGTAAAAGTCAGTATTTCAGTGTAAAATCGCTGTTTACCTTGAGCAAACTATGAATAGCCAACTCCAAAAAGCAATTATCACAAAGCTTTAATTTCACCAACTTGATTTCTCTTATGTTGCGTTCCCCTCAGGATTTGGGAAATAAATGTGTGCAGGGTTCTCACAACATACAGACAAGGTAGCAGCTAAGTTTATTTTTTTTAAATATCCATTCAGTCGCAAATCAAAAAATGCCACTCAGGCACTGAAAATTGATTTTAAATCCTTAATGGTTGGTGTTTAATGCATTTGCATTGTACATTATACTTCAAAAGGCAGCAAAAGGGAGCTAAATAATTAGAATTATGCAATTAAACAGAATCGCTACATTTCAAATCTCTGCAGAAATCCAGATTACAACAGGGAGAGGATCAAGGATTCACTGGAAAAGACATTTGGGGTGTGCTGAATATTGATGTGAAGTAGAGCTGGTTCTCTGGCTGTGGAGAACTAATAACGTTCCTGTACTGTGTTTTGTAGAAACAGAACCAGCTCTAACTCCAGCGCTAGTTTAGCACTCAAACAGTTTTGGTGGAAAAACACAATAGTCTTACTAAAAGAGGTATTTAAAGAAATATGTTTCTTGTGCCTTCACCTTGATATGCAGTTGACTGTTTGCTTTTCATGAACTTCTAGACCTAATATCTGGTGTTCTTAACCTTCTTTTTCTATTCTCCTTTTGCCGGAAATGCCTGAGATGCTCCAAGACATAAACAAATCTTTAGAAATAGACTGATATGCCAGCATACCTTGTGAGGCAGAAAACCAATCCTGACCTGGCAGATACATGTGGGTGTTTAAATGTTACGAGATCCTTTTGATCAGAAATGAAAACTTTTTTTTTTTTTATTGGAAGAAGAGCAAATTCAGCAATGTTTGCAAGACGAATGCATTTTCTTTGTCAAGTGTTTGTGTTTCTGTGGAGGAGTTTAATTTGACTAAGAGTCCAGTCTGTTGAACCAATAAAGATGGATTGAAGAAATATGCTGGAGAGCTGGTTTATAATGGACTGCCAAGTGATAATTAAAAATGTCTGCCCTTTTTTCCAAACACTTTTCCAGTGTCAACATGGTCCAGAGTAACAAACCATCTTTTTAATAAAGTTGGATTTAAATGTGAGATGGGAACCAGAATACTATAAAAATGCATGGGACAATATGAGTGGATCTATTCATCCTAAAAATGTAATGTTATAACAAGAAAAAATTGCTTTTATTTAAGACAGATTTGCAACAATCAATTTTGCTGCAAAAATATAGCATTTGATTTATAATAACTCAATTCATGGAATATTTCTTTTTGAAAACTTTGTATTTGTGATCTACTGAATCCTGTCTTATTAAAAAAAGAATACCACAGTTTTTGAAAATGTAATTATGTCACAATGATGATTAAATGATTAAAAAGGGAGAGCAACTGAATAAAACAGCATTTTAAATGCAGCTCATTGGAGGGTTGAACTAATTTGTGAACAGGCCTGTGAGCACCACATATGGTCCTTGGGGGCTACCTGGTAGGGTAGCCCCCAAGGACCATATCAATATATATAACAATATATATTGATGGATAATCTTATATTGAATACAGAAAACAGGGTCAATGACAAGTTCAATAGATTAACAATTTTCCTTCCTTTTGTATTCTAGCCATATAAGTTAATGTTAGTCATTACATCCTCCCAACCAATCACAACTCAGACCCAGGAACCAAACTCCGCCCCCTTCAGAGAGTTCAGAGAGCACGCGTTCTTTTTTTTTTTTTTTTTTAAACTTGCAGTTTTGGTAAAAAGTTGGTTGACTAAAGGGTGGAGTTTGAACTTAAAATACATGTTTTGAATTAGTTGATGATTATCGATATCGATCAATATGATTTCTATTTTATCAATATGTTTTTTTTTTTTTTCTGTATCGTCCAGCCCTACTACCTGGTGCCCTGCTCTAGAAATGAATGGTATGGGATGGTATTAGAATAAATGTATTATTTGCGTTTACCGTAAAGTCTCCATTAAAACTCCATAATGGATGGCAAATATTCACCGTCTACGGCTCGATGACAACAGAAACGGCATAGAGCTAACTAAGGTGGATTATGTAGACATAGTTTTTGAAAGTTCTATTCTGTTTAAAAGCAGAAGCCATGTTTTTCACATTACGGTGATGAGTCTTCATTGTTTGGGTTTGGCATAATGAGTGTTATATCTTGAATGTGTTTTTGAGAGAGGCTGACAGATTCAATGCCATACTTTGCGTCACGCTTTCTTTTTCCATTATACTCTCATCATCACCAAGATTAGAGCGCCACTTTACTTCCCTGCTGCGTCTCTGACACCTAACTGTCACATGCTTTCCACAAAACATGCCGACATGTAGAGGATTAGGAGATGTGTGTGTGTGTGTGTGGGTGTGTGTGTGTGTGTCGCGTCTATGTGTATGTGTGTACATGCGTGTGCTATGAGGTGATGAAGATCTTCAGCCCAGAACATTGCCGGACAGGCCGCCGTTTGATGTGAGCCCAAAGCCCTCTGGGTGGTGTAGTTTGTGCAGCTGCAGCTAGCTGCTCTCGATGGCAGGTGCCACATGTAATGCTGGGATGAAGATATGGCATCCTCGGAGCAGACCTGACCTCCGGGGCCACAGCTCATCGTGTTTGTTTGGAGATGGATCGCGTTGGGACCTTGGTTGGTGTACCCCCCCCCCCCCCCCCCCTGCCCGGCTACCGTCTCCTCGGAGCTGTAATCACAGCATACTGCGTGTCATGGCGCCTCGCTCTAATTGGCCTGTCACTCTCCGTGCTCTGGCAGGGAGGGGGCTGGCCTTTGTGGGGCTGCCATGGCGACTGGGCCATTTAATGAAAACGAGCACGCTGTGACTAATGACATCCCTGAGCCCATCGGATATACTGCAAATGGACAATTTGCTGCATCACTCACACGCTCCCGCAACAATACACAAACACAAAAAAGGGGCACACCTCGATGTGGTCAAACCTCATTGAACAGTGGGTAGTTTTCCTTTTCGCATTTTTTTTTCTCCACCCTGAATCAATAAGAGAGACAAGTGAACTTTTGGTTGTGATGGTACAGCCACCATCCATTCTCATCCTCCTTCAGGCATTAATAGTGTTATCTAATAAGGTTGCTGCTAATGTTACATGGCGATATTAACTACAGCTTAAGACACCCATTTACTATTAGCTGGGTCATTGCTCACAGGATCTCGATAAGAGGTATAAGGCACATTATCCATAATAGGACTACTGATTTGAAGAGAACCATGAACAGTCAACAGCAGGGAAAGAAACAGACATTTGCTTGATTGTCTTCTGCCTCTTCCCATCAGCCTGTTTATTGGTCCATTAGTGACCAATCGACGGCACAAGATGTGCAGACATGAATCAAATATATCACTTTCTCACATGGACAGCAACTGGTTGTATATTTTTATCGTTATTTCTTTCTCTAATGGCTCGACATGCACAAAGCAGCATCTGTTCACAAGATACACTATCTAGTTTACTGGGCAAACACAGATGAAGAACCTGAGGTTAGTTTGAGCAGAATTAGGTGTCCAAGGAGATATTAATTATAATCATAATAAAAAGTAAGTACATCCTCTGTTAATTCTAAGGTTTTATAATGTGAATTATTTGGTCTTTGCCAGCCGTTATGATTTAAAACTTTTACACCCCGAAAATACTTCTGGTATCAGAATGAGAATCAGAATAAGAATCAGAGATAATCAGAGATACTTTATATGATGCCCTGGAATTAAAAGCCAGTGACCTTTGTTTTAACTTCTTACCATCAATGTATGTGTGAAGGATGCATTTTCAAATTTTGTTATCTTACGACCACAATTCATATTTTACATGAATTAGATGTGATTAACCCTTGTGAAGTAACCTGATAATGGCACATAAAGTTACTACAAATAAAAATCTGAAAAATGTCGTGCACCTTTGTGTTCAGCCCGCTTCACCTAAATTAAAGGCATTGTCTGATCCTGTCTGTGTATAGAAAATAAATAAATCTTTATTCATCATTGCAATTCTACGTACATTCCAACAAAATTTGTCTTCTCCATTTAATCCATCCCTTAGGGAGCAGTAGGCATCTTTTTTAAACAGCGCCCAGTAAGCAATTTGGGGCTTCGCGTCTTGCTCAGGGACCCATAGTGGCAGTCTGCAGGGATCAAACCAGGTACTTGCAACCTTCTCAGAGCACAAGCGTACTGCTTAAATCACTAAGCCACCACTCCCCATGGTTGTATGGGCAGTTTTATTCCACAGTTTAGGGGCTACAACCTTCCGAAAAAGAGCTACAAAGCGCACACTCTTTTCTCTCCAGACATTTTCGTTAATTTCCGTGAGGTGCCTGTGCTTATACGTGATGTCACGCATAGGAAATTGTGGGATTCCTTATAGCTCCTTAGCGCCGGTAAGGGACATCACGAGGTCTCTATGCCAAACTAGCCGTGAGGGAAAGTATACAAGGCTCCTTTTTCTACCACCTTCCTTACTGACGGCACTATTCGGACAGCACTTCTGGCGACCGCTAACGCACTTTCGGTTTGGCTGAAGAGTCCTTACTCAATAAGGGTATTCGGATGGAACCAGAGTAGCATGGAATAGATGAGTGAGAAGTCAGGGGATGACTGGAAGAAAATCTGTTCATTTGAATATCTGGCAAAGACTTGAGAATTGATGTTTACAGATGCCCTCCATCCAACATGGCTGTGCTTCATCTGTCTGTGGATAATGGCTTTTGCTGTAATTCAATCAAAGTTTTGCAAACCTTTGGAGATTGATACATGTTAATAATTGAGTGGTAAAAACAATACAGCATAAAATGCAAACAATAAACTTTTGATACTCATTTGTGTTTTGATAAATTACTACCCTTCCAACTTCCTGCAGCCGCTAGCTGTACTGCAGGCCAACACTAACTACTGACAGGAGCAAAAACAGAAAATTCTGCTTTGGCTGTGTGGTCTTCTTATTTTTTATTTTATTTTACTCCTCAACCATAACGTTCCTATAATTATGATGTCTTTCAGCCACCAACAGGGAGCGGTAAACCATTTCTCACTCTTAAAAGATGTGTAACACAAAAACCTGAATTTGCTATCTTTAGTTGTAAGACAAACAAATTCATAACTGCTGATAAGTGATTGCTAACATGTAGAGTGTGATGAGGTAACTAATATAAGTAGCTTTGATGAGAATTACCTCTTTTTTTGTGTGTTTCAAAAGTCTCCAGATCGGTTTTACAAGGTTTTTAAATACGGCGCTCTACATACTATGTATATTGAAGCAAACTAAATGGCAATTAAGTTAAGTAAATACATCTTGTGTGGTATAATTAAAGTTTATTCCCCAAGGTGATGGATGGGCAATATTGATTAAAAGGAGAACGGGATAAATGGTCTAAATGATGGAAATCCAACCAGCTTTTGCACGTCAAACGTCCATGGAGCTGTGCAACCATCAGGCGCTGCATTACCTTGGCTGTCCCCACTGACAGGAGGTGATTCAAAATACACTTTTCTGGTCAAGCTCAGGGGAATGTAAAGAAAGCCAAACCGCTGTTATCTTAATGTGTCTAATTAGACTGATTACTGTTAATTCCTGTCGTAGTAAGGCGCCACATCCAGAGTTCAACACGCTTGCAAAATCAAGACATGGATCTAAATTGCGGGGAAAATCTGGCCCTTTATTTCAATCTGCGCTTAATCAGCAGTGATAATGTTTTGCTTAACTACAATCTTGTCTGGGAATGTGGATAAAGGGCTCTAAGGGATATCAGGCGGGCGATGAGGGGGAGGCTTTGAATCTCAAAGGCGGCCCAGACTGTGGAGGCAGACGGTGCAGCCGCTCAGCTTTCAGTCTAACTGTCCTTGTTTTCTTCTGCGACTTCTTCAGTGCGAAAATGCCAGAATATGGCTGGGTGTGAGTAACAGCATGCAGCTTCCTCGATGAATGCAAACAGAATAAGATGGCATGAATCACGGAGATCACAAATCGCCTCTCTGAAGCCCTTTATTCTTGTCCCACTTCAATTAGGAGTGATATCTCTGAAGGGCATCAGGAGGGATTACAGCCTGAGCAGCCCTTTTAAGAATCGATAACGACATGACAAACCATAGCGCAGGTTAACGGTGTGTGAAGGCGCTGTTACATGCAAAAGTCGGACTGTTACCTGCAGAAAATGGCGCATGTATCAGCTCGGCGTATTGAAGTCTTGCTGTCGCGGCTGATCTGTGCCTGGCCTGTGACCTTTGTCGAGAAGCGCATCAAATAAGCAGAATCAATCAGGGAAGACAGCGTTTGGCCATTACAGGCCAGATGAGATGACCGACGCAGTCAGCCCTCTATGGGTTCATGTTGATTTAACTTTATGAGGACAGCAGAGAGAGTGGATGTATTCTAAAGGGGCTGTCAAGGTTAAGTAATCATAACAGTCAACCATAATAGAAAAAGGGTAAAAGCTCTCAGAGAGGAGCACCAAAAGCCAATTGCAGCCGGCTTCTTGTGGCCAGCCATCTATGCCTTGGTTTTTGGCAGGGGCATCCCTGGCTGATGTGCCACACAGCCTCTTGGAGGTGAAATGTATTGGTATAGATTTTGCTCTGCCGCTGGTGCACTGAATCAGCGTGACCAAGCAGGCAGGCAGCAGGAAATAGGGCCGCTCTGAAAGTGAATTATATGCAGTCACACACTCGATTTACCCCTGCAAACTTAGTTAGAAAGGGAAAAGATGAAGAGGCGTAGGCACGCCGCGCGGTTGCACGCATCTATCCCGCAGTGCATGCAACCATAAGTGCATGCATTGCAAATTACCTAACAGGATTAAGGACATTAAATGAAGGCAGAAATTAAATCCAATTTTTAATTTGTGCAGAAAATTGAGATTAAATATTATTTCTATGCAAAATATTTTTGCCACACTGGCAAAACGTGCCCAAAAGAAAATGACACTCAGAAAAAACTGAAGGCAGTAGTTTGTGTCATTAATTTTCAGTATGAATAAATACCACACTTGCCTACTTGCCTCCGGTCTCTATGTAGTGGGCTATCCCATTTAATCTAGATAACAGTGTGGACGCCTGTTGATGTGGGGTTTTTTTTGCGTGAAATATTCGTCTTAATTCTACAGGCCGTGATTCATCAAGGTGTTTCTGGCCCTCCGCCCTTGCTGCTGTCCTCTAGCAGAGCGGACAGCTGTTGGAAATTAGACACCAGATTGTGTTACTTAAACTGCTAGCAGGAGTGGTGCTGATTGCTCCCCAACCCACCAAGCAATCTGTTAGCAGGTTGAGTATCGGACATGTGATCGTGAGCCTGAGCCTCTTGGAAGAGGGAAAAAAAGCTGTCGATACTCGTGCAGCATCTTTCACTAAACAAGAAGGGCAGTGACACAGATATATCTTTTCATATACCAGCGCTAGATACAGTTTCTTTCTTTTGGTGTTGGGTCAATTTTGGATTAGAAACACTGTATTTTTCTATCTTGATAGCTTTAGTGACTTATATAGTCCTTGCATAACCAAGTAAAACGCACAGTGCTATGAAAGGTATTTGCTCTTTTACAGATTTCTTATGTTTTTGATTTTTTTTGTCACAATTAAATGTGACAAACAAAACTAAATATCAAACAAGACTAACCTGGGTAAATAAAAAAATGTCGTTTTCAAATGCTGATTTTTATTTATTAACCGTAAATTGCTACGGTCAAACAACAAAAGCAACAAAACACGCCCCGAGCTAGAGAAATCCAAGAATAAATTTGTTAATCTATCAGTATGGAAGGTTTAAAAACGCTATTTTCCCTGTCCTTGGACTTACGATCCCATCTCTGCCATCGTGCCTGACGCCCCTGCTGCGAGTAAAGGTTGAGACCAGCTTGCTCCTGCAGAGTTTCGCTGCCTGCATCCTGGTTTCTATATTAAATAAAGAATTTGGGGTCCACAGTCTGGTTCCTGACACATCCCAGTGGAAGTGCCAAGGTGAACACCGTATGCCTTAAATTACATTTTTAGAAAAGAATGTGTGGGAATTAATCTTGTCTAATAATTAGATGGATAAGTTGCTAAAGGAATACACATAAAGAAATGTTTACAAATAAAAAAATACATTTAAGAATAATTTTATAATGATCAGGCTGCATTACCATGTAAAGAATAATTAATTTTTTTTAGATGAAAGAGATGTGTAGTAATAGATGTAGAAAAGCAAGTTAAAAGGAGTTGAAAATATATTAATACAACTGAAATGATACATCTTTTCTGATAAAATGTATTTTTGTTTTAGTTACTGTTATATTATTTAATTTGGAGAACGATTGACAGAAGTCTGCAGTTATTCCTGATTTTGGCTCTTTCAGACCCATCTGCAGGAATGCATCACGCCATTCAGACAGCATAAACTAGAGGTAATGTAATATTGACTAACTGGCACTTTCGCTCTCTGATGCTGTTTGTTTTTGCATCTGTATTTATTCTTTCGAACATATCCTATTTCACCTCATAAAGATTTTTTCTATGGCGTTAGGCTTATTGATTTGCTATTACAGCAGACCCGAGTGACGTTCTCTTTTGAAAGCAATGTTACATGCTGCCTGTTTCATCTGTTTATCAGTGTGGTTTGGTATCCAACTATTAGACTTGTTTGTCATAATTCTTCTGCCTGTAATCTCTGAAGACACTCAAGGGTTTTTCTAACTGTTGCAGTGCAGCAAATGATCCACGATTTGGTAAAAGCCACAAATCAGCCTCAGTGGTAAAGAAACATTTATAAAGTGCAAAGAGTTGCATTCAGTTTGCACACATAAAGAAAAAAGTCAATCGAAATACCCATAAAAGTCTTTCATAATGTGACGACCAACGTTAATGCAATCATCTACAATTAAAGTTGTCAGCCTGTGGGCAGCTGTAAATGTTTGGCAGATTGTTTAATGGAATCTGGTTTAGATAGCCTGTAGCTGCTCGGTGGGCCTGCACATGATTCAGTAGAGGAATCTGATAACAAGTCGACAAGACTCTAAAATAAAAAAATAAAAACTTCCGTGATTATTTCTTCAAAACTTTAATGACGGAAAACAAACGATTTGGATCCAGTTGTATGTAAAGTCTTCCTTTTTCATGTCACTATTAATATTGAATGCATGGCTATTCGCTTTCTTGCACTTTGTATTCAGACAGCCTCACGAAGATTTTGACATTGCCTGCGTATCTCATATTAGGTTCACATTTTCATCAAACACTGATGAGGCAGTCATCTAAGATGTTTACGATTCTCACTTGATTGGTTTTCGGCTGCCTTTGGATCTGTTATGAAGACCGCTAACAGATGTAGTTTTACATGTTGGAAATCCGACGGAGTAGACTTCAGGTAAGAAAATGGCCACATTTGACTATATTTAGACAACAAAAAATAATAGGTCACAAGGTGTTAATTATATATCTTAGAATAAACTGTTATGGCAGTAAAAAGGTTCGGTCAGGTTCAACACTGAAATATTTAGCATTTTTGGCCGAAATATGTATGCTGTCCTTCTCTTCAGAAAATTGTGATTCAGTTTTCAAAGACCTGCTAAAAAAAAAAAAATCGTTATGCAACTCAAATCTATACAAACACATTCCTCAAATGTAGAATAAAGATTAATCTACTAGTCAGATATAAAACGCAAGTAAACAGTGCTATGAGAAAGTATTTGGTCCTTTACAGATTTCTTCTGTTTTTGCTTCTCCCCCCCCCCCCCCCCCCCCCCACACACACACACACACACTTAAATGTTTCAGATCAAACAAATTTTAATATTAGATAACATTAATTAATTAGTACATTATTAGAGTTAATACAAAAAGTAGTTAGGCTACATATGATTTCCTTCATTAAGAGATAAAAAGCTCTTCAAGCCGCCTGGTCGTCTTGGAAAAAGTATGTTTATGGGGATTTTTAACCATTTTTCATGAGCATGTTTTTGAGGTCAACACTGATGTATGACCTCAAAGTGGAATTCACTGAGCTACTGAAAACGACCCAGTCATTCACAAATGTTTGTAGAGGCAGTCTGCATGTCTAGATGCTGGATTTATTACACCTGTGGCCACGCAGTCGGTTGTAGCTTCAGTATTCAATAGTTTGGCAATAATTGTATTTTCAAACAGCTTTCTTTCTTTAAATAAAGGCAAAATTGGCAGAAATCCTTTCCCTCAGCCCACCTGAGGGTGCAGCTATACTGGATATAAAGGGGGGGGAGGGGGTTACACTATTTTGAGCTGCGTAAGATAGAAGAGAACTGTGGCCACTTCTGCGCTGTTACAGGCAATTTATAAAAATAAGTCAAAATTAGAAAAATGTTTCCATACAAATTTTGGGGGTTTTGAAACCATCACTTTTTCTAAACTGTGGTATGCTAAACCCCCTGTTACACTATTGTGTTATACAGCTTTTCTTCACTTTTATAGAAAGACATGATGACTCAATAGGAAACCAACGCTCTACAACCACCTTACTATGCATTTAAAGTGTAACTCATCCCACTAGAGAAGCATAACCCCGCCCACAGACAAATTTTGAAAAATACTGCCAGAGTGGGGAGTGCCAAGAGACTTTGAGGGGCAGGGCTAAGTGTGGGGAATGCGGAACAGTCAATGCAATAACAAAAGCTAAACACTATTGATCAATGTTCTCAACGCTCGTGATTCCATTTCCTGCGTCTTACTTGCTGTGGGGCGGGATTGCGTGTCTTCTGAAAGCATGTATCATTTGAACTAATAGGAGAATTAAACTGTAATAGCCACCGTTCAACCCTAAGAGGGCAACACTAAGGCTGGTTTAAAATAAGTATTGCTACTAAACAAGTCCACATGAAATGTGTATTAAAAAAACTGAAGCCCCCTTAGGTCCAGTTTCTGTGGGGGGGGGGAAGGTGATTTGATGGAGAGTTACATTTTACTATTGCGGCATACACTATTAGATCACCAGTTGAGCTCGGATGAAACCAATTTTTGTCCATGTCCAACAAAAAAATTCTGGTGCATGAGTGTTGCAGATCAAATGTGGCATGTACACAGGTGCACCACTGCTACAGAACTGATGCAACTGAAATATTAATGCAGTGACTCAATAATAATAATGTTACATTATTATCCAGACAGCTCACTCACGTCAATATGTAAGTTTCTTGAAACTAAAACATAATTATTTTTTTTTGGTTTTTCCATTGTGACTCCGAACGGGACAACACGGAGACAGATGACTGATTAAGAAGTTTTAGTAAGGGAGGTGGAAAAGGTGGAAGCTGGGGGGCCTTTGGTCACTTACGGAAAGCAGAACATAAAGCAAAGTTAAAACACAGACAGTAAACATGTTGGTGATCTTAACAGTTCAGCGGTTGGCTTACGGTGCAGATGAATAGGTGATTAAATGGATGGACGGTGGACGGGCAAGCAATGGCTCGACGGCGCGATTAGATGAGTCTTTGTCAGTGCAGGAGCCTGGAGGTGGAGGAGCAGGAGTTCTGGAAAGGTTCTTCAACACATGGCTGGGTAGGCTTCCTTAGTTTATCTCGGGAACGCAGAAACACAGTTGTAGCTGGGTGAAGGTGTTGCACCAGAGCCAGAGATGTCTGCAGGTAGAAAACATGGATGAGAGACAGGAACTGGTCAAGGCTTCAAGGCGAGGATCTTAGGAATAGGGATCAGGTCAGGTTACTGCTCTGGGTGAGCTAATGCACTGACACCTTCCTCAGGACTCCTGACTCCTTTTATGCTCCTCTTAATTGCAGCTGATTAGAAACACCTGTGGCTCTAGCCAGCCAGTCGCACCCTGCACAGAGGAGGAGAGAGAAGCGCCATAAACCTCCACACAGATCTGCACACCTGACACTTTTGGCTTCACTTCCTGTTGTAATAAATTGGCTAATAATAAGCTAATCACATAGGGGCACTCGTCGAGCATTGAAATTTCATTCCTAGATGGTCAGTTGTTCCTGTTACAATGACAAAAATGAACTGAGACGACAGTGTCACAGAAAACTAATGGTCAGGACGCAGCAGAACACTGTGGAATCCAGACCTTTGACACAAGCAGTATTTAGAACCGGGGAGCAGAAGCGACATGCATATCTGGAAGACAGGACAGGATTTTATATTCCACAAATTCACCATCGTTTCCTCATGTTCAGACCCACATAACAGGTTTTTAAGGCACCAGCATACATGGCAATATAGTCAGCCTGTAATTGCCACTACGGCACCCACCTGATCAAGAAAAAAAATTAAAACACATTCTAATTTTACTGTAACATTTTGAAAAGCATAATCTTTGTGTACATTGTGAGAAAACAGTGTTGAGTGGTAATAGTTTTTCTGTTTTGTTTATTTTCTTGACAGTGGCACAGTTAGTGGCACCACAGCTGTTAATACCTTGTTATAACAGCCAGTTGATTGTTCCCTGCCAACTAATAAGATTCTCTTTCAAAATCCCTTGGAAAAGGAACAACAGCTTCAGATAGCCTCCACCTTCCTAAAAAGGAGCCATGAGTTGCTTTTCAAACCAGACCCTCCTGGAGTCTTTGCTGCCAAAACTCTCAAAGTTGCATTTATTCAAAGCATGAAGTCTTTGTTGGCAATCTCCACAGGTTTACAAGTGTAATGGTAAAGTCAATGTATCCAAATCCACTAGCTGTAAACACACTCTTGTAGTTCTTGTGGAGACTAAAACCCCAGTTCCACCAACCCTACTCAATTTGGCCCGCCCCACTCGGTTTACCTCAGCGCAGTTTGTGGCACCATTCAAATACGTCTAATTATAGCTCCTAGTTGCTGTTTCTTGACCTTTCATGAGGTCAATAGTTAGAACTCTATCGTAGGTAGGAAAGGTAAGAATTTTTGTTAATTACTGCGAGTTGTGCTGTGCTTATACACCATGTTAAACAACAGACTGTCAGATTCCTTATAGCTCCTTAGTGCCGGTAAGAGACATTGCGAGGTTGGCTACTCTTTGTCTGAAAGGCAGACCGCAGCTGCCTTCTACTGCACACAGTGGATGGATCAGCGGCCATGAACACATTACTAAACACTTAGCAGCTTTCAGTGAGTGTAAAATGGAAGAGAACCTCGGTAAATCCACGGATCTGATACAGTGCGTCTGCATATAGAAAGCTAAAGTGTCCTTTTTCCTTTTTCCCTTTAGGCGTGGTTCATGGTTTTGGTTTGACCCACTCTGTTCATGGTAATGACTTTCTGGATTTCCTCGGAAAAAACCTAGTTTCTCCTCGCCTCTTGGCCAATCACTGAAAAGCAGTGTGTTCACGTCAAGTCTACACTCGATTCCACTCGGTTTGACCCTGCCGTTGAGCAGGGCTGGAGAAACCCGCGTTGGCCCTGAAAAAATTGCTCCTGAAACACTCACAAGTGGATGGAGCGGTGCGCAGCCAAACTCCCTTACCATTTCCCTCACTCTCCTAGGAGGTAAGACGAATTTGGGTCCTTGTGCGGTCTTCCTCATGTTGGTTTGAGTTGTTCTAAACTCTTTAAATTATTCTTTTAACAGTACAGCAAATAGTAGGTTTCATTACTGATAACCAAACCATTGCTGTGAAATTAACCTCAGTGTGAATATACCAACCAATAAACACATTTTGAAATTCTTTTAAAATACGATTAATAAAAAGGGATTAAATAATAAAGTAGTGCTTGTTGCCGTTATAACCCTTTGATCAGTTTGTGCTTTCAATGAGGCAAATTTATCCCCTATTCTTTAATAACAACTTACAATTAACAATGGTGGAAATTCTGCGTCCCAATATGTTTTGATTTAGATTTTTCAGAGGAATCACTGTGCATTTAAACCAAGAATATGTGTGTAATCTGTACTCATTTTGTAAAACCCATCTAACCAATGAAGCCCAGAGACGATGGCTGCAAGACGTCTGGTGAATTCAGTGGTTCTTTGAGGACCAGTGAAGGCTTTGATAGATGACCGTATTCTCTGAAACAGGCAGAGAACAGACAGTGATTAATTCTCTATGACTGATTCGTTGGAATTAGTAAAAAAAAAAAAGAAAAAAAAAAGGCAACATTATTTCCTCTTTTCTGCCTGGTAATGGCGTTTGTCCCAGACCACGCGCCTTAATGCATCTATTGCCCATGCTCTGCACGCAGAGCTGAGTGGTTGCGATGCAAATCACAAAGCCACTCGCTCACTTACCCGGGTCTTATCATTTTAGTGATCCTCTCATAATGACACCGAAGAAGAGAGCAATTAATTGTCTTACACTGACAGCCGTTTTTGGCGAGCGTTTATTCCGAACAGATGAAAGGGAGCGAAATGACACATGAGCTAATCAAAACTGGATATTAAGTATTGAATTGAAGCAGGCTTCTCTCAACAGTGAATTCTTATAAGGCTCTTTAATGTTGGGCTATATAGATCAAGCTCATATTAACCTTTCAGCCTTGCTCCTCTTTCCCAGCATTCATTGCTTCTTTTCCCCTGATTGTCACAAAACAAGCAGTCACTGTTCTACATCTAAACGTGTACAACACATACAGCATTTTGGTAAATGTGGCTTGTTTATCCTTCAAAAGAAACCATTAGTCAAACAAACAAAAAGCAGCGCGCGAGCAGACGTTACCGGCAAAGGCATTAAAATCCGCTGCAGCTCTCTGCCAGGTTAGTAATTGCTCTTTTTATGGTGGTAATTATTTCCTCTAAGGTGCACGCCGTTGCCGACTGCAATTATACATGCGCCCGCTATCGCAGTTTGGAAGGAGAATGTAGGTGGGGAGTTGTGGGAAGTATTCTGAGACATTGTGTGTTTTGCTTGTGTGGATGTGGGTGTATGCGTGTGGGATGTGCAGCGAGTGAGAAAAGAGAAAAACTGACTGCTGCAATTTGAACAATTTCTAACGACACAACAAAGCAACAAAATTCAAACACCGGTGTGATTTAGAGGTGTTTTTTCTCCTCTTTTGTTTGCCCTCAGTTAAGTCCACGGATCAGTAACACAATCCTGCTGAAAGGCGTTGAACAGAAAAAGAACAGCGTGTAAGACATGATAAGGCGTACAACCTACAAAATTCTTTCTCACTTTGTCCGCTGTCCTTGTTTTGTTTTCCTTTTTGCTCTCTGTTTGTTTCAGACAGTGTGACCTGCAGGACTGGCCTGCTAAACCCCATTACACACACAACTCTCACTGATAAGGTCTCCATTGGGAAAAGATGCAGACAGCGCTTGCCAATGTTCCCCCAGATGCTGCGAGGACAGAGAAGCTCCTGTGCCGGAGAACGGAGAGCAGAAATTTATGTGTATGATTCCGTAAAACTGCAGGAAAAGCAGCCTTTCAGCACTCTCAGCTGATCTGTGAGGAAAAACAATCGCTATTTGCATATATTTATTGAAATGTCTCGCTGCATCTTTGTCCTATTGCAAGAGCATGACGCTAAGGAGTTGGTGGGTTTTCATATAAATAAATGTCCTTGTTCACTGCTGGAGACATTTCATAGTGTCTTTCACAGGCAAAAGGTCTGTTAGACAATATGGAAAATAAATGACAGAAAAGAAAGTGTAGTATAACAGTATAAGGTCTTTATACATAAACACACAGATATACCATATTTTTCGGACTATAAGTGACACTTTTTTTCATAGTTTGGCCGATCCTGCGACTTATAGTCAGGTGCGACTTATATGTCTATTTTAAATTGCAAATCATACTGAACAACATGAACCAAGTAGTAAACATTACTGTCTATAGCCGCAAGAGGGCGCTCTAGGCTTGTGGAATATATATGCCACTCCTGTACCACTTAAAAATCAATCAAAACATTAACTTATAAACAACAAAGACTGAAAACATGTACATATGTTTTGTTTTGCTGTTTCAGTATGCATTCAGTTTGAGTGGTGCAGCCCGAAGTGCCCAGACCACAACAGAACCCTGTTATTGTGCTGTCAGAAGCTAATAACAACTAGTGCTAGCTTACAGGTCTGTTGTCCGGGCGATTTACAACTTCGCTGATGCATGTGAGCTTCATGTTGCTCTGAAACATCCGTGTCGTACTGTTAACTTAGCATGTAGCACCGTTGCGCTCACGGTCTAATGCTCTGACGAGAGTAGCACTACTACATACAGGTAAAAGCCAGTAAATTAGAATATTTTGAAAAACTTGATTTATTTCAGTAATTGCATTCAAAAGGTGTAACTTGTAAATTATATTTATTCATTGCACACAGACTGATGCATTCAAATGTTTATTTCATTTAATTTTGATGATTTGAAGTGGCAACAAATGAAAATCCAAAATTCCGTGTCTCACAAAATTAGAATATTGTGTAAGGGTTAAATTTTGAAGACACCTGGTGCCACAAACTAATCAGCTGATTAACTCAAAACACCTGCAAAGGGCTTTAAATGGTCTCTCAGTCCAGTTCTGAAGCCTACACAAACATGGGAAGACTTCAGATTTGACAGCTGTCCAAAAGGCGACCATCGACACATTGCACAAGGAGGGAAAGACACAAAAGGTTATTGCTGAAGAGGCTGGCTGTTCTCAGAGCTCTGTGTCCAAACACATTAATAGAGAGGCAAAGGGAAGGAAAAACTGTGGTCAGAAAAAGTGTACAAGCGATAGGGATCACCGCGCCCTAGTCAAGATTGTGAAAAAACACCCATTCAAAAATGTGGGGGAGATTCACAAGGAGTGGACAGCTGCTGGAGTCAGTGCTTCAAGATCCACCACCAAGAGACGCTTGAAAGACATGGGTTTCAACTGCCGCATACCTCGTGTCAAGCCACTGTTGACCAAGAAACAGCGCGAAAAGCGTCTCACCTGGGCTAAGGAAAAAAACAGCTGGACTGCTGCTGAGTGGTCCAAAGTCATGTTTTCTGACGAAAGCAAATTTTGCATTTCCTTTGGAAATCGAGGTCCCAGAGTCTGGAGGAAGACAGGAAAGGCACAGGATCCACGTTGCCTGAAGTCTAGTGTAAAGTTTCCACCATCAGTGATGGTTTGGGGTGCCATGTCATCTGCTGGTGTCGGTGCACTCTGTTTCCTGAGATCCAGGGTCAACGCAGCCGTCTACCAGCAAGTTTTAGAGCACTTCATGCTTCCTGCTGCTGACCTGCTCTATGGAGATGGAGATTTCAGGTTCCAACAGGACTTGGCGCCTGCACACAGCGCAAAATCTACCCGTGCCTGGTTTACGGACCATGGTATTTCTGTTCTAAATTGGCCAGCCAACTCCCCTGACCTTGGCCCCATAGAAAATCTGTGGGGTATTGTGAAAAGGAAGATGCAGAATGCCAGACCCAACAACGCAGAATAGTTGAAGGCCACTATCAGAGCAACCTGGGCTCTCATAACACCTGAGCAGTGCCAGAAACTCATCGACTCCATGCCACGCCGCATTAATGCAGTAATTGAGGCAAAAGGAGCTCCAACCAAGTATTGAGTATTGTACATGCTCATATTTTTTATTTTCATACTTTTCAGTTGGCCAACATTTCTAAAAAATCCCTTTTTTGTATTAGCCTTAAGTAATATTCTAATTTTGTGACACACGGAATTTTGGATTTTCATTTGTTGCCACTTCAAATCATCAAAATTAAATGAAATAAACATTTGAATGCATCAGTCTGTGTGCAATGAATAAATATAATGTACAAGCTACACCTTTTGAATGCAATTACTGAAATAAATCAAGTTTTTCAAAATATTCTAATTTACTGGCTTTTACCTGTATTTTTATTCAAGTCAAAGTAAAAAGTACCTAACCAAGAAATTACTCTAGTAAGAGTAAAACAAAATTTGGTAAGGAGGCTACTCAAGTACTGAGTAAATATTTATAACTGATTTTATATTTAAAAATGATGTTATCGGTCAGGCAAAAACATAAAATTATGTACAAATTCTGATATTTAACGACTAACTTTTTAATTTATTTTTATAAACAATAACAATTACTAAGTAACAAATTCAGGCAAAAGAATCTCTTATCTAAACAATGTTTTTCAACATAAAACTTATGAAACCAAGCAGTTAATGTATATACAGTAAATTAGGACAGTGCAAAACACTTCCAATAACAATATCTACTGTTTACTGTAAGGTAATTTGACCTGTAAATGGCTTGATGAGGTCAGCAGTTAGAAAATACCATTAGAGCAACAAAGCTTGAGTAAAAGCGAGAAGTCTCATTCTAATATAAACTTTAGATGTGTGTCTCTCTGGTGCATTTTTGGTTGAAACAAGTTTGTTCTTTATTCAGTGAAGTTAATCACAGTGGATAGAGTAGCCAGAAATTTTACTCAAGTAAGAGCAGCGATACTTGTTAATATTTACTCAAGCAAAGGTAAGAAGTACAGTGCAGTAAACCTACTCCTAGAAGTACATTTTGTTAAAAAAAGTTACTCAGATAAATGTAACGGAGTAAATGTAACTAGTTATGACCCACCTCTGTATACAGTAATGTAAATATGACAGAATCAGTAAACAGTAGAGAACATGGAATGATCTGGCGTCCAGAATGTGTTTTGCTTTGCTGAAGAATAGAAATGCTGCTTGACAATTTGCCATACACGTCTTTTATATGAGACTTCCAGTTTATTTTACCGTCAGTTGTTACTGATTGTAAAGTGTTTTCATATACTCTTTCCATATCCACCCCATCTACTTGTATGGATACTTGCGTATTATTATTGCAGTTACCAAATAACATGAATTTGGTCTACTTAAGTTTAATAATGATTTGTTTCTGTGAAACCATATCTTCAGTTTGCGCATTTCAGTAGTGATAATGCCCAGGAGATCATATAAATCCCCCCAGAACAGAAAGTACTTGTCATCTGTGAACAATACTAATTTTAATATTTTGCTGCTGAGATGCTTGTTCTAAATCATATCCCCTATCAGAAAGTGATTTGTGTTTATTTATTTATTTTGTCTAGTTTATTATTAAATAGCCTATTTATAGGATTTTGGAAAATTGTGGAAGTAAAGAAACATGTCTTATAATTTGTGAAGTGGTGTCTCTTCCCAGTTTTATATAGTGGCACATTTTTATTTTGTCAGACAATTTACCAATTTGGAATGATAAATTACAGATGTATGTTAGTGGTTCTGAAATCACTTCAATTACTTTTTTCAAAAGATAGTTTCCAAATTTCAATTTCAGTTGAATCAGTAAATGTTTTGCATTTGCATTTATTTACAATATTTATTGTACAATTTTCTTCTTAATCCCTTTGTAAGCCATTGTAATGCCCTGGCATTTTTCACTGGTGGTTGCTGTTATAGACTGTAAAAACTGGTAGGTGGTCACTAATGTTATTAATAGTCCACCCACTGCTTATTTTCAATATCATTGGCAAATATATTATCCATTAAAGTAGCACAAGGGATGTAATTCTACAAAGCCTGGTGATTTCTGAGTGTAAACCCATGCTGTACATTACATTCATATGAGATTCATAAGATTCATGAATAACTGCACATGTGCAAGACCATCTTACCTGCTCTTTCGCTCCTCAGGGGAATCACATGAAAAAATCTCCCAAATACATCCTCTTCCGCCTATCCGGGTCGGGTTGCGGGGGTAGCAGCTTCAGTAGGGAGGTCCAGACGTCCCACTTGGGCCAGCTCCTCCGGGGGAATCCCAAGGCGTTCCCAGGCCAGCCGGGAGACATAGTCCCTCCAGCGTGTCCTGGGTCTCCCTCTGGGTCTCCTCCCGGTGGGACGTGCCCGGAACACCTCACCAGGGAGGCGTCCAGGAGGCATCCTAACCAGATGCCCGAGCCACCTCAACTGGCTCCTCTCGACGTGGAGGAGCAGTCCGCACTCATTGGTGAAACAACTACATAAATGCCTGATACAGCACATGAAGGCCAGCAAAAAAAGCCAACTGCAGGTTGCTCAAGTGTGAGCCACCAGAATGGACAAAGACTCCTGGATAGGTGTCAAAAAGTTTTCATAAAGAACCGAACGAAAGTCCGGTAGCCTTCGATTTAATCCTGTTTGCTGTTGCAATGACCCGAATAAATGAGAATTTGCACAGGCAAGTCCAACCTCTGTTATACTGTATCTGACCTGCTGCTACTAGTCCAATGCAATGTGCTAGCGTCTGTAATGTTTTCCCTCTGTCTGTGAAATGCTTTTCTTTCCTCTGTTTTTTGTTTTATTTATGAACAGCACATTAATCGTCTCGTTACTGAAAAGTGCTTTATAAATAAACTTGCCTTGCCTTGCAGAGTCAGCAGCCAAAACAGTACTCTATCTACCTTATTCTTTTCTTCTGTGGTTTTAAAAATGGTAGGCAGCCATAATGCACCTGTGGGCATTAATCTCTGGTAATATTGTGAATGAGCCAGGGATTCCATGAAAAAAAAAATGAATAGTACAAACACAAGCAAACTGTTTGATTTTCACCAGAAAGCGTTGTTGTGTAAACAGGGCCTTAGAGTCATCTGGCCACAACACCCTCTTCCACACACTGCAAAAAAGGAACTAAAAGTGAGTAAAATTTTCTTGAAATTAGTGTATTTGTCCTTGATTTGAGCAGATAAATAAGATAACCTGCCAATGGAATAAGATTTTTGCACTTACAAAAGGAACACCTCATCTCCATCATCTTATTTGAAGTGAATAGATCTAATTATCTTATTTTAGGGGTAAAAATACTCATTCTATTGGCAGATCATCATATTTACCTGCTCAAATCAAGGACAAATACATTAATTTCAAGAATGAATGTATTTACTCACATTTAGTTCCTTTTTTGCAGTGCATGCTTACTGTTTTCCCAAATGGGGAATGTGTTCTTTTTTTTTTTTTGAGCTGTGGATCTCTGCATCTCCTCCAGAGTTACTATAGACTGCTGAGCTACTCAATGCTCTCCTTGCCCAGCTTATCGGTTTAAAAATCAACACAAAGCATGAAAAGAACTATATGTTGCCATTGGAAAAATATCCCAAAAACTAAACCTTCCATCTCCAAAGTTGCATAAGCAACTCAAAAGGATCAAGAACGGGGAGAATATAATATAAAAAATTATCTGTTTATTGTAAATAAAGTCAGAAAAGTATCTTCTAACTAAGCCTCAGCTTAAAATATAATTTAAATGTGTTTTAGCAGTATGTGTTGATTTTGAGGGCCTAAAGTCACACACATGCAAAACTACATTAATACAGTTAATTAATACAGTAAAGAAGTGAATCTTAAAAGTTGCTTGCCTTTTTACTTTCTTTAAAAGTGTTTCTACACAGATAAGAATCTAATATGTTTTCATCCCATTAAGACAAATGTTGTGAAACTAAAATAGAAATTAATTGACAGTCACAATAAAGCACTAAGAATTACTTTTAGCGGAAAAAAAATCAAATCATTCTCATAGTTTTTTTGCTTGTGTAGTAGATTGTCAATGAGAAAATACAAACAAGTCCATGTTTGTTGATATGACATCTCCAGATTTGAAACTGTGCCCTTTTTTTAAACCATAGAGGCAATCTCTTTATTCAGCTCTCAGTCCGCTCCTGCAATTTAAACTCCACACACAATCTCAAAGATGGGGAGCCATCACGCTGTTTCAAGTTGTTTTCATGTTTTCTGATAACCATAGATGTTTAATAAAGCCCAACAACCATGGTCAAAACAGTTCTTAAAACCAGAGATGGACTGGTTCATAGAAAAAGAAGACGTAACGGACAGTCCCATCTTTCCTATATTTCTGTGTTTTTGATATTTTGTACAATTCTGGAACAGAAAATAAGACAGGAAATCCACTGAACAGATTTTTGCTGTGAGATAACTTCTTAAGAGGTATCAGACTTTAATTAGCTTGTTAGAGCGATGGTATCTTAATATGAGAAGAAGCCATCTGACAGAAATGTGAAGACTTTATAAAGCCCCCTGACCCTTCACACCGTTCATGACAATTGTTTCCTAGTTCTCTGGAAATGTAATACAGGAGTGTAGAAGACTATGGAGGCTTTTCCAAGGAGCTGTTGGCAGGTCTGCTACAGAGATGACTTCTCTGCCTCATTTTCACTGCAAAGGAGATTCCTGAGATGTAAGAGACACCACCGTAAGTTGTTTTACCCCATAATTTAGTTTAGTTGATATTCACTGAATAGCTTGATAACATTTGAAACAAATTATTTGGATTTTTTTATATATATAAAATTGAGTAATATTTTATGTGCCTTGAAGTAAAGAGATATCTGCAGGAAATAGGATCAGACTTTTATGAACGGTCTTGTTTCCTAAAGGGGTCTATTCATGCTTTGGGCTTTCAGTATGCAACAGCGCAACATTTTTCACTGGATGAAATTTTTCCCCCATATATTTGTTATAAAATTCAACCCCCTGGGTGCCATGACATTTTATGTGTTTGATTTATATTTAATTTTTACATAATTGTAACTATTATGCAAACTGAGTAATATTTGTTGCGTGATGTATTCTTGGGAGAATTATAATTTTTTTCTTTTGTATCTTTTTATTTTCTTGTTTAACTAAGTAGAGCTATACCCAGTCCATTGTCATACTATTGACTCCCACTCAAAGGGAGGCATTCTTTGAAGATGCTACCATTGCAATTTGATTTCAGTTTAAATTTGTTTTTCATTACCTTATGTTTTTAATAAATGAATGAATGACTTTGTCAATGTTCAGTAAAACAGTAGTGAAATTAGGAATACGCTCATTAAAAGTATAAAACTACGTTACACTTGTACACTCAAAAGGAATATATTATTGCTTTCCAGTAGAAAAGGATATTTAAATATCTTCATAATATTTCACTTAAAATAATAAGAGAATCAGCTCAACATAGAGCGATCTAAAGATTGCTCCATGTTAATTTTAGGAGACAGTGCCTTTTGTCGGTCTCTAATTAGACACAGAAGCTCTGTTTTTCAGGCTGTATTGTTTCAGAAAACATTGTTGGAGACATTTTAGCACAAAGATTATCGTGCGGCTCAAAATTTTTAGAGCTGGAAGATTGCACAGTGTTTTCCACATTTAGACCAAGTCTCCATGACAACCATAACAGACTGTTGACATGACAACCAGTTGTTGGGATGTCATCCCAGGAAAAAGAAAACCTTTATTGTTCTACCATCCTAAACATAAACACTTTAAATAAAACACAGTGCTTTGGAGAGACTTTTCTTTTTCATCAACAAAAACTGGTTGGTTTGAGATTACACAATGAACAAATTTGTGGAAAAGCAGACGTCGCTTGTTGTTAAGTATGGCGGAGGACTGTGATGCTTTGGGATTGTTTTCTACCAACAGCCCTGCAAACCTGTATGAAGTGTGCGACGCCATAAACACTGAAATACTAGGACCTTTTCCATAAAAACCCGGTGACCTGAAATGGGAAAATTAGGCATCATTGGGTCTTTGGACCTAAACAGATTATGGCTAAATTAACACAGAAATTGATGATCAAATGAACCGTCTTTAAGGCTATCACAATTTCCAGATCAAATTCCTATAGAAAAACAAAAGGTTTTCAACAGTATTAAGAGAGATTGTGCAAAGAGTAGTATTTAAAGATCCTTCTCTATATACACTCTTTCCTTTTGAAATGTTTTAAGAGAATATTGGGTGTTATTTTATTAGCAAAAAGTTCTGAAAAAAGTACTAAACACACTAGGTTTAGCACTGATGATTCTGTAAAAATAAAAACAATAATATGGTGTAGCGGAAATGTTTTTGGCCACCAAATTGCCTCAAACTGAAAGTTTGGATTTTTAAAAGATTTTCATTGTGAGATTATGTTACTACAGGGTTGCCTTTAGATGTAGAGGTGCTCTCTACATCTAAACACCAGAGTAAATCCGAGTAAAATTTCTGGAATACAGGCTGACAGAAATCCCAAAAGGCAACCACAGAAGGACCTGGGAAAATACTATAAAAGAAACAAGTAACTCAAGCTCATTGAAATGGCACCGGTCCCGTGTGATAGTTTTTAAAAGTTATTGAGTGGGCGAAAAGACTAGACAAACTGAGGAAAATTAGAGAAAAGCTAGAAGAATTAAGACAACACAAGAGACATAAGTAAATAAAAAAAGAGCACAAATTAACCAGAAAATCATAGAAAATACAAAACCATGACAAATGTATAAACTAACAATTTCTTTCTTTGTCATAAAAAATCTTAATAAACAAAAGCATCTGCTAAAAATCAGGCCAACGTTAATTAATATTTCATATTTTAAGCCAGTAGTGCCCTTATATTTCCAGGCCGTCTCATGAGCCCATGATCAATGAAATATAGCAACGTGCGATCTTCTAAAGCAAAGACAACAACTAGTCCTAAAAATACAGTAAGAAATGCATAATTTTCAAGTATGAAACCCTTCAGTAAATATAATACTTATTTCTGGCTTTAAAAAGGATCATTAATGCCACCCTTGACTTTGTCCAATCTTGATAAGAACTGTCTGCGCCCACAGGGCGTCTTATCAATCACTGATTGCAGCTGGACGGGAGGAGATTTGATAATTGCCCCTTCCTCTATCTAGTATCATAACCTAATTCTGAGAGATACCATCTCCTGGGAGGCTTCCTTCTGTCGCCACACTGCTCCACGTTCCCATTCAGCTCAACTAAAAGCTATATTTATCCAATTTTTTTTCTCCCCCAGTTAACATTTGGAGGATTTGTAATCATCATTCAACCTGAGACTTCCCAAGCAGCTCCTAATTAACCTGACTCCCCTCTCTTTTTGACCTCATCAGTGTGCTATTAAACTCAGACTGTCACTGGGGTCCTGTGCCGCATTGCAAAAGCTACACAGGAAGGGAGGGGCAATGTATGAAGGTAAATTCACGACGAAACACACATGTTCTGGTTAAAACAATTTGAAGATTTGCGCATTGATTGGAAAAAGAACAGCTATGGTTGTACATCAGGTGTATTTTGGTGTGTTTTGATGATGATGCAAAGTTTTAAATCAGCCTTCACTTGTGTTTATTCTCAATTGTATCGAAATTCAGAGCAACCTCTATCCTGCTCTCCTTTTCAATCTTATTACGTGTGTGTGTGTGTGTGTGTGTGTGTGTGTGTGTGTGTGTGTGTGTGTGTGTGTGTGTGTGTGTGTGCGTGTGTGTGCCTGTGGATTGAAATGCAATTGGCTCACTCGTCCCAGTGGACTTTAAACTGGGCAGCACGATGATGACGCTCTCTGTGAGATGACACAACCCATTTGGACAGGGTGAGCTGATCTATACCAGCGCTGTTTTCTTACAGTGAGGGAGAGGAGAGCGGGAAGAAAGGAGGAAGAGGGGGGTGTCTGCCTGCATTTCCCTCGCCTTCTTGTCCTTGTCTGGGGTCTAAGAAGGTGTAGTTGCCCAGAGAGCGACTTCATCCTGTTTCTGTTTTCAGATATGATGCTTGTGCAGATTATATTTACCCCACCCCGCACGTCAAAACCCCTATATTTGCTTTATTTTGGAGGACTTTGTCTTATAGCTCCCCCATTCACTGTCTCCTGCTGTTTGCTTGAACATAATTATTTGTTTCTTTCTCAGCATAAAATGCCATGAGATGAGAATTGGCTCTGAACAGCCACTGCATAAATAAATCTGAACTTTAACTGAGCTGACCTTTTAATAATGCTGATTGAATTTTGATTATCGGGGCAGCAGCCGAAGCTTTCCAACTTCAAAGCATTTGGGTCAGTCTTGATTTTCCTCAACACGCAGCTCAATGTCTTAAAATTACAAAGATAATGAAACAAAACTTTGAAAAACGGCATACTTGTGTGCTCGCACACATGCACGTTTTATCTTCCGTGTTGTGAGTTTTATTTTATCTGCGAGTTTTTTTTAGATTTTGATTTACAACTATAGACGGGGCTTTTTATTATCGTCATTATTATTATTATTAGACATCATCCACATTACATTTATTTGCCTCAAAATAATTGACTTCAATATAGAAAAAGGATTCCTGCAAAAACACCACCCCCCAAAAAAAATGACTCCTCCTTAACAGAACTTTGCAGAGCTTGGCAACATTGTGAGGAAGTAGGTTAGCGGTTTGATTCAGGTTTGTTGGAGCAGGAAAATGCACCTGAAAGTTGCAGTGCAGGCAGTTTAAATTTAGGGACCCTTGTTTGAAAGTAAAGTGTTGGGTTTTCACCACACACAGCAATTTGCATGTGATCCACAAAAGTTTGGATCATAGAATCTTTCAAATCCTCCAGAAATGCTAAATATATTATGCAATAAATACATAGGAATGAGTGGGGAGAAGTTTTTTTTTTTGATCTATTGGACACATATGAATTCTTTTTAATTGAAAAGTAAAATATTTGATACAATAATCTGAATACTGAGGAGCTTTCTTTTTTATTTTACCAACATGTTTCAGTGATTTTTATAATAAATCCCCCTATAAGTTGTAAAATGTCCAATAGCCCTACTTTAGTGCCAACCTGATGCAACTCTAACCTTTGTGACATAAGTCATTAAAAAATATAAATTGCTGTGCCAAGTCAAAAAAAGTCTTTTGAAGTGTGAACAAGGTTGCTCTTCTACCAGAGATGCCTGCAGTTTCATTCACTGTGAACTGGCCATGCTTTTGTGTAATGAGTAGTAGACAAAATGCAACAAGAGAAATTCAATCTCCAAACAGGTATTTCCCCTCAAGCAAGACTTCATTTAAAAGACGTCACACTCTTAAGTGTCTACATATGGTTAAAAAGATGCTAAGATTGAGATTAAACGGCCTAACCGACTGGATTATCAACGTCTTTGTTCAGTCTACATTTGGACAAGACAGATGGACTAAAGGGTAAATAATGGATCTCAGTGGAGATCCTGTGATTTGAATCCCCTTTTTTGGATAGAAAAATTTTTACATTTTCTTTTTTAATGGAATCTATTTCTATAAAATAAATGTAACTAAACCTGTTTTTTAAATGTACACTTTAACCATATTTAGGATGATCAAAATGTCCAGTAACCTTTAATGGGTCACACATGATCTCCTGTTTCTCTTCAGCACTGTTCAAAACTGGAAAGACAGGAGAACATATCAATCAGACAAGTCAGGAGATGGTTACAATAGTTACTTACTTGAACTTGCTCTATGTTCCCTATCTACAGTCAGAACTGAAATTAAAACGATTAAAACAGGTGGAGCTGTGAAAAAGAAGACCCTAGATTATTACGCTGCTCCAGTAAAATAGGAATTTAATTTAAATGTGTCTTTATTGCTGCCAGTAAATGGGAAGAGCGCTATAAAATATTTGCACAAACTTTAGGCTGGTGGAAAATCCCATTATGGTAAAGGCTAAAATGAATCATCTGGTTTTTAAACACCGAACGGGCACACGCATACCTCCAATCAGGGCCCACTGGTGGCGCTTTGCTCCAGACTGTTTTCTCTGCTGCGGGTTAAAATGCACGGCTCCATTGCTTGGATGAAAGAGCCCCAGAATTCCCACTCCAGCCACCTTTCACTGTGGCCATGAATAGCTCAGGCATCAGTGCAGCTTCGACAGCCCTCACTTGAGCACAAACGACCAAATCACCACACCACCGCTGCCTCATTGTGCTCATAATTGTAATCCCTTGGACCGATGAAAGGGGCCAACTATGCTGGTTAATTAAAACTGCAATCAAATTTACCCCCTAAACCGGCTGCAGAAGGGGACCTCATTCAATTGAATCATGCATCACTTTCTTTTCAATAACACAAACAAACAAGTGAGAGGGAAGGAGTCATGTAAATCCACAGGCTTGTTGATTGCGTCCTACTGCTGGGATTTTTTTATTTTTATTTATTTTTTTGTCCTTTGGTAAACAGCGGCCAACGTGGCGCTTGAGGTGCCGAGGGGTGGGAGCGAAGGGGATTAAAAACCCTTCCACTGGCCCTCTATTGGCACTTGTCCTGCACTTAATTTGATGCTGTAATTAACTTTTAAAATCTCTAGATATTTCTAACACACACACATATGCAGGATTTGTTTTCTGTTCAGGCAAAGACTTTGACGGTTAGAGGGAGGATTTGCTGTTTGTGACCAAAAAAAAAAAGTGCAAGAACACCTTCGACCGCCTGCTGTTACATGTTAGATGTTTGTGCGCTCGCGTGAATTAGTGTAAAAGCAATTACGGTGATGGAAAACCTCGAGTTCGCAACATTTTATACAGCAGATGTTGTCCACCTGTCACACGATATCTACCTGCTCCACAGAGTAATTATAAAAAAAGCCAAGGACTCACATGGATGCCGTGAAGGATACGGAGTACACACTTACAGACGCTGGTTCGGTTTTAGGAGAACAAACTCTTCACTCTCACGCGTAAATGAAGCCACGCAGAAATCCACAAGGGTTTTACAGAATGGAGAGCAGGCGGTCCTTTAAAACGGGTCTGCCAATCACTGAATAATTGCTTCAAAATTAAGCACCTTCTTGAGTTTGAATGTTAATTAACTGATGAAAAGAAATACTCAATAAGCCATTAAACTGAAAATAATTTGTTCACCAAATTGTGGCTTAAAAATTTGAGACCCTCTCTACAGGAACAGGCAGACTCTTTAAAACAGTAAGTAATAAATTGCAATTTGTCTTTAAAGATGACCACAAAAGAGGAATTAATAAAATGTTGTTTGCTTCCTAATAGTTATAGATTAAATGGAACTAAAAATCTAAATGGTGTTTTGCAGGGCGACATACAAATCTGAAAAGTGCAGCAGTATGTCATTTGGTGCAGCGCAGCAGATTTCCATTTGGCCATCTTTATTCTTATAACCCTAAATAAAATCTAATGTAACCAGCCGCCTTCAAAAGTCGCATAATTAGTAAATAGTGCTCATATGTAATTTATTGTTAGCCTAAATACGGCTGCTCTGTTGCTTCATGATATGATTTAAGAAACCATTTGCAGACAGATGTTTAAGTTGGTAATAAATGTGAGCAATGAAATATTGTTTGTTTATTTTATGTTTTAGGCAAGGTTCAACTCAGATTTTGAAAAATTAAATATATATTTAGAGGGTCAAGAAAGAAATCTGAAAAGTTGCATGGTTTTGTATTCAGACCCCCTTACTCTTTTACCCCTAATTAATATCTAATGTAACCCATTCCCTTCAGAAGTTATCTAGTAGTAACCTGAGTGTTTATTTACAATTTAATTTCAGTATAAAATGGCAGCTTTTCTGTGTTTTTGTTGTTTTACAATGTGAGACCCTTCTTTTAGGAACCACTGGCTGTTTTTCCCTTTTTAGCCCCACAGAGGAGAAATTTGTCTCAGTTTAACCCAGCCCTTAGGAAGCAGTGTGCTGCCAATACTGAGTGGCACACGGGGAGCAGACTGTGGTCACGAGTCTTGCTCAGGGACCCAGAGTGACAGACTGAGTTTCGAACTGACGACCTGTGGGGACTTTTGGGGACTCTCCAAGACGCAAACGCCCCGCTCTCTAACCACCAGGCCACCAGTCCCAATGAAAACAGTGGGTAGTAAATTGTAACTCAGGTTTAGCTTAAAGGTTGGGTAGAAAAGTGTAAAGTGTTGCATCATGTAGCTGTATCCAGGCTCCTTTACCCGGAGCTCACACTGACTACAGTGCGGGTTGCGGTCCTGATCCAGTTACGGTTTGCCGGAAACGCCCACTCACACAGCTCCTAGAGAAACAGCGGCCCGCTGCGGCTCTGGGTGCAGAAATGGCACTGGTGAGAACAAAAGTTCATGTGGTCCTTTCTGTTGCTGTCCCTCATAAATCATTAAAAAACAGACATGGTTTTAATTATTTAGTGGCAAAACTCATTATCTGTGCGCTTAAATGTATTATTTCATCCTCCAAAAGCTCCTCTGTTTCCTCGTGTTTCTGTGTTGTTTTGTTTTGTTTTCACTAGTCAAGCTAGGAACTTTAGCCTGTCTAATGTCCAGCGTTTCCTGTTTGGCTCATGAAATCGATCCAGTCAAACTTCCTTCTTGCAGAATTTTCGACACCGATGTGAGTGGACACATTGATTTTTAATTATTTGTGATCCTTGCGGCGCCACAACCGCATCTGCACCGTATCCAGTGTGAGCCCAGGGTTAGTCTGATAAGCTTTAGTAAAATCCATTAAAAGCAGTTGCCTTCAGAAGGAATCTAAGTTTTGAATAGATCTCCAGTGCAAAGCAAAGTGTCAGATTTAGTGGTAAAAAGCATGCTGCCACTGGACTCTATAGTGGATCTGCGTTCTCTGGAGTGGATGTGCATGACCTTGACTGGCCGGCACAGGGACCTGACCATCAGAGACTAAGAGCCAGGCCTTCTCGTCCAACATCAGTGTTTGACCTCACAAATGCGCTTCTGGAAGGATAGTCAAAAACTCCCATTTACACACTCCAGAACCTCTTGAACAGCCTTCTCGGAAGAGCTGAAGCTGTTATAGCTGCAAAGAGTGGACCAACGTCATATTTAACCCTATGGATTAAGGATGGAATATCACTGTAGTTCATATGCAAGTTACTTTTATAGTGTATGTATGTTCAGCCCTTTATATTCTGATACCCCTAAATAAAATCTAGTGCAATCACTTGGCTTCTGAATTCCCCTAATGTGTAAATTAAGTTCCCCTGTGTGTAAACTGATTCCAGCAGAAATGCAGCTATTCTCTGGGTTAATTGTTTTAAAATTTGAGACTCTCTTTTTAGGAACGAGTTGCAGACGGTTAAAGACAATGAACAATGAATTGGAATTGATCTTCAAACACAATCATTATAATGTAAGTAATCTAATATTGTTTTTTTTCATTTGAAATAAAAACAGAATGTTTTACAGAATAAAATGTAAACCATGATGAAGCCAGTAGACTGCAATTTACACCAGACGTTTGGATTCTTTAATATGGCCGATTAACTGTATTCAGGTAAATAAATTTCACCTTTCACTGACCTCTAACTGTGACCTTTATACGTGTTTGCCAAAAAAAAATCCCATCTTTAGCTTTTTAATTTTTGCAGTTCCCACATCAAATGCTGTGTGCCGTGTGCACATTGGCCTCTTCCAGAAGTAATACGCTTTGTCCAGAAAATCGTTGGAATATCCTTTGGACAGATTGGTTCTGTAATGGGAAGGGACCCTGTTGAACTCTAGAGATGTGAGTGGAGGCACAGTGAGGGACAGCAGCAAGATAAACTGAGCATGTGCTCCCAGCTCATCAACACAATGCTCTATATTTAGAGATAGACGGTACTGAAAATTTGACTAAAGTGAACATGGTGCGTCTTTACAGACCTTTTATGCAAATAAAGTAGTAAAAAATGGAAAGCTAATTTTCTTCATCTATTTTTACCCATATCAACCCCTAACCCTAAGCATAGCTCATGATTAATTATTACCCAAAATAAATTAAAAACAGCCCTTGTTAACATAACTGGTATACTTGTTGGCAGTAAACTGCTTTGTGAATCATTGACGGGTGCTGAGTATTTCACCCATGCATTAATTTAGTTTAATTTTGCAGTAAGTAAATAAGTGTTTGTTACTTAGATGTATATTGTCTACCCTGCACGAACCCTCAAGGAAAGGATGTGTAAATCAGAACAAAACTTGAGAATCTGACAGGAATGAAGTATGATCTCGCATGTATCTATGAATCATACTTTTTGTCACAAATTAAGGTAAAACACTGATTATTTATCTTGCCATGGCCATTTGTGCTCTGTTTTAAGTGTACAGGGGTTGTATCTGTAGCTTTGAAATTCCAATAAAACACCTTGCTGAGTGCTTTTTGATTTGTATACCTTTCCACTGACGAGACCTGAAGCGCTTCTCAAACTCTGCTTGTATCTTTTTAGTGGAAAAAGGATGTCCTTCTTCTAGGAGTTTTCATTTATATTGTTGATCATTCTTGCATGCTTGCACGCAACAACAAGCCGACATTGTGCATGAGCTTCTTCAGTTAGAATGGCTTGGATTTAAAATTTGCACTGAGCTTTTCTTTACTACATGTCCCTAATTGCAGGATAAGCCATCAACCTTTGAAAGTCATTTGCCAAGGCATTACCAAATGCAAAAGATCATTAAATATCCTGTTATTTGTTCTACATGAGCCTAATGCATGTGTGGAACTGAGAGCAATCGTATATTTCACAGGCGCCATATATATATGAAATGGGGTGCTTCTTGTGCAACTTTCTGGAAGAGCGCTGTCCTTTAGCTTCCCTGTAAAATTAGTAGAGAAATGAGAAGCAGAGCCCATGGGCAGGGAGGTTTTAGCTTACAGCTAGGGTGGTTTCTCTGTGACTTTACAAAAGTCAGAGCGCTTCTTGGTTTGATTTGATTTTGTGTCTTTCTCTCACATGTGAGTCTTTTATCAAATCAATGATTATCAAAATTGAAAAGATCTTTTTGTACAGTTTAGTGGCTGCCAACTGCCGGCCCCATGTAACTGCTCTCCTCTCAGAAGCAGAATCAATATACTATGTTCATCAACAACAAACACATTTGCAGTGCATTTCTTGATGAAAAAGGCAGAATGTCTCCTCTATTTTTGCAGCTTTTCCCACAGAAAAACGATGCACCTTTCCTGACTTCACTGCACATTATATTTACAATTAGGATTCTGCACAGTAGAATAACATAAGCTTGTGAAAAGTTTTGTGCAAGGGTACAGCTGTTGCTTGAAAGTTTGCTTTGGATGTTGTTCTGAAAAAAAAAAAACATGGCATGATTTTAAATTTTGTTGAGTTTCACCAGAGACCCACAAACACACTGAGGCATTCATGAGTCATGGAGAAACATTTCAGGAGTGCATTTGTCTAACACAATTGTTTGCTTTTCTGTAGTCGCCCATAAATCATCTCATGACGCCTGAAATGTATTTCCAGATACCTCGTGGAACTGAACCAAAGCAGCACCGAACAGGAAAGGAAAAAAACAAACAATGAATGCATGCAAGGTATAAACTAGGACCAGTTGACATGATTACTTAACATGATTACACACAAAGTTTGGAAGCAAATCACATTTTCAAGCAAATACAGAGGAAAACGATAATATACTTGCAAGGCAGAATGTGGCAAAATAGTTTTAATACCAACTTTTTGTCAGATTGTTTTTATCGTTTAGAGTGGAAACTGAAACTGAAATACAAATTAAGATCATTTGCACTGACATAATCTAAACACCAACCTGTCTCAAGCGGTCATTTGGCAAGTCGTGTGGTGCACCCTGGACATGTGGCCAAGGCAACATAGAGACATACAAGATAGACCACCATGCACACATTCATACCTGGGGCCAATTTGGAAAGACCAATTAACCTACAGTCATGTTCTTGGACTGTTAGAGGAAGCATGAGTACCCAGAGGGAATCAGGGGAGAACATACAAACTCAGTTAATCTACATTACTCAAACTTCATAGTTTTTTGGATTTACATATTCTGTAGTTTTGGTTACCTTCTTTCCCTTTCTAAACATAGACTGGGAGAAAGATCAGCCAATGGACGAACCTGAGGACAGCTTTTTCTCAAAATAAGTCTTTATCTTTTATATTGTTACCATATTTTTTGGACCATAAATCGCACCGAACTATACGCATTTATTCAGACATTTATTTCACACAGTCCTAAGACTAAAAACTGACATTTAATCTGGAAACATTCTGTCCAGGAGCGATGCTGAAAAACTAGTCCATGCATTTGTTACATCAAGGCTGGACTATTGTAATTCTTTACTATCAGGAAGTCCACAAAATGCAGTTCAAAGCCTTCAGCTGATCCAAAATGCTGCAGCAAGAGTTCTGATGAAAATCAACAAAAGGGATTCTATTTCTCCAATTTTAGCTTCCCTTCATTGGCTTCCTGTTAAATCAAGAATAGAATTTAAAATTCTTCTTCTAACGTATAAAGCCCTTAATAATCAAGCTCCATCATATATCAGAGCTCTGATTACACCGTATGTTCCTAACAGAGCACTTCGCTCTCAGACTGCAGGTCTGCTGGTGGTTCCTAGAGTCTCTAAAAGTAGAATGGGAGGCAGATCCTTTAGCTATCAGGCTCCTCTCCTGTGGAACCAACTCCCAGTTTTGGTCCGTGAGGCAGACACCCTATCTGCTTTTAAGACTAATCTTAAAACCTTCCTTTTTGACAAAGCTTATAACTAGAGTGGCTTATGTTGCCTTGACCTACCTATGGGGATGTGCTTCTATGGGCTTAGACTACTGGAGGACATCAGGGTCTGTTTTTCTCACTCTATCAAGTTCTATTGTTCTTCAATTATGCATTGCTTGTCATAATTTCTGCTTATAACTTTTGTTCTCTCTCTTTTTTTCTTCATAGTAGGTACACCTGGTCTGGCGTTCTGTTATCTGAGACATCATCCAGAGAAGACAGATCACCTGCTATTACCATCTAACGTAGAACAGATTACTGGATCAATGTTTGCTTCTGTGCTTGTTAGTCTCTCTTGTTGTGTCTCTGCTCTGTCTTCTGTAAAACCCAGTCGGTCGAGGCAGATGACCGTTCATACTGAGCCCGGTTCTGCTGGAGGTTTTTCCTTCCCGCTAATGGGTGGTTTTTCTTTCCACTGTCGCTTTATGCTTGCTCAGTATGAGGGATTGCAGCAAAGCCATGTACAATGCAGACGACTCTCCCTGTGGCTCTACGCTTCTCCAGGAGTGAATGCTGCTTGTCGGGACTTTGATGCAATCAACTGGTTTCCCTTATATAGGAAATTTTTGACCAATCTGTATAATATGATTGATTTTGACTTTGTAAAGTGCCTCGAGATGACATGCTTCATGAATTGGCGCTATATAAATAAAATTGAATTGAATTGAATTGAATTAAGCCAATTTATTCAATTACACAACTGCATCCACAACCAGCTGAAAAATATGGAACATACCTAGGAGGTTAAATGAGGTAAATTAGCATAACAAGCCAGCAACTCCAACCACGAAGGTTCTTGCCACCGTGTTTCCCATTACACTGAAATTAGACCGTGAGCGTAAGGGTTCTGTGTGCTAAGCTAACAGTACGGCATGGATGTTTGAGAGTAACATGGAAAGGTCAGTAAAGCTCTTGAAGTGCATTGGTGGAATTGTAAACCAACGGATAACAGACCTGTAAGCTAGCGCTAGCTGTATACAAGTCACACCTGACTATAAGTCGCAGGATCGGCCAAACTATGAAAAAAAGTGTGACTTATAGTAAGAAAAATACGGTAATTTAAGTATTGACCAAAACATCACAAGTGCACTGTAATTGGTTTTGCCGCATTATGGACCTTAGACGAAGGGATAAGCAAAGAACTGGAAGTCACTCACATAATGTAGATCCTCCTTCATAAAACAAACAATCGGAGTGAGGACCATTTTTTCGGATTTCGCCATCAAAGTGAGGGCTGTTTGTACAAAAGTGAGGACATTTTGCTGGTCCTCACTGTGTATTTTTGCTAACAGTACGGTTTAGGACTACGGTACGAATGGAGTTTAGGTTAGGGGTAGGTATCCACTAGTAATGGTTAGGTTTAGGGTTATTGTCAGGGTTAGGGCATAGAAAGGGTTGAAAATGACTGAAAATCAATGGGAGTCAACACATGGACTGTCAGGTTTGGTGTATTGTTGTTTGGACCGAAGCGCAGGCAAGAGTAGGGAAGCCACGTGTTGGGTGAAGAATGATTTTAATACATAAATTAACAAGGCTTACAGGCAGACGTGGAACCAGGAACACGGCGAAGAGGAGCTCAGAACAGGGTAGCATGACAAAAGAACCTGACAACTAAGAGTGGCTGGCTGGCTGACTAAATAAAGATGGAAACAAAAGGGACAGCAGGTGAAGCAATCAAGCACAGGTGGACATAGTAAAGGTAATTAGGTTGCAGGGGAATTAGGGTAATGCGCTGGGTGCAGGAGGAAAACAGAATCTAGCATTAAATGGAGAATGAACCAGAAAAGGGAAGAAATCTAAATAACTAAGAAAGCACAGATAAAACCAGACTACCAAAATAAGAATATATACAGAATCTAACATACAACACATGTGAGTAACTAGAAAAAGAAACCAAAACATAAAAAAACCCAGAGACTCCTGACAAAGACGAGAATGTGTGGGTGTGTTTTCTACATTTATTCTTCTAAGGGGTTTACGTTCCTTCAATATAGCTGGAGAAAACCCCTGAACCATATATTTAGAACACTGCTAGGTTTCTGGAGAACTCAGGAGAAACAAAGTGCATGCAAGGGGTTAATGGAGAGAAACAGGATGAACAAAAATGGACAAATATGATTTTCAAGCATCAACTTTATGTCCTGGCAGGTGCTGTCAGTGAAAGCATCACCTGCCAAAAATGATCGCCCAACAGATAGGCTGGTGATGAGTCCATTCAAAGCTGATAGCCTCAGCATGACTTGATTCAAGGTACCGGTATGTTTTTTTACAAAAAAAAACGAAAGGTGCATTGTGGTAACTGAAGGAGTAAATATTAAAACGTAGTACCCGATCCAGTCATCCAAGTGTCACAAAATGAATCCCTCGGCTCTGATTATGCGCTGACTTGGCATGACATAAATTTTAGACAACGCCCGCAGAATATGCCATTTAGGAGTGGCAAACGCATAGAGACCAGTCAAATGAAAGACAATGGATTATAAATAGATTCATACCGGTTTAGGTCATGCCAACAATCAGTGTGCTCCTCTTTGTTGTTTCAGCCTTTGCCTCCATGGTAGCATCTGATATGTTTTGTGTATCATCAGTTATATTCTGGGTCAAATATTTAAGGTTTAATTTGTTCTATAGTCCTGAGGGAAAAAATACTTTCTGACTAGATTGAAATGCTTTAGAAGCTGCTTAGAAATCTGTCCAAATTTGTATACAGCGCAGTGTTTACTAAAAACAAAAAAATCTTCCTGAAACTTGCTTCTTTGTTTCAGCCTGGTCTTTTAAAATTTATTCTAGGCTTTAACTGCGTCTACCTTATGACCCACTCTGACACCAGTGGCCAAGATGTTCCCTTTGCAGGGACACTCTAATAGTCCCCTCCTGTACTGCTGAGCTGCTCTGAGGATGGAGCCACTCCTGCTGCACTGACTCATCTCAAGTCAACTGAAGATCATTAGCTCATCACTCCACTGTGTAAGAAAACCAGTTGTTGGGCCTAGCTATGGCAGGAACAAGGACTGAATTGCGAGCAGAAAACAAAAGAGACTGGTAAAAACTCTGAATCCCAGAAGGCACAGTTTAAACCCATTTTCATGGCAGCTCCCAGGAAGTCAGCTGGAAACCCTGTGACGTCCTAGACCCAGCTCTGGCTACACTGGGGAGAAGATGCACATGAACTTCTTGATCTAGCTTACTGAGCAAAAGACATCTTCAAAGAAATCTTGGGTCCAAATTAAAATATGGTCTAAGACTAGACACCTGATACTGGACTGTCTGAGCTTCTGCAAAAAAGAATTGGAGCCAAAAAGAAAAGAAGGGCTTTCTCTAACAATTTTTCTTCAACTGCTCTAAAGAAGAATTTAAAATTAGACGTGCGCCAGTCGGCGCAGAGGCCCACCCCAGCCGCACAGGGGTCACCAACCTTTTTGAAACTGAGATCTACTTTGTCGGTACTGTGTCATACGAAGGGCTACCTGTACTGACCTTTGAACTAAAGAATCAGAGCTCACCTTAACTTCATGTAATATAAACATGTTTTAATGCTTTTAAATCTATGTAAATACCAAATACGATGAAAAAGGAAGAGCAATTGAATAAAGTAGGATTTTAAATGCTCACTGGAGGGCTGTGCTATATTTTTGAACAGGCTTGAGGGCACCACATGTGGTCCTTGGGGGCTACGTGGTACCCGCGGGCATCATGTTGGTGACCCCTGCACTAGACCAATAGCGTTTTTTCTGTTCATCGGACCAGTTGAACTCAACATGCTCTCCTGTTCATCAGAACAGTTTACAGGAGGAGATTGTGTCTGGGCAGAGAAAATTAGTTTAGGATATAAACTGTCACTTTATACATTTTGTATTAAATAATACTGTATGTTCTTCAGTGATGTTATCAAGGCGTTGGTTGTTTTTACCTGTCATACTTTATCGGTTGGTTTTGCTGTTCTTTTTACATCTCTCTTTGCAGGTGTAGAAGCAGACTCACAGGAGGTTATATTGCTCTCTCCCATTCCTCTCCTCTTTCTCTTTCACCTTTTCTCCCTATTAGCATTTTGTCTCCCCTGTTTCTCTCCTTTTTTTGCTCTTTTACCTTCCCGTTTCAGTGTCCAGTGAACATGAAATAGTCCCAGCATAAAATCTAATAAAGCTTCTTGCAGATATAAATCAAGCAGAGCACTATGGCGAAAGCAGTAAGACTCCGCTTGTGTTTGTTTGAGAAAAAAAAAAGAGACCACTCAGCAGCATCCACTATAAGAAGTGTGTCTTTGATGTTGTTCGCATAATATGTTTGTTATGACATCAGATACATCTTGGTAACAGAAACGACTCAAAGTTGCTACTATTAAACTTTTATTTTTGTGATTCGCGCTGAAAGCCGTGGCTCGTTGGCTGCCGCTGGGATGAAGCAAGTGTGTGTGTGTTGTGAGGGGTGCTGCGTTTGGCTGAAGTTTCTGAAGGGGGCAGAATTTGTTTTATGAGGGTAATTGATGCTTTGCTGCAGGAGAAGAGGGCAAAGCAGGCATGAAATTGTGCAGGGGATCAGATCCGTATCGAAGCATACGGAGGAGCTGAGGGAGAACAACGGAGCCTGGCGGCCCAGGGGTGGCAGGATTAGGGCGCCGCTCAGCTCTGAGGTACAGTTAAGAGCCAATTTTATTCTCTGGCTACCCAATCAGTGGAAAAGCCCTGTATCCTATTAGATTCAAGTTTAGGGAGGAGAATCAGACCTGCTGCAGAATGGCCATTAAGACATCCACAGAACCAGCAGAAAAGCGACGGGAAACATGGAATGAAATAAGGAAACAAACTCTGAAGAGGTCACTTCAGAGAGCTGGATCAAACTATTGAATTCACATCCTGAAACTGCAAAATATCTTAAAGGGATTATCAAATCCTAATAATATGAATGTCATTAATTATGTTTTACGGTGATTGCAACAAAATTAATTTATGGAGAATAATCTGGTTGGTAATTTTACACCTGAGTAACCTGCTGATCTCTCATCGTCCCCATTTACTGCATGTGAGCTGAGAGCAGGGTGACTGGTTGAATTCCCTCTGCAGGGTCTCATGTTACTGTGTTTGCAGGCAGCGAGGAGGCGAAGGCTCATCAGGATTCCCAAGCTGTCCATCTGGGAATAAGAAGAGGGAATTGGCTGTGAATCCCTTATTAATAAACTCTGCCCCTCTCCCCCCACTCTGCACGTGACCCTCTGATCAATAACAGGGCACTGCCTCTCATAGAAGCTATTTAGATTTATTTGCTAATATCCAGGGGTTGATAGTCAGAGCTGGACTGGAGATGACAGTAGCCTCGATCCCATTACCTCATTATTTACTGTTTTGAATTCTGCGATGGTCACAGTCAGCCTGTGTCTCTGGGGTAACAAATAGGAGAAAATCTCCTTTCCATACCTGGGACAAGTCAAGGGCGAATCTGATGGAAAACATACGAGATGCCTCTTCATTTCGGCTCGTAAAGGCTGTGATGTGTTTGTAGACGTGTGCGTGTGCAGATGTGTGAAATCGGTGATCTACCTCTGATTAATTTCGAGAGCCTCGGCTCCTCACCTATTTTCATATTTTGTCACGTTACAATCTGAAATGTTCAGTGCATTTTATTGGGATTTTTGGCAACAGAGCAACACAAAGTGTAGTTCTGAAGTACAAAAAAATACTGTACATGATGTTCTATTTTTTTTTTTTTTTTGCAAACACCTGTTCCACATATTTGTATTCATCCCGTGAAGTCGATACTTTCTGAAACCACCATTGGCTACAAGCACAGCTCTTTTGGTACGTATTGTAGCGCCATTCAAGCATCTTCCCATCAGCTGTGACCAGCTACCTTGTCTCTCCTGAAACGACGTATCCCCACAGCATGACACAACTACCACCATGTTGTTTCTGGCATACACAGCATCTGGCGAGCAGGTCAAAAAGCTACATTTTGCTCCCATCCCACCAGCGCAATGACAATGGGAAACTGCCAATGGAACTTGCTGTTGTTCTTCAAGCAATGGCATTCTGATTTGGATTCTTTTACCAGACTTTTGAAATGCATGACTAATAGTTACCCGATTGTCTCACCTGAGCTGTGGATCTGCTTCTCTGATTCTTGTTCTCCCTGTTCAGGCTGTCAGATTAGATGGACCGCCAGATCTTGGTTGGCTTGCAGTTGTGCTACAATTGTTACACTTATTCAGATAATGGAGTGAACAGATGAAAGCAAGTTGCTTAAATCTTGGGATATTGTTCTATAACCTTACTCTGTTTTAAACTTCTCCACAACTTTTTCCTTGCCATGTTCCTTGGACTTCATGCAGTTGTTTGTTCACTAATGTTCTCTAACCTTGTAGACCTTCACAGAACAGCTAGATCTATACCAACATCAAATTTCAAGCAGGTGCACTCTATTTATAATTAGAGGACAGCTGATTGCTGCACTGGATTTTATTTAACGGTATCATGTCTTGTACACACGTAGCAGTGTCTGTATAAAAACAATGTTTTAAAAAATAATATTGTACACACAGGATCATTTCAGAAAAGTTTTCATCCACACAAATATGCCGCTGAGCGTTGTTTTAAACATGCCAAACACATAGAGGACAGTGTACTGCAAAGCTAAAACTTATGACAGGCAGACAGAATCCTTCAAAAACAGCCATGTGGTTGACAGAGACGGTGAACGGTGTGGTGCCTCCATATTGGGAAGGAAAGTTGGTGTAAAACAGATGACCTCCCAGCGCCGTTCTTCTTTTTATCTCAACATGTTGAAACAGTTTGGCTTGTGAAAACAAATAAGTAAAAAGTGTCTGAACCAACGTAAAAATCAGCACCTCTATGTTAGCATTTGTGTTTCCTCCACTGCACGGCCAAGTCAATAACAATGGTCAGTGCCGCATTATTTGGTGCAGATCCTAAAACTCTTTTGCCATGTTCACACGCAGGCTCAAAAACTGAGGTTTTAGAAATCTCTACTTTGGTTGGAGTTTTCATAAATAATCGTTTTCAGTGATTAATGGAGTAAAACTGAGTTTTCGTGTGGATGAAAGGCCAAATTTGTTTTCCCAGATATCCTGCTACATGTGGACAAGGCATCAATGTCAAGGCGGCTGAAGAGAAATGCCCACTATGCTTTTTATCAACAATGAAAAACATATTAAAAAATTGCCTTTTAGCGAATGTTTTTTTTTTAATAACGCCTTTTTTAGGTTACATTTTTATCATTTCTGTTATTATTATGCCTAATTTACTATTCTTTTTTAAATTTATTTCATGCTTTTAAGTTTATGTTTTTTATCATCCAATTTTTCCCTATGTGAAAACTAAACTTCAATACTCTAAGCACTTCTGCAAATATATGCAAATAAAAAACAAACAAAAAATCTACATTTGTCAAACAAACAATAATTTAACATATATGTGATATTTCAAATTTGGCAATTAACACATTTTAATCTACAGCCCATGGGTATTCACAAAAACACAAAAAATACAACATCTTTATTAAAATTAAATGTAAAATAGACAAATGGTGATATATTAAAGGAAATCTGATCTTGATAAATTAATAAAGTGTGTTTACATCTATTAAAGACAACAGCAAATGGGTTAAAAATTGTGATGAGTGGAGCGCTCTCACTGACTCGTGATGTGTACAGAAAAACTAGGATGTGACCCGACTGTCAACAAGTATTTGTCCACAGTTATCTGGAGATGAATAGTAAAATTGTGTTGTTGTGGATCAGCCTCTCATGAAGATGAATGCAAATTTGTGAGTTCACTGGTGCAGAACCATAGCCATTGGTTTACAGAGATGTGGAAACAAGTGAGACGGTGAGCTGAGTCATCCTGCAACATTTTATCCAAAAGCAGCTTATAAGAGTATTGTGAGAACAATGCCGACCTGTGAGGAGAAAGGGGATCTATAACATTAGCAAAGACTCAGATCCTCCTCAGTCAGTAATTTCTCGCTTCGAGAACTCTGTCCTTCATGTTTGAAAGTTTCCAGCTTCAACATCCCTGTAGATTTATCATTCCTCTGCAGAATGTGACCACAATCTGATGAGGTCTCCAAATAATTTTATTCACGTTTTTGTGCAAACAGTTTAAGTTTTTTTTTCTTTTTTCTTTAAAAGGTAGTTGTTTGTAGATCTAACTGCAAAACCAAACGTGAGCTACTCTAGGTTACGGCACAGCTTCAGTGGGGATTTGGAAGATCAGACAAGTCAAAACAAAAGAGAATAATTTCTCTGAGGAGTTGAGCTCGTTTTGGTGAAAGCTAAGTCACTTCCAAAACCGGTTTCTTCCACTTTAAAACCAATTAACGTTAAAACAATTTGTAACTGTTCTAAGAAATGCCACTGAATCTTTGCAGCACTTTTGCATATTTTGGTTATATACGCTGTCGGCCATGTTGGTCTTGTACAGTAAATATGTTGCAAAGATTAATGTATTAACTTACTTGAGATTCGCTTTGACAGGTTTGCTTGGCTTGACTTATGGTGTAATATCCGAAACAGCTTTAAAAAAGCCTGGTCTCTATGACAAAAAAATACAAAAACCATATATTCATTTTCAAATAAAACAACATACACCAGTCGTTTACTTAGTTCTCTTTTAGCCTGAAGAGAGCTTTTTTTTTACCAGGCACAATTTGCAGACATAAGGCCCGTTTACACTATACTTTTTTAACCGAGCCGAGACCAGTCCGAGCTCGGTAACCGAGATAACTCTTGTGTGTAAACGGTCAGCAGACTGAACCGGACCGCGCTAAACATAACCGGACCGCGCTAACTGCAGACCAGTTCTTGGGTAGGTCTCGGCCTGGGTTTTTTTCTGGCCCGGTTTTCTGATAAAGAGCGCATGAGCAGACCGCGTCATCCCCTTACAGTCAGCTGACTGTCAGCGGGTTTTCCGGCGTGTCTGGCTGCACGTCCCGATTCACACTCTATTCAGATAAATTTCAGACATTCATAAACATACTAGCTTCCTTACCATGCCACACGGTTTCCAGAGATGATTCTGCTTAGCAGTGTGATGAACCTCAGTGTCTGTTGTTGTTTCCTGCGTCTGTAAATCCTTATTAGACGTTTGTTTGTCTTATCCACGTCCCAAAAGCCGACTATGTCTAACCATAACATCCTGAACGTTACGGGTGCCGCCATTTTGATTTGCTCGGTCCCGCCTTCAATGCGGTATCGCGCACGTGACGTCACGGCCTTAAGAGTAACGCCCCTTTTGCCGCACCGGTAGGGCAAACAGTCGTAGAACGCACATACAAACCAGCCATTACAAGCGCAACAGAACCAGCGATATGACCGACTTTGCAGCCATTAAACTTACCCAAGACGATGTCCCAGGCGCACGGTTTACTGGTCGCACTGTGGAAGAGCACACCAACCTTCAGCTGAAACGGTGGCTTGAGTGTCGAGGGCTCAAAAAAACCGGAAGACGGGCCGAGTTGATTCAACGGTAAGCTTTGTTTTTTTCCCTGCTCGGCGTTCATGCCTTTGTTATGATTTCCACCCTGCTCCGTTCACGTCGGCCTTTTTTGTTAGTTTGCAATCAACGTCCAGGAATCTGTATATCTTGCCAATAGGTAGCTACAAAACGATTGTTCACATCTCAGAATCTTTCGCTTAAGAGATTCAGGGCGTTTGTTTTTGAGTAAGCTATCCCGGTAGCAGGGTACCATGTTAGCGCCTGCTAACATGCCTTTCTTTTGAATCGGGCGTACCTCTCCAGCTAAAATGATGACAAAACAAACAATCTATGGTCAACTTAGGGGCCTAAGTCAATATCGCGCGGCAGGATAGACACGCAGACATAACAAATGTGTAACAAAGGATAGCTCGTTTCGTCGTTAGCTCTTCGACACCTGAGCAGATTTAAGCTTCAGTAAAACACCAAAATACTCTCACCTGTTCACTGCTTGATGTCGCTGGAATTGGGTCAGGATGTTCTTCAGTTGGGCCCTTTCCACCGACAAAATGCTTGCTACATATGTAGGTGAATTTGGTAACTTTTTCCGGGTTGAAATGTTGTGTAGGCCGCCCGCACAAGTGTACCCAACGCACACACTTCTCCTTGGCACTCTTGAGTTTCGGGAAATTAATGAAGAAAACATCCTTCATATGCGGTCGATGAGCGTACCTCGAGTTGCACGTCCCATAGCAACAATGTTTATAAACCATGGTCTTAGATGTTGGAAAAAGCAGTCGTTTACCGAGTAAAACCTAGGCTAACGCACGTCTCTTCCACAGCAAAACAGCGGCGGGTTTGGGAGTTTGCCCTACTGCGTACCACGTGATGTGACGTCATCGTGACGTTGTGTTTCTAAAAATAGCTCGCGCGCGGTACCCCATTCCAGAGAGCGGTAGTACCGCAGATCGCCACTAGGAGGCGAGGAGCAACCAAGGAACCGAGATAACTCTTGTGTGTAAACGGCCGTCTTATCTCGGTTGACTGATCCAAGCTCGGACTGGTCTCGGCATGGCTCGGTTTTTAGGTGTAGTGTAAACGGGCCTATAAACGTTGTTGTGCCATCTGCTGCCAGTACCGCAGAGCTATGAGAAAGCAAGATGGCGACAATTGACGCAGCTACTGCAAGAGCCAGTAGACCGTCTTGCAATGCCTCTCAGTATAATGACTACTCAGCGTGGTCGGTACAAGGTTAGAGCTGCTCAACCTCTTTCTTTTTGCACTTCTGCTGGACGTTGCCGACTTGCTCGGCTCCATTGCTTATCCCCGTTTACTTTTTGTACGCATGCGCAGTATTGTTCTTCCAGGCACATGGTCTTGTTGTGGTAAGTATACAAAAAACAATTTTTTTACTAACAAATAGAGTAAAAGCAAGGTTTAAAACACATAAATAAAATAAAATATAATAAGGCACCAGTGCCCCAATAATTTAATCAGAAAACCTTTGTATGCTTCTAAAGTGAGCTACTGTCATAAGAATTTATAAAGTCATAGTACGTGACTAGACCCCTTTAATTGTCAAGTTTGTGCGCACAAACAAGGAGTCAGACTTCAGTTCCACTTTACTCCCAATGAAGATTAAGTACAAATACAATGAAAGAAAATAGAAATATTCTTTTTAAATATGCATACACGTTTCAACAAAAAAGGAAGACATGCTTAGATTGCTGCAAATAAGCTTGGTATCAATCGGGGTACTTCCTTTCTAGTGAAAATAATCACTGAACGGCAGGGAGAGCAGAGTAAACCCACAATGACATGCAAAAAGATGAAAGTGAAGTAATCTTGTGACAAAAGATATTTGCTGAACACAGCAATACTGCTAACCAACATTGTCTTCAGCGCAAAATAACCATAGATGTCCAGGTAAATAATCATCTAATGCAAAGTGAATGACAGTTAAAATGTTTCTACAAGGTTTTGCAGAAACTGTTTTGTACATCTGGTGGCTGATCTTGTTTTAGGTTGGCAGAAATATGCCATTTGAATGTGGCCTGACAGATGCATGCTACACTTTTTCCTTTTTGTAAAAAAACAAACTATATATTCCTTCGCTTCCACTTCATAATTATATTTTGCTTTGTTCTATCACATTAAATCTAAATAATATACATTGAAATTTCAATGTCATTGAAATTGACATTTCTCTTTGTAATATCCAAGTAACCAATTCAAGTTGTTTTAATTGGTTGAAACAAGTGTCTTATTATTCTTTTATCTTAATTACTTGCATCATCTGCAGGGCAAGACGTTCAGGTTTATGTGTCCAGAATTCATTGCAGTCCAAGACATGTTTCTGGCGACCCAGGATTTTTGGATAAGCCCAACCATTGTTGTTGCTCAGTGTAGTTGAACTCAATTATCAAAATATCCTAGGAGGGATTGAGCAGTGAACCTGTTGGCGGTGCCGTTCTGTATGCATGCAGCAATGATGTCTCCACAAATAACTGGCGGGGGTGATCAAGCAGGCCTCTGAAAGTTGGAGTTTCAGGGAAGGACTGAGAAATTTGCCCTGCACGTGTCGGTACTCTCAGCAACCTTTCATACAACAGTGGTAACGTACAGACCATCTGTTGCATCACAGCCTTTTTCAAGCTGCGTGGGGATTATTGTGACTCGGCATTTACTGCTTTGATGTAATATTCTAGGAAAGTATGCAAATCATAGAAGAGTCGGCGCGGTTATTTTATCCACTGCTGGTAGACTGCTGTGACACTGTATCAAGCAACACCAAGTATTTAAACTGACATATTTACTCAATTAGGTGATATGTTTGGGTTAAGAGCACACACACACACACACACACACACACACACACACACACACACACACACACACACACACACACACACACACACACACACACACACATTAATCTGCGTTTTGATTCAGGTCTTAATCTCCTGTCTGCTTCTCTGCTGGCAGGTCCTGCCTTCCAGTTTAGTAGTAACAAAGAGGCTGGAGATTCATGAAGAGGCTCAACAGGCAGCATGCAACCTAAAACCTGTTTATCTCTGCTGTATCCATGGTGTCAAGGTGGGGACTGTCTGAACATACCTGACAAGCGGTAAACAACCCATTAAATATTGTTTTTCATCTCTCTTATCTTTACAAATCAACAATCTCCATATTTTTCCATATTTTAAGATAATATCTACAAATGATACTGATGCAGGGTCTCCTATGCACACTTAAGAAACACCGCTTACCCTTTTCTCTCAGTAACTTTTTCAACTCACATTTGAATCTTCATATTATCAGAGTCAGAACACGGTGAGACCAATGTGAAAACTACTCAAAGCAGCTCTGTTACTCTTATGCTGTCATACTGAAAGCAGGAGTGAGCAGGTAGGACGCTGCTTCATCAGCAATGACAATTTCTGTTTGTCAAGTCCTCGTGGATACGCTCCAGAGCTTGTAAAGCATCTCCGCTTCGGAAAGTGTTTTGAAAATCAGTTTCTCTCTCAAAAAATGTGTTCTTACATGGATGAGAGGTGCAAATGCACCAGAAAATGTCAGTGATGCAAAATAGCCGCCACACATTTATATTCATCTCCCTGTTTTCAGTACTAACACTGCAGAAGTATATTTTGCTGTAATTACAGCTGCAGGTCTTTTGAGGTAAGTCTCCACCAGCGTTGCACGTCCCAAGACTGAACACTTTTTTTTGTTTTGCCATTCTTCTTCGTTGGAAGCTCTCTCAGACTGGATGGTAACCATCTGGGAACAGCAGCTATGAAGTCCTGCCACCGATTTTCAGCTATATTTAGATCTTGACTTTGACTGGACCAGTCTAACATACACTACTTCATTCCAGCTCTGGATGTATGTTTAGGGCCGTTGTCCCGCTGGAAGGTGAACCTCTGTCCAGTTGGAACCTCTAACTCATTTTCCTCAAATATTTGCCTGTTTAGCTCCATCCATCTTTCCGTCAACTTCGACCAGCTTCCCTGTCCCTGCTAAAGAAAAGCATCCCCACAGTATGATGCTACCAACATCAACATGTTTAACATAAGGAAGGGTGTGTTCAAGGCAATGTGGAATATTGGTTTCCAACCACACATAGTGTGGTGTGTTTTCCTAGACTGTCTGTTTTGGTCTCTTCTGACCAGAGCAGCTTATTCTGCATGTTTGCTGTATCCTCTACATTGCTCATGCCAACAAAAGATTTCATCTGACTTCTTTTTTTAATTGCTTTCTTCTTGCCACCGTACTTGTGGAGTGCACGACCAATAGTTGACCTGTCTCCCACCTGGGCCGTGGACCTCTACAGCTCCTCAACAGATACCATGGGCCTCTTAGTTGCTTTTCTGCTTAATGTTCTCCTTTCTTGACCTGCCAGTTTAAGTGAAAAGACATGCCTGCAGTTGTGTCATGTCTTCCCATTTTCAGATGGATTGAACAGTGTTTAGATGTTTTCATTAGCAGGCCACTAGATGATTTTAGTCCGTCTCTGTCATGCTGCTAACAGATCCTCCACACAAATATCAAGCTACTTCAGCTGCATTGATGACCCAAGTTGTGTGCAAAGAGAATTGAAAGCCTGATTTCCAGAGTCAACCGCAGAGGTGAAAGAAGACACCCAAGGTGGAAAAAAAAAAGGCTAAACAGTGGCGGCAGCAGTGTATCAAGTCTGCAGCCTCATGGGAGCAGCGGGCCATATTCTGCCACTGATAGCTTGACAAATGATATCAACCACAAGAACTATTGTTATGACAGCAGGGAAGATGGTATCAAACTGCCACAATATCCACAATCCAGTTACCAAATGCGGGCATACTGTGAATAGAAGCAAACACAAATTAAAGTTGCGGTTTTCCTTTTTCCCTTTAAAAAAAAAAAAACTTCATCAGACGGATGAAAAGATTAGTTAGCTTTTTTATTGTTATGACGCTCACATTTATAGTTGAAGTGTTGCAAGTTGGCCACTAGATGACTCACTCCATGGCTGTTCTCATTACACACACACACACACTCAGTCACATGCAGTGTGCACATGGTGTGTTTAATATGACCAGCCTAGTGACTATCCACATGTGCTTCAGTCTCCTCTGGGAGGACAGGAAAGCATCTGCCTCTCTCTGTCTGGGAAAATGGCCTAAATTTGCAGCTCAGCAGGAGGTGGAGGAAAAAAAAGAAGCAAGCAGGGAGCAGAACAAAAATGACAATCATTTATGTGAATATATACGTGCATCCTAATTATCCTAGTATATTACCGATTCTTGTAATACTGCTTATCCCTACATGCTTGAGGTGATGCGGTAATAACACTGATAACAATGTGGATTTATGCAATACTTTTCTAAGCCAGGGATAAAATAACCACAAACAATCCATTAGCTGTAATAAGGGGAGATTTAAACTGCAGGGTTCATTAGGTGCTCAGAAGGAGCTTCCCCAATAAGAACAAAACTCAGAGTCTCACCTGCTTGGTTAGCCTTTTTTATTTATTTATTTGTGAATGCAGTTTTATGTTGCCGTGCTTGTGGAGCGTAAACATCATTTAGACTGCGAAAAATCATGGATCATAAAAACAGACCCGTGTTTTCTTTATTCATCCCTATAATTCAGCACGCAATGATCTGCAAAAGCGTTAACACACCTTGACCTTTAATGTCAATTTTACAAAACTGTGAGGTGGAAGGCGAAAGAAATTGCATGATATCCACTGTTTCTTACAAATGCAAATATGAAAAGGTGGTGTGCATTCATATTCAGTCTTTTTTTTTTTTTAGAGTAGTAGAGCTAGACTTTGACTGGGCCATTCTAACAAATGACTTGTAGCTCTAGCTGTATACTTAGGGTCATTGTCGTACTGGAAGGTGAACCTCTGCCGCAGTCTCAAGTCTTTTGCAGCATCTAATAGGTTCTGTTCTTTCAGGGTTCACAACTCTTTAGTTTATCTATATTTTTCTCCCATCCACCCTTCCATTAACTCTGACCAGCTCCTTATCAAAGCTGAAGAAAACCAATTCAGCAGCATGATGCTGCCGCCACCATGTTTCACCGCGGTGATGTGCAGTCTTTTTCTGTCACAAATAGCATTTTTCATGCAGGCTAAAAAGCTCTTTTGGTCACAAGTTTTCTCTGAACCCTACCTGGAATGTAGGAAATTCTTTTACCAATGATTTTCTTATCGATGCTGCTCTATAAAGGTCAGATTTGCGGAATATCCCATGATCTGTCAGTATGCACACACTTTTTCTAAAAGGTCCCAGAGGCTACAACACCACAAAGCAAGTGACATCACACCATGAAGACCAAAGAGATCTTCAAACATGCCAGCTCTACGTTCACACTGCAGGTCTTGATGCTCAATTCCGATTTTTTGCTGAAATCAGATTTTTTTGAGGTGGCCGTTCATACTACTATTAAATGCAGCCGTCATCAGACTTCTGTCTGAGCGGTTCAGGACCGCAAAGCGACCCGCATGAGCAGATATAAAAAGGAGACGTGACTGTTTTACGGAAGTAATGGTGAATGTAATTGTTTCTAGAAGTGTTCAATGTTTTGTTAATAAAAAAACATGGACACCAGCCGGCATCTCTCCTTGTTATTATTAGAAAGCTGTTAAGCAATGGGAGCTGACAATATTAAGACCACATGTTAGCAAGACAAAGTAACTTAAGAAGTAAGCAGCACAGCTATTAACAATGGTGTTTTATGGAGCGCTAACTGCTACTGCTGTGTGTTGATATGTAGTGCCATGGGCGACCGTGCCTTCTGCTCTGCCGCTCCTCGGACCTGGAATGCCCTCCCTGATCATCTGAGGGAACCACAGACTATTCAGACTTTTAAAAAAGGATTAAAAACATTTCTTTTTAGCAGAACTTATGACTTTTAACATTTTACAATTATGCTATTGATTTTATTCATAAATGTTTTACAGCGATGTTTAGATGTTTTACCCTTCTATGATGATTTTATCTGTAGCATTTTGAGATTTTTCTTAAATGTGAAGTGCAATACAAATAAAATTTATTATTATTATTATTATTAGTGAGAGACAGGAGAGTGATGTGAAAGATGAAAAAAATGCGACATAAACGTTCAGACAGCGAACGCTTTGAAAAAAATCCGATTGGTATACAAATTAGTACAACATATGGAAGTGGCACAAACTGTATTTTTTGGAGGGTGAAAAGATCGGAATTGGGTCATTGACACTGCCGTGAAAAAGACAGATGTAGGTTGCATGTGGGTAAGAAGATCGGATTTGGGTCGCATTTCCCTGCAGTGTGAACGTAAAAAAACCTGAAGGAGTTGCAGAGCTCCACAGCAGAGACTGGAATATTTGGAGCACAGCAAGTCACACAGTCCATAGAGCTGGGCTTTATGAACGAGTGGCCAGAAAAAAACGTTACTTGGTGCTAAAAACAAGACGACATGTTTTGAGCTTGCTAAAAGGCACGTGGGTGACACCCTAATGTATGGAGGAGGAAGGTGTTCTGTTCAGATGAGACTAAACTTTTCTGCCATCAAGAAAAACACCATGTCTGGCACAAACCCAACACATGCCATCATCCCAAGCACTCAGTTTCCCCACAGCATGATGCTGCCACCATCATGTTTCACTGTGTGGATGTTTGTCAACAGGAGGGTCTGGGAAACTGGTCCGAGTCAAGGTATAGATGGATGGTGCTAAATGCAGGGATATTCTTGAGATAAACCTGCGTCCGTCTGGTTGTAATTTGAGACTGGGAGTGAGGTTCACCTTCCAGCAGGGTAATGGCCTGATAAAGCAACACTCAAGAGGTTAAGGGGAAACATTTAAATGTGTTGGCCTAGTCAAAGTCCTAGGTCTGGCCTAGTCAAAGTCCAGACCTCGAGAATCTGTGGTTAGACTTGAAGATCTCTGTTCACAAGCGAGTGGGAGCAGTTCAGGCTTGAGGAATGAGCCAAAATCTCAGTGGCAAGATGTGGCGAGCTCATAAAGACTGATCCAAAGCGATGTGCAGCTGTAATTGCCGGCAAAGGTGGCTCTACAAGGTACTGACTTTTTTTGGGAGGGTGAATACCTATGCACACTAATTATGTTATTCTGTTTTGTTTTATTTGTTGTTTATTTTACAATGACTAAATAAAATACATCTTCAAAGTTATAGGCATGTTCTGTAAATTAAATGGGGCAAACTCAAACCAATTCATTGAAATCCATTTTGATTTAAGCCTTTGAGACGACAAAGCATGAAAAATGCCACGGGGGTGAATACTTTCGCAAGGCACTGTCAGGTCAACAGTCCAGAATAACAGCGAGTTTGGAAAAGAAGTGAAGCAACGTGTCCAAGCAGGTTGGAACGGGTGGAGAAAAGTGTCAAGTGTGTTGTGTGATAATATGAGCAAGAATAAAAGGAAAGGTGTTCAAGACGGCGGTGAGACCAGCAACGTTGTCTAGTTTAGAGACAGTGCTACTGAGAAAGAGACAAGAGGCAGAGCTGGACGTAGCAGAGATGAAGATGTTGAGGATCTCTTTGGAAGTGATGAGAATGGATAGGATCAGGAATGACTGTCAGAGTGACAGCTTATGTTAGATGTATTGGAGATAGAGCCAGAGAGGCCAGATTGAGATGGTTTAGACATGTAGAGTGGAAGGATAAAGAGTACATCAGCAGAAGGATGTTGAGGCTGGAACTGCCGGGTGGGAGGGCTAGAGGAACACCAAAGAGGAGATTTATGGATGGAGTGAAAGAGGACATGAAGGTAGTTGGTGCGAAAACATTCAGAAAATAGGGTTAGATGAAGACAGATGACTTGCTGTCTTGACCCCTGATATGGAAAAGCTGAAAGAAGATATTGTCTATTACTTAATTCGTCTCATAAGTTTTCAGTATCACTCTGAACAGTGACTAATTTTTCTTTCCAGGGATCTTCACAAGTTACAAAAGAGTGTAATTTAAATAACCTACTAGGATCAAGCTGAGCGGGATCCTAAAAATATACTCTTACACTAACTTCAGACACTTTACACAAAATAACTGGACTGTACAATGTGCAGAAAGAGAATATTTAACGCAAACAAATTCTGGGAATGGGTGATGAAGTTCTTTCTTGAGTCTCTTTCTGATGAGTCCTGTGTGGAGTCAGCTGACTTCAGATCAGTAAAATAATCCATTTGTGGTAAATGTTCAGACAAAATCAAATGCTCCGTCAGGGATGATTGGAGATCTTTTTTTATCTATTTTTAAAGATGTTTCCCCTGAGTGTCAGAGAGACTTCTAGGCTGCACACATAAATCAAAAATAACAATAATTTACTTTATGGCTATGATGACTGTATTTTGACTACTGCCATTCCCCCCCATTCATCTTGTAATTTCAACTAGGTAACCACTTCCCTGAATAAAACACAGCAAACACATTCCAAGTTTGACACCATGACCAGATAATATTTAAATTAAGTTAATTGTAAATTATTGCTAAGCTTTCTGGCTTTCTAAATTAAACAGGTTAAGACTCATCTTTGATAAAGGTGTTTGTTGCTTAGTCTTATCTGAGAGAAACTTTCCCATTAGCGGTCTGGCATTCATTTAAACAGCTTGGACAGTAACAGCCTAGTGAGGTTGTAGACCTCTCACATTATGAGATACCCAGCCACCACCAGCAGGGACGAGAATTCACTTTGACTAAGTTCAGTTAGACAGTTCACTTAAAAAAAAAAACTATTCAGAGTGTTTGGGAACTTTGAATTAGAACTGCATCAAAGAGTGGCATCTTGTGGTCAGCAAGTCTCCACGACACTTTAAACAGACTTGGGCAACAGGGGCAATTTAAACTTTAAAGCACAAGCTGCATAGTTGCCTCTAAGTTATAAGGTCCTGGGTTTCATTCCCTATTGAAGGTTCTCTCTGTTGGGTGTGTATATTCTCTTTATAAATGCGTAGGTTCTCCTCAGGTTGTCTGACTTCCTCTCACAGTCTGAAAGCATGAATATTAAAACAGATGGATCAATTCATCGTTGTCTGTTCTCTCTCTCTCTCTCTCTGCGTGGCCCTCTTTTGGACTGTTGCCCTGTCCAGGGTGGATCTTGCCTCTGGACCTTTGACTGGTAAACATGGGCTCCAACCCCAATAACCTTGCATGGATTAGGCAGGTATAGAAAAAGGGATAGTTGGACATTATCAGAAAATAGAAGAAACCCAACCATTCATCTACACTATCTGGGACGTTTCATGTACATTTCTCATTTTCCCTTAACATTTGAAACTCTTTTAGGTTGTAAAATCCCCTTGTTTTACTACAACTGTGTGTTTGTCTGTGATTAAATGACTGACTCAGAGCTGCAGAACTCGTTATCTATTAATTCCTTCATTAAACCCTTATCACCAGCTTTAAGGCCAATTAAAATTTGCTCTAATTTGGTGGCGGGGTGGGCCCGTGTCTGTGCACTCCTCACAGTGACAGATTTGACCATATTCAAACGCCCAGTTGCCTTATCAAACCACTGAAGGCTCCACTGGCCTGTTAGTTTTGCCTCTTTAGTACTGACACTGTTTAATGTATTACACGATGGCACTTAGTGCTTCTTTCGCCGCAAAACTGTTGAAGGATAATTTAATGTCAGCAGGGCACTTTGAGGCAGCTGGTACTTTATTTTCTACTCAAAGTAACAGTGCTCTCAACTCCTGAAACATTTTCTCAGACACATCCCGCCAGAAGGTGGAACAAAAGTCAAAGGTTGAATTGGAGGAAGAGCTGACAATCACGGACAAAGCGGCAAGTTTTACATGCTCCACTTCACTGAGTAGGACGCATGGAGGTCCTGGCATTTTTTGAATGTGGGTGAGGATTTCTTGACTGCATTCACCCACAAAAGAGTTCACATATAGAGATGGATGATATATACATATCACCCATCTCTATATGTGATAAGTACATAGCTGCATACAAACACATGCATTATGTGTGGTCTACCGTGCAAACTTTAGCAAACAGAGTCAGGGTCATAGTGAACGCTTTTATGTGAATCACAATTAGATGCTATTGACAGATCTGCTATATGCAGATGAAGCAGATGGCTCATGGGCAGGAGAGGCGTTGGAAGTTGCAGGGGGATGAGCTGCAGGTCTTGTATTGCAGCAGGTGGCTGACAACTTGGAGATAATGTGTGTCAGCAAAGTCAGGTGGACAACAATAGAGAGAAAAGCAAAAAGGCATTGGACTAAAATTTTACCATTAAGCTACAGTGTTTACTATAACTCTCACTGACAGTAATTTTTAAGAAGCATGTGTTATATTCATTCCAGCTTTTTCTTTTAGCTTTGTTTATGTAGCTCCAAGTAGTTATACTAATTTCCATGTATGAGATTGAGAAATGTGTTTATTTTCGAGGAGTCGTGTGGCGACCCAATGAACTGGCATCATGCCTAAGACTTTAAAATTAATCAACGGCGAGCCTAGTTCACCCTGCTAATTATGAAAAATCTAAGGTTCAGTCAGCATTCTGGTTGAGTTTGGCTACGTTCACACTGCAGGTCTTAAATAGCCTCTGTTCCCTTATTTTCTTCTTGTTAGTTGTTGCCTGATTCGTTCATTCCTTTGTGTACTTTATTCTTAATCAACAACAACACATTTTATTTTAAAAGCACCTTTCAGAACACTTAAGTACACTGTACAGAACCTGAAGAACAATAAAGATAAAATAACAAACAAAAGTCACAGAGAGTATGCACTTTTGAACAGATGAGTTTTTAGTGTAGACTTGAACTGGTAGAGGGTGTTGGTATTGCGGATGTCTGGAGGGAGAGAATTCTGCTCCCCATGGTGCTGAGTCAGGAAGGATGAACAGTGAAGTGAACAGAAGAGGAGGATCTAAGGGTGCGAGAAGGATTAGTGATGAGAAGATCAGAGCGGTAGTAATAGTAATATCATCTTTATTGTCATTGAAACATACATTGAAACATACATTACAACGAAATGTGTTCTCTGCTTTTAACCCATCACCCTTGGGGAGCAGTGGGCTGCCATGTGCGGCGCCCGGGGAGCAGGGGAGCGAGGTTGTGGATGGCCTTGAATGTGTACAGAGGGATTTTGAATTCTATTCTGGATCTAACCAGGAGCGAGTGGAGCTGCTGTAGGACTGGTGTGATGTGATGAAATGAGGAGGTTTTGGTAATAATGTGAACAGCTGAATTCTGAACCACTTGTAGCTCATGGAGGATTTTTTGAAGAAAGCCAAAGAGAAGAGAATTACAGTAATCAATGTGGGAGGCTATAGATAAGAATGAATGCACAGTAATGGGGAAGGCAGACTTGAAGGCAATTCATATTGCGTAGATGAAAGTAGGCAGAACGGGCAATACTATTGATGTGCGAGGTAAAGGATAGAGTGCTATTGAGGATGACACGCAGACTCTTATGATGAAGTGAGGGGGAGACTATAGAACCATCAAGTGAAAGGGAGAAACTGTCAGCTTTGGATAATATAGATTTGGTTCCTACGAGGAGGATCTCATTTTATCACTGTTCAGTTTTAGGAAGTTTGGAAGTGATCCAGGATTTTATTTCTGATAGGCAGGAGGTAAGGGAAGAGGGTGGGAGTGTAGAAATGGGCTTACATGAAGGATAGTGCTGGGTGTCATATGCATAACGCTAAAAATGGCTGTTATTGCCGATAGGTAGAATGTAAATAATGAAAAGTGGGGGTCTCAGGACAGAGCCCTGGGGAACACCAGTTGCGACAGGGCATCGATGGTAACTAAAGAACTTAAGTTGAATGAACTGAGTGCGTCCAGTAACGTAAGATAATAATTCTTTTATTGTCCTGCAATGGAGACATTTCGGATGTGACAGTGGAAAACACACAGAGTTACACGCAATTATTTATCAATGAAAAGAAGAATAAAAAAATAACAAACTAGTCTAATCTAAAATTAGATTTAAAGAAATGGCAAGAATAGATGATAAAAAGTAGATGAAGAGTGCAACAGTAAGATTGAAACCAGATGTTGGTGGGGGTTTGGGGGGGGGAGGGGTTAATTATTTCTCGCAAAATAATTACATTGATTAAAAATCAAGTTACTGATTGTTAATCTAGCAAATCATTCTTTAAAATGTAATTTTCTCTAGTAATGTTTATCTAACTTAGAGTTGCATTGTGAGTGGGTTGAACACATACTAACTGTTGTTCTAAATTAGTTAAGCTACTGACTATAAGGCGCACTTAAAATCCTTAAATTTTCTCAGAAATTGATGGTGCGCTTTATAATACGGTGCGCCTTATATATGATTACCGTTGTGCTTACTGACTAATTTTATGTGGTACAATGTGCTCACAAATCTGTTAAAATGTTAAGTCTGAATTTGGTAAGCAACGAAGGCGTTCCGCTCAATGGATATTCGGAGCATCATGGTACACTGTGTCACTACCTGATTGGACCCCTGAGCTGTCTACAAGACTGCCTGACTGTAATGTCTAAACTAGAAGTGCATTCATGTAAAGGTCCCCACATACTCGGGCGTACTTCACTCCGCGGAAGTCCGCGCATACTTGAGGCGTACTCAAGGCGGACTCCGCGCATTCAGGTACGTGCAGAGCTCAATTTATAAAACCAGGTATGTTGTACCACACTATGAACTTCTCGGAGGCAAGAAGTCTTTACACTGACCTGTTCTATATGCGACACCGAGCTTGATACACTGAGCTGCTCCAAGCAGGCGGTCACAAGGACGCGCGGCATCAACGTCCCTCTCTGCTCTCACTCACAGTTGTGCGATGGGAGCCTGCTGGAAAAGAAACGGTTCTAGGTGCTCAGCTAGCTAAGCACACATTTTCCCATCCATTCTGCCACTTCTTTCCACTGGCAGAAAGAGTGGGAATTGTAGGAATTTGCACAAGAAATGTAGGCAACAGTACGCTTGACTATGAAGAGGAAAACGTCCGTAGAGTCAGCACGGAGTCCACCTGAGTATGTGGGAGCCTTTAGGCAGCCCGCGCCAGGAGTACGCGCTAGCAAAAATAAACCTAGTAAGTTAATTCAATTTAAAAGTTATGTTTATTTTGGCCCTATGTTAGGAACAGGGCAGTGTAGTCCAACTACTCTGTCCTACCCACAGAGACGGATAGCTCTCCTTCTTAGGAGAGAGCTGTGTACGTGGAGGGACGGAGTGATATTACACACTTGGGAAGAATATTTAGTGTGCCTTATAATCTGGTGTGCCTTATGGTCCAAAAAACACGGTAATTTAACCTCATGCTATAGTCTTTAAGATGAACTTCGGTTCTCGAACTTTGATCTTCAGTGAACTATAAATTCACTGAATCATTCTTATGGCGATGGTTTTCAAAAAAATGTATTTGTCCTTTCTTCTTTTATGTCCTTAGTTTCTTTAATCTTGATTTTGCTTAGTAGGTTTAGTTAAGTTTCACTAGCCCAGTAGAGCATATTTGTTGATAAATATAGTGTTATTTCAGATAAACAACATTATATAACGGTGTTCCCTGGATGAGTATTTATTTCTGTTCATAAATTCTTATACCTGAAAGGAAGTTGTCACTCATTTATTCCATATGTGTGCAGTGTTTGCTGTTACAAGAAGCTAATATATATCTAATAGCTTATTTGTTGTCTTTATTCACATTATCCAAGAAGACATAAGCAACACATATACTCATGTTTCAAGTCCCACTTACATCAACGTCCTTATCTGCTGTGTAGGACTGCTGCAATCACTGAAGAGACTGCAATCAAGTGAAGGAAAGACAAGTCGGCGCAAACCTTTTCTCAAACAGGCTGTTCAGACCTTGTGTTATAAAACTTCCTGATTTATCAATTAGCTAATCTTTTTAGCACTTTATTTATCTCCGATGTTTTCTTTCTTTATTACAAATCATTTCTTTCCTACAACGTATGTGTTTTTAGACCAGTAATGTGTCACACTGTGCATCCTAAGTGACCATCTGCGATTGTTCTACTATCCATTCTGCATGCAAATTACACATAACCACAGAGCATCATCATGCATCATCTGAGCAACAATGCCTGTAGCAATCGATTCACATGTGACATGTAGCTTCGACATTAATTGAAACAAAAATTACCATATAGTTTCATCATCATGTCCAAAGTCCTGTATTAGATGATCAGTCCATTTCAAATGAAATTGAGTTAATTTTAGATTGGTTGTTGCCTTGTGATGAGATCCTGTGCTAAAATGCTGGACTTTGCACTCTCTGCATGATGTTTGCATGTTCTCTCTGACTACTACGGCCTCCTTCTACAGTTCCAAAAACACATTAGTTTAATTGGTCTCTATCTGTTGCCCTTAGCTGTAAAGGGCAAATAAAAAGTTATGGACTGGTGACCTGTCCAGGGTGCACCCTGCCTCTCGTCCAGTGACCACTGCAGATTTGCAGAGGTGGATAAATCTGGCTTCACAAATATCCCTTTAACTTAATCAGGTGATTTAATTTTTTTCTGTGGAGCTGGAAGTCCAAGTGGTTGGAACTAATCTCTGGACCGGCTTTTTACATTCTGAACCTGGATTACCCACCTCTGAGGATAGACAGTAGCCGCTCAGCGACCTTGCAAGGACAAGCATTTATAGGCGGTGGACAGATGGAAACTTTAATCCATAAGTTCTTGCTTATTGTTACTGTATCATCTTTATTTGTCTGACAGCCACATTTTTCCTTTTTTTGAAAAATCACTATTAAACTTGCAAAAGTTCAGAGTTGTTCACTTTGTTACAGAATGCGTGTGCTGTCCTGTAAAAAGTATCTTCTTCCTTATGTTTTTTTTTTTTTGCTTTTGCTTTTATATAGCACTTAAACGTCACTCAGGACAAGGTGCAATTACAGGGCAACATAGAACAGTAAAGCATGCACACAAGACCAATTAATAACCTGATAGTCATGTTTTTTGACTGTCGGATGAAGCTGACAGTCAATATTTCGAAATGCGCATTGAAAACGGTTGATGGAAACGTGACTATTCACACGTTACCACCCTAGTTCCCCCCACATGCAACTGCTCTTAACCACACATGGGAAAAAAAAGGTCTGTGTAGACACGCTCGCACTGACCACACACATCCTATACTCCCAGGTCCAGTTACCGTCACCCCAGAGGGGTATCCAACCCGCAGAGCTGGAAGGTGATCCTCTTCATCAGCGGGGTGACCCCAAACCTGACATACCATGTCCTCACTTCAGCCCCAACCCCCCACCCTGATCCCAGCTCCGACAATCCATGAGCCCATCCACACAATCCGAGTAGAAGTACCAGCCCCAGCCGACCACCAGGTCCCAATGCCCATCTCCAGGCCAAACCCCGGCTAGGGGGCCCGCACCTCCTCCAAGCCTCAAACTCTGGATGGAAATCGGAGTGGGTGTGAAAAAGACCAAAAGTCATGCTGTTGCAGATAGGTTCTTTCAGATAGGTTGTCAGATAGGTTATTTTTAAGCAATTTAGGATAGTGACAGTGGAACTGAACCAACAGATTTGGGTTAGCCCCTCATCTAAACTAACCTGGCAAGCCTGATTGATAATATGTAGCGCTCTACATTCGTCACATTATCAATCTGGGTCTGCTCCAGTCGAATCCGTTCGGGGACAGGAAGGACATTCAGCATTCAGCATCAGCATTGAGCTGATGGGGTGAAGTGACACTTAGTGCCCGCCTACCAAAGGTTGGTTTTAGCCAATCAGGGTATCAAATGAAAATGTAAGCAGCAGACGCCATGAAAAACCGCAACAAGTTTATGCTGGTCATGGCACTCCTTGCTGTTCTCGGTGGATTCGCGTGCGTTCTCCATGTTTGTTTTGGTTCACCTGTGGGCTCATAGTATATCCTGCCTTAAACCATAATACTGCAACGTGACTGGCCCGAACTGTTTTTGTTCAGGCCCGAACAATTAAGATGGGAGCGGAACAAGATGGATTCTCGTGTGTTTGTGAACGCACAAATTCCACGAGAATTCCGCTTGCAGGCAAGGTTACATCTAAATAACCCCAAAAAGAAAAAGTCTGGCTTGCTTTGATAATTCAGATGGGGATAGGATTTTGAATAAATATGATAACTTGCTCAAGGGCATATGCTGGTTCATAATTTTAACAGACTTCAACATGATGAGTTTGTTTACACTAAAAGAAACCTAGTAACATCTGCCAAGAGATAGAATTAAACATAATATTGTTATTCCAAAGAAAAAGACAGCTTTGATCGTCCAGCCTCAGTTTACCAAACCTCTTTCTTTTTAAATCGTTTCTACTAATTTAAAGTGGATAGAGCTTTTCATAAATTCGTTAAGCAAAACTTACAGGACTCCTTCACCCTCTCTGTGTGGCTCTGATATCTATTTCCTTCCCTCCACCTTTACTCTGTATCCTTTTCAATCCCAGCTTTGATGTATGCATGACGGAGGATTTCCTGAAGCCCAAAGAGGGCCATTACCCAGGGCCCATTAGGCCTCTAGTAGAGCATGTCAATGACTGCTTAGTCTTGTTCTGTTTTCACATACCCCCCTCCCCCCCAACCACCAATATGTCTGTGTATGTAAAGTGAGGGAGATGTTAAAATCCAGTTTTTATGTATATACATATTGTTTATTTCTAATATTGAAACATAAATACACAGTTCTGTGTTATTTTGTAACGTGTAGTATTGTAGTTTTTCCACTACTGATGCCAGGACATTATTTAGTAGTTTTGTTCTCTCATGCAGACAAAGACCGAGGGCAGTGAGTCATCATCATCAGGATGAAACGCTCTGACATTTGCGCATGAAGGTCCCAGAGTGCCTTGCGGATCAACATCTATGGTTTCTGATTGTGTTTTACAGTAATGGCGGGAAACAGGGTACTGAGAGCCTTTTCTTATTGATTTCTTCAAAAAGTTTTCAGGGCAAGTGATGAACAAGACAAATGGGAATCAATGTGAATTTAGTTAAAAAGTATGTAAAATACATTTTATGTAATATCAAGCAAGAGCCTGCATATCTGGTGAGTGGATGTCAATAATTGCAAGGAGAAAGAGAGTGTGAATGTGACAAAGTAGATGAGCTTGGTTGGTTGGAGGTCTAAGGTTTCCTCATTAACCACAAATGTTTTCTGACTTTGAAGAAAAGGTTGTGACATGTCCACTGCCTGCTTTGCAGAGAACACTTAATCAAGTTTGCTGTTGATTTTAAATTCTCTCAAGCAGAACCAGCTCACCTGTGGTAAACATGTCCCTTTTCCCCACTCTGGTGGGACAGCCACCCTGTTATGGGTGTTCCCTGGTGATGGTTCGGAAGAGATGCCCTGAACATTTCACAGCCTGATCCTTGAGGTGTGGCCAGGTCTGCATCTTGTTTGGGGGTGGTTGGGGGTCGCAAGGAGCTGTTTATGTGTGGGAAGCTAGCAAGATCTTTTATTTGGCTGAGGTTGGTTATAGGTTTCACAATGTATGAATATCTTGGACTTGGCCATGACTCCTCCATCGCTGAGGCTCTCTTTCAGGGCCCCTCTCATCCTATGGTACCTCCGTTTTTTGTTTGCGATCTGCAGACTGAAAAGGCTGCTCCCAGGTTTGGCAGTGGCCCCATCTTCCCTTCTTCCTCTGAATAGACCTCCACAGTTTATTTTGTAGAAGGAGGGACCGGAGTACTTCAACATATAACATGGCATCCCAAGCATAGAAAATTGTGCAGAAATATTGAAGCAACATTAGCCTGGAAATTTAATCTTGGGGACAGATGTGGTCTTCCAGATGGAAAATTACCCTAATCAAACCACCAAATAGATACATAGTGGCTTATTGACAACCAAGTCAATGTTTGCAAATGATTGTCACAGACTATACTCTTGATCTCAATTCAATAGAAATGTTTTGATCAGAGCTGAAATGGTGCGTATGTGAGCAAGGCAGCCTAAAAACCTTAACCTTACTTGGTCACACCGATTCTGTGAGGAGTGGACCAATATATAAGCACACTTGTGAAAAACTTGAGAAAGGATACACAAGATGCTAAAGCTATTAGCATTTATTTGTACAGAGGAAGCTGTTTGCCAGACTAAAATAAATCATAACCCCCCAGAATGTTTACCCGATTTTCACACGGTTTGGTTTATTACAGATGACGGAGATGTGGTTATGATACAGGAGGCTGTCACACATAAAAAAATATGTTATTTTATGCTCTTCAACAGACAGACATTAATATATAAATACGTGATTTCTTACCGAAAGGCTTTGTTTTATTCAACCGTAAACTGCATAAAATACAAAGTTGCTCCCTCTGCGTTTACTCCTATGCTGGCCTTGAGTAGGAGAGACCCATCCAATATGGCGGCCACGCAGGATGCGCACCAGCACATAATGAGGCATCTATGTATATAATGTCTATGGTCGGGCCAGCAGAGACCCGCTGACAGACTGGTCTCTGCAGGCTGGAGACTGTAGGGAGAAACCCCCGTTGCTACAGCGCGTTGTCACCCAGACCGTCTGTGATTTTTTTCCGCAGACTGAATCTGTTTGTTGCGGCTCAAAAGTTAATATAAAGGGTTTAGTACAGTAAGTTTGTGGGGAATATCTGCATTTAACAGATATCAAATGTGAAAATCTTGGCTGTATGTTTTTATTTACAAACCACAGATGGGTGCGCTTTATTAAATAATCAGATCAGAACAAATTGGCTCTGCTTTTCTTCCCCGGCAGTAGGAGTAGAGAATGCAGACCGAATCTGCGCATCGCGTATATATCCTTTAAAACTAAATTTGCTCCCATTAAAAGTACGCAATATTGTACTGAAAAATTTCCCTGGTTATTCTTGCCGTGGATGAGGCAAAACCACACTCATAAAGCTGTAAATTTTAAGTAAGGCAAAGTTTGGATCAGACAAATCAGCTGTGCTTTATTTTCATTTATTTACAACAACAGGAGTAGAATAGAATAAGGCCTGGCGGATCCGAGCAGGCAGAATAAGGTAGGATCCGTGTAAAAGGGATTAAAAAGGCGTAACGCCATCAGCAGAAACTGTCCATCCTCTTTTATGCGGAGTCAGGATGAGTATCAGAGCCAGGAGCATGATACACCTTCTCCATCTGCCTTTGTCTGTTTGATCTAGGGTGTCTTTTTGCTGCCACTCACTGGACCGGAGTGGTACTGCAGTTTTACTCACTACTCCCTCCCCTCACTACTCCCCCCCCAGGCTTCATAACCTGTTTCACATAAATGGCCCTGAGCAAATGGAAACACGAAACCCCAAAAGGCCCCAGACTTTGGTATACCCTGGGAAACCAAAGCCTGGGGCTATAAAATCTGGGGCTTGTAATGAAAAAGGGGCTAAAGTGCGTAAATATCTACCTTGAGCTTGTTTCAGCTCTTTTTTTTTGTCATTGTTGAAACTGTTATTGTCATGTCCCTTCTTTAACCTTTCTTATTTTACTCTCTTTATAATTGTTGCGGCTTTTCCCCTTTGTTGCCACATTCAGATGCTCTCCATTGTGTCTTTAATTGAAGTCAATTAAGCAATGAGGGGAATATACAGTTTTCTTGTGGGGCATATCTACCCAGACTAACCATACTATTTACAGCTCTAATCATGAATATTGAACCTTAACATTTACTTGGGCTTATACCATGCAAAACACTTCTTTTTTTCTGTCTTGAGCAAAAGAACATCAGCAAATAGGGCACAGATAAAGAAAAGAGGAGGTCAGGGAGAGAGCAAAAGATGGATAAAGTGGAAGAAGTGTGAGATAAGCAGCCAGCACAGCTGTGTTTCTGGATGTGTGGGGTTTGTGCCTTTACTCGTGACTTGTGACAGGGAAACAAGATGTGATTAATTCTCCCCGAGCCTTGCTTGACCTCCGTGTGGGGGAACAGTCCCCAGAAAGGAGGCTGCAGTCTGACACAGCACAGCGGGGCCTGCCTCCTTCCACTATACTCCCTGGATCAATAATAGATTGGCAGGTCAAGCTCTTCATGAGAAACTGTACCTGCCAACGTGAAAGACCATGCGTGGCAGAGACCCACCCACTCACAGAAGTCATTGATCTGTGTGTTTTCACTGAGGGAAACCGTTAAGGGGTCTGATCAATCAGTTGCAAAGAGGAGTGGATTCTCTGAAAGGGTGCCAGGGATACAGGGGCTAAGTTTGCCAATCACCAATGAACACTCAACAGTTAACAAACAAAGGTGATAAAGTTCAGAAGAGAGACATCATCCTTCATTGTTGTTGTGATTATCAGTCAGCCTCTTTGTGGTCCAAGCAAATCAGGCTCACCAGCACGCCCACTAACTATCCGGGAAGGCTCTCAACCCCCTGGTGTTTTGTTTGCATGGCTCGAAAAAAGAAACTCCCCCGCTCTGGATCGCTCTTTTAGTGAGAAAAACTACGTATTTAAAGCTGAATTGGAGCCTGATTATCTTTGCCCCAGCTGCAGGTAAATTGGGATAAAAGTTTGCCTGATACAGATTTGGACAAAAGAAGAGAACAATAGGTGTGAGTCAACCTAAGCCTCCATCGCTCAACCAGCATCTGCTTGTTGCCATAGTTTATGTGATGGTAAGGTGAAGGAAAGTAACATAGGGTAAATTAATGTGTGAAAGAAGCCATCAATTAGGGCTATTTTCCTCCGCTTAGGAAGTTACAATAAATCAAAACAAACCGACCTATCTTTTTCCCCGATTTGTCTGGAGGGTATCTCTCGCACAATATGTCTTGAAAGTTTCAGGAACGGAAGATTTGATTTTTCCCCATATCCCCAGGAGAGAAAGCACAGGAATTTGTTTTGACTGAACGACCCATGACACCTACGTACATATCTCATCATCCCCTGCTATCAGGTAGGTTTCCCTGTCCTACTGAGGTCTATGCCCCACAGCGCCTTCTCTACCAAAACAGCTCCTTATTCTCTGTCACCGAGGACACACAAATGCTGCGCAGCGACCCTGCTGACTGCTGCGTAGCAACACAGAACCTGTGTTGTCCCCCCCTGACTGAGCCAAGGACGGCAGAGCCTCTTTGCTGCCACCATACATGCTGGGAAATGGGAGACTCCTCCAGGAGCCCCTGAGGGGGGACTCCGTGTGTCTCGGGCCATAGCTTTCATCACGAAAAAACATTTTTTCCCATCATATTGTATTTATAAAAAACACATTTGTTGATTTTGAGATTGAAAATAAAAACAAACAGTATTTCAGTCATATACATTTACATAATATTCTCCTGACTATGACTTTAATTAGTAGTAAAAGTTGCTTTGTTAAGAAGGACTCTACTAAAATACATTACCTTGCTAAAATATTCATAAACCTTCACAGGCATTTTATTACAAATTTATCTGATAGAATAACACAAAACATTTGTGGGGAAGGAAACAAGTCACATCTTAGTGTATTTATAAGTAAAAATCAGCTAAGTCAGACATGCATTTGTCTATATTTTCCCTCCCCCATCTTCTTACCCTCATACCCCTAAATACAATCGGATGCAACCTGCTGCTCTCAGATGTCAACCATTTAGTAAATCAAATCAGTTTATTTATATAGCACCAATTTACAACATGTCATCTCAAGGCACTTTACAAAGTCAAATTCAATCAAACTATACAGGTCACAATTGTGTCACTGACTTTGCAGCCGGCCCGGTCATGAGTATGCATGTAGCGACAGTGGAGGAAATGTGGCGGTAACAGCATCATGCTGTGAGGATGCCTTTCTTCAACAGGAAAAGGAAAGCTGAACGCACAGCAGCAAAATTGGAAAGCAATCGGTTTCAAAAGACTGGAGATTGGGGCAAGGTTCACCTTACAGCAGAACTAGAAACATACAAACATACAGCCATACGACGTTAGTTGGAAATAAACGACCAGAGATGCTGTAGATTAGTGAATTTGTCCAGTTTAACTTTGATTAGAGCAGTCAATCAAAACAACAACGTAGAAATCAGCATCTCTATGACAGCATTACCTTTTTACTCCACTGTATGGCCAATGTCACAGTCAATCTAATCTAATCTAATCTAATCTAATCTAATATAATATTATATTATATAATATAATATAACAATGGCCACGCGTATGTGACGTCAGCGGCTCGATGCACCAGACCCTAAAAAACTAATTTTTTTCATGTAGCCATGTAGGCTGAAAGATATAAACGCATAGAAATGTATCAGTTTTCCCAGATATCCGGCTATGTGTGGACTAGGCCTTCTTTCCCATTCCATGCTCCACTCTCCTCAGCCACCGCTCAGTTCACCCTAATTAGTTTCACCTGCTGGTGCTAATTGGGCTCACGTCAGTTCACCTGTGACTCTGTCTATTTGAACCTGTCTCCCACTACCGTTCTCCACCAGGTTGTCTCATCTCATTGCCTGCATGTTGCTCCCCAGTCCTTGTGTGTTCAGCATGCCTGTTCTGCCCTCACTATATGGTCATTCTAGTGCCTGTGTGCACCACCGGCTTCGTTGTGTTTTGGCTCTGTCCTCTCTAGGGATTCTTCAGCTGTTACTCTGGTCATCAACCTGCTTCCGTTGTCATCTTCTAGTCTGCCTGCTTCAGACAGTCACCGTCATCTGGTCAGTCTGTTCTGCCATCATTCACTACCAGCCGGTCCTGCTCTCATCTGCCTGTCTTGACTAACACCACCTCCAAACCTTTTAATAAACTTTTAAGAAATAACAACACTGTGTCTGGCTTGAATATCGGGTTACCAGTGTACCAATCGTTACGCAATCTTTGCAAACCTGATGGTTTTCTCCTCCCATTTAACAACTCTTTGCGTTCCCCTTTTCCTCATGTTAAGAGTCTGGGTGTCATCCTCCACAGCACACTTTCATTCCCGTCCCACATCAATAATGTCACTCGATCTGCCTATTTTCACCTTCGTAATATTTAATTGTCTCCATCTCGCTCTCACCCCGTATTCAGCTGCTATCCTTGTCCACAGTCTTGTGACAAACCTTTTTTTTTTTTTTTTTAGCTCCCTAAATCCACATGTGGCTTCTCAGGCTGCAGATGGTTCAGAACTCGGCCGCCCGTGTCATCATCACCCAAACGTCTTCCTACAATCATGTCACTCCCGGTCGTCAGCAGGTTGGTTGGCTGCCATTTAAATCTCCCATCGTTTTCAAAAATCTTCTACTCACTTTTAAAGCTATTCACAATCTCGTCCCTCCATAGGTATCTGACCTTCTCCCTCAGATCAGCCTCCTCCTCTGTCCCATCTGCCCGTCCTACCGCCATGGGGTGCAGGGCCTTCAGTCGCTCCGCTTCTCAATTTCACTGCCCTTTGACTTACAAAACATCACTTCACTGTTTAAAACTTGTCTGAAAATCCATCTCTTTAGATCAGCTTATCCTTAAATTCATTCCGATATACATTTTTCTTAATCTCCAATCTTACTGTACTTCTATTTTAATGTTTGATTTTATTGTATGTTGGCTTTTAGCTGTACAGTGTCATTGAGTGTCCTGAAAGGCGCTTCTAAATACAATTTATCATTGTTATGTAGTGTCATGTAACTATTTGGAACTTTCCACTTAAGACGTGCAACACAGAAGAACTGTGCTCATCTGTTAAATTTAAAGCCCCTTCACCCAAATGGCGTTTAATAGAAGGAAACATCACCCATAAAGCTCCAAAATAAGGTTATTAATTTTCCTTGAATCCATTCAAACTCCTTCACTGGACCAGATGTGATAAGTAGAACAAATGTAGTTGCGGATCAGCCTGTGATTGCTGAATGTTTACACTCCAATTAATACAACAGACCCCTCTAGAGTCGAGCCTCTAATTAGCAAAATAAAGCCTTGATTTCTGCTTCTAATCCAGAGTTTGTGAAGAAGGCAGCGGCGCATAGAGAGGAAGAGGAGGTGGGGGCATGAGAAGGAGGAGGTGGCCTGATGCGCGCCCCCGTCTAGCGCACAGGAATGGGCCGCTTGGAGGAGGAAGGACCTCTTATCTGCCAAAAGATGAATCAAGTGCGGTAGAGGGAGAAATACAGGAAGTTAGGCCTACAAAATAAAATATTAAAATGCTCCTTTTTATTACGAGGTCAAAGCTAAATCAGCAATAGAGGCGATTCTAATACTCGCTTCTTTTATTTGGTTGAAATAAGTGCACAGTCAGGCATTATATAATAATGATTTGGGTAGGAGCATTAAGTGAATAAAATATATATATATATTTCTCGGAACACCAGTGCGCAATGGTTGTACGCGCTCACTTTATAGCGCGACGTTATGCCCCAGAAACCACAAACAGTTTTATTTTGAAAGCGTAATGGGGAACGGTGGCGTCGCTTTGAGCTTCACCGTGTATGGCTGCTGTTACACTGGAGACGGCAGAGAAAAGGGGAGCCAATGTGCGCTTTAGGTGGAAGAGAGAGAGAGAGAGAGAGAGAGAGAGAGAGAGAGAGAGAGAGAGAGAGAGAGAGAGAGAGAGAGAGAGGACAGCGAGTGCGTGAACAGGCAACAGCCAGGCGGGCACATCAGCAACAGCGGCTGAGCGTCTTCCCCCGATCCTCGCCTCCCGATTCTGCTTCTGTCATCATTTATATTGGTGCCAAATTCCTGCGTGGCGTGTGCGCCTCCGGCTGAGCCCCTCACTGCGCGGGGCTGAAGTGTCTAGAGGCGTCCGGTGACCGTTCACCCCTTACCGCTTACTTTCCTCCGGAGCTCGGTTTATTCTTAGCTCAGCTGGAAGAGACACAGAGAGAGGGAGACTGTCCTTCCGGTACTCTCTCTTATTTCTCCCAGTTTCTTGAATATTTAATGGAAAATGGCGATCTGCGCGCAGTCGGTCGGCGTTTTCTGCCTCTTCGCCGTACAAACTGTACTTATCATATGCGTCTCCACGCCGATAGCCGGGACCCATCACTTCCCACAGCACTACACGTAAGTACTAAGCACTGTTTAGGTGTAATGGTAGGAGGGGAGAGGGAAGGGCTGAAGTAGGACAGGTGGCCCCCCAACAAGGCTGTGTGCGCAGCGCAGTGTACCTTGGAGGAACTGATGCTCCTTGATGCTCCATCTGACGCAGCGTGATCAACATCATTCCCCGCGCGTCTTTAGACGTAGTTGTTTCATGGAGACAGTCAACGCCGATATTTAAAATCATTTTAAATATGGCCACATGGTGCACACAGACACGTGCTGCAGGCGAATGACCCACCCGAGCAGCTTTTGAGAAACATTAAGGGGATGAAATGGAATATAGTCCACGATGTGTTTTGCTGCCTCTGCATGTGGGAGAACATCCGATTTAGGCTTTAAAGTCCTCCGGATAATACACACGCACAGTGGGAATAAGAGTATAAGTAAAGGCTGCTGTTTTAAACTTAGTGTGCATGGAAATCAATGAGAAACGGACGCTCTTATAAGGCCAGCAGCACATGAAGATTAGTGCTTTGTGCACATTTATAAAGTAAGCAGCTGTATGAAGCTAGACAGCCACAGCTTGACTTTTGCAGCGTGCACCTGTTGGGGAACAGTTCGCACAACTCTGTTAAATGCCAAGCCCTTTTGCTTCTCTCTGGAAAAAATGAAACAATTTCACACTGAAGGGTGCACATGGTGATTTGAGCGTAAGCTAATTGACATTGAACTTAAAATCAAAATTCCCGCTTGACTGATAATGAAATGTCAGTCTTTTAGATATATTTATTATTTATTTTTCTAGAAGTGCAACAGCTGCTGAACTCTGTGGAGCACATTGGTTCCAGGTGTCTTGGTCTTATGTGAACACGTTGTTGTTACAAAGGTTCAGAGAAATAACACAAATTTAAATGACTCCTGATGCGTGCTGCAGGATTATCTGATGGAAATCTCCGGGGGTTTGTTAGTTTGACGTCCAAGGTGACATTCAGTGCGACTGCAGTTGACTCAGATTAGCTGGATCACTGATTTGATTGTTCAAGCCCAATGAAAAAAGGTGCTGCAGGTAATTTATTTTATGCATTCGTTACCGTTTAATGAAAAAAAAAATATTTTAACAGCTTCTGCCCTAATGCCTTTTTTTTCTTCTCGCCATTTCTTTTTCCTTTTTTTTAAACCACATCTCGTTTCTCCCTCCCCTTCAGGTCTGAGATGCCCTTGTTTAAGTCTGTATTATATTCAGCCACCTCTTGGGATGTAGAAACTGGGTTTTGGGTCACCCACATTACTTTTGTCAGAATTTGCCGGATAATTGAAGTATGTGCGCGTCTTTGTGTACAGCTTCTGAGGAAATGTGTCAGAGTTGTGTGGTTGTTTTTTTAGCGGAGAAGAACTTCGATTAACTTCCCAGCAGTGCCAAAAACTCACATCTTCTGCCGTTACTGCATAGCTGTGATGTTTCAGTATATATTTTAGTGTGTTTCCAGCAGAAGAAGTTATTTCTGTATTTTTAAATGATGTGGAAAACTCTGTCTGATATCAGTCCCCCCCCCCCTTTCAGCGTATTCCCAGAAAGTAAATCTTTCCTATGATGGTAAAATATCAACAGCAATCTTGTCAAAATGTTATTTCCACACATCAAAAAATAGTCAACCTCCTGCCCTAATATATATTTGAGTGTGGCAGTGCGAATGATGAGATCCATTGCAGCGGAATGGACACAGTGATAGTACGCTGCTGCCGCACAGGTCTCCCATCCGAACTCATTTCATCACATTTTCTGCTTTACCATAATGTTGGGGCGGGCATAAATCAGAATGTGGTGGAAAGACATCAAAAACACTGGGGAACAAATGGAAGCTTTTCTACAACTGTATCATACTAGAAAGAGGCAGAGAGCACACAGTGGGCTTTAATGTGCTGAACCGTGAAAACTTCTTTGTTTTATAAAGATATCGCAGCTTTCATTACACACGAGGTTTAAAGGCGTGCATTTAGGATCAGGCCCCAGTAGTGCATATAATTTCCTAAACAACCGTGTCCTGATATCTCAGTAGCTGTACTGGAAGAGGAGTTCTGCACATCTGAGACTGGAGGATATGTTTCTGATTTGATTTAGTAAAATGAAAATCAGAGGTCATGATAAAGTGGCTTGGAATAAGAACATTTTAAATGATTTTGCTTGACTATTTATTGCCCCAAAACGTACAAGTCAGATTTCCCCGATAATTAGAGGTGCAACCAACCAGGCTATTCCTGGCTATTTCAGATCTTAACCTCTTCTGATATTGCAAGGACTACAACAGATAAAGGAGAAAAAAGTGTGGCAGGTTCTTTTATACAGGTAGTTTTGAATCCAACAGAAAAATTAAGGAATCGCAAGAGTATCCCCTTTATGTATCAAAGCACATGCCTTTTAATCTTTATGTATATTTTCTTCTTTTAAACTATAAGTGGATCATAGTACATTCTGCTGGTTGGCACATTCATAGACTGAAAAAGGTGGGAGTTTTTAGTTTTGATGCATTTAGTGAACTAGAAAAAAATTATCTTTCAGTGATTGAACCACTTATCAAAGTCAGTCAAAAAAAAAAAATGATTATAATCTCTCAGTGATTAATTGGTGCATCTCTACATATATTCTCTTGTTTTGCCATATTTTACAATCAGCAACATGTGCATATAAACCAAGTCATAATGCTAATTTTTATTAGCCTGATTAGTTAGATTTTCGAATAGAGATAAAAACTTTTCTGGGTTCACACTCAGTTTTCAGCTATTTTCGAAGTTTGACTTGCTGACCAAATCCATTTTTTTAATTTTTATAGCATTAAAAACACAGCTGCAGGTATGTTGTTAAAGGTAGCATTTTTTTAATCCAGAGGAAAATTAAACAATTACAAGATTGTTCTCACTGTCCGCTATTAACTCCATCATTAGGGAGTTTTGTTTTCCACTGTCGCCACATGCTTCCTCAGCATAAGGGATTACTATAAAGTCAGTGACTTCATGTAGCCATCTGTCCACTGTCACCATATGCTTATTCAGGAGGAGGGGTTTCTTGGACAGAACACATTTTACACATTCGTATGATAAACTGAACTTGACTTCATTGTTTTGAAACTAACTAGGTCAAATTGAAATAAATATAATTGACTTTAAATATTTTAACTTGAGTCTATATCAATTTATTTACTATTATGTGTAATGCCTTGTGAAGAAATTAGTTTTGAATCGACTCTATATAGATCAATTAAAATCTAAGTGATTTATCAAAGTTTGTACCCCTAACAATTATCTGATTGTTTTATCAAACTCATTGCATCAAATGACATGTTTTCTGGTTTATGAGTTTATAGACCAAAATGCTGGGAGTTTGTAGCTGACCCCTTGTGGCTCAAAACGGTACAACAGCTTGCCAATGACAACAATCTAACATGTCATTTTAAAATGGTGTGTTGATGTTGTGAATTTTTACTTATACGGGACAGATATATGATGATGTGTCCTGTTCTCTTCCTGGTCCGCTTCTCTTACTGGCTTCCATGTTTGCAGGCTGCTTTTGCCAAGATAAAATACCAAATGTTGTGCTCTGTGTCGGGAACCCTGGAAATCTCATATGATTGGTTTTGGAACCAGGAAGTAAACATGGGCTACACTCTGAACCAAAGTAGTTCCGGACCGTACCTCTAGGTATGAAAGGAGAAAAACGTGATTGAGACATTGTTGATGGAGAGGACTGATTGTTTATAGGGAATGCTACATACATCCCAGATGACAAATGAGAATGATTTAGGTTGATTTTACAGTAAATAGCCTACTTATAGCACTTTTAAATTAGTAAAATATCTAATGTCACGTGATCATAATTTAGTTTAGTAATGCACTGATCAGCCTTGTTCTGGCCAATACCCATTTCCCTATTCCTTTTTCTGACCTGACGATACAGATTTGTTTTTACAGATTCTGTTTTTTTTTATTCACTCTAAAGGCTATAACACATAAGAGTGCTGCAGTTTATTCATAGAGGAAGTAGTTTTGAATCCAATGTAAATGAAGGAATTGCTAAATAATCCTGATTTATACCTCACAGCGTATTTCCCCAATCATAATATATTTTCTTAAATTAAAATAAAATGTGCAGCAAAGTACAAATATTGTTTGATCTGTTTGTGAATATAAAATGGTGAAAGTGTTTAGTTTGTATGCATGGGATTAAAAAACATCTGAATTATCAATATTTCACCTGCTAATCACAAATCAGAGCCAAACATAGCAAAACTGCCCATTTTTAATTTATTAGCTGTTGATCAATGAATCTTTACTCATAGTCTATTGTTCTTCCAACCATATTTGACTTTGATCAGCAACATGTTCATATTGAACCTGTCATATGATTATTTGCTTGATTAATTGCTTTGATATTTATTCAGATACCCAACATCACATGGTAAGGATTTAAATTAGAGATGCATTGATCAGGCCTTTTTCTGGCCCAGACTGACTTTTTATCACCATCACAGGACACACTGTTGGTTGATGCGTTTTGTAGACTGAAAACAGTGGCCATTCTTAGCTTTAATTAATTTAATGATCAGAATATATTTTCGACCTGCTGATCATCGCTTGGTGCTAATTGTGGGAAATTGCCAAATTCCAATCTCTGACCAATTGCTTGTTTGATCTGAGGTTTTAATCTAACAGATCTAAAATTGTCTGACCCATTGACAGCGTTATTCCCATCACTGGTATTTTCACTATGTCCTGCTCTGCCTTTTCTCACTGTAAGCATTTTGTTTTCATTTCATATCGAGGTGACCTTTTCATAGCAAGCAGCCTCTCCACAGTGTCACCCTGCCCCCATTTCCCTCCACATACTCTTTAGAAGGCCTCTTGTTTTCGCTTAAACTTGTACGATGAACACCGATAATGCATGCATGTATGTTTTGGCCTGCTGCTTCTCTCCTGACAGTGCACCCCACCCCCATCCCCGCAGTGGCTTGGTGATTATTGCCAGCACATTTGCTGAATGGCAATTTTGTGCAGTTTAATAACTCTGTCTTCCTTCTCATCTTCTGAGCAAATCTGACATTTGAAGATGACATTTGTTTCTGTCATCATATGAAAAGACAAGCGACCACATTGTGTCGAGATGTTGATGCCACTGATTGGTTATCTCCAGGCTGCTGAAAGGGAAAGGTTGGCAGACGGTGGCTGGCCGGTGAACGCATGACAGAATTTATTCATCTGATTGCTGAAAGCTTTTAAAATGTTTTCCGAGCCGTGCCGCGCATATCCAGGTTGTCAGGTTGGCTCCTGCTCCTATTTAAAATGATCTAAATCTAGACCCATTAAGTCATTTGTTGCTCTGCGAGAGATATACACTGATGAGCTCCAGGCGTTTGATCTCTTAATTCCGAACTTGGCTCCGTCTAACGGAGATCAGCTCCTGCTTAGGGTGCACTTCTGTCAGACCCGTGCAGTTTTATTACGAAGCTGAAGATCCGAAGCAGAGGCAAGACAGGCACAGTCGCTGTGTGTCCTGCCAGGGCGGACCAGATAGATATATGTAGGATGTGACAGGCAAAGGAGGTGCTGATGAGTAACTTAGACATTAGCAGAGATAGGACAAGGATACTTCCAGATAGGGATCCGGAAATGTGAAGTCTGGCAGTTTGCCGGCAGAACACAAGCTCCACATAGATGGGGAGAGACTCACTGTCCCGGTATTACAAACGCACTCACTCACAGGTAGTGACAATTGAAGGCTTTGTGTGAAGACCTGTACAGGTGGTGATGTTGAGGGATGAACATCTCTTTTTTTTTTTTTTTTTTTTTTTTGCAGAATGATTCACTGGGCTGGACGCATTGAGAAGGAGCTGGAAAAGGTTCTTCAACACGTCACTGGAGCTCAGCAGATGAGATCGGTAAGTTGACGTCACGTAGATATGTGACGAGCTGCATTTTCTTGCATTATTAATCAGGTTCCTCTGGGCCTGGTTGTACAACATAAGTGCATTTGTGTGAGTCTTGAGAGGTTGAATATTTGCAAAAGCACAGCATAAAACAATGATCTCCTACATCTTTGTTTACGCTTTCAAAAATTTGCAATCTTTAGAGGCAGGTATCATCAATTTAACAAATGCTGTTCAGGCCCACAATTTTTATATTAATTTTGATGATAAGAGGTCAAAGTGGATCAGACATTATAGAATGGTAAAAAGAGGTGAAAGAAATTGTGAAATAAAAAAAGCAAAGGGACCGATCATTTGGTCGAAAGCTTGTGAAGAGTGATGTTGTTACTTTTGAAACACTGAACTTAGCCTCAGTGTGTAACTTAATGGCCACCCACAACAAAGGTCATGATAAAGTCTCCACTTTAAGTTCATAAAGTCAAGATTTATGTGATAATTTATCCATTGGTGAGAAGGAGGTAAAGAGAACTGCTAGCTTGGTGCACTGGATTTGAGACCTAGTAAACCATTGAAAACAAGACATCTGTAGGGATCTTGTAGGCATAAAGCCCCCCTTGGTCAAGAAAATATGTTTGTCATCACTCCTGCAGCCAGCGCACCATAATGCCTGCCATGAAGCCAGGCATGACATGGGAAAAAAAACAAAGAAAGATTAGAAGAAATAAATAATAAGAACACACATACAATAAAAAACCACTGTTGAAAATAAAATAAAAATTATTTTCAGATAAACTTCATATGGGTATGGGTACCTTTAACTGTGTTGTGTCTGTGTGCAAAAGGCGTTTTCAATGGAGAGACAGTTTTTGGTGGGTGAAGGGAACGCCGTCCCTCTTCCACGGAGGTTTCTCCCGTTTCCTGCAGAGACGATCTTAATTACTAAAGTGGTCGCTACAGCCGTTTTGTGTTACCAGTAATTAACCTTACAGCCATTTGAGATATTCCTGTTAAATTTACTTTTTTTGTCAGGAGAACAACTTTTGTATTTGTTTACAGCCATAGTCTTCAGCACAGTATAGTTTTAAGCCCTGTCTTCAATCCATTTATTGAATTACTTCCTGAGGAGGCGTTACTGAAAAGGGATTTTTTTGTTTCAGAAAAGTGTGTTATACAATTAATAATCCACTTTGAAAACCAATAGAAAGGCATATTGTGATTTATGTATCATACTTTTCAGATGTTATGGTTTTCTGGCTCTAAATTATGTAGATATTTGCCCTCTAAATGGTAATTGGAAAAATTGCTCCCTGAACTCAAAGGAATCAGCTTTGCTTTTGGGGGAAGGTTTTTAGGTTAAAAACGCAAGAGAACCAAATAAAATTCCTGCAATGGGCAACTTTAGCAGAGCCCAGATTTGGTTTTTATTGTGTCTGCATCCCAGTATCACAATTTCTGTGTAACATGTGTGTCTTGTGGCAGAGCAGATGGTTGAGCAAAGTGTTATTGACACTGTTTTCATCGTACTTCTGCCATGTGCACATTTGCCAGGCTTCCAGGGTTTGTAATGCACCCTGAGATAAATGCTTCATTATTGCTGTTTGGGTGAGTGTGATTCATCGGGCCCATGCGACGCCTGTGGCTTTAATGCTAGCAGTAACAGTGGGTTGTGTAATAGCTGGTCGTATGGTGGCGACATTGATGGATCCCTGAGAGGAGGAGGAGAGCTGACAGAGATTGTCCCGGTGGAAAGGGTAATGACCATTAGTGGATATAAGGCAGACGCTCAGAGTGTCCGATATAGCAAGGTTGATTTTTAGCACTTATCTAGTGTAAACACAGCAGAGCAGAGTATTTACCTGTCAAAATGTTTGTCTTTCACAGTGTGTGTAAATATTTTCCTCCCCACTCCTACTGAGCAGTGTTGATATCTAATAAGCAGTAGCCTTTCTCAGTAACACGGTTCAAGGCGGAATCTTATTAGCTCTGTTTAATACAATTCTTGCATTTCTAAACTATAAGTTATGGGGACAAAGCTGCTGATTTAGACCTGGGGCACTGCAGATGTTGGAGATAATCTGTGGGATTTTCAAAAGATTTTGTGAACATGAAAAATAAGAGAATTTTCTCATCCTCTTAAAAAAAACATGTTCAGTTTAATTTTATTTATATAGCGCCAATTCACAACCTGTCAAGGCAGTTTACAAAGTCAAATTCAACCAAATCACACAGACAGATTGGTCAAAAAATGTCTATCTAAGGAAACCCAGCAGATTGCATTCAGTTTTGACAAACAGCATTCACTCCTCATGAAAGAGCGTAGAGCCACAATGGACAGTCGTCTACATTGTTGATGGCTTTGCAGCAATCCCTCATACTGAGCATGCAAGAAGCGACAGTGGGGAGGAAAACTCCCCTTTAACAGGAAGTAAAAACCTCTTCTTCAACCATGCATAAAGTTTATTTCCATCAACAAAAACTTGTAAAGTAGCTGTTGTTTTCTTTTGGATTCTTGTAGAATCCAAAATAATCCGTTTCCCCCTAATTTTATTTTTATAGTACCTTATTTTTAAGAGAAAAATTTAAATTTGGGATAGACGTGCTGCCATAGTAAAGATGTTAATAATGAGGAGCAAAGCTAACGGCTACTGACTACAGATGAATAGATTGATGGACAGACAGACAGATAGCCCTGGACTTTGCCCCCCCCCATATCTCACCAAACTTATTAAAATCTATGCACCTTCCCATATGCTAAGGTCTAACTCTGCTGCACGTCCATCCACTCCTTCTGCCCAGCTTTCTGCCATAGGTCTAAGATCTGTCAGCCATATTGCCCCTTAACTCTGAAAGGCTCTATTCCGGTCCCTCATACAGTCTTATCACTATAATATCAGTGTTGAATGTTGTAATGACCATATAGATAATGATGAAATTAGTTTTTAGTCACTTATTTTCTCTTTTATTTCTATTCCATTATCACAAGCTCACCACCATTCTGCATAAGCTTTCTCATCATGGTTGCTAAAATCTACAATAAAGCCAAAAAATATTAATATCCCTGATGGAGTAAACAAGGAGGATTTATAAGAGGAGACATAGACATCTCAATAGTTACTAAGACTAAAAAGGAGTAAAAAGAGTATCAATAAGAATAAACATTTTCAGTTTTATTTACATTTCCATAAAAAATGGCATTTGAAAAGTACTTATAACCGATTACAACGATTATTTTTTGTATCTCCATCACTTCAGTTGCTTGTCTACACACCTTTGAATGCCTCTGTGTTGCCTCTTGTCACTATCCTTTATCAGCTTTATAATTGATCCTCCATAAAATATTAATTTTAAATTTAACTGACTTAGTTTATTTTTTATATTTCTGTCAAGGTAAAAAAAATTACTGTAAAAATGTTTTTAAAACAATATTTCGACCTTCAAGCTTTTAACATTGCTTAATGTTTAAAAAGATTTTACACTATAGTGTAAAAAAGGGGAGCATAGTAATATGTTTGCAGTCAGGATTGTTCTCTTTAATTAGGAAGTACTAAAAACAAGCAAATTATTAATTTCCAAATAAACTCCATCGCTCTAGTTAGACATTAAAGTTAAATAAAACTATCCCGTCATGTAGCTTCACTTTAATCTCAACCATTAATCTTAAATAAAATAAACCCAATAATTAGCGTTAGATATCATCCGATTGAATTGCAGCAGTAGATTTAAGCGGTAGATTTAAACCCCCCCCCCCCCGGAGGCTGCGCCGATGTAGCCTGGCCAACCAGACCCAGTTTCACTTTCGCTTTGCTATACAGTGAACTGAGTCTGGAACTGCTCCCATAGAGCCCTCTATCGTGATACCAACCAATCCCAGGCGTGGGCTGGCTTGTTATGTTGAGTGACATGCAGCGCCTGAGAATCCCTCAGCCAAAACAAGATGGCCGCCGCTACGGAGCATTCGTTTGCTAGTGCGCTTTCTTCTGATTTAAAAAGAATCATTCACCTTAGTCTCTGCTCGATCGCAGCTCGCCATGTTGAATTATATTGTGAAATGTTGACTGCAGAAGTCTGATTTTTTTATGTCACTTCCATAGTTTTTCTGATTGGTTTACTTTGCATCTCCCCTATGGGAGCAGTTCCAGACTAACTTCAGCCATACCGAAGAGAAGCAGAGGTAAGTCTGGCTGGCCAGGCTAGGGCTGATGAGCTTTATCGCTTGCTCAGCTTGCAGCTGCGGCAAGAATGGACATAACGAGCATTTCGCAACTAAGCCATATCTTGATAAACCAAGCAGATATTTCGGTTTTACACAGACATGTTCTTGCCTAAAATCAATCTTAAAGTTTATTTTGTATCAAACAAAGTGTAATTTATGAAACTTTACTAACTTTAATTTCTTGGCGCTGCAGTCATGTTAGAGGTGCTCTTTGCTCATAGAGGAACTGACGCTATACTGCCCTCTGCTACAGCCTTAGTGAACTGCATGTGATTTAAACTGTTTACCTTTGCAATGTTTATATATTTTTAAACGATGCATCGTGCATTAATGTTTCTGTCAACGATTTTTTAAATCATTGACATTGTTGATAATGTCGACTAATCATAGCATTATTAGCCACCTTCATATATTTTGTATATGTCGGCGGCTTGGGGTGTGAATACTTTAGGCCTCAACTTTAAATCAGTTGTTGGCATACCAGTCAATGAAAGTCCATCCAAGTGGCCTGAGCTGAATTTTAATGATTTATTACCATATTTTTTGGACCATATGGCACACCGGATTATAAGGCACACTAAATATTCTTCCCAAATGTGTATTAACACTCCGCCCCTTCATGTACACACCTCTCTCTTGGGAGGGAGAGATATCCGTCTCTGTCGGTAGGACAGAGTAGTTGGACTACACTGGCCTGTTTCTAACATAAGGCCAAAATAAACGTAACTTTTATATTGAATTAACTTACTAGGTTTATTGTTGCTAGCGTGTATGCCGGGCTGCCTAAAGCTTCCATATACTCGAGCGTGAGCTGCGCTGATTCTCTGCGGACCTTTTACCCTTCATAGTTGAACGTACTGTTGCCTACATTTCTTGTGGCAAATTCCTACAATTCCCACACTTTCTGCCAGTGGGACGAAGCGGCAGAATGGATGGGAAAATGTGTGCTTAGCTAGCTGAACACCTAGAGCCATTTCTTTTCCAGCAGGCTCCCACCGCACTCCTACTAGTGAGAACAGAGAGGGACTGTGATGCCGCGCTTACTTGCGACCGCCTGCTTGGAGCAGCTCAGTGTATCAAGCTCGGTGTCACATATAAAACAGTTTGATGTAAAGACTTCTTGCCACCGAGAAGTCGGAACACGTGAACTACACCCAAGTATGTGGGGGCCTTTACATGAATGCACTTCTAGTTTAGACATCACAGTCAGGCATTCTTGTAGACTACTCAGGGGTCCGATCAGGTGGTGTACCATAATGCTCCGAATATCCATTGAGCGGAACGGCTTCATTGCTTACCAAAGTAGTACTTACACATTTTAACATATTTTTGAGTGCATTGCACCACATAAAATTGGTCAGTAAGCACAATGGTAATCATATATAAGGTGCAGCGGATTATAAGGCGCACCATCAATTTTTGAGAAAATGTAAGGATTTTAAGTGCGCCTTATAATCGAAAAATACGGTATATATTAGCAAATATTCAATTTACATATAGGTAGTCATATGTGATATTATACACATTGGTAAAAGTATATGAAAACATAAAACCTTTGATTTTAAATAGAAAAACAAGCTGTTCTATATATTGTGCAGTCCTATCATTAATTTTCTCTGTGAGGAACCCTAATTGACCAAAATTGAAATAGGTGGAAATGAAATGAAATTGGTTGGGGCTTAGTAAAAATCTGAAATTAGAATCAGGCTTGAAAGCTGCAGTTGGTGCATCGCTACAGCTTTGCTACATTTAAAACACAGTTGTATAATTTCTAAGTGTTTAGGAGCAGGTGGCATATGTTTTGAACAATAAATCCAATGTAATAGTTTAAAAAATTTGAAAACAGTTGGTAAGGTAACCTGATAATGTTTAGTATTTAAAAGAAAACTATATTTTGATCAACTGTATTCATATTTTTAATTGATAAAAAAATCACTTACCCGCTAATTCTAATTATATAATGGTTAAAGATGTGTAAGATGAAGTTTGTTAATACTGTTTAAGTTTTACTACAAAGTTACCCGTGGCTTTCAGGTGTTTAAAGTAGAACAGATTCTCATGTGGCTGATGTGATCCAAATGAAGCCTGTGGATGAGATGTTGACATGATGTTTAGCGCTTAGCAGAAGCTAAGTTCTTTAAACTAATTGAGTCAACCAGTGTCTGAGGTACTGCCTGTTAGCCAAACCCAATGAAGCCTGTCTCGCTCTAAAAATGCTACGTCCACTCCCAGTGATGTCTTGCGTGGGTTGCCCATATGGCTTTTGTGTGTGTGTGTGTGTGTGTGTGTGTGTGTGTGTGTGTGTGTGTGTGTGTGTGTGGGTGCGCGTGTGTGTGTGTCTGCTGGTCTAACGGAGTGCACAGACTGTGTGTGAAAGAACATTTATCATTGCCCCAAACAGGAGTCGTCACAGGGTGTGCTAAATGGCCCAGCATGCCTAGAAAAGCCATTTTCTAAATGGATGCCTCTCTCTTTACGTGTGTCTGATAGAAATCTTCCCAGGGCTATGCCGGCTCGTAACAAGATTGCCTCCCTCTGCGCTCCCTTCCTTTTCATGCGCAGTTTATTCTCACATGAGACAAAAAAATGTAAAGCGTGTGCAAATTATTTCTAGGTCTGTCTTACATGGAAAGACAACTGAAGTAAGTTTCAATGTAAAGCGTTTTGTTCAGTCCCCCCTCCTGGTTGAGATGTTACATTTTCTGACAAGCAAAGTAGCGGACGAATGTGGGAGTGGGGCCAAGACAGGGCTGCATGCAAATTAGTAGGATATGTTAGGAACTGGTCTGAATTTGAAAAATAGCTACATAATTTAAAAATATTGGTTTTAGTGTGCCCCCCCCCCCACCCCCCCACCAAAGGAAAAAATGTTTTTTATACATTTAAAAATCCCTCTCGGATTTACCCTGGACTTCAAGTCAAGATTTTGAGTCAAGACAGCGTGTGAGTGATGTATCAGAGGAGGTGGAAGTTTCCAAATGGAAAAACATGGAGCTCGGATAGACGAGGAGAGTGGGCGGCTTAGAGCAGAGGAGGTGGGCATTTTAGAGAGTGAGGGGGGACATTGAAGGGTGGCTTGACAGTCGAGATGGATGTTCATGCAGTTTTCAGTGTATATTTAGAGTCAAACTTCCTTAGATGGATAAACTGACGGAGGAGAAGGACGACTGGTAAACTCAAATGTGAGCACGCAGAAGCTCTTTATAGTCCTTATCCTCCTTATTGTCTTGTGTGCCGCTGAGTTTGATGTGTTACAGTGCGTAGTGATGAGAGGCAGTGACGGACATTTCCATTGTTTTCACATCCTGAGGCGGATTCACAATAGTGCGCCCACACTCATAAGCTGTCATTAGTGATGCTTTATCAGAGATACAGAATGAGCTTCTACAATCATATTAATGCAGTTATCATAATTTTATTGTAAAATATATTTTGTGTTATTTAAGGTAAAAAATGCTGAGCAATTACTAGTCCAGAGGCTCCATGATGGGGAATTGTTGGTGATTTTATTGTGCATGGTTTGTGTTTTGTCAAGATAAACCACAACACTGAAATATTTGCAAGAGAGTAACACAGTAAATGTTCAAAAGGTAATAATACTATGCTGAAAATCAAATAAAAATGAGAATAAAAATAGATATCGGAATTTATCGTAACATATTGCTCGGAAGAAACAAGAAGAGTAGTTGTTTTTGTAGACTCCTGATTGTAATATTTCTGTTTTACCATGGTTTAGAAAAGTCAAGAAGGAGACGGGGGTTCAGCCAGCTGTGTACGATGGTCGAAAACACACTGAATCTTTCCTCTCATTATAAAAAAGATAAAGACAGAAAAACAGTTGTTTTTTTGGAAAATCTTTACAGAAGAATGGCTTCTGGACCAAATGGACCGCGACCATCAAACTTTTAACTTAAAGCTTTTAAGAGTTAGCATGTCTGTTGCTTATAGAAACCACTTACTGCAGACAATCTATCTAATTAATAGACTGCACTAGTTTTCTAAAATAATATTTTCCGTTTTTCTTTCATTTTATTTTAAAAATTTCTTTTTAACAAATAATCAAATTAAAATTTTATATTTATGGTAGTTCAAGTGTAACAAAATTGTTGGAATCCATTTCAGTGCAAAAATTAAAATAAAATATGTTTGAAATCTACTTAAATGTACAAGATAAAGTCACTGAAACGGACTAAAAAATTAAATATTTACAGTATATTGCCGCTGTGTATGTATTTGATATGTGGTAGTGTAATTATTACTACTTGTACTTGTCATCTTTCGCTCATCTGGGGACCATGGGGGCAGCAGATTCATTAGACACCTCCCCAGACACCTCCTCCAGCTCCTCTGAGGGAAGCCCGAGACATTCACAGGCCAGCCCAGTGACATTATCTCTCCAGCGTGTCCTGGGCCGCTCTTGGGTGGTGGGACATGCCTGGAACACCTCCCAAGGGAGGCATCCAAGCCACCCCAGATAACTCCTCTCAATGTGGAGGAGCAGTGGCTCTGCTCCGAGCCCCTCCTGGATGGCCGAGCTCCTCAGCCTATTTCTGAGTGAGAGTCCGGCCACCCTGTGGAAGAAACTCAGCCACTTGTTTCCAAGATCTCGTTCTTTCGGTCATGACCCAAACTTAACGACCCTATAATAGGTTAGGACAGAAACGTAGACCCATCGGTAAATCGAGAGCTTCGCCTTTTGGCTCAGCTCGCTTGGGCTTTTATTGCTATAAAGTTGATTTGTGATTTTAGCTGTAACAGCAGTTATATTTGTTGGATTAAAAAAGCCAATTGGATCATGGCATTTGTTTTGTGGCAGATTTTAGGTTTTTTCTTTATGGTTCCTTAAAGTTTTCCTAATGTCGGTTTGTGAGATCAGAACATGCCCAATAAAGTAAAGATACTGAGCTCAGTTCTCTGCCTGTATTTCAGAAAACCTGCACTTTTCACAAACAGAGGGGCTCATGGTGTCAGGGCAATTTCCACGGTTTTACCAGAGCAAGACTGTTAAACTGTTTTCTGTGCAACATGTTTAAAACGATCAGTCCAAGTGAAACTGAAATTCATTGCAATGAGAAGAGTCTAGTCAGCATGAATAATTTAAGCTGTTGAAAAGGACGGATCCTGAACTCCTTGGTTTCAGGCAGACACTTGACAGCTCGGCTTTGTTAGGGCGTGTCTGCTCTGCCTCCATGCTTCGTCATCTCCATGTTTGTTGCTCTGGATGACTGGGAACCTGAGAGCAGCTTCTGAATCGATGTACTCGGATGTCAAGGGAAGACAGATTGCCAAAAGATGCTTTGCTCAGTTTTTGTGTGAGCTTCATCTACGCCGTATTTTTGCTCTCTTTCTGTCACCCTTCCCCTTCACTCCGTATCTTTGTCAGCACCACATCAGTTGGCCAGCTGACCACATGCTGGTTGAAGGTTTATCTCAGCTTTGCACAGACCTTCATGCCTCCAGTGTTGCCAGAGATCATGCATTCCCGTGATGTGTATATGTATGTGTGTGTGTGTTTAAGAACACCAAGTCTTTTTTTGTTGATGTTTATATTTCCAAGGCATCTTTTTCTATTTGATCACCACATGTATGTAGCTGTTACTTGAGGGCGACGTTAGATTTAGGCTGAAGACAATTTCAGATCTCTCTTGTACTCCTCTGTGTTGCTTCCAGCCACCGCAGTCAGCCCCAACAAACAGATAACTCCATAAAGTGCACTGGTGGATTTATGCAGCATCGCTGACTACAGAGTTTTCCAATAATCTGTCTCAAATGCCCAGTCTGCTCTGCTAGACATCATCACTCCTGCTCTCTGCTCACAGCTCCTTCCTCTTTTTCTAAAAGTGATGTCAGCTTTAACCTCACCATCCACCCCGTCTGCCAGGTCATCTATCTGTAGACATGCATACAGTGCTATGAAAGATATTTACCCTCTTACAAATGTCTTTTTTTGTTTTTTTGTCACCTTTTAAATGTTTTAGATAATTAGTCTGCTTACTGCCAGATTTTTAAAATTAAGAAGTCACTTAAATACAAGTTAAATACACTGACAAATTGGCTAAAATATCTTAAAAGGCAACATATCATGCCCTAACCTGGCAAGCTAGCTTAATAATGTTTAGCGCTCTACGTTCTGCACATTATCAATCTGGGACTGCTCTCATCGAATTCATTCGGGGACAAGAGGGACACTCAGCAGAACTTTCTGAGCTGATTGAGCGAAGCGACACCTAGTGCCCGCCCACCAAAGGTTGGTCTTAGCCAATCATGGTATCAAATGAAAACGTAAGCAGCAGGCATCATGAGAAACCACAACAAGGTAAGCTAGTCAAGTCACTTATTGCTGTTCTTCTTTCAAAGAAAAAATTTTGGATTCTGACTAAACAGATGTGATAGCAGTAGCTACGCGTGCGTCCTCCTCCGCTGCCATGTTTATTTTGGTTCGGTTGTGGGCTTGACACTCTTGCTTTCGTCACAGCTGCCTTAAACCATAATACTGCATCATGATTGACCTGAACTGTTTTGGTTTAATCCCAAACGATTGAGGCGGTAGCGGGTCAAGATGGATTCTCGTGTGGTTGTGAACGCACAAATACTGCGAGAATTCCGCTTGTAGGCAAGTTTAATCATGCTTCAATCTAAATAAATTCAAGAACAGACAAATACATTAACATGTATCAGTCTGGGAAGGTTTTAAAGCCGTTTCTCAAGGTGTGTTCACACTGAATGCACCTTTTCTGAACTTTTCTGTCAATTTGTTTCACATTTAAGGTGCTCTTCGTCAATTTATCTAAGCACAAAATTTTTTATTGTCTATTAAACAATGATATATTTACTCACCGAAAAGCCTGTAGTTGTCGCGGAGAGACATTTCCTGATAGATGTGTCCCTCTATGAGGTGCAGCAGCTCTTCATGCTGGGTCCTGGTAAGACGGAAGTCCCGCTGGAAGCGATCCTCATCCACAAACAGCTACAGGGGGTGGTACTCGCTGAACAGGGTGCGTCTCTGGAGGATTTGGTGGATCCAGGGGTGTTGTTGTTCGGCTTACCACCTTACGTACAGTACCGAAACATTTGCCAGAATCACGTTCGGTGTGAATTCACAAGCTTTTATCCACAAATGAAGAAAACATGGAACAGTAGTCCTCCCAGTAGTGGTAAGCCTACTAAAATTACTCCAGAGCGCATTCGCAACTCATCCAGGAGGCCGCAAAAGAACCCAGAGCAACATCTAAAGCACTGCAGGCCTTGTTGGGCCCAGATAAAGACAGTGTTCATGATTGTACGAAGAACAAAGGGCCAAAACTCCTCCAGAACGACCCAGCGGAAAAATTGTAAACACTTGATAACAGTTTTTGCTGCAAAGGGTGGCTTAAGCATTTATTGGGTTTAGTTTGGCAATAATTCTTTCACATAGGTCCTGGTTTGGATAACATTTTTCCCTTAAAAGAAAAGTCATAATTTTAAAACTGTATTTGGTATTAACTAAGGTTTTTTGTCTGATATTCAAATGTGGTTGATGATCTGAAACTGAAAAGCAGAGGAAATCTGTGCAAATACTTTTTTTGGAGGGGGGGGGTACAGCTTACGGGCTGGTTAGTGGATTGCTATTGCTAAAAGCTTCTTTTGATAAGAGGGAGGACAGAGGAGCTAGACGTAACCTTTAAAGGAGTGAGGGAGAAATTGTGGGGGCTCTCGCTCTCTGTCTCTGATCTCTCCTCTTCTATCTTCTGGTTTGGACCTTAACACTTAAAATTATCTGCTTATGTGAAACATCACAGGCTATTTCAGGTACATCGCTTACACTAAGGCTCTGGCTCCCTTTCCATATCCCTTAGTCATTAATTTATCGCTTGAGTTAGTCATCCTTTCTGAGGTTCTTTTTTTTTTTACTTAAAAGGAAAAAAATGTTAATTACATCGACTGAGCAATCTGATGTTTACAAAAATCAGAATAAAAAAGTAATAATTTATTTTAACATAGGCATTGATGAAAAGTTAACTTTTAGCTATTTTGGGAATTCCAAAAGTATTAATACCCCTTGAACCTTTTCTCATTCAGTCAAGCCACAAGCTCAAACTTCAATGTGTTCTTTTGAGAATACATAGTCAGAGATGCAACATGGTTTTATTAATCCACTGCAAGTCCACGCTGACATAAACACGGTCTGAAAAACGATGGAGGATTTAGACTTATCCTAGGCACTCCTACAAATAGATAAATGTCCTCTCAGGTGTTTCTACGATCAATCCCTATCCTGCCAGTTTAGGTGGAGGGCCATGTCTTCTTTTTTTTATTTTTTTTTAACCAGAATTTTATTTGAGCTATGAGACTATAGGAGTTTGAACAGAAATGCACTTTTCAGATTTGCTTAGGTAAAAAAAACTTTTCGATAACCACATATGATATTCCTTCAAGTTCACAATAATCCACTACTCTCTGCTGACCTATCACATAAGCCTTTAACTTTGCTAAAAAAATTTAAAAAAGCTTGATGAAAAATAATTTTGGTTGAAAAATTACAGACCTAGAAAGAACATTTAGAGAAATAAATATTGCTTAACATTTTTCCCAGAAAGCTTGCTTATCATTTGGGCATTTTGTTTTTTATTTTCTCAAGTGTCAGTGGACGTGCAATTAATACAAAGACACGCAAATGTCAGAAATTAATTTAGCTGGAAACTGCTCTACAGCTCCCGTAAAAGGTGATAGCAAGACTTTTTGCTGGATTTCCCACAGCAAAGTGAATATGAATGTCAGGTCAATACTAGGGGTCTGCAAGTTGTTTGTTTTTTACGCTGTACTAAATTCAGTTTAAATGTGAGTTAAAATGGATATTTGAGCATGTGCCAAACAATGGATGGCTCATGAAACAATCGCAAATTAAGAAAGCAAACAACTATAATGATACTGCTGTAGATTTTTCACCAATATTTGTCTACCTCACTGCCGTCTGGCTCTGTCCATACGCAGACATCCTGTCAGCCTGATGGTTTCACATCAGGGCTGTAAAAGCTTAGACATGCTCTGCTAGCGATCCACCTTTTATTTGTTTAGGACCTAGGCCTCTTTGTTTGTGTGCCGACTCCAGCATCCACTGTGTATTCACACCAACCAGAAAAAAAACAAGCACACAATAAAATAATCGTGGACGTTAGAGGCACATAAAGCCAGTTATCGGCTCTACGTTAAGGAGCACAAGAGCCAGTCAACACCATTACACCCAGCCGCAGACTCCCCTGGGCTGACAGCCGAACAGAAGGGCACACAAACCCGCCGTATTTATTTTTCTGCCTTTTTATTGGTTTTCTGACACCGGGGAAGGTTACAAGGATTCCTCAGCTCCCCGGCTTGATAGCTTGGCACTGGTGTGCGGTGTTTATATAAATGAAAATACATATATCTGCCGAGTGCAGCCCTGCATGCAGATAACCATGGGTTAGTGTTAAAGGAATTACTCCAAAATTGCTTTGCAATGAAAATTTCGAAGGTTTTGAAAGAGTAGAACTGCATTGTATATTGCGATTGTGCTGTCCCTGGTTTCATATTATCTTAATTTCACCTAGTTTAAAGCCAAATTGGCCACTGATATTTTATAGCACAGGCAAAAAAAAATCTGCTCTCATATAGTGAGCTGTAGATGTATCTTATATGACTTACCTTTTTTATTTATTTGTTTATAACCTTATATTCCTAACCCGGGCAGCCGGATTGATAATGTGCAGCACTCTCCGTTCTGCACATTATCAATCTAAGACTGCTCCTATCGAAACCGTTTGGGGAAAGGTGGGACCTTCAGCAGAACTCTCCAAGCTGATTGGGCGAAGCGACACTTTGTACCAAAGGTTGGGTCTAGCCAGTCACGTTATCAAATTAAAATAGGGATAGGTACCGAATTGGGTACTTTTATAGGTGCCGAACAAATCCTGTCGGTACTACAGAGTCGCATAAAATCAAACGGTACCATGTTTCGGTACCTGAACGCATCACTGTGACTGGAGTGAAACAATGAGCGATTTTCCATGCCGACCATGAACACAGCATTGTACTCAGAAGAGCGTAATGACGTCAGTAGCCGCTGGTCCAGTGAACATAGCAAGCATGGCTGAAGTAGTTCAAAGTATGGCTCCACTTTTCAAAATGTGACAAAGATTCGGCTTGCTGCAATATTTGTGAGGCGAAGTACAAGGCCAGCGGCGGGAATACTTCTAATCTGAGGAAGCACCTGGTCACAGCTGCCAATTAATCTCGCTATATTTAGTGACTTTTCAGACCAATCCAGCAAACACTCTTTCGAAAAAGGCGACTAGTGAAAAACTTTGCAACTTTTTTATGCGTTATTGGTGACTTCCCGTTAAAGCACTGATCGTTCTGCAGCTACTGTCTTGAGAGATGCTGCTGTTCCCGCTCCCGCTTCTCCAAGCACTCACAGACAATCAGCAGTCTCGTCCTGAAACCCACCAGCAGTCAGAGCAAAGAGTGCAGAGAGGAGAGTCTCTCTGTTCCCTCAATGCAAATATGTCCCGCCCTGATTTACAAAGTGGGATACAATCTAATGTCTTTTTTTCTTCTCTGAAACTGTTGGACTAAAACAATTCCCTGAATTCACACACAGCTTTAATCCCTTATTCACCTCGTTCATTCTGTGCCTCTGACAACTGTTGTTTTGGTAAAAAAAATAAATTACGTGCTGTCTATGTATTAAAATTCATAAATTATTCAATAAGGTTCATTTGTAGATCCAAGTAAATGTATATATTGAGAAATGAATATGTAAAATTGAACAATTTTGAGATTGTATTAATAAACTAACATTTATTACTACATAAAGACACAAAAGTACAGAAAATAGGTACCGTTGAGTACTGGTATCGATTCCCAGGTACCGGGTATCAGTACTTTATCAGTTCAAATGTGAAAGGTACCCATCCCTAAATTAAAACATACGCAGCATGTGTTATGAGAAACAACAAGAAGGTAAGCTAGTCAAGCATTTTTTACTGTTCTTCTTTCAAATATGAAATAGTGGATTCTGACCAAACATAGCAGCAAACATAGCAGCAGCTACTTGTGCGTCCTCTTGTGCTGCCATGGTTATGTTGGTTAAGCTGTGGCCTCGTCAGCTCTTGTTTTCGTTGCATCGGTATGTCCCGCCTTAAATCACAATACCGCAACGTGATTGGCCCGAACCACTTTTGGTTTGGACACAAACGGTTGACGGCGGAGCGTTACAAGTTGTATTCTTGTGTGTTTGTGAATGCACAAATACTGCAAGAATTCAGCTTGCAGGCAACGTTATCATATTCCTGCTGTTGCCAATTTTTTTTTTTTTTTTTTTTTTTTACAATTATAACAATTTTGTTTTACCATTTATTTTTCAAGATTTTAATTTTTAACAAAAACTTGGCATAATGCCCACTAAATTTAGTAGTAGTTGTTAAAAACCCCCATAGTAGTTTCAAAGCCATGGTATCTCAAGAAGAGTGACAGGTAGTAGTTACCAGACTAACACTTGGTTTTTGCTTGATGTGTCTGTGAGGTACACATGGCACTTCATGGCCAAATGACGTAATCTCAGCGCTGCCGAAACTTTCCGCACCTTGCCCCTAGGAAATCTTCTAACTATGCGGACAGTCCTGTGCAGAAAAACCTGGTGCACAAGCAAGATCTTCCACTGGTGAACATTTGCAATCATGACTCAGCCCATACAGATCACCATAATCAACAGATTGTGAACAATTCTTGGAAAGAAATTACTGTCACACAAGGAGGCATTAAAATGTTGGAAACCACTGTGTTGACTACTTCTGCATGTAGTGTGGTGTTTTACGCTTGCTGTAGATGCACTACACTGCCTCCTCAAGTCCAGGAGAATATTGACTACAGCGGGGGAAAGGCGCACAGAGTATAAATGCTGCAAAAGTTGTCAGCTTGATTCAGTGCATCTAATTTCTGTGCAGAACATATATACGTTAAGCGTAAACCAAGCCTAAGACTCTGTGTTTTTTTGCGACCATAAATACTTCCAAGCAGTTGATTTTGTTAGTGAAGGAAAAGTGCAGCGGCTTTCTTTCAGCCAGCTGACTGGCTTTGTACAGCAACAGTTAGGGAGGGCCAGCCCTGCACTACTCTGTCTCAAACAGCTGGAGATAACTGCAGGATCTTTAGGCATTTTTTTCATGGCATCTCATTAAAAATGGGAACACTAAGATAACAAATCCTAGATCTGAATGAATGAAATATTCTTATTGAATACTTTGTTCTTTACATAAGTGAATCTGCTGACAACAAAATCACACAAAAATTATCAACGGAAATCAAATGTATTAATCCATGGAGGTCTGCATTTGGAGCCACACTCACACTTAAAGTGGAAAAACACACTACAGGCGGTTCCAACTTTGATGTAATGTCCTTAAAACAAGTCAAAATGAGGCTCAGTAGCGTGTGCAGTTTCCACGTGCCTGTATGACCTCCCTACAGCGCCTGGGCATGCTCCTGATGAGGTGGTGGATGGTCTCCTGAGAGATCTCCTCCCAGACCTGGACTAACGCATCCACCAACTCCTGGACAGTCTGTGGTGCAATGTGGTGTTGGTGTTGGTGGATGGAGCGAGACATGATGTCCCAGATGTGCATCAATGCCTTCTGGGGAACTGGAGGGCCGGTCCACAGCATCATCTTGCAGGAACTGCTGACACACTCCAGCAACATGAGGTCTGAGGTTGTCTTGCATTAAGAGGAACCCAGGGCCAACCGCACCAGCATATGGTCTCACAATGGGTCCTAGAATCTCATCTCTGTACCTAAGGCAGTCAGACTACTTCTGGCGAGCACATGGAGGGCTGTGCGGCCCCCAAAGAAATGCAACCCCACACCATTACTGACCCACTGCCAAACCGGTCATGCTGGAGGAAGTTGCAGGCAGCAGAACATTCTCCACGGCGTCTCCAGACTCTGTCACATCTGTCACATGTGCTCAGTGTGAACCTGCTTTCATCTGTGAAGAGCACAGGGCGCCAGCGGTGAATTTGCCAATATTGGTGTTCTCTGGTAAATGCCAAACGTCCTGCACGGTGTTGGGCTGTAAGCATAACCCCCACCTGTGGACGTCGGGTCCTCATACCTCCCTCACGGAGTCTGTTTCTGATCGTTTGAGCAGACACATGCACATTCGTGGCCTGAGGTCAATTTGCAGGGCATGGCTTTGCTCCTCCTGTTCCTCCTTGCACAAAGGTGGAGGTAGCGGTCCTGCTGCAGGGTTATTGCCCTCCTACGGCCTCCTCCACATCTCTTGATGTATTGGCCTGTCTCCTTGTAGCGTCTCCATGTTCTGGACACTACGCTGACAGACACAGCAAACCTTCTTGCCACAGCTGGCATTGATGCGCCATCCTGGATGAGCTGCACTACCTGAACCACTTGTGTGGGTTGGAGACTTTGTCTCATGCTACCACTAGAGTGAAAGCACCACCAGCATTCAGAAGTGACCAAAACATCAGCCAGAAAGCAGAGGAACTGAGAAGTGGTCTGTTGTCACCACCTGCAGAACCACTCCTTTATTGGGGGGGGGGGGGTCTTGATAATTGTCTATAGTTTCCACCTGTTGTCTATTCCATTTCACCAACAGCAGGTGAAATTGATTATCAATCAGTGTTGCTTCTTAAGTGGACAGTTTGATTTCACAGAAGTGTGATTGACTTGGAGTAACATTGTGTTATTTAAGTGTCCCCTTTATATTTTTGTGTGTGTGTGTGTATATATATATATATATATATATATATATATATATATATATATATATATATATATCTCATATATATATATATATATATATCTCATATATATATATATATATATATATATATATATATATATATATATATATATATATATACACTCACCGGCCACTTTATTAGGTACCCCATGCTAGTAACGGGTTGGACCCCCTTTTGCCTTCAGAACTGCCTCAATTCTTCGTGGCATAGATTCAACAAGGTGCTGGAAGCATTCCTCAGGGAGTTTGGTCCATATTGACATGATGGCATCACACAGTTGCCGCAGATTTGTCGGCTGCACATCCATGATGCGAATCTCCCGTTCCACCACATCCCAAAGACGCTCTATTGGATTGAGATCTGGTGACTGTGGAGGCCATTTGAGTACAGCGAACTCATTGTCATGTTCAAGAAACCAGTCTGAGATGATTCCAGCTTTATGACATGGCGCATTATCCTGCTGAAAGTAGCCATCATGGATTGGGTACATTGTGGTCATAAAGGGATGGACATGGTCAGCAACAATACTCAGGTAGGCTGTGGCGTTGCAACAATGCTCAATTGGTACCAAGGGGCCCAAAGAGTGCCAAGAAAATATTCCCCACACCATGACACCACCACCACCAGCCTGAACCGTTGATACAAGGCAGGATGGATCCATGCTTTCATGTTGTAGACGCCAAATTCTGACCCTACCATCCGACTGTCGCAGCAGAAATCGAGACTCATCAGACCAGGCAACGTTTTTCCAATCTTCTATTGTCCAATTTCGATAAGCTTGTGCAAATTGTAGCCTCAGTTTCCTGTTCTTAGCTGAAAGGAGTGGCACCCGATGTGGTCTTCTGCTGCTGTAGCCCATCTGCCTCAAAGTTCGACGTACTGTGCGTTCAGAGATGCTCTTCTGCCCACCTTGGTTGTAACGGGTGGTTATTTGAGTCACTGTTGCCCTTCTATCAGCTCGAACCAGTCTGGCCATTCTCCTCTGACCTCTGGCATCAACAAGGCATTTCCGCCCACAGAACTGCCACTCACTGGATGTTTTCTCTTTTTCGGACCATTCTCTGTAAACCCTAGAGATGGTTGTGCGTGAAAATCCCAGTAGATTAGCAGTTTCTGAAATACTCAGACCAGCCCTTCTGGCACCAACAATCATGCCACGTTCAAAGTCACTCAAATCACCTTTCTTCCCCATACTGATGCTCGGTTTGAACTGCAGGACATTCTCTTGACCATGTCTACATGACTAAATGCACTGAGTTGCCGCCATGTGATTGACTGCTTAGAAATTAAGTGTTAACGAGCAGTTGGACAGGTGTACCTAATAAAGTGGCCGGTGAGTGTATATATATATATATAAATATGATATATATATATATATGATATATATATATATGATATATATATATATATATATATATATATATATATATATATATATATGATATATCATATATTTTTCGGACTATAAGTCGCACCGGACTAGTTGTCAAAAAGTCCAAGATATTTAATTTGGTAATGCAGCTTATTCAATTGCATAATTGCATCCACAACAGGGTGAATAACATGGATATCCCTGGGAGGCTGAATGGTGTTCATTAGCATAACAAACCAGCATTTCCAACTGGCAAGTTATCGGTAAGGTTCTTGCCAGCACATTTCAGCGTAACGGGCCATTAAACTGAGAGGTGTCATAACTACGCTGAAATTGAATAGACCATGAGCGTAACGGTGCTACATGCTAAGCTAGCAGAACGACATGGATGTTTGAGAGCAAAATAGAAAGGTCAGTAAAGCTGTTGAACATGCATCAACGAAGTTGTAAACCTCCCGGACAAAATAAGATAACGTTAGCCAATAATAGCTTCTCAGACAGCCCAATAATGGGGTTCTGTCACGGTGTTGGCTCCCCTTATGAGCTGCAACTCGCAACGCTCCACTGCGTGAATGATACTAAAGCAGCGGAAAGGGGTGCAGGAGCAGCATATAGTTTTCGCCCTCTTGTGGCTATAGATGGTAATGTTTACTCCTTGGTCCATGTTGGTCAGTATGAATTACCATTTAAAAATGTTATATAAGTCGCACCTGACCACTACTTTTCTTTTTATAGTTCTTTAGCTTTGCCATTTCTGTTTTACTCTATTATATAACTATTAATTGATATGTTCTAAAAATGTGCAGTATTACAAATAATGTTTCTTTTTGATTAAATCCAATTAAATGCTGTCAATCATTTTGGTTTTAAATTCTTGAAATAATAATGTGTTACAATGCAAGCCTGGTGTTTGTACTCAAAGTTATCATACTGTTAGCATCTCAAACTGGCCCATGCTGAATATGACTATATTTAATTATTTTCATCCATACTTGTTTTCATGTTTTTCTATACTATATATCTTTTTATCAGCCATCAAATGTACTTTGTTTTGTTTTTTGCATCTATTCTGAAAGGTTACATAATTTTCTGTTTATCTCATTATGTAGCAGAAAATAAAAACATCTCAGTTCTATAAATGTGCAGTAAGCGTATCATTTTATTTCATATTATCCTTTTAATCATTTCAGTATTTCCATGATATTGCTGCTATAAAAAGATGTATTTTCCATTCTAGTGTTTAACTACTCAGTTGTTGAGTAAAACCAGCCGACTTTGATGAATAATGCAAAAGACACAGTGCTGCATGGTGGTTGCTGTGTTCCTGTTGTCTCTCCTCACGTTATCAGAGATAATACAGAGCATTGCTGTTTGTGCCTCTAGTAGCTGAATTACCACAATGGAGCCTTAAAATCTCACCGAAAGAAGAAACGATCACAGCTCAGATCTAACAGAGCTGGTGGCTGTCAGAGTCCCTCTGACAGCCACCACTGGGGCAACGGCATTTGCGCAACTAATTGCTGCTTTGATGAGTTTAAGCAAAACAAAAAGCCAGTGCATCCTGCTCAGTGTGGCTTTTAGGGGAAAAATCAAGGCCATGCACTTGTTTCAAGGGAGACAATATAGCATTACGTGTCAAAACAGGATTAGGGCTCTGCTAAAGCTTCAGCCAGCCCCTTCAGAGAAAGAGAGAAAGATTCAGTGTTTTGCAGACGCTGCAAGTCTTTTCTCCTCATCTTCTTCTTTCCATATTTTTCTCAGATATTTGAAGAGTATATGTGTAATTTTCACTTGCCATCTTGTCGGATGTTTCAGAGCATGCACAATGTGTCTTTGGTGCTATCTGTTCTTGACAGAGAGAAACAACGGGGTGCAGTTACCTGAGTGGGTTGCAGTGGTAATGTGGAGTGGCGTGATGCCCTAGAAAATTCCAGGTGTGAAGTGCTTTATTCATCGCACTGCAGAAGGAGTATTTCTGTGGGGCTGCAGTGATGTTCGTTTTCCATTTTGATCAAATATACATATTTATATATTTGTAATGTTTGTGTTAAAAAAAGACTTGTGTTGGGTTTCACTCTGAGAGGTTTTGTCTTCCACTTCTTCTTCTTTTCCTCCTCCTCCACCTGCACTTGTCTGTGAATTGATTGGTCACAGATCTGAATATCTTTAATTGGCTTCCCTCGGTGGTGGGTGGTTCTTAAGAGCACAGATTCTGTAGAAGACTTAGCAAAGTGTTTTTTTCGATTTTCCATCGTGTAGGCAGTAAGGATTCTCCTCTGCCTTCTGAGAGCGGTCTCCATAAGCGCAATATACACTCTACACTGTATTAACTCTGTTCTCCAGACTCTAGTGGCCCCTGGCTTGGTCTTTGTTCGTTCCGCTCTCAGTAAAGGGCGGAGGTGAATCTTCCACTTCCTCCACACTCTTATTAACCTCCTTCATTTTAGATTCAGCCTGGACTAACTTATCTTTTTTTCCCACCCCAGGCCATGTTTGAATAGATTTATAAGTTTATGTATACATGTGTGCATGTGTCAGTGTGTATGGAAATTACAATCTCATACAGTACTGCATGTTTTTTGCCCATTTGCAAAAAAAGGTGGTTTGCATAAGTATTCATACCCCATAAATTTTCACATTTCATCATATCATAACTGCAAACTTCTTATGTGGATTACATGTGATTGACCAACTCAATCTAGCACATACATATGTAGTCTGAAGTTGATTTGGATATAGGTTTTCTTGTTTTTGTACAAATTTGAAAAGGGTATCCCACTGAGATGATATGGTTTGGAACCACATTTTGCTGCAACTATGGTACATCTACAGAATGAAATTGAAACAAATCTTGCCAATTTTTGTTTGCAAAATTGTTTGATCTCAGGCAGACTGAATAGATGTCTGCTGTGTATATGACTGGTCTTTGACTAGGCCATTGTAACAGATAATTGTGCTTTGACCTGATTGTTGTAGCTTTGACTGTATGTTTACGGTTGCTGGAAAGTGAACCGTCACTTTAGTCTCAAATTGTTTGCAGCTTTTCTTGGAAAAATGCCCTTTGTTCAGTTCTACTCATTTTCTAGAAAGTCTGATAAACCTTCCTGTCTCTGTAAAAAAAAGTATCCCCACAGCATTATGCTAGTCACCATCATGTTTCACAGTGGGGATGGTGTATTTATGGTGATGTGAGCGTTTGTCACTGACAGTTTTGGTCTAATCTGACCAGGAGCACTTTAAACCATGTGTATTTTGTGTCCTCTGCTTTAAACTGTCCTGTCAAGGGATTCTCCTACCTGATCTGTAAATCTCTGCAGCTCCTCCAGAGACACCAAAGGCCTTTGCAGAACAGCTATAACACTACTAAGATTAAATTACAACCGGCGGTTGTGAGCACATTCTACTAATCAGGAGACTTTTATGTGGAGTTGAAATTTTTTTTACGGGTTTATGTTAAAGAGGCTGGTTACCTGCGCATGAGAAACCTTTCACATTTGTATTTGTAAAACACAAAAGAAAAGATTATGCACCTCACATTTAGGGTCTATTTTGACTTAGTCTTTTACATAAAATCCCAATAAAACACACTGACATTTATCACTGTTATTTGGTAAAATTTGCAAACGTTAGAGGTATGAATAGTGTTGCAAGACACTATATGTTTGTAGAAGTCTCATGGTCATGAACATGGTTAAGCAACACTGTGTAAGTTTTGACCCAAGTATTAGCTTAATTTGAGATATATGAAATGATTTTTCAGGTCAATATACCGCACTTGGCGTGTGTTGATGCTCCGTGCGGGATGTCCTTCTCAAAAGCTCACCTATGTAACTTGAGAGGTGCAGATCCAGCTCTGAATGGGCCATGTGACCTAGAGTGCCGCTTTACGGCAGTCTGAATGAAAAAGTTTATTCACACTTATAAAATTAACACATTTTATATTTGTCCTTAATCCAGAGTTTCTGAACGGTTTTAGGCCCAGCTCCCCTTTAGAAAGAACATTTTGTAGACATTGCTGCTTAAAACAAGGCTTGGAAAAACAGAAGGTAAACAGAAAAACCAAAATACAATCAAATTTAATATAATAATTTTAAATTTGTTGTATTTTTCTCTTTTCATTGTCTGACTAAAAGTTTTGACTTAGTTCTCCATAACAGTGCCCTTTAAAATGTTTTTTTCCATCATATATAAACAATCAAGCAGCAACTTGATAAAACAAAGTAATATGTCCAATAAGCCTTTATTCATAAATAGATGTAAAAAAAAGAACAGAAAAAAAGAAATAATGTAAGACAAAATGTGTTGCTACGTTTTCAAGAACCCTACAGTTAATTTAATGAAAAAGAGACAGAAAACAACTAACAAACAATATTTGGTAGTAATATGGGCTTCATGGAGCTCCTAAACTGTGTATTTTAAAAAGTAAAAAATGAAACAAGAAATAAACCAATGTACTGTGTAAGAACAAAGTTCAGTCCAGTTCATCAGCAGCTCCTTCATTACTGAGCTGCTAATGCCACTTTATCATGCTTTCATGCTTTGATAAGGCTGTTTTTGTTAACCAACGCTGTTGCTTAAGGTAGTCATTGAAAGAAAAAAATGGTTTTCATGAGGCATAATGTTTCAGTGGGTCTTATTACATTTTGGACAGTGTTATGGTGTCTGTGTTTATTCTTTTTTTTACTACACATCACTATAACTCCAACAGCTACATAGCAAACTGTCCTTATTTTTCTGCTTGTCTTTTCATCGGCTGAAGTTTTGAAAATTGAGTACGCCGGCACTATGAGAAGCATACGTCATTTTCACCTAGACGGATCCTCCCTGATTTAAAGCAGTGTCTTCTCATGCCAGGAAGCACCTTTCTGAGGGAATAACCCTTCTCTGTCACACCTCAATTATGCGTCAGCAGACCGATACAGAAGGCGCTGGAAAGACAGAAAGTCCCGTCTCCACTGAAAAACATATTTGTTTTTGGTGTAAACAGCTCCAGTTCCTAACATGGCTTGCAATGTTTTCATAAAAATAAACAAATGGTCTATAATAACATTTTTACAAGCGGTGATTTCTTTTTTTTAACCTTGCCACACAGCTTGATATTGGGTGCAGCTGATATAAAACTCTGACATTGATAATTTAAAAATGCCTTTATCAATTTAAAATATGAAATTGGGACATCCTTTATCAATTGTCTGTAAAAAGAAAACTGTCACAAGACATGGTCGAGCTATTTATCTGAACCGTACATAGGTTTGATCTAAGAAAAATATGATGCTAAGAAAAGGCAACCAATCTGAAAAACGTAGCATTCTCCATTAGCAAAACTTCTTTTAATGGTTCAGGATGAATAAAAAAAAAATGCTCCCTCCCTACAAGAGCTGCTTTGTAAATTAAAATTATACCCTGGTAATCTGGGTAAAGAATGACACCAGAAAAATGCCCTTGTTCTGGGAACAGGTTCCTGAAGTTGAAATGTAGCCAAGGTGCTTTCTTATATCACTTGAGACCTGATCCTCTGTCTGCCTTGGCACCGGCCTGTCAAAACAAATTAGGGAAATTAAAATGTGCAAGGACAGGGCTGCTTAAAAAAGCACAACGTGATCAGATATATTAAGCACCTGGCACACTGTTTTAATTTTTTATCATTAGATATTTTGGATATTGAATGACTCACATAAACAAAGACAAGTATAATATATTGATATATCTCACTCAGGGCTGCTGTAAAATTTAGCACTTTTTACATGTATAACAAAAACAGTGGCTTGTCTAACTGTGCTCTGGTTTTCTCACAGGTTTTTATATAGATAACCAGAGTTTCGCTGTATGACATTTAGCAACGAGATACATTTGGCGTGCGCCAAGTGATATTTCACCCTGACTGTAGCCCCTCTATAGCTGCTCCCTCTGCTATACATAGGTATTGTGTGTGTAAGCCTGCAGTCTGTTATTGCCTACAGGCAGCTTAGCTCCTATTGTCATGTGAATGCAATGTGAGTGAATATTTGGGGATGCTCAGGAGTTAAACCCTGAGGAGAGCAATGGATTTGCTGCTCAGCTGAAACACGACGGAAGAAACTTTTGTTATTTGGGATATGAGCTGATTTCACTTTCCGAATGGGTAGGTACACGTGGCCTTGTGTGATTGGTCTTAGGAGTCTTTAGCGTGACGGTTCGAACATGTGTAGGGCGACGTATGTATGTGCTGGAGAGGGCTTGTGTGAACTCCGGACCAACAGCTCATTTCACACGCAGGCAGACATCAAAGGCGGCTTGAATTAACCCTGCGTGTCGGGGCCACTCTGCATGCCATTCGCAATTTCACATCCCCGTCGCTCCGGCAGCACCAAACTTACATGCCCATTCATATTGAAATGAACAAATGGAGTTTGGCTATGCAGCGAATCGCCATCCTTCGCTGAGGAGAGATAAAACTTCAAACGAGCCGAGATGCATATGGATCTTTCAGTAGTTTCTTCTTCTGCCGAGTGTACTCTGGGTGCAGGTGAAGTGAAAGTATTCTGTGTCTCTGTTTTAAGAGTGGGCAAAGTGCAAATATCATGTTTTTCCTTATTAAATAGGGTCAATTGTGTTTCCATTAAACCACTCTTGTTAAGCCTGGCTCACTTTCCCCTTGATTGCGTGCTGCAGGAAAAAAAAAACAGAGAGAGAGAGAGAGATCCAAACAAGTACACACTTAAAAGCATGCTGTCCTTTCCAACAGTTTTCACACCTCCTAAACTTTTCACATTTACTGTAGAAAAATTATGCATGGTTTTCAGTTTTGTATGTCTTATTTTTTACAAATGAAATCCGGAAAGAGGGAAAATTTCAGTAGATCTTGATCAATTCAAACTCGAGCTCAGTCAGTCAGACTAGATTGAGAGCATTTGCGAACTTCAGTTGTCATGTCTTGCCACAAATTCTCATGTTTATTTTGGTCTAAACTTTGACTGGGCCATTTTAACACACGAACATGTGATCTAAGCCATTTCATCGTAGCTCTGGCTGTATATTTAAGCACATTTCCTTGTCGGAAAATGAACCTCCGTCCCGGTCTCAATTCTTAAATAACTTCCAGCATGTTTTCTTTCAGGGTTGGCCTGCATTTAGCTTCAATCATCTTCCAATCAACTGCAATCATCTTCTCTGATGAATGCTGAAGAAAACCATGCCCACAGCATGATCTTGCAGACTTTTTAAACTTCTTCTTGTCACTCTTTCATCTGCCAAAAGGTTCTCCTGCCTTAACAGTGGCTCTCTGCGGCTCCAAAGTTAGCATGCACTAATTAACTGCTTCTCTATTTAATGCCGTCAGTTTAGGTAGACAATTATACCTCAGTTGTTTTGTGGTTGTCATTCTCTTTTTGTTTTCTGAAGAAGTGCTCAGTAAATTGTACAAAGCTTGGCATGTTGTTTTATAACTCAACCATGCTTTAAATTGAAGCCCATTTGCTGTTGTGATGATCCCGATAACTGAGAATTTGCACAGGCATCCTGCTTTAAATGTTCCCACAAATGTATCCCTGACCTTTCTGGTCTGTTCCTTGGTCTTCGTGATGGTCTTCACTAATGTTCCCACTAACTTCCTCTATATTTGTTATATAGAAGTTAAATCCACAGCAGTCAGAGTCAAGGGAGCTTTTTCAGATTTACTTGTAAGAAATCTGTCATTTACATTCCACTTCACAGTTGTGTTACAGCTTAAATCACAATTAAAATATATTAAAGCTTGTGGTTTTAAGGTGACAAAATGTGAACATTTTCAAGAATGAATACTTGAAATGAATATTGGTCGCTTGTGTCTAAAATGTCTTAATATTATCTTTAATGGTTTGCCGGAAAATTGTTACCTCTCCCCTTTTTACCTCAGAACATTTACTCCCACGTTTTCATTCCCATCTTGGCAGCTAATTTAATTTTTATATTCTATTTATTGATCGGTGCAACTTCAATTTCCTGCAGCAGCCCGATCCTGTTGCGCGACGGAGTTGATAATGTAGATGAACAGGCTGGTGATGGCGTAGATGGAAATGATGGTGATGAAGAGAGCGATGATCGTTTCTTTGAGCGACCGTGATTGCAACGGGTTGTATGCTGATTAGAGTGGTCTCTGAAGATGGCGGGGGTCGCTGCAGTGCAGGTGAATGTGTCAGCCGCACCGTGTACTTTTAATATCTCCCGAACATTAGCAGGGTGCCATAACAACTGTTCAGTAAACACATTAATATTTCATCGATCTGCTCTCCTCCCCCTGATGGCCCCTTTGTCTCCTTGACAGGTTGCTTGGTAATCCTCTGCTACCTTTATGCATCCAGCTGTGTTACACCTAAACACACATACATAACTCGAAATACTACAGTAGGAAGTCTCTTTGTCACTGTTATGCCACTCCTGTGTCAATGACTGCTAAATTTAACACAGCACGCATCTCCCATTTGTATACACCCACATGCATTCAGCCCTCTATGTACAGTGTGCAAGCACACTCATATAGCTGTCATTTGACTAATTTAAACAAGATAGACACATCTTTGATGGAATTACCCACATTTTTAGTAACAAATATGATTTAGAACATTTCAAAATGTAGATGTTTTGTGTGTGTGTGTGTGTGCGCGTGAATTTTGTGTGGGAATATGTTTACCAACATAGTCTTTCTCATGTGGCACACTAGAGAAAGACACTCAAAAAGCACGCAATGGATGATATAACATTATGTAACCCTGGTGGGCCTGTGGGCGGCGCTGCGTAGAGCGAACTGGAGACCTGGAGTTTGAAAGTATGTTTGACAAATCACCAGTGTTTTTTTTTTTTTTTGGTCTCTTTTGGATTATTTATGCAACTGGCTTTCAAATAGGTGTTGTCAAAACTCCTGGAGTGGAGATTGGTCAGGCTGATAAGTGTGTTGGGGTTTATTTGGTTTTATACATCACCTTGAGGGGTCCCCAAAAAAGAAAAAAGATCAACACATCTCTAGCTATCAGTGAAAAGGTCAGCAATGTTAATGGCTACCAGGGGAAAGTTTCCTGTAGTTACTGTAACTATTTTATTATATTTCATCTCAGTTCCTTAATGAATATAAAACATTAAACAAGCCTACATGCAGCTACATGGGAAAGTCATGGTAAAGTTTTTTATTTGTCAAAGCTTAGCGCATTAGAACATCGGACAAATTTTAATGTGAAAGATAAATTGAGTAAAAACAAAAGGTAGTTGTTAAAGGATGATTTCACTCATTAAGGGGAAAAAAGCTACCAAAACCCACTTATTTAAAAGTGTAATTTTTGTCAAGTCATAAATTAACTGGGAGTAACATTTAGGTTCAGTTTCATTTGTCACATGCAGGCCTGATTACTGTCAGACCTGTATAATCTGGAAACCGCTCCAACGGAACCTGTTGGACATCATGAAGTAGGATGTAAGGTCTCAAAAAAGTCAGAGTAATTTCAAGAACAGATGCAAAATAAACAGATTGATGTCTCTCGTTCTGTAAATGGACACAGAGCCATTTCTAAGGCTTTCTGACTCAAGGGAACCATAGTGAGAGCTGTGATGTGCTGATGGAGAAATCATGGTAGAGGGGAGAACCTTCGCAGGAGTAGCTGACCTACCAGAATTACTCCAAGGAGAGCAACGACTCATCCAGGATCTTATAAAGACCTCAGATCAACTTTTAACGTACTGTAGGCCTCACATGCCTCAGCATGATGGGATAATTTAGCAGTTCTGATTTATTTCTCTATGCTGAGGAAGTTGTAATATGTCCCTGCATGGCATTTTTGTTCAAGGTATTTTTGTAGCATACTAAAACAACCCCCTTCTGAAAAAAAAAGAAAGAAAAGATACAGGTTTGCTGTAAATTGATCCCGTATGAATAATTTAGCTACACTCAGCTGAAATGATCGGGGTGAATCTTTATGTGGCGTGTGTTTGTGTTTGTAGCCGGGCCTGCACAGCGAGGAAAAGGATAAAGCTGTTTGTATTGGAAAGGATTTGCCGTCAAATGAGGAGGATAAATTGTCCGACCAGGGCTGGTGGAGCCTCATAATGTGAAACAGAAGCCAAGATACAACCCCGTAATGCACCATGCACGTATGTGCGCGCGCTTGTGTGGAGCTGAGATCTACGTTTGTGTATGTGAGGAGATAATATGTCACAGCCATATCATGAAGAGGAAGACACAATAGAAACATTTACGGGAAAATCCCTTTTTGTTCACCGGTGTGATGGTGAAGGGGGTTTTGGAGCTGAAGGGGGCTCAGGGGCATCCATGTATGGGTTCTTTGGGGATTGGGAGCAGTCTCGCCTGTCAGTGATGTAAATCCTTCATGGCCTCTAAGGTCTATAATGCTAAATTCACTCTTCAGGGTTTGGAGGCTTCCTGTAGGGACTGCGATCCCCTCAGCACCACAAACCAGGCCCACATGAGCTAATGACACACTTGTGCGTGCATGCTGGCTCTCCAAGGTTTAGTCACTCCTCTTCTACCAGGACCATGTCTATATTTTCTAACTGCCTGTTAGTCACTCGGGTTTATGCCTGCGATGCTGTTAAGATAGTCGTCGTCTCTCGTCTCAAAAGGCTTGTGTCGAACACAAGCAATGGTTTATCTGTATCGAGCAGACTGCTGCTCTCAAATTAGCAGCTTTTAGTCACAGCTTTCTGTGTGACTCAACAATAACGGCTCTGTGAGAGCGAGACAGGCAAGGTTGAGGTCAACTGAGCGCTATCTGGAGGGTCTTCTCATGGCACAGCTGATGAAAGAATGCATCATTTTATCCATGGACATGAAGACAGGAAGTGTTTGTTAATCGTTCTTTGTTTTTTAAAGCTTCTTGCACTGAGAAAAAAAAAGAAACATTTGCATCAAGCAGTCGTGGCATACAGCCTACAGTACAACGTTTAGACCTGAATAAAAACGCTAATTTACCTCCATGGCAAGCAGTCAAGTTTTACAGAGACCCTCACAGAACCTAAATATTTGGCGTTGAACATGTAAAAGTTGATTTACATGTGTCTCTACATTCCTCTCACATGTTGAAGACATCGGGCGTAGAGGGCTGGAGCTTGACACCCGTGATCGAACCCATTCCATCGTGGCTGTAGCTGTATGTTTAGCGCCCCGTTCCTTTTTTTGCAAGGTGAAGCTTTGCAAGAAAGCCCTGGAAATATGAGTGCAATATGAGTGCTTCTCACCTGTTCCTGCTGACGAAGAACGTCCCCAAAAGCAACGTGTAGCTTTCTGCCACACTTGGCATTTTGCATGTGGGCTAAAATGTTTCATTTTCATTCTGACCAGCTTTGTTTCACATGGCCGCAATGTTCCCTATACGACACGTGGCAGACTGCATACATGACTTTTTAAATACCTTTTCTTCTACAATGGAGTCCTTCAAGACCCTCCAGATGAATGGAGTGCACAACTAATGTTTGTCCAGTCAACAGATGCTGCCACCTGAGCTGTTGATCTCTGCAGCTCCTCCAGAGTTGTCAAGGGCTTCTTGGCTGCTTCTCTGATTAAAGTGGGTTACTTTTACAGCCATATCTTGCTAGGTTTGCAGATGTGCCATGCTTGTTATATTTTCAGATGAGGGACTACACAGTGTTCTGTGAGGTTTGACCAAACCCTGTTTTAAACTTCTCCACAACTTTATCCCTGACCTGTCTGCTTTGTTCCTTGGTCTTCATGATGCTTCTTGCTCACTAATGTTCTCTAACAAACCACTGAGGCCTCCACAGAACAGGTGGAGTTATACTGAGATTACGTCACACACAGGTGGACTCCATTTCTCATGTAGGTGACATCTGATTGCAGTAGTCTGCACTACACTTTATTTAGGGGTATCAGAGTGTTCAGAAACATAGTTTGTTGAAAAGTATGAATCACTTTTTTCATTTAAGAATGATGTTCCGCTTTTTGCGTGTTACATGAAATCCCAATAAAACAACATGAACGTTGTGGTTGTAATGTGAGTAAATCGTATGAACACGTAGGCAAGGCATTTTACATGGGTTTAAATTCACATTCAACAAAACATGAAGGTCTGTCCTTTGCAAATGAATGCATGTTGTTGCAGTCTGCATGATTGCGTTAGTTCTATAGACTTTCAGTAGCTTCAGAACGCGGTAGTGCAAGGAAAAGCCGTCACAACGGCAGCCGACATAAAACTGTGCAATTTGCAGCGAAGAAATTGTGAAAAAACTAGTACAGTATAAGAAGCTTAAGAACTTTGAGAAACAAAATAATACAGTATTCTTTCAGCTGGTAAAGAGAACTTAGACTTTAGTTATGAATTCAAAGTTGTGAATATTATCAGTAGTTTAATTCTATATAAATAATGCAGTGTGGAAGATCTGTTTATAACTGAGACGTAAACTTAAAGTTTACACCATCTTCATTAAGTCAAGTGATAAAACATACCACATAATTTCAAATTATGGCTAAGGAAACAGGTATTCAGGCAAACACTCAAAAGAATGAAAATGCTTTTCAGCCATCTGCTCTTTATTGGTATAATGAAGTCACACACATGCAGTTCAGAATCGTTTTAAGTGCAAATTAGGCTATATCTACAGAGCAATTGAAACATGTAGTAGCGGGTTCCTATTAAATCGGTTGTCATTGTGTTCAAATGACCACATTCTGCCTTCATTTTTCTTGCATAGAAGCAAAAAATGCAAAAAAGGTAACTCAGTTATAAGTATTTTAGCTCGACTCTTGAGTTTGCCTTTGTTTTTCTTGCGGCCGCAGTTATAGACCCACTATGGTGAAACTTACGAACACATACAGGTTGAAGAACAAGCATTGTATATAAGGCATGTTTCTTTGTGCTGCGGCTTTGCGAACACTTGCACAGAAGCTTAAATATTACGGCTCTGGAGACGATTATTCTTTCCAGCCGTCATTCAGGAGGGTTCACAGTCCTTCTGCTTTAGGTATTTCTGACACAAAGGGACACTTAGGAGACACGAATGATGAAATAATGGTATCTTTCATCAGTGTATGAGTACAGCTCGGTGCCATGCTCATCCAAGTGAGGCCTTCCCTTTAAACAATTTAACATAATAAAGATAGATCTGCTGGAAGCAAGGTAAAGTCTTTTAAATTTCAAATATTACATGTCCTTTTGCAAGCCGATAGATATATTTTTGTTAAACAGGTGACTAATGTCGCCTATTCAAAAGATCTGAAAGATATGGTGTGATTTGTGCTATGAATTTTGCAGACTGCGGTTTGAGTTTTAATCAATTATTGGAATCAGCCTGTGTTAATATTCACTCTAGAATTAAGGGACTTTCTTTAAGATGTCGTTTTTTTTATAAATGGAAGGTTATTATGGTGTTTAGTTGTGAATGAAAAAGAATGCCATACATTTGAAACAAGCGGTCATTACTTTGGGTCCATGCTGTCATAGCATGGGATGGTGTTGAAAGTGTTTCTGTTTGGTTTTCGCCCGTACAAAGAAGTCGTTTGGACCCAGCATGTGTGTCTGTGTTGTATGATAACACTGGAAGCAAGGCTCGGCATTGATCTCTATTTTAATAGTGTGTTTGGAGAGCTTTTCACAGAGCAGCCCATGTTTTCAAGGCGCTGATTGTTGTTCAGTCACATGCCTTTGTGCAAATGCTGATCGACAGCTCCTTTTTGAACACTGTCTTCATTTATGCCTTACAAGTTGGGGGTGGGGGTGTCAGGGGGACTGAAGCGGTCTCTCTTTCGGTTTCTAAATATGTTTTTTTTTTTTTCAAACAGCGTTTTCAAAACTGAGTTTGTGTCAAAAAGAAAATGGCGAGCAATCTTGGCTCATAAAATGAGGGCTTTTGGTGTTTTCTCAGAGTTGGGATAGATTAAAGATGTCTGATTTTATTCTGAGTAGGGTTGGAGCCATATATCCAGCTCACAACACCTGACAATAGACAATAATGGGTTCATGAGGATCTGACAAGATTGTACCAATCCCCTCTTTTTCCTGTTTTCATTAATATTGTAGACATTTCACAAATTTAAGAGTTAATTAGATGTGTAAAGTTTTCTATTGCACTTTTCTCGAGTCTGTATCGTTGTTGATTTTATGCTTTTCTAATTCATTAGATGTTCCTAACGCCTAGAAAAGCATTAAGAATGATACAGACTTTTTGTCCAACATTAATATTGTGCACATTGATATTGCAATGGCACATTTGTGATATTTTGTGCAGCCCTATCACCTTTTTATTTGATTTTTGATAAACAAAAATTGGCATCAAAGTACATGTTCTTGGTTATTGCTTTTATGCACCAACAGTTTGGTATTTATTAGGTTTGATGCATTCAATGAACAAGATTTAACAGCGCCCTTATTATTTGAATAAAAAATTGTTGAAGGACTCCCATCAGGTTTGATCGTTTCAATATTTAATTTTTTTTGGCTAGAGGTGATATTTACTTCTCTAGACAAATCACATGTAGACAGCAACAATATGGCGGTTTGTGAGACAAGTGTCATACTGACACGAAATATCTTGCCATTTTGATATTTTAAATCATCCAGCTTGCTAGCTTTTGGGTACATGCTTGAATTCCTTTCTTCAAATTGAATCAGTTTATCTTTAATCCTGTCCTGTTTTTCTTTCTTGTTGGTAATTTATCTCTGTTCTCTGAGAATGTGCATGTGCTATCATCATTTTACAAGGTTATCTAAAATGCTCCATATCAAACATGTGGCAAGAGAGATCTGAAGAGCTTAAAAGAGGAAGACAGATTTGCAAAATGTGAAAGTATATTTCACTGAAAAACTGGGTGCATTAAGGACACCATTGTTAACTATTTATAAACAAAGAGAGCTCAATTACACACTTCATAAAACAGGTAAACACCCAATAGCAAACATACGCACACACTGTTGTCTGTTACACCAAGCTGCCCTTGTCTTAATGAAAAGTAGTAGAGGACAGTATTTCCAATTATCTCTGCAAAATGAGATGTTACAACAGGTTCCTTTCTAAATACACTTCAGCATCCTTTATCTCAGCTGTTGGTAATAATGCGCCTGGGAACTGATATGGTAGGAAATTTAAAAAAGAAATGAGCATACTGTTGTGGGTATAAGTTTGAACATTAAAAGGCCGTGGAAAATGGGATTTGCATTATTGTTGTTGAATGTCACAATGATGACATGACTTGAGATAAATGAATAAATGTTGAAGCAAACGATGTTGACATCTTTTGGCTTTTGGGTTCATTGTAAGGAAAGATACTGAGTATCCTAGGGGGACACAGAAACCCCCCTCACCGCCCTGCACATATTTTCCTTTTTAAACAAAAACAAAAAATAATAAAATCTGCCCAGACAGTGGCCAGTATGAGATTTAAATGAAAGATAATGTCACAGTATTATTGCAGTTGCACAAACATTTTAAACAAAACAAAAATGAAAAAATGATTTCACTGGCAATATTTTCAAATTCTCAAAATGTGTCTTTCTTGCTCGCAGGTGGAGCTTGTCATAGCCATGCTGAACAGCAGTGCACAGCAACAGGTGGGGGAGGGTTTGTTGCATTATTCTGAGGTTCAAACAGCCAAAGATAACTCTAGTCTGGGTTTTTTTCCCCTGCCGTCATATTAACAGAACGTAATGAGGTATATCTTGGTATTATTCTTCATTAGTTTTAAAGCAGTGTTTTATATAATAGAGGGCTTCTGTTGACATTTTACTGGAGGATTGTTTTATAAAAAGTGACCCATGACCTGCAGATTTGAAAACTTCCCGTGAAGCCTTCATGGTTAATAAGGCAAAAAGCATATGTACTGTTGCGTTGGAACCGATTGTCAGCCAGCCGTGTGTTTTGTCTCAGAGATTGTTGAGCTTTTAAGTAATGAAGCTGATCCACGTGACACCGCTGTTGATCCTGGGCTTTGTATTCACAGGTTTAATGGATGCATAATTGCCAGCTTTATGAATAATTGGATCAGAATGCAAAGTGGAATGAAATCGCATGGGGTGGAGGCGTGAGGTGGGATATTTGATGATTTAGCTGTTTCGAGTATTTTCTGGAACAAGTAAACAAAGTTCACATATGAATTCATCTGGCAACGGTATCCCAAGGTAGTTTAAATTTAATATCAATAATATAATTATATCAAAACATTAAAAAAGGGCATTTTTTCCTTTCTTTTAACCATCTTGGATGTATCCATGGCTGTCCTGAAATAAGGTGAAATAAAAATAAATGGTGATTTTATGCTTGCAGGTTTTTTGTTCTATTTAGGCGTGGCCTGTTTGTTTATGTGTGTTTATCTTTGGGATTACTTATTGATAGTCAAGAAGATTAAAACCCTCCTTTGGAAAGGCTGGTCCACTTTTTTGCTGAAAATTGTGTTTGAAGGTATGACCTTTCAACTGCTTTAACAAAAAACGGGAACCATATTATTAATGATATTCAGAATAAATTCCCCCTTTGTTAATTTGAGTTATAACTCAAATAACTGCATGTACTGCATGTTTTGGGTGTGTATGTAGCTGTTATTTAATGCTAGTAAAATGTGACATTGGGTCCCTTTTGGTTCCAAGGTCTACCATGGTTTAACAAAAGAAAATCACAGTTTAAAGACCAAAAAGACATTTTACGTCCACTGGTAAAACTCCTTTAATTATATCCCAGAGGCAGTTCAGTTTTCTTCAGTCATGTAGGGCACAAAAGAAGAATAAAGTTGATTAGAAATATCCATTATTTTCCCTCAGAGGAGATTCAGATGTATCAGCAGCAAAGTGACATGCAAACAGAAACATGCAGATTCACACCAGGATAAAAATATAACAATAAAAGTTAGAGTAACAAGCTATAATGTAGGGGCAAATTTAAAACATAAGAAACTACACAGTTATTAAAAAGTAGCATACTCAGATTGAATGAAATGGGCAACTAAGAAGGATCATTTAAAAATGTACAAAATGCGCATTTATATTTGTGCTTAGAAATCTACAACAGACTATTTACAGGAAATTAAAAAACTGCAGGTTACATAACACATTCATTAAAAACTGTATTTAATTTATCCAAAATTCCCATCTAACGGAAAAAAGATACACATAGATTTAAGCAACTTATTGAGTTTGCATTTGTCAGAAGCAGTGATGGTTATAAAGTCTCGTGGCTGCTGGGAGGAAGGATCTGCAATAACGCTCCTTTGTGCTCCTAGGATGCAGCGGTCTGTCTCTGAAATGAGCTCTCCAGCTTAGCAACAGCTTCATGCAAGGGCTGGGAGACATTGTCCAACAGGGATGTTATTTTTGCTAGAGTCCTTCTGTCTCCCACCACCTGCACTGGGTTGAGGGGGCATCCAAGGACATAGTTGTAATTCCTGATGAGCTTATC